>OX328111.1:30939737-31539737 GCA_946811185.2 Hippopus hippopus
TGAAAGGCAGCATCTGGTAGAACTCTACCAAGAAATTTTCAATTGTGGCTCTTGGTGTCAAAAATAGACCTTCACTGTGAACTAATTTTAAGTAAGCTTGTACATACTTATTTTTACAACAATGCTTTGAAGCATCTCTTCAAAAAGAATTGATGTCTTTGGTACATGCAGTATTAGTAATGAGTGCCACGAGATAGCCACACCTTTGCCAGGTGTGAATCCAGACCAGACTGCACAGATTAGGCAGTCTGATCAAGGATTTACATGGTTATCTCTTCTTTTTTTAGCTCACCTGAGCACAAGGTTCTCAAGGGGAGCTTTTAGGATCACCCTGTGTGCGTCGTCAGTCGTCAACAATTTCTTTAAACATCTTCTCCTTCTAAACCACTGGGCCGATTTGGACCAAACTTAGCTGGAATGTTCCTTGGGAGGTCCTCTTTAAAAATTGTTCACAGAATTTGATTCCATCAAAAACTCTGGTTGCAATGGCAACCAAATGGAATTTTCTAAGAAATTCTTTAAAAATCTTCTCCTCTGAAACCACTGGTCAGATTCTGAAATAATTTCACAGGAATGTTCCTTGGGTGACCCTTTTCAAAAATTGGTAGTGAAATTTTGATCCGTCGAAAAACATGGCCGTATGGCCGTGGAAGGGGGGGGCCTCCTTGCGTCAAGTGGTGTCAACAATTCTTTAAACATCTTCTCCTCCTAAACCGCTGGGCCGATTTGGACCAAACTTGGCTGGAATGTTCCTTGGGAGGTCCTCTTTAAAAAATGTCCACAGAATTTGATTCCATCAAAAACTCTGGTTGCCATGGCAACCAAATGGAATTTTTAAAGAAATTCTTTAAAAATCTTCTCCTCTGAAACCGCTGGTCAGATTTTGAAATAATTTTACAGAAATGTTCCTTGGGTGACCCTTTTCAAAAGGTGTTCATGAAATTTTGATCCGTCGAAAAATATGGCCGCGGTGGGGGTGGCTGTTCGCATTCTTTAAACATCTTCTCCTTTGAAACCGCTGGTCAGATTTTGAAATAATTTCAAAAACATGGCCGTGGTGGTGGTGGGGGGGGGCTCTTTGCATTGTGTGGTGTCAACAATTCTTTAAACAACTTCTCCTCCTAAACTGCTGGGCCAATTAGAACCAAACTTTGCAAATAATTTCACAGAAATGTTCCTTGGGTGACCCTTTTCAAAAAATGTTCGTTTTGATCCGTTGAAAAACATGGCTATGGGAGGTGGGGGGGCTCTTTGCATTTTTAAAAAAAAATCTCTGATGAAACCACTGGTCAGATTTTGAAATCATTTCACAGAAATGTTCTATGGGTGACCCTTTTCAAAAATTGTTTGCAAAATTTTGATCCATCGAAAAACATGGCCATGGTGTGGGGGGGGGGGGGGGCCTCCTTGCACTGTATTGACTTAAAGAAATTCTTTAAAATTCTTTTTCTCTGAAACCATTCGTCAGATTTTGAAATAATTTCACAGAAATGTCTCTTAGATGCCCCTTTTGAAAAATTGGTAGCGAAATTTTGATCCGTCAAGAAACAAGGCTGTGGTGGTGGGGGGCTATTTGCACTATACGGACATGAAGAAATTCTTAAAATTTCTTCTTCTATGAAACCACTGGTCAGATTTTGAAACAATTTCACAGACAAGATCCTTTGGTGCCAAATTATGCCCCTTTTTTGAATCATAATTTTAACTTAATATCCAGCACCCAACAGCCAATTGTTGGCACTGGCATTCGGTGCTCTTGTTCTTTTTATTGAAGTTACTGAAGAAAAAGTTTTGGAATAACAAAAAAAAAACCTGGCTATGGTCTACTCAAATATTCAGGTGAGCGATCCAGGGCCATCTTGGCCCTCTTGTTACTTAAAATTTAGCTGTTCTGTAATCTGGTTATAATATATGTAAAACTAAATTTTGAACTTAATGGTAAGCATCATGAATTTTTATCCTTTTTCCCACAAATTGTTCAAGTCTTATTATTAGTATTTAAATAATGATATCAACTAATATTGATAGTATTTTAAACATTGTGAAAACAGGAGTTCTTTTGGCACTGTAATAGTTATGAATGATATTGGTTTTAACCCTGTAACAAACAATCCCTGGTTTTCATGACCCTGGGAAGGAAAGCTTTTGAAAACCTTGTGGGAAAAGCAGAAAATGCTGGTAACCAGCATTTTCTCCTTTTCTCACAATGTTTTTTACCCTTTCAGAGACAATTTTCATAAATTGAGACACTTTTTATTTGTCGTCTGCAAATGCTTTCAATTTGGAGTGGTCCAAAATTTTGTCGTTTGGTAAACGGATAAAGGTAGGAATTGACATCATACAGTCCCATCATGTTGATTCCTTTCCTTCATCTGCAATCAGTTTTACTTGCAGCTGATGAAAATAATCATATTAGATTGATAAAATGCTTTCTTTGAGGTTTCTGTTCATTTGCCAAATATTTTCAAGACTTGTCAGTTTATAAAACAACCAATTTTTAGCTCACCTGAGCATGAAGTGCTCCAGGTGAGCTTTTGTGATAGTGCTGTGTCTGGCATTAGTTGTGCGGCATCAACTTTTACCTTATACACTCTAGAGGCCACATGTTCAGTCTGATACACATGAAACTTAGAGTTTTGATGATATCTCAGACAAGTGCAAAAAAGGGCCATATCAAATTAAAAACTAGGTCAGTTGGTCAAATCATAGAAAACCTTTGTTTACGCTCTAGAGGCCACATTTTTAGTCCAATACTCATGAAACTTTGTCAGAATGTTTGTTTTGATGATATCTCAGATGATTTTGAAAATGGGTCATGTCGGTTCAAAAACTAGGTAACTAGGTCAAATCTTAGAAAAACCTTGTGTACACTCTGGAGGCCACATTTTCAGTCCAATAGTGTTGAAAGTTGGTAAGAATGTTTGTCTTAATAAAATGTCTTACAAGTTTTGAAAATGGGTCATGTCAGGTCAAAAACTAGGTCTCTAGGTCAAATCTTAGAAAACCTTTTGTATACTATAGAGGCCATATTTTTGGTCCAATACTCTTGAAAATTAGTCAGAATGTTTGTCTTGATGATATGTCTTGACGAGTTTGAAAATTGGTTACGTCTGGTCAAAAACTAGGTCACTCAGTCAGATCTTGGAAAAACCATGTGTACACTCTAGAGGCCACATTTTCTGTCAGGTAATCTTGAAAATTGGTCAGAATGTTTGTCTCGATGATATCTTGGATGACTTTGAAAATGGGTCATACTACAGGTCAAAAACTAAGTCACCAGCTTTCATCTTTGAAAAAATTTGTGTACTCTCTAGAGGCCGCATTTTCAGTCAGATAATTTTGAAACTTGGTCTGAATCTTTGTCTTGATGATACCTTAGAATAGTTTGAAAATGGGCCATGTTAGATCAGAACCTAGGTCACTAGGTCAAATCTCCGAAAAACCTTCTGTTCACCCTACAGGCCACATTTTCTCTCAAATACTCTTGAAAGGGTGGTCAGAATGTTTGTCTGGATAATTGCTACAAGTTTGAAAATAGGCAATATTGAGCTGAAAAGTAGGTCATTGAGACAAATTCAAGAGAAAGCTTGTGCACACTATAGAGACCATATTTTAAGTCCAATACTAATGAAAATTTGTCAGAATGTTTCTCATTATATCTTGGAAGAGATTGGAAATGGGTCATGAATGGTCAAAAGACTCAGGTCAGCGACTTCAGGGCCATCATGGCCCTTGTGTTAGTCTGGTCTCTATTGAAAGCAGATAAAAAATGTTGCTCAGTTGATGGGATTTGACCTAAGCAGTGTAGGAAACATGGGAAAAAGGAAAAAAAAATGCTGGTTACCAGGGTTATCTCTTTTTCTCACAACATTTCAAAAGCCTTTTTTTTCTCAAATTCATTGGAATACATGATATCAAGATTTCTGGTATTATTTCTTTTCAATTTTCAACATTTAGAGTGACAGATAAGTGAAATGGACAATTTATCATCTGTGGAAGCTGTTTGGTCTGAATGTCTCAAAACATTCAACTCTTTACCAAAAGACAAAATTTTAGACTGGTCCAAATTTAAAGTATTTGCAGATTACAATATTAACATGACTTCTTTCTCGGATTCATAAAAACCCTAATTGTTTGGTAAAGAGTTCAACAGAATAGTGAAGATGAAGATTAGACTGCCTCTTACAGTGTGATCTTCATCTACATTGCTTAAGATAAACTGTTTGATGAAAGGGAGGTCTTAATATTTTTTTATGAAATTTTTTAATTGCAATATTCTGGATTGTTTCTATTCTTTTTTATCTGTTAACCCTTTACCAGATGACAAAAATGTAGACTTGTCCAAATTGAAAGCATTTGCAGACAACAACTTAAATTGGAATTTGCTTTTGAAAGGGTAGAAAACATTGTGGGTAAAGGAGGAAATGCTGGTTACCAGCATTTTCTCCTTTTCTCACAAAGTTTTCAAAAGGCTTCTTCCTCAGGGTTGTTAAAACTCGGGATTGTGTGGTAAAGAGTTAACCCTTAGAGCGCCTTTGATTGTGGCCAATGTAGATTAAGATCAACCAGGAGAAAACATGCGGTCGGATATTTGATCTGTTGTCTGTGTTTCTGCAACATTCTTGACAAAAACAAATTTTGATAGTGCATTTATAAAGGTAGACGTATGTTTTGTTCTTTGGTGATTGAAGTATCAAGCATTTACCAAACGATCCCAAGTCTGAAAGACCCTGGCAGAGAATGCTTTGAAAATACTGTGGGAAAAGCAAACAGTAGTAACCAACATTTTCTTACAATTTTTTTTACCCTTTTAAAGGCAAAATCTGGATTTAATGATAATTGTTAACTGCAAGTGCCTTTAACTCGGATAATTCCCAAACTTTGTCGTATGGTAAATGCATTAGAAATATTGGTAATTAAATACTCACTGATGTAATACCCTAAAATTAGCAATAGTTACTGCTGATGATAAAGGTTGTAAGCTACCTAAAAACATTGAGAAACAAGGAAACATTTTTTGAAGAAAACATTTTTATACATTTTTATATCTCACTTCACTCTTTACCAGATAGCAAAACTTTAGCCTTGTCTATATTGAAAGCATTTGCAGACCACAGATGATGCTTTTCCATTTACCAAGCAACAGAATTTTAGACAGGACCAGATTACAAGTGTTTCCAACGACAAATTAAATGTGGCGCAAATTGTTCAATATTTTTCTAAAAGGGGAGAAAAACAAAGTCAGAAAAGTAGAAAATGGTCACCACAATAATTTCAAAGGAGGTATTATATGGGGTTCTTAACACACTAGATTGTTTGGTAAAGTTTTAGTTGTTGGGATCTGTATTTGAAATGGCAGAAAGTATTTCAGGAAATGGCAGAAAGTATTTCAGGAAAGGGAGAAAATGCTGGTGACCAGCATTTTCTCCTTTTTGCACAATGTTATCAAAATTTTCCTCCTCTGGGTTGTTATAATATGGAATTATCTCCTGAATAACTCTATCGACTAGCAGTAGACCACTTCTTAAAACATTGTTGCAAAGGGAGAAATTGCTCAAGATGAGCAGTTTCCACTTTGACAAGGTTGTTTAGACTTGTTTAATATTTTGAATTTAATTATAATTAATGCTGATCACTTTTAGCTCCTCTGGCTCAAGGCAAGCAAGCTAATAATGTCTTGACCTGGTGCCTGAGCTTGCTACTGTCTGTGTGTGGGTCTGTGTGCTTGTTAACTTTTATGTCAAATGCTTTCTCTGATAAAATATCTGACAGTATTGTAATTTTTAGCCCAATTGAATCAGACATCTGCAAATGCCTTTATTCTAAAATCTTGTCATTTGGTAAGAGTTACTTAAGCCATGGGCAGATATTTTACAGATGTTTTGGAACAATTCTGATCCATCAAAAATAATGGCTGCTGTAAGATTGGTTTGTTTTCTCTGAATAAGCTACATGTAGTATGTTTTATGATGGTTTGTTTGTTTGTATTGGAGTAAAATGTCCCCGTGGGGTCCCGGGTTTTTTTTAATTTATAGAATAGGACCTCGGCCTTTCTCTATGGCATGTCGTAGAAGGCGACTAAAATTAGAGACAAACGGCTGCTTTCCTCGTAATTCGTAGGATTGCAGCAGGCTGGGTAGTTCTTATTCCAAATCCTGTATTTTTTTCTCGATGTAAATAGGGTTTGGAATGGGAATCAATTGGCCTGTGGGACCCCGTGTGGTTTAATCGGGGGTATAAGAATAAACCACTGCAGTCCCGCGATGGTCACATCTGCCATTTCATCTGGCGGAACAAAAGTGACAGCATGCATGTCGTAAAAGGCGACAAAAGGGGCATCATTTTGTGTTTTGTCCATTCCTCATTTATCATGTTTGTCTTATGTTGTTGCACATGTATGTTATTTTCACCTCGCATTATTGTTTACTAAGTAAGTGCGCCCAATATGACATAAGTTGTCGACGGGCCTTAAAACGCTATTCATCTATTCATCTGGAGTAAAATGCCGTTTTACCGGCTTAGGTCACATAACAATTGCAAGTGTACCTATGCATGTGCTTCCTGGCTTTCTACACCAGCACTGACACAACTTTCTTTCCAAGCCACTGGCTACTTTTCTCACATGCATGAGAGGTGAGAGGAGAAAAATTGCAAGTAACTAGTATTTTCTCCCTTTTCCACAATGTTTTCTACCCTTCAAAAAAAAAAATATTCAATTTTTGAGTAGCATTCATGTTGTTGTCTGCAAATACTATGGGTTTGGATAAGTCTAATGTATTGTTGTTTGGTAGAGTTAAAGAATGTTCAATTTTTAGCTCCACTGGCCAAAGGCCAGCAAGCTTATGTCATGGCCCTGTGTCTGCTGTGGTCCATCCATGCAAAAACTTCTATTTGAAACATCTTCTCTGAAACCACCCATCCATTTTTTACCAAACTTCACACAAATGATCCTGCCATGGTCTTCTGTAGAATTTCTTGAAAGAATTTGATTCCAATAAAAATTTTGTAGTGATGGCAACAATACTGGAAAATATTGAAATTCTTTAGAAATCTTCATGTCTAAAACCAAGAGGCCCAGGGCTACCCAATTTTGCTAGTAGCTCTATCTAATGGACCACTACTAAATTTGTTCAAATTATAGTCCTGGGGTCAAAATTGTGTTGGGTTTGTACTTACTAGCCAGAGGAGCGATACAGGGCCATGGGCCATTATTGCCCTCTTGTTTATGATTGATTTTGCAACATGTATTAAAGATTTTACTTAGAAAACTTTAAAATCTAAACATCCCTACTCATAAGGCCTAGGGCTACCAAATTTTGCACATAACTTTATGTAGTGAGCATCTACGAAGAATGCCTATTTTTAGCCCTGGGGTCAAATTTTGCCCTGCCGTGGGGGTCACAAGTTTAACAGGGGCTTATCAAGTGAAAATTTTAAAACTCTTGTCTTTCCTAACCATGAGACTTAGGGCTACTAAATTTTGCATGTATAGTTATCAGACGGACCTCTACTAAGATTGTTCAAACTATAGCCCTAGGGTCTTAGTTGACCCGCTACACAAGTCTCATCTTTTACAGGGCCTTTTTATGGAGGAAACTTTGGAGATTTTCTTGTCTATAACCATACATTTTAGACCTGTATTATTTGGTATGGGCTTCATCTTGTTGACAATATTGGAATGGGGCTTTGTCTTGTGGACCTCTACCAGGACTCAAGTAACTATAGCTCTGTGGTAAAAAATGGCTTCCCCCAGGTGTCATAACTTCCTCATGGGCTTTTACAAAGAAAACTTTATATGTCCTCTTGTTCAAAACATATTGGACAAGAATTTTAATGTTTGGTGTGTAGGGTTTGTAGTAATTAGCCAAAGGAGGGATACAGGGCCATCATGTCCCACTTGTTTATGATTGATTTTGCTACATGTATTACAGATTTTACTTAAATGTGTTTCATATAGGGCATATAGAGGATATTTGTTTTTTCTGTGAAAGATCAAAATTTATTTCAAGTGAACATCATTGGTAATATTTTCACTAGTGTCCCAGCCACAAGTGAAAATATTACCGATCATGTTCTTGAGATCAAATAAATTTCGATCTTTGACCAAAAGAAAAGAAAACAAAAGTAAAATTGGTATTTTCACTGGTCATAACCATGAAATATTGGACAATATTTCACTGCTATTTTTAAATTAACTACTGAAAAGCATGAAATAAAGAGCAATATTATATTTCATGTGTCTATTTTTAGAAATGTTATGGGTAAAGAAATGTCGTAATTTAAGCTGGGGGGAATTATTTCCCCGTCACAGTGAATATTTTCCTCCTGCCGAAAATCTGGAACTACTTTTTTAAGTTTTTTAAGTTTTTAAGTTTTAAAAGTGGCATTCGTTGACAAAATAATCAGAGGAAATATAATATATAATTTATTTCATCAGCTTGTGGTTGATATGGGGAAATATTTGCCTCAAAAGGGAAAGGTTCGCGAAAATAACTCGTGCCTTACGGCACTCGTTATTTTCGCATACCTTTCCCTTTTTCGGCAAATATTTCCCCATATTAACCACAAGCTGATGAAATAAACTCTGTATGTTTATATAATTTCATGTTGTAGGAACTTGGAATATGTTTAACTCTTTACCAAACTTAATTTTGGCCTAGAGAGGTAGAAAGAACTTGGAGAAAGTAGAAGATGCTGGTTATCAGCTCTTTCTCCTTTCCCTACAATGTTTTTAAAAGCAAAAATCCTCTCCAGATGTCCCAATATTTGCGGACAACCAATTTCATAAGGCTCGAAGGATGACTTCTGTCTTTCATAGGAAAAAAAAACATTGTGGAAAAAGGAAAAAAAAGCTTGTTACAAGATTTTCCCTTTTACCCATTAAAACGTGATTGTTTGGTAAAGGGTTCAAGGTGAAATAGCCAGTGCTTCCTACAAGCAAATATATACCTTTCTACACATTATTTTTCATGTTGTTTAACTCTTTACCAAACCACAAGATTTTAGACTTGTCCGAATTGAAAGCATTTTACAGACGATATATCAAATGTGGCTCAAAATCGGAATTTATAACTGAATGGGGTAGAAAACTTTCTGGGAAAAGGAGAAAAGGCTGATTACAACATTTTCTCCTTTTCCCAAAAAGTTTTTGACAGACTTCTGTTGCAGGGTCATTAAAACTCAGGATTGCGTAGTAAAGGGTTAAAAAAAAAAGATGTTAATTTACCTTTCTTTAAAGATAATCCTTTTTGTCATTTGTACATATTGTTGGTATGTCTTAACTCTTTACCAAAAGACATAATTTTAGACTGGTCCAAACTGAAAGCATTTTCAGATGACAAAGATGGCTCAAATGCTGGAATTTGTCCTTCATTGAGTAAAAACCAATGTGGGAAAAGGAGAAAATGCTGGTTACCAGCATTATCTGCTTTTTCAAAAATGTTTTCAAAAGGTTTCTTTCCAAGGGTCATTAAGACCCGGGATTGTTTGGTAAAGGGTTAACTTTAATCCTTTATGAAACCATTTTGTCTTAAAAAATCATACGTAGTAGGCTGTTGAAAACATTGAAGAAAGTGGTGGAAGTGCTTATTACTAGCATTTTCTCCTTTTACACTGTTTTGTGTCTCTTTAAAGAATATTCTATCATTCGAAGCAAGTTTTCATATTTCCTCCATGGATGCTTTCAAGGTGGACATCACTTAGATTTTGTCGTTTTGTAAAAAGTTAAAATAGTCTGTATTGTAATGAGTTTGTCTTAAAATTGATTTTAACCATTTATCAAACCAGCCATGTAGAAAAAAATGATTGAATAGGTTCTTGAAAACATTGTGGAAAATGGTGACACTGCTTTTAATCCTTTACCACACAGAACCGAGTTTTAAAGGTCCTGAGGGAGATACCTTTTGAAAACATCGTGAGAAAAGGAGAAAATGCTGGTAACCAGCATTTTCTCCTTTACCCACAACGTTTTCTACCCTATCAAAGGCATATTTCATTATATGAATCACACATAAATCCTCACCTGCAAGTCCTTTCAATTTGGACAGGTCTACACTTTCGTTGTGTGGGAAAGGGTCAACTCTTTACCAAACGAAAAAATTTAAGACTTGTCTATAATGAAAGCATTTGCAGACGACAAAATAAATGTGACTCAGGTTTCAAAGATTGTTTTGGGAAGGGTAGAAAACATTGTGGGAAAAGGAGAAATGCTGGTTACCAGCATTTTCTCCTTTTCCCACAGTGTTTTCAAAAGGCTTCTTTTTTTCAAGGTCGTTAAAAGTCGGGATTGTGTGGTAGAGGTTTAAGAAGCATTTACTACTCCTCCTCCTCCATGTTTTCTCACCTGCAACTACCTTCAATATGGATGAGTCCAAAATTTCATGAAAGGATAAAGAGTTTTTTGATATATTCTGTATTGTGATGAGGTGGTGGTCTTGATTTTAACCTATCACTACACCACTACACTATCCCTGCTTTTAATGACTCTTAGGAAGAAGCCTTTTGAAAACATTGTGTAAAAGGAGAAAATGGTTGTAACCAGCATTTTCTCCTTTTCCCACAATGTTTTCTACCCTTTCAAGTACATTTGGGCCTTCTTCAATTTGTCGTCTGCAAATGTTTTTCATTTTGGACAAGTCTACAATTTTGTCATTTAGTAGAGAGTTTCAAAACCATTGGTTTTAAACAAACAGATGTATAAGGTTCTTGAAAACATTATGGGAAATGGTGAATGTGCTTGTAACCAGAGTAGTCTCTTTTCCACACTGTTTTCTAACCCTTGAAAGACAAATTCTGTTTTCATAAATGCATTCCATTTGGCGTCTTTCAATTTGAACAAGTCTAAAATTTTGTTGTTTGGTGGATAGATAATGAACTTGTATCAATCTTTTTACTGATTTTATTTAACTCTTTACCACACGACAAAATTTTAGACAGATCCAAATTGTTAGCATTTCCAAAGGACATAGTAAATGTGGCACATGTAATGGGATTTGACTGTAAAAGATAAGAAAACTTTGGGGGAAAAAGTAGAAAATGCTGGTTACCAGCATTTTCTACTTTTCCCACAATGTTTTCAAATGCTTTATTTCTCACGGTTTGTTAAAACTCGGGATTGTGTGGTAAAGGGTTAAGACTTGCGTTTGTGTATTGATAAAAATTTAAATCAATCTGTAAGGAAGGCATTTGCTGCCAACAAATCCAACATGGTTCAATTAATGGTAATTGTGTGTGAAAGGGTAGAAAATATTGGTGACCAATATTTTCTTCTTTTCCCACAATGTTTTCTAAAGCATACTGTTGTTTAAAATTTGATGTTAGGGTAATGTGTTTATTGTATACATCAACTTTTCTTTTTGAGTATTAAAACATTTTCTTGTTATATTTTGGTGTTCATTTTGCTTAAACTTGTTTTTTGTACAGAGAAAAACAATATAAACTTATGGGGAAAAAAATCAAATAACATTCATCTTTTATTCACGACCCGTGTTGTAAAATTCATAATTTCCAATACACAGAGTAGTAAAAAGGTAATTTCCCTGTGTCCCACCATCGCCTATCCAAGTGTCTTTCTTGCCCGTTCTCTATCCAGCTGTTTGTTTCTCTATACAAGTGTCTTTCTCTTTTCCCCCCCTCTATCTGTGTTTTTTTTTTTCCAGGCGGTGGTGGGAATCGATCTCGGTTCGTCGCCTTCCGAGTCGGCTCCCCTGACCATTAGGCCAATTTGGAGCCTAATAGATTTATGTTGTAGTATTTATTTGAATACAATGTCTTGTAAAAACACTGAAAAAAAAAAAACAATCTACCGGAAGTCTCGCTGTAAACGCCAGGTGAGTTAAGTTCTTCAATCAAAACTTTCCACCAAACTGGCAAGTGTTTTAGCAACAACAGAGAAAACGTTTTTGAAAACATTGTGGAAGAACGTAAAAAAAAAGCTCTAACACAAAAAAAATCTCTCTTTCAAAGTTTTTTTCTTCGCTTCAAAGAAAAATCCCGTTATTTAACTATACCAAACGACAAAATTTTAGACTTGTCCGAACTGAAAGCATTTGCAGACGACAAAATAAACGTGACTCAAAAATTGAAACCTGACTTTAGAAGAGTAGAAAACATTGTGGGAAAAGGAAAAAATGCTGGTTACCAGCATTTTCTCCTTTTCCCACAATGTTTTCAGAAGGCTTCTTCCTCTGGGTCGTAAAAACCAGGAATTGTTTGCAAAAGGGTTAAACTACATATAATTTGTCTGCACAGGGCCCAGGTCGTTATTACGGACGATTCTTAAGTTTTGTCGCTTCAACTGAAAATACAAAACTCAGCAACTCTACAATCAAACACATATGACGCAGGTAACTTTGAAAATATCCCTGTAAAATACTGATGGTGATAGCTAACATGATTGCACGTGAAAAGATTGTAACAAAAGGAGCCGTTCAGGCGCCAATAATTTCTTAACCAGGCCTGATACCGCGTTCAGTCTACATACATGTACATGTAGATCTTCAAAAATAATCTGTACCGTCTTTTTTTTTTCTTTCGTTGTTTTTTTGTCAAGTAGGCCTTAACGTCAAAACAAATAGAAGAAAAAACAATAACCAGACTGCATCACAAGCTGTCGTTATGCCGCTTTCAAAAGTACACTTCGCCTATTCACAATATAACATTTTTTTTTTTTTAATTCAACAACAGAAAAAAAAAACGCACTTTCATGTTTATAGCTTGCAATAAAAGCGACAACTACTAGTCCGCATGCGTGGAAACCAAGACTTACATAGATTGTAAATACGAGAAAACATGCTCTGGCAAAAGGGCGCTTAATGCATCTCCGTGATGCACGATACCAATCAAGCCATCACATAATTGTGGATCTATGATAACCATTTTTTTTTCAACAACCGACTTAATTTTAAGATAGACAGGTCTTTGGACATACAGAAAACTAACCAGTAGCGAAAAGTTTCGACCCAGGTCAGCCTGCGCGGACTGCGCAGGCTGACCTGGGTCGATACTTTTCGCAGATGCATTAAGCCCTCTTTTCACAGAGCTTGGCTCAAATACAGTTGAAGATGTTACAGGTAGCAATACAATGCCAAAACCAATAGACTTGAATGAGTTTTTTTTAACCCTTCGCCTGCTAAATAAATGAAAATTTCAAGCCGATATTAAAAACCTAAATATTGCTACTTCAAAGGTATATTTTGGGGAAATATATCTCCTTATCGGACAGTGCAGGTCCAAGATCAGACTGCACGTTCTGTGCAGTCTGATATTGATCTACACTGTCTGCAAAAGGTCACTGAGTCGCGCCTAGCAGCCCTAAGGTTAAGACTATAAACATACTAGCTGTCATGCACAGTCCGATTTTGATCCACACTGTCTGCCATGTATTTCCCGAATTCAACCAGTACTTGCCTGATGCACCGCCTTGCCAGAAAACTACCCCAAGAAAAACCAGTGTGGCCGGTGAGGATCGACCCCAGAACCTCTGGATTATATATCGATCACCTTAATTCTACCACGCGATAAAATATCTAGATTTAACCAAATTGGAAGCTTTTTGCAGACGACACTTCAAACATGGCGAACGTTGAAGTACTTGTCCATGGTAGAATTGAAACTATTGTGGGAAAGGCATTTTCTGATCCCAACACAATATATTCCAAACTTTCTCGTGGTCGTTCAAACACCAGAATGTTTGTTAAAGGGTTACGGTGCTTGACTTGTTATAATGAAATTCTTGAACGATCCCGCTTGCTGGGCTATTTTTGTTGAAATGTTCTTGGCAAAGCACAGCAAAGCCCTATTCTAGCATTGGTTAAAAGCAAGAAAGACATTGATAACCTGGTAACCAACATTTCTCCTTTGTTCACAACATCACCATTCTTTCTCAGACAAATCTCAAAAAATTAAATATATCGTCTGCAAACGCTTTCAATTTCGACAGGTCTAAAGTTTTGTCGCCTAATAAAGTTTGAAATGATGTTTGGTTATAAAATTATCGGCTGATCTCCCGTATCTAAATGTAAGACACAATGGCAATCATTTCACCTTCACTGGCTGACTGATTGAATTGTGTTTTAAGCCGCTTCCAAAATTATTTCAGCCATATCACGGCGACAGCCCACACATTTATATATTTCCTGGGTTTACCACTTCTATGCTAGGGCTCTGAAGTGTCTTGCCCAGTGACACCCTGCGAGTGACTGATTGAATTGAGTTCTACGCCGCTTCCAAAATTATTTCAGTTATATCACGGCGACAGCCCACACATTTATGTGTTTCCTGGGTTTCACCAGTGCTATGCTAGGGCCCTGAAGTGTCCTGCCCACGGACACTCCAACGAAAGACAAAGTGCTTCAAGTGAGGCTCGAACTCGGGTCTTCCTAGTTACGAGCCTTGTAAGGGGGGGGGGGTGTCTTTGTCGGATTAGTGCTTTATGTCGCTTTAAACATGATTTCAGTCATATCACGGTGACAGCTAACTTATCCTGTGTTCCATGTCTTCTTTCGTATCACATGCACTAGGATAGGATTTTGGAGTGTTTTTCCCGAAAGACATTCGCGCGACACCCCAATTCCTCTCTATGAGATCGAACCAACGACTGGTGGACTATGATTCCTAAACCTAATCTACTTGGCCATGCTGAAACCCTTTAGTCAAGCCAGGAATCGAATTCGCATGTTCTACATCACAAACTGAGCCACCGAGCTCGGTTTCGAACCTCTAGATTTCGAGCCCTGTTGTCACCAACTGAGCTACTGGGCTCGCCCATCGAACCCACAACCCCTAAATTTTCTACTCCATACATTACCGACCGAGCCCATTACGAAGACCATCATTTGGCTCGTTGGGGATGGGGGGGGGGGATGAAAACAAGTGACGAAGACGACGATAGTCAGTATGATGATAATTACACAAAAATGACATTTAAAAATTTAGGAATAGAGGAAAACCACAGCAATAGATTTACCTACCTCGATGTTTATCATTTTTCAGAATTTATCCGTTAATTATATAATCCATAACATTTTCGAGAAAGGAAGAAAAAGAAAACATTTATTTACACAACTGACTAACACACTAAGCAGTGAATAGAAAACATGTCCCAGTTAAGCACGTGGAAAGTCGGCAAATTTGGCGGTTGTGGTAATGTGAACGTAAAGGGGGGGGGGGGGGGTGGAGAAATTGAGAATTGACTTGGGATATATAATTATATATGAACCATGCACTGTCAAGAAGGGGCTTTAATGCAATACCGACCCATGTCAGTCTGCGCAGCCTCCGCGCAGTTTGACATGAATCGAAACGGTTTGCTATGGGTAAATTTTCTGCATGTCCAAGAACCATTCTACCTCATGCTTCAGTCGGTTGTCAGACAAAATGTTTTTTATGGATTTATGAATCCATAATGACACGTGTTTAGTATAATGCATTACCAAGATGCACTAAACCCCTTTTCACAGAGCATAGCTCATCTATAACTGTACAGGTGTCCCTGTCGTGATTGCGACAGAAACTGATTACTAAGATCAGCCTATGCAATCTGATCTTGGTCCAAATTATTCCTTTCTGGTGATGTTTAAAAATCTAGTTATCGAAGAAAACTATTTTTTTACATTGTCAGGAATTTCACGCTCAATGAGGCACGTAATCTGTTGCAAAATACCTCTGATTTGATTTGAATGTGTATCAAACACTACAAGACACCCTGTCATTTTCAGGCCGGTACACACAATAAGATTACTAGCAGAGATTTTGGTATCCGAGACAAATCTTACTGTCTGTATGTCCCTAATACTTGTATTATAGAATTTTCTGGAGTTTCATGAAACTGTTTCAGGGTTAGAGCAATGCTCTATTTCCTAAGATTTGTATTAGAGTATTATCCAATCACAGCTTAGCATTACCTGGAAGGTGAGCTACTAGTAGATTTGTTGATGCTGTAAAGTGTATGCACATTGTGTAAGCAAATTCCTGATACATAAAAATGGCTATGTATTTTTCACGTTCTGGGTCCGTATTCACCAACCATTCGTGAGAACGTTTTTTGTCTTATTCTCCAAGATTTGCCAAACTTCAAAGTAACACAACTTCTGACTGGCTAAACCGTTTAATTTAGCCAATCAGATGGAGTGTTACTTTCAAATTTTGAAAAATTTGGAGAACAAGAATGGTTTGCGAATACGGACCCTGGTGCAACCTCTTCGCACCAGGAATGATCCGTCCAAGTTTTCCAACGCAATAGCAATAATTATCATACATAATGCCATGATCATTTCATCTTGCTCTGTAAGCACCATTTTGACACTAGATCTACAAATTAGCATAATTCTGGAGGTAAGAAGAGTATCATAAGATTTGTATTTGTGTGTGCACAGAAGTGTATTATGATACAAAAATCTCTAAGATTGATTTCAGGAGGAAAATCTTATTGTGTGTACCGGCCTTTAAGGCAAATCTCTGATTAATTTCACGAGAAAAATCTTATTGTGTGTACCGGCCTTAAAGAAGGCCGGTACACACAATAAGATTTGTCTCATGAAATTAATCTCAGAGATTTTTGTGTCATAATACACTTCTGTACACACAATAATTGAACGATTAAGCTAGACTTACCTTCGTAGAAGTAAGGCGAAGGTTGAACATAATTTCATCCGACACAAAACTCCCTTAGGGCTCACACAGATTATCACGCAGCCTCAGCAACCCAGATGGTCATATTTAAGAGTACTTATGGCGTAGCAGTAGCACAATCTTGTAAGGAATTGTTGGAAGGATGGTTGAGGTTGGGCGTGTGATACACTTGTGTATGCACTTTGCAGCATAAACAAAATCTACAAGTAACTCGCCGTCCAGGAAATGCTACGTCGTGATTAGATAATATTCTAATACAAATCTTAGGAAATAGAGTATTGCTCTAAACTTAATACAGTTTTATGAAACTCCAGAAAATCTTATTATACATGTAATGTTTAGACAGTAAGATTTGTCTCGGATACCCAAAAAAATCTGAGATTAATCTTACTGTGTGTACCGAGCTTTAGATGACTTACCATGGATGCGAGTCAAAGTATAGTTGGACACAGACGACACAAAACTTCTAGAGAAATCATGATGGTAATTGTACTAAGTACAGATTCAGAGGACGCAGAGAATCCCCACCCGTACCTACTGCTCTGTTATAAAGGGTAGAAAACATTGTGGGTAAAATTGGAAATGATGGTTACCAGCATTTTCTCCTTTTCCCTACAATATTTTCATAAGTCTTTTTCCTCAGGGTTGTTAAATCAAATATTGTTTGGTGAAAGGTTATTTAAATGCCCACAGCTGAAAACTGTAATAACAAAGCGGGATCATTGGAGATAAATCCTACAGCCTCTCAAATTAGTTTTCAACGAGCCAGAAATCGTCATTCGTTCGTCATGCGTTCTCCAATTTATTCCATCAAGCGACTTACAAACGTATTTTTTCACAATACACGGTATTTCAAAAATTTTTGACATGCCGTTAATTTGACAATCCGTCCATGATAAAATACTCCAATGTGCCGTTTCTCGGTGGGTGCCCGCAGTTTCCTCTATCTTCTTTCCTCAGCTGATCAGCTGTGGCTTTCCTAGCCGCAACAAGCCTTGCAAGGTACTTCATCTATATTAAAAAAAAAAACACTCACACACACACAACCAACAGGGTTGTCTTTCACTAAACTGCGAACAGATGAAATTTGCTTGCGCAGTTTAGATAAGCATCAATTTCTAAAAACAAGTTTTACTAAACTGCATATCTTTACGATTTGAGTAAATATCTTCAAAATTTTACGCCAGCTTATACCGTTTGGTAAAGTAGGGATCGTATATGTGTATAAACAATCGCGAATAACTTGTGTAAAGTTTATTGAAACGCAGCCCAGGTGCGAAGCTTTCTATACATGAAAACGCAGTTGATAGTACATAGTTTTGACAATATGTATATTACATTTATTTGTTGGTTTATACATGTGATTCTTACACGTATTTGGTCATATTTTCGAACAACACAGGCATTTCAAATGGCCCAGTTTGCACCTATAATCCCGTATGCGAGATTGTTGCCAAAATGTTTCAGGGGAGAGGGAGTGGTGGATGACCCCTGTCCCCATCTCAATTCTGAATCCTCATAAATAGAATACTAGCTGCTCAAGAAGTGGCCCGTTTCTCTCGACAAAATACGCAGTTGCCATTCCTTAAAGTCATGAACATGTTAATGAACTGCACAGTTGTTGATTCTCTGTAAGTTTAAGGTCTACGGCCCCTGACTCTCATATTAAAAGACGGAAGCTGCCGAGACTGGCCGAATAGCCTTTATGAAAACGTCGATGTTTACCGATGAGTTAGGGGCCGTAAGATCCTTAAACCTACTTGTGTTACGCTGACTGTCAATCAAATTCTCAAACTTTTGAGCCATGCCTTGAGGAAAACTGAGTTTAGTGCATCTGCATATTTTAACCCTTTACCAAACAATCCCTGGTTTTCACAACCCTCGGAAGGGAGGCTTTTGAAAACATTGTGGGAAAAGGAGAAAATGCTGGTTACCAGCATTTTCTCCTTTTCCCACAATGTTTTCTACCCTACTAAAGACAGAAATCGTCATTTGAGCTGCACTTAAATTTTTGAGTACAACTGTTTTCAATTTGGGCCGGTACAAAATTTAGTCGTTTTGTAAAGGGTTAAAGTATCGGTCTGCGTCATCCTGTGCAGTCCGCAACTGGGTCGAAACTTTTTTGCTCTGTTTTTTTTGCATGTCAAAAGATCATTCTACCTCGTGATTCAGTTGGTTCTTTGACAAAATGAAATTTATAGATCCATATCGTGTGATGACTTGCTTGGAACAATGCATCAAGGAGACTTATTAAACCTCTTTTAACAGATCGCCGCTCTTTTATTTAGTTACTTTCGGCAAGTACCTTATAGGTGTTATCAACTGCTTGTTCTCGGCGATTGCTCCCTAAAAACATAAACCGTACTCGAGAACGCTTAGGCTGTTTGCTTTCCTTAGGAATTGTCCACAAGTTACGACCGTTCAACGGTTTGCACATTTTACGACAGTATATTCAAGTTTACCTCGATGGCCTGAAGTCCGTCGTCTGTATGGACTTGTTGTCGCTCGACGTCAGTTAGAGTGATTACGTAACATTTTAGATGTCTGTTGTGGGTGGTCTTTACAATCAGATGATGCTAAATGTATTGACAGAAAAATAATGCAAGTAATGGTACTTCTTAGCTACATTTCCTTTGAAAGAAGAAATCTGTGAGATATGATTGTGGCCTTCGGTTTGCTCAACAGATTCAACAATTCAGATTTCAGTTGTTCAGTTGTAGCCACTTCAAAAAGCCATGATTTGTCCATGTTTCTTTGTATAAAAGCGCCTTAGTTAACTTGTAAGCAACGATTGAGTATAGTGAAGCAATCAGTGGTAATTTGGTTTCTATTTACAGTAATTCTTTGCATATAAGGGCATTTGTATCTTGAGATGGTGGCCATCTTCAATGGCCTACCAGTGTAGACCGGGCTTAGGCTGCTTTCTGCCTTACCTTCAACGTTAGCATCATATTCTCTATCTAGCATGACATCAAGCGATGTCTGTTTTTGAAATTCAACTTTCATAATGTTCGTCTTTTCCAAGTTGTCTATGAAAAAGGCTAGCAGTTTTACGATTTAGTCAGTCAGCATAATTCATCATTAGATTGACTTCGGCAGAGAAGAAAAATGGATTTCTGGAGCCTTTGTCTGTACATTCAATGTTTCTTATTTTAAATGGGGGACTTATTAAAGACCTTAAACAAATGTAATGTTTTCCTTCAAAATATGTTCCAAACAACGCTTTTATTTCTGTTAAAATCATGGTGTAACATAAGAGAGCTCTTACCGATATCCTGTTGTACATAAAAACTAAGGATTCCGACTCACTTGGCTCTCTTACCGCATTTGCCTAGAATAATAACAAGTTCATAAGTATGTAAATTCGATTGCTTGAACGTAAGCGGCGCTCTGAAAATGGGGGGGGGGGGGGTTTACAGTATTATACCAAACAAGTTGTCGCATGATACGGTCTTATTTCGTCTAAAATCCGACCGAATCATGTAGTAAGATGGGCCTTTGACATGCAGAAAATTTAATATAGCAAAGAGTTCTGACCCAGGTCAGCCTGCGCAGGCTTACCTGGGTCGGAATTATTTGCAGACGCCCCGAAATACCCAGTCTTCACAGAGCACGACTCGCATGATTTACATCGCTTTCATGAATGGCTTGCAACATGCGAAAAGGGGCATTCGGACATTTGCGTAATGTGTCGTCTCGGATCAGCCTGCGCAGGCTAATCCGAGACGGCACTTTACGACTACGTGCTAAAGTAGACTTGCGCAAAACAGAAAATTACATAAAAACGGAAAGTGCCGTCTCGGATTAGCCTGCGCGAACTGCGCAGGCTGATCCGAGACGACACTTTACGCAAATGTCCGAATGCCCCTTTTCGCGTGTTGCAGGCCAAATATCTTAGTCATATCAGGGCGTCAGATCATTTATTCATGTGTTTTGCTGGGTTTCAATTGTTCTAGATTTTTGCTCTGAAAACCAGGGACATTTCAATAGGTTCGGGCCACCAGCGCGGATTCAAACAGCATTTGTTCATTGCCAAATAACTCTTTCAGTGCCTAGATGAACTAGACCTTTTTGACGGTTGAAAATGTGGACATGTCTTTTATCTTACGGATTTCTCAAAACAAGCGGACAGTGTAGATCAGAGATCAGAATGCATGGCACATTCTATGCAGTATGATCTTGAACAAAATGCATGGTACGTTCTGTAGTCTGATCTTGATCTGTGCCTTGCGCTAGAGCCTCTGCTTTAGCAGATATTGTTCTTGAAAAAAAGATTAACTCGAAGTAACTAAATTAGACTGGTAACTGCCTCATACATGGGAATAGGAGGGCTGTACTCAATGAAAATAGATTATTCAACAACGATTCTTACCCATTGCCCCAGCAAACACGCAACTACAATCATAGCTAAAGGCAGAGCGTTGCTTCCCATTTCTTAAACGACCTCAAGGTCAGATTGTATGTTCAAAGGCGTTTTATTTTAAGTCAAGGTTCAGGAAATCGTCACAAAGTCGTGATAAGAAAATTATTCCTTCCTTCATAGCTTTGATCTTTGTATCATTTTGTATTTACCTTTGGACAACTAAATCAAGTTTTTCGTCACAATATAAATAGACTTTTACTGTTATCGACGGTCAAAATTGCGATAATTAGTAACCATTGTAAAGAAAGATATTTTGTGTTACTTCAAAATCTTGTAAAAGACTTCACAAATCGATCAAATAGGAAAAGATCAAACTGTAATTTCTTCCAGTTAAATTATTGAAGCTAAATCAAAAAGGGATGTAGCGTCGTTCTTTCAATAAATAATTCCTCCAAGTTTTAAAGAAATGGGACAAATGTGGACTTTGTTTCCTAATTAAGGAAAATAATAATAATAATAATAATAATAAAGCTCTTTTTACTGAACCCGAAATCTTAATTTCATGTGTTGATTTTTTTTTTTGTTTGACTTTCTTTTACAGGTGTCGTGGTTTCTTCAAAGCCTAAAAATTATAGATGTTAGTTCCTTTTGCGTTTTTAACATTTTTAGATGTTTATGTAATCCCTGCACGCTCTGGTGATATTTATAGATGTTTTGAGTTTTGAAAAATATATCATTTATTGATGATGTTGCTGTTTGCAAGGTCAAATTTGAACAAATCATTGTGTTTTCTGGAAAGAAAAACATTTACATATGTATCGAGCTCTGAAAAGTACAATCCTTACGATACTTATGCACTGTTTTTAAAAGTTTGGAAGACCTACATTTACATAGCTTTTGGTCTTGCTTGCAAATTCTGTCATTTACAGATGTCTTTTGATTCTTAAGTCAAAAATTTACATGTGTTGTGTACACACATTCACATTTATAGATCTTGTTTTTGTCTGCAAAATCAATTATTATGAGATTGTTAACTGTTGTCTACAAAGTCAAACGTTTATAGGTTCTTGATTGCTGTGTGAAAAGTCAAACATTTACAAAACATTTTGAGCTATTGACACCGTAAAACATTGACAGCTGTCTAACGTTATGAGTTGCCTTAGAGACACAGATCTACAAACTGACTGTGATGTCTGCAAAGTCTAACATTTTAAGATATTTTATGAAGTCTACGAAGCCTTTCACAAATATTTGTTGTCTACAAAGTCAAATTTTTATATGGTTTATGCTACAGGTTTGCAAATTCAAACATTCAAGGATATCGTGTTTCCTGTATAATCAAGTATTTGTTAACACGTGTTTAGTTATCTCTACAAAATCAAAACATTTCTACATACGTATCGCCTGCTAAGACAAATATCTACAGCTGTTTTGTCTTGTCTAAATTGTCTCACTTTCACTGACTCTTTGTGATGCCTTTTAATCTTACAATCACAGATTTAAGGCCTTGTATAGTCTACAGATCTCCAATGCACATTTTGTAACAGTCTTTGTTGTCCCTGTGTTGTCTAACATTTACAGGTGTTTGGTTTGGAAAGTCTGACATTTGCATATATTTCTGATATTTGCAAATTTTAGCATTCACAATTTGTTAAGAGTTGTTTGCAAAGTCTAACATTCACGATTTGCTAAGTGCTCACAGCTGTCTGCAAAGTCAAACGTTTAAAATGATTGGTGCTACAATCAAAGTCTCATTTAAAGATTATAATATATTTGTTCTATTAACGAAGATAAACATTTGCAGATGTGTAATGTGTTTATTGTCGACTATTTCAAGATGTTTTGTAGTGTCTTCATAATCACCTACAGTCTACCAATGTTTTGTACTCTCGAAAGTCAGAAAATATCTATAAAGTCAAACATTACCAACTGTTTTATGCTATCTGCAAAGTCAAATACTTACAGATCTTTCAACTGTCTGCAAAGTCAAACATTTACAGATACTTTGTGTTATATGCAAAGTCAAACATTAACAAATGCTTTGCAATGTCTGCAAAGTCAAGCATTAACAGATGTTTCGTGCTGTCTGCAAAGTCAAATACAGATGTTTTGCACTGTCTGCAAAGTCAAATACAGATATTTTGGGCTGTTTGCAAAGTCAAAATTTAACAGATCTTTTATAGCCTTTGTAAGTCAATCATTTAAAAATGTTTTGAGTAGTCTGCAAAATCAGTCATTTACAGATGTTCTATTCTGTCTGTAAAATAAAATAAATACAGATACTATTTGTGTTGTCTGATATGACAAACATATACAGATGCTTTGTAGTGTCTGCATAGTCAAACATTAACCGATATTTGAGCTGTCTGCAGAGTAAAACATTTGGAAATGCTATGTGCTGACTGCAAAGTCAAAGTTACACAGATCCTGAAATGCCTTTTGCTGTCTGCAAACATTCAGAGATGCTTTGCGCTGTCTGCAAAGTCAAACATTTAGACATACTTTGTGTTACATTTAAAATAATAAATTACAAGATTCTTTGTGCTGTCTATAAATTCAAACATTGTAGGTGCCTTGTGCTGTCTGCAATGTCAAAATATTACAGATGCTTTGTGCTTTTTGCAAAGTCAAGCATACAGCTGCTTTGTGATGTCTGAAAAGTCAAACATACAGATGCTTTGTGCTGTCTGCAAAGTCAAACATTTTCAGATGATTTGTGATGTCTGCAAAATCAAACATTAACAGACGGGTCTGGTGTCAGTAAAGTCAAACATTAACAGATGCTTTGTACTGGCCGCAAAGTCAAACATTTACAGATGCTTTTGCTGTCTGCAAAGTCAAACATTAACAGATGCTTTGTGCTATCTGCAAAGTCAAACATTTACAGATGCTTCTGCTGTCAGCAAAGTCAAACATTTACAGATGCTTTGTGCTATCTGCAAAGTCAAACATCAACAGATGCCTTGTACCATCTGCAAAGTCAAACATTAACAGATGCTTCTGCTGTCTACAGTCAAAGATTTACAGATGCTTTGTACTGACTGCAAAGTCGAACATAAGCAGATGCTTTGTACTGTCTGCAAAGTCAAACATCAACAGATGCTTTGTACTGTCTGCAAAGTCAAACATACAGATGTTTTTCGCTTTATGCAAAGTCACACGTACAGATCTTTTTTTGCTTTCTGCAAAGTCAAACATACAGATGCTTTGTGCTGTCTGCAAAGTCAAACATATAGATTTTTGCAAAGTCAAACATACAGATGCTTTGTGCTGTCTGCAAAGTCAAACATCTACAGATGCTTCTGCTGTCTACAAAGTCAAACATCAACAGATGCTTTGTATGGTCTGCAAAGTCAATCATTTACAGATGCTTCAACTGTCTGCAAAGTCAAACATACAAATGTTTTTTTTTTGGTTTCTGCGACGTCAAACTGACAGATGTTTTGTGCTTTCTGCAAAGTCAAACATACAGATGTGTTTTGCTTTCTTCAAAGTCAAACATACAGATGTTTTGTGTTTTCTGCAAAATCAAAATGTAACAGATATTTTCTGCTGTCTGCTACGTCAAACATTAACAGATGCTTCTGCTGTATGCAAAGTCAAACATTTACAGATGCTTCGACTGTTTGCAAAGTCAAACATTTACAGATGCTTTGTGCTGTCTGCAAAGTCAACCATTTTCAGAAGCTTCGACTATCTGCAAAGTCTTTGTGCTGTGTGCAAAGTCAAACATTAACATACGCTTTGTGCTGTCTACAAAGTCAAACATTTACTGTTGTTTTGAGTTACCTGCAAATTCAAACCTTAATATATGCTTAGTGCTGTCTGCAAACATTTACGGATGCTTTGTGTTTTTTGCAAAATCAAATATTCACTTGTGTTTTGTGCCGTTTGCAAAGCCAAACATTAATAGATGTATAGTGACATCAACAAAGTAAAACATTATACGATATTTTGTGCTGTATGGTAAGTCAAAACAGCATTTACTCCTTTTCCAAGAAAGTTTTGAAAAAGGCTTTTCAGTTCAGGTTGTTAAAAACTCAGGATTGTGCAGCAAAAGGATATGAAAATGGATCTCTTCTGGAAGGAAAAACGTACAAAATGAATGTATTGGTATTCCAAGTTTGTTTTAGCCAGTTTGTAACAAAATTGCAGACTGTGTAAAGCCAAGATCAAACTGATCATTCTGTGCAGTCTGATCTTGACATACACTGTGTAAGTATTCACAAGAAGTAATTAGGGAATTAGTGTCATCTCCCACAGTAATAAATAAATGAAATAGACTTTTTTTCAATTAGGAAAACAAACCAACACATTGCAATTTCGAAGATGTTTT
Source organism: Hippopus hippopus (assembly GCA_946811185.2). Taxonomy (NCBI): domain Eukaryota; kingdom Metazoa; phylum Mollusca; class Bivalvia; order Cardiida; family Cardiidae; genus Hippopus; species Hippopus hippopus. Next base: position 30,965,066 of record OX328111.1, read on the forward strand.
TGGAATACTTCACAAAGTAGCAAACAGTGTACACCTTAGATTAGACTGCATGTTTTGTTCAGTCTAATTTTGATCTATAGTGTTTTCAAAAGGCAGACTCATCTTAGTTAACATCATCTACAAACATAACTTATTCTTAATTGTCATTGCAAAATCCAGTCTAAGAATATAGTAACAAGATCAAATAACAATCAATTCATAGCTTTTTTATTTAATTCAATCAAGTCAATTTTCACCAATAATAAATACAATATTTTGTATGTATTGGTGGGAGCTAATCCATAGATTGCCACAGAAATGAAGTGGAGGATAGCACTAGAAGGCAAGAGTCTAGTTGTCAGCTATATTGTGGGTGTTTTTCACTCAAATATCTACAAAATCCAAAATTTCGAAGGTTGTTGATTGAAGATCAAAATGATACAATTTTTTTTACCATTCTAACTTCAACTACAGAGTCTGCAAAGGGAAGTACGGATCCACTTAGCAAAAATCTGAAATCTTTTCTAGATAATAAAATTTGGAATCTTCAAAATTGGAGGCATCAGCAGATGACAAATTGGAAATTTGAACAAGTGAGTAGAAGTTTGCTTATCTGGTAGAAAACATTGTTAGAAAAGGCAAAATTCCAAATTGCTTTCAAAAGCCTTCTTCCTTGGGTTTGATAAAATAGACAATTATATGGTATTGGATTAAAGGCCAAACCCTTTTACAATAAATCCCAAGTTAAAACGATCCTGAGAAAAAAAAACTTTTGAAAACATTATAAGAGAAGGAGAAAATGCTGGCAACCAGCATTTTCTCCTTTTCTTATAACGTTTTATCTATTTTCAAAAGCAAATTCAATCATTATAGATGAATTTAACTTGTCATTTGCACGTGCTTTGAATTTGGACAAGTCCAAAACTTTGCCATATGGTAAAGAGTTAAGTCCTTGTTTCATGACAAAATGATAGACCTATCCATATTGACTGCATTTGCAATTTGCAGATGACAAATCACATTAATTTTGTCTTTGTAGGAGTAAAAAGCACAGAGAAAAGAAGAAAATGCTTTTTTTCCCCCTCCTTTCCCCACAATGTTTCAAAAGTCTGCATCCTCAGGTTGTAAAGACATGTGATTGCTTGGCAACAGGTTCAAATCTCAGAGGAAAAATCCTAGTAATCCATGTGAATATTTAGTAATGCACTTCTGAATTGTCTGTTTCACAATTCTATGTGATAAAACTAAATGAACTACAGAGTACCCACAATATAGAACATTCACCTTTAATCAACTTCATTTAAAAAGTCTTCGCAGAAAAGAAGCACTCTCCATAGAGTTTGTACAAACAATCAATACAGAAAGTTGACAACATTGTATCCATGTCAGTACAAATAACTGCCGAGTAGGTCACTTTCTCTTCTTTGATTTCTGTGATGACGATGAGCTCCCAACCTCCTCTGCTTCAGGTCTGGGTTTTTGCCACTTTAAGGGATTTCTCCTATACATTGGCCAGGGTGGTAAAGTTAACTGCAAAAAAGAAATGAGAAATTTCTACACCAATGTTTCACTTCATACATTAATCCTTCAACAAACAATCCTTTGTTTTAACAACCCTGAGGAATAGGCCTTTTAAAAGCATTCTGGAAAAAAAGAAGAAAATGCTGGTGATCAACATTTTCTTCTTTAAACACAGCATTTTCTATTCTCTTTAGTAGGAAACTATTGAAAATATTCAATGAAAAAGATGAATAGCAATTCTGGGAGTAGTTGATCCTGCTCCCTAAATACTTTCCATACAATCCACAAAAAAGTTCTTTTCTCCAAGTATTTAATAGGTCTTAACTCTTCATGAAAGAAAAAAAAATTACATTTGTACAAATTGAAAGCAATTCTACAAAATAACAAGAGGGCCATGATGGCCCTGTATCGCTCCACTGGCTATTAAGTAAAAACACTACAAGCCAAACATTACAATATTCAGCAAATTGATTTCAAATTGAGGACATGCAAACATTTTTCTATCTAATCCTACGAGAAAGTTGTGATCCATGGGCAAAGCCAATTTTGATTGCAAAGCTATAATTATTTGAATCCTGGTGGAGGTCCACAATATAAAGCCAGTGGAGCTAAAAAACTTGTCTAGCACCAATCATGTATCACTGCAGCTTGATAATCAAGGGAGGTAAATAGTAACAAACTTTATCTTTCATAAAAAGAGTTATTTCCCTTGATTAATGTTTAAATTGAAGTGACAATATTTTGAAGCCCATGTTAAACTTGCGATCCCTGGAATGAAGGCAATTTTGACCCCAGACCTACAATATGAAACTAGAATGTCTGGTTATAAACAAAAAGATTTTTTAATCTTGCCCAATAAAAAGTCATGTAAAACAAGTTTGCTGAATAAAAGGCCCTGTAAAATATGTGATCCATGACACAGGTTTATCAAGTTTTCACTATAAAAGCCAATGTAAAACTTGTGACCCCTGGTGTGGAGTCAAACTTGACCCCCAAAGTTAAAATTTGGGCCCTCTTGGTAGAGGCCTATTATATAAAGTTACATGCAAAATTTGGTAGCCCTAGGCCTAAATATGGCTATGTACAAGTAGATTATTAAAGTTTCCTTATATAAGACCATGTAGAACTTGTGACCCCCTGGGGTGGGGCTACATTTGACCCCCTGGGCTATAATTTGGGCACCCTTGATAGAGACCCCCTAGATAAAGCTAAATGCAAAATTTGATAGCCCTAGCCCTTATAGCTAGATGCGAAAGATTTTCCTATATAAGCCCGCCTATGTAAAACATGTTACCCCCCGGGGCGAAGTCAAATTTGACCCTCGGCTATAATTTGGACACCCTTGGTACAGGTCCACTAGATAAAGCTACATGCCAAATTTGGTCGCCCTAGGCCCCATGGCTAGGTCAAAGAAGAATTTTAAAGTTCTCCCTATATAAGCCCATGTAAAACTTGTTATATAAGCCCATGTAAAACTTGTTACCCCCGGGCAGGGCCTAATTTGACCCCAGGGCTATAATTTGAACAATCTTGGCAGAGGTCCACTAGATAGAGCTACATGCCAAATTTGGTAGCTCTAGGCCCTATGGCTAGGTAGAAGAGGAATTTTAAAGTTCTCCCTATATAAGCCCATGTAAAACTTGTGACCCCCGGGGCGGGGTTAATTTTGACCCCAGGGCTATAAATTGAAGAAACTTGGTAGAGGTCCACTAGATAAAGCTACATGCCAAATTTGGTAGCCCTTGGCCTTACGGTTTCAGACAAGAAGATTTTCAAAGATTTTCAAAATTTTTCAGTTTTGTTGCCATGGCAACCAGAGTTTTTGAAGGAATTAAATTCTTTCAAGAAATTCTGAAGAGGACCATGGCAGGATCATTTCTGTGAAGTTTCATCAAAATTGGATGGGTAGTTTCAGAGAAGAAGACGTTTTAAAAAAAAGTTAACGGACGGACGGACGGACGCACGACGGACAACAGGCCATGACATAAGCCCGCTGGCCTTCGGCCAGTGGAGCTAAAAACTACAAAATCATTTAATTTCTTTTGGTACAAGGTTATTTACTCACCACACATGACAGGACAAAACCTGCTATCAAGATGTACATGGTCTGTGAAAACTGCTGACAAATATAGCCCCAGATAAATCCAATAGTCTGAAAAACACAAATTATACAGAGAGATAGTCTTTGTCATTGATTTTGTATTTAATTATTGTCACCACTGTTTGCCCATATGGGTGAAGTCCCCTGGAGACTTATGTTATAGTTATGTTACAGGGGAAAGTGCAGGAAATACAAGACAAAACCCATCCTGAATTAAGCTTGATTCTTTAATGTGCTAGGTGTATAGCATCATCACATGAAATTTCAGTCTAATACATGTATCTCATCCGAAAGACTATCAGTAATTTTAGATGGCCAACCATGGGGCTTGAGCCCACATCCTTATGTGGTCAGTTACTTAATGTTCATGAGTTCAGTGCTCTACCACTCGAGCTATTTGGGCTGGTCAGTTCATTGGGAACATCTTATTTTTTCCACATTGCTTGTGTTATGCAGAAAGACAGTTAAAATACTGAGGAAGTTAAACAAGCAATTTCGTTGAAATGATATCTTGAGCCAAAAAAGACCTTTTCAAAAATTTACGCGACTGTGTAACTGAAAATCTATCATAAGTAAGACATTTATAAAGTTTCATCAATTTTCATCCAGGATTTTATACAATCTGTCCAGAAGGACGAACAGACAACGCAAAAACTATATCCCCTCGCCTTCGGCTGGGGATAGGAACCTTAGTTGAGGATACCATTTAAAGTAACAAGTGTTTAACCATATAGATAGATCTACTCACACTTACACTTTTGAAATAAATATCTTTCTTTTTTACATTTTCACAGTGCCACTTCCACTTAAAAGTCAAATGATGCTGTTTGCAGACCTGGGGTCAATTACATGATGATGTAATTAATTACGTTACCAATCACAGTTGTATTTTATTGTAATTATAATTGTAATTAAATGTTTAATTACAATTATAATTACAATAAAATATAACTGTGATTAATTACACTGCAATTACATTATCAATGTAATTAATTACAACTACCAATTACCCTGTAGAGAAGTTATGTACATATAAGTAATCAGTCAAGATTAGAAACTGATTAGGAAAGGTTTAATAGTATTATCGTTATTCATTTTCATTTCAATGTTTGTCTAATTAGGGTGATCATGAAGAAGGTTATATGGCTCAGTCTTGGTTACACTTGAAGAACATCAGAGTTTCAAAGTTTTTGTCACTCAGGGCGCACCTATCAGGGTGAAAAATCTTTCTATCAATTGAAAGGAATTGTTCCACAGGTGCAGATGTTGCTGGTACAATACTGTTAGGTAAAGTTTTGCCAGTTTTTACAAGACTTGGTAGACATGCACAGTTTTCACTCCAGTATGTTAGTGGATTCTCATCCATTGGCAGACAAGCTTGAACATCAACATACATGTCTAGCTCATTAGAAGCACCAAAGATATGCTTTTTTCGACTGGGTGTTGATGGCTTGAGAAAGCTGAAGAAATCATCCCCACTCTGTTATGATACTTTTTCTGGAGGTGTGTCATCCATATCAATTTTATTAAGTTTTTCTTTTTTTTTTTTCAAATCCGAGATATGTCTTCATGCTGCCAGATATTGTGTAAGGGCAATGCTTGCACTGAGCCTTAAAATTGCCAGTCCTGTCTTCAGGAAGTGAAAAATGGGCCCATATACCAAAATCCATTTTACTTTTTTGTAGAATGTGTTCAGTCCAAGATCACTTTGGAAAATAACCAAATCAATAGTGTTCTATGAATATGTGTACATGTAAGAGTTTTAAATGTGTTCACAAAACAATTATCTCATTTATTTACAAGTGAAAAAAATGGTTTAGTCTCCCTGGTTAACTGAATTATCCCCACACTTTCACACCTTGTTCTTACCTGTGTAAATTCAAGCTATACCAGCCCAAGCCAGTAATTTCATTGATACCACACTATTACAAATGTGTCAGTTTCACAGTTAATTGTTCATAGTTTAAACCTTTATCCCTTTACCAATTAACCCTTTACCACACGGCAAAATTTAAGACCTATCCAAATTGAAAGCATATGCAGTCGACAATTTCATAGTGGCTCAAATGACACAACTTTTCTTTGATAGGGTAGAAAACTTTGTGGGAAAAGGAGAAAATGCTGGTTACCAGCATTTTCTCCTTTTCCCACAATGTTTTCAAACGGCCTCTTCTTCAGGGGCGTCGAAAGGCGTCATTGTGTGGTAAGGGGTTAAACCCTGGTTTATCTGTCCCTGCAGAAGAAGCCTTTTTAGCACATTGTGGTAACAGAACAAATCGCTCATAACGAGAATTTCCTACTTTTCTGATTTTTTTTTTTCTACCCTTCCAGAGACAAACCCAACATCGGAGTCTGAGTTAACTTGTAATCTGCACTGTAGTTGCTTTTAATTCTAAAAATGACTATTTTCTGGTAAAGAGCTGATATATTGATATAACAAGACTTGTTTGAATGTAATTGAAAGTAATTGCTAATCACAGATTAAATTTGTATGTAATTAATTACATCACAATTACTTTGACAAAATGCTCAATTACCAATTACACCCAATAACTTGAAAAAATGTATTTAATTACAGTCAATTACAATTACCTTTTTCAATTACCCCAGGTCTCGCTGTTTGCCCATCCTTAATTTGAATGAGAGTTACTGGATTTACATGGAATATAGGTAGATGCATCCCTCTTGAAAAAGTTTGTGATGCATTTCGGTGGCATAACCCACCTGATATTTTAAGTTCAACCCACGATACAAAGTTAGCAAGTTAACACAGCTTGACAAACTCCTTACCAACACCTGTGTGTTAAAATTACACTTGAGGCACTCCACAATAGCTTTTATCCCCCTTGGCCTGATGATGTCATGGTCTCTTATATTCATACAGGTATTTCCACAGCTATATTTGTGTGTTACTATTTTTAGCAAAGGACTTACAGAGATGATTTATTTATACATGGTTTGGATCCAGTTTTGAATCCCATAATCAGAGCGTTTGCAGTAATTTAATGTCATTACGCGCAGGCTATTGTTGAGCAGGAGATTCTTTTTGTTTCCGCGAGAGATGTCACCAAAGAAAATAAAAAATTGAAGGTGCAGACAGCATGATTTGCGCAATCGCGGGCCCTGGATGAAACACTGTGTAATGTATGACAAACAAAACACAGACATGTAGTGTCCAGTGGGTATTAAACAAGAGCGCTGCAAAGAAGCGCAATATATATGTACCTTACACCAAGAAGCTATCAAGAGCTTATCACCTTTGACGTAATTCTGTGACCTTGACCAAAGAGCCTGGCATCTGAAAGCTCTGCTCTACATTGTCGTCTCATCAACATGTACATGTGTGAAGTATTTTCAAAATCACACCTTTGGCTAATAATAATAATGAAGTATAGATCATGTGAAAAGAGCTACAGAGTATAGATCATGTGACTTTTGAACTCCAGTTGTGACCCTGACCTTCAATTCTGGCATCTGAAACCTCCACTCTGCATGTTGTCTAAGGTGGACATGTGAGAATTTTTTTAATAATTAGACATTTGGTTCAAGAGACATACAGCAGACATGAAAATGCAAACAAGAGAGACAGACAGATAAACAGTGACAGAAAACTAGTGGCATAACACAGTACATCACTTTAGGTGCACAAGTTATGCAAAGTTTGTGCTTTGGCAAGCAACAATATAAAGAGAATACTTTTGTTAATACATCAATCAACTAATTCTACAGCTGGATGTATACTTACTGCAAATGTGATAATAATGACTTGAAATATTCTTTCTGCTTTTTTTTGTCCTTGAAAATCCTGCAAACATAAAGACCTGAATAAGAAAAGGACTTATTTTTGTTTATTCCATAACCACACAATCTGGAGTTTTAACGAGTTACCCTAATTGATTGACTGATTGATTGATAGTTTTGGAGTTTAACGCTGTTTAACAGCTAAGGTCACATTACGGTGGTCAGTGCACCTACGCATGTGTTTCCTGGCTTTCTCACACCAGTACTGACACAACTTTCTTTCCAAGTGACTGACTACATTTCTCACATTCATCAGGGGTGAGTGGCAAAAATTCACTGGAATGAAAGTTTGCCTCCACTAGGTATCGAACTCGTAACCACCACGAGGTCATGAGTCCGATACGCAAACCACCGTCTACCAGGCCAGGCCTAACGACCCTGAGAGGGAAGATTCCATTGTGGAGAAAATGCTGGTAGCCAGAGTTTTCTCCTTTTGCCACAACGTTTTCTACTATTTCAGAAACAAATCCAATCAGTTATGCCACATATAATGTGTTTGGATCAGTCTAAGATATTTTCTTGTGGCAAAGAGTTAACTCCAAATGTCAAAATTGTTGACTAATCCCAAATTAAAGTATTTGCAGCTGACAACTGAAAGGTAGCTGAAATGATGGAACTTGACTATGACAAAAACAAAATGACAAACTCTGTTTGTCAGTGCTTTAAGCTGTCCTTTAACCCTTAGCCACACACCAAAATTTTAGTCTCATCCATATTGAAGGAATTTACATACAATTTTTCCCCTCCCTTTTCCAAATAAAACTATCTGTCCTTGAAGAGGTAGAAGACATTTGGGCAAAAAGTAGACAACGGTGGTTACCAAGATTTCTCCTTTTTTTCACTTCATTTTCAAAATACTTCTATCGGTGCCCTTCTATCAAAGGTCATTAAAACCTGGGATTGTGTGGTAAGGTTAGGCACACACAATGCTTTTCGGACAGTTGATTGTATGGTGTTTAACGCCGTTTTCAACATAATTTCTGTTATATCGCGACAGCCAGTGCACCTATCCATGCTTTCCTGGAGTCTCTTTTACCATACGCTTTTCGAACAGCAAATTTTGAAACCTTTCACATAAAATTAGAACAAGAGCTCAAATCACTGCTAATCAGCAAAATTAAAAAGACGTTAGGATGGTGACGTCACTGACTTCTAACTTCGCAAGAAAATTCGGATATCGTGTCAGGTTCGAAACAGGTACTGGCAGTACCAGTATCTGTGTAAAAAATGTCCGTCCACCAATACTGTATAGCAGCGTAAGCGAATTTTGCCAGTAAATCGAATTTCGCCAACTATGTTCTCAGGCAATATTTTCGTATCTGTGACATCATCCAGTCACGGAAATGATTGATATCTTAGCAGCAAAGATGTTTTAAACTGTGATTTGAATCTAATGACAGAAAAATACCTATCAATAAGAAAAAAGTTCATAAGCGACCTCTCACATGCTTTTCCCCGCCATTTTATAATCACAGTTTCAGGTGTCTCCTTTATATGCAGATTTTAAAAGATCCCTTCAGCTTAAAACTTTTTTGTGTCGTCTATTTTCGGTTTGACAGGTTATCTTTTGAACTTTAATAGCCGAAGTTTCGTATTGGGCACCTAAAGGGAAATATATCCATATGAATGAAAGAGGGGTCCTTATTAATTTTTTCCTAGGAAAATAGATTGAATTGGGTACAAAAATCACTACAAAGACAAGAAAATACCTTTGTTCTGTGAGCTACAAAAGGTTATCTTTTTTGGATTTACAGCCTGTTTATTCCCAACACTGTCATCCTGATTTAGATTGTAATATTTCAGTGCCACAGCAGAAATAAATACACGAAAAATCTCATAAATGTCGATTTTGTTTTCTGAGAGCTGCGTTTTGTTTTGTGTTCTTCAGGTTTTCTCGTAGGAAGTAAATGTAGAGTTAATATCCAAGGGAGGCAATGAATATTGCTGAAATGATGCTGCGAATTTTTAGTTTCATTTTACCCTCTCTGGGGTCTCTAATTTTTGGAAAACCAGAGTTGTTGAAATTGGCTTACTCTTTTTATAGATGGCGACTTTGTACTGTCTCACTTCTAACGATGTTATGACAGACAAATTTAGATGTTTAAGTGGTAAAAATTATTTTTACAAAAGTATTTGAATACAAGTGCATACATATTTAACCAGAAAGAAAATTACTATTGTTTTGTGCAATCTGCAAGAGCAGTTTCCCTTGAGTTGGCGAAATTCGATTACACCAGTACGATGCTGTCCGGTAATCTTGCACACCTAAGCAAACGACTATTTACTTATGACACTAAAAGGAATTACTAGATCCTCACAGCTATTTATCTATTTATAGAAATATTTCATCTAGATTATGACTCAAGATAGTTATAGAAAAATTCCCCGAACAACACAAACTTTTAAAAAGTAAACTTTAACCGTGAGGATTTATCCGACATATAACTGTCTGGTGATCTTGCGCACTTACATTAAATGACGTCAATGCATTAGATTTCTAAAGTACTTGTGGCCCATACAAAGAATAATTTTAGAAAAGAAATAATTATGTTTGATCTGAGCCTTTGATTCAGAACTTTGACAAAATGGCGGCATATAGACATAAATTGCTCGTTTAATTGACAGATAAAAGGTGTTACAGCCATCCTCATCGGGAATTGGGTCATATGGGGCGTGTTTATGAATAATTAGTCATGATGATGTCATATACAAACTTTAGACATTCTCAGGTACAAAATTTAGCTATAGTTACTTTATGAAGGTTTCTATGTTATTTAAAATTCCTATGGTCTAAGAAACACGGCAGAAACGGGTAATTCATTTAAACAAACTCGCGAAACAAAAATCTACCAAAGTGCGCAAGATTACCGGACCCGACGGTATACTGGACTGTGTATAGCATTGAACCAATTCAAGAACCGTTTACAGAAGCTTTTCAAAGCGAAAAGATTTCAACGTACCATGTGTACTGGAATGTTCTTTATGTAGTCTGGGATATATGCTATAATAGTATCCATTGTGGCCGTGCGTGCAACTACAGCTTTGTACACGTAAGATTTAAGAAAGCAAACCGGAAACAGTACTGAACCGTCTAAAGCTTGTTTAGTGAGACGAGGTAGGTGTGGCCAAGCACTTTGACGAGATCATCAAACTCCGCCTTTTGCACAAACCGGTGTTAGGATGAAATGTAGAGGTAGTTATATCAATAAACACCGCCTTTCCGTATAGGTTTAGTATGCGGCGCTTCTGCTCCTTATAGCGCTTCTCTCTTAACCCTTACCACACCGACTTTTAACAACCCTGAGAACGAAAGCTGTGGAAAACATTGTGGGAAAAGGAGAAAATGATGGAAACTAGCATTTTCTTCTCTCACCATGTTTTCTATCCTTTCGGAGACAAATTTCAATTCTTGAGTCATGTTTATTATGCTGTCTGCAGATGCTTTCAATTTAGGCTTGTATAACACTTTGTTGTTTGGTAAAGAGTTAAAGGCCCAACAGCGGTCAAAAACACAATGTCGGTGTTAAAATGCATTTAATTCATACCATTTCAAAGTAAAATATTGTGAAGCTGACAATCTGTGAAAGTGTGGTCAGTCCAAGTGTTAGTCACTGGCAGAAAAGGAATTTCAAAATCAGGCAAAAAGTAGACAAAAGATGGAGTGACCTGGCAACTTTTAACCTAGTTTTGAAAGTCATTTCTCTGCCAGCGGCTAACACTTGGACTGACTCTACAATAACAGACTGTCATCTTTGCAACAATTTCTGTACTTTTTAATGACAGAATTTAAATTTAAATGCATTTTAATACCCTTTTTTTCTGCTTTTGGTAGCTGTTGTTACTTTAACAAAAGTTCCCTTTGGGGATAGGGGCTATGACGACCAGACAGTGATTTAAAAATACATTCAGTCTGATCAATGAAGTATACTGTCTAGAAATTAGAATGAATTAAAGGTAAAGGCTTCAAACATAAATACGAGCAGCACTAGATTTTGCCTTTTCCATGTTTAAAGACCGCGAACAAAAAGGCTCCCTAAAAAATAGTGGATGACTGAGAAAATGCATAACCAGCATTTTCTCCTTTTCCAACAATGTTTTCTCTCCTTTAAAAGACAAAATCAAAGATTTGTCCAAACTTAAAGCATTTGCAGTGGACAAATCAAATGTGTCTTAAATGATGACATCAGTCTTTGAAAGGGTGGCAAACATTGTTGGAAAAGGAGACAGTCTTACTCCTCAGGGTCATTAAGGTATTCCTACCCTGAAGTGGAACATCTATTTCCACTATAAAGTTACTCTGGAAAATATGATATCATTAAAGATCATCATTATTGTAGCAGCTTAACCAAGGCAGTTTCTGGGGTTTCACCTTCTTAGAATTATCCTTTACAATTCTAAAATCACTATATCCTCAATTCAAGGGATATTATTATTACAACCCCTTATAAAAGAAGTAACAAGTATGAACAAAAAAGAAATTTAGACATTTCAAGAAATTCTGGAATGTTAAAACTGTTAAGAATTATTGAATCACTATAAATTCTTAATAATCTAACAACAAAAAAAATTATGCCATGTTGACCAGAAGCTTAGGGGAGGATTGCCTTAAAACTTGGGACTGTGTGGTAAAGGGTTCTGTTTCTCAAGAGTTTTCAAAATAGCTTGGCCAGTCAGTAGTTGTCTTACTCTCTAAAGCTAGAATTAGACTTAGAAAGAAGTTAGGAATGGTTGGTGTCTTCAGATACACAACAAATAGCAACTGGGAGGGAGGAAGGAGGAGTATGCATCAAAGGGGTTAGATGAGCCAAGACTATGCCGATGCACGTATGTTCTGGCATAATCAAATACAAGTCACAGGTTTGCCCCAAATTCTTTTCCAATTGACAAAAATTTAGATTTGTTAAATTTGTCCATTCTGAAAGCATTTGCAGCTGACATATTAAGTGTGACTCAATGCATTTACCAATTTTGAGAAGATGAACAGAAAGACCAATGGACAGACAGTACCCCAAGAGAACTATTACGGGTAGCTATATTTGGCATGTTCTTTCCTTGGGCTATGCATGTTTCAATGTTCTGTCAGAGGTACAAACAAGAGCACAACATGCGGGTGCAAATGCTCTGCTGCATTGGCTTTAAGAAATAGATTGATTTTCAGTGAAAATTTTAAGTTGAAAAAGGTGCATAATCGAGTCAAAGATAGTTTGATGGTTACCTGCCCCTATTGTATGACTCCCCCTTTTAATAGTTCACAGCTAGTCTGAGTTTGAAGTAAATATCTTCAGTAATGACATAGAAATTATAAAATGTCAAAGGTTTTGCATGGTGGCGACGACAATTCAGACAATGACAGGGCTATGACAATAACTTGATATTTTCTTCAAAAACAGCCACGAAAAAACAAGATGTAAAACCAAAAATTTCAGTGCATGTATACTCTTATATGTTTTGGGTCAAAATGGGACACTCCAAAGAAGTCTGACCAGTCCTGAGTGGCCGCTATGGTTAAGGTATTAAATTAGTAATTAAGAGATCCTGGGATGCAATCATCTTTTGACATGCTGGATCTTTCCTGGGAGTATCTGTGAGCAAGAACTGTTGAAAAATATATGAAAATGCAAGCTGTCAGCATTGTGTGACTGAAATGATGTTGAAAGTAGAATAACAAGAGCACCACATGCTGGTGCAAATACTTGGCTGCAGTTGCTCTTAGAAATAGGTTGATTTTAGTGAAAATACTAAGTTGAAAAAGGGGCATAACTGTGTCAAAAATATTTCATGCTTAACTGCCTCTGTTGTATAGGTTGCCCTTTTGATAGTTAACCCACTAGTCCCAGTTTGAAGTAAATATCTTAAGTAATTACAGAAATATTATAAAATGTCATATTTTTACACAAAAATGACAACAGTGAGAGAGACAGGGCTATTACAATACCTTAACATTTTCTTCAAAAATGGCCAAGCTTAAAACTATTTCATCAATCACTGATCATTCAGAGAAGTCTGATTATTAACAAGATGTCTGCTACATTGATACAGGAAGTGGCACAGTTCATAAACTGATATCAAAAGAATTGATTGGGAAATATCGATGTCGTCTTTTTGATTTATAGCCCACTTCAATTGTTAAACGTGATAATCTGTCAACAGTTCACATAATCATACACACCGCCGTGTGTATACATACAAGATTGTAAACAGTCGCCGATACACAGACTGGGTTATCGATTTTCTTTTCAGCACACGCGTTCGACTTCCGCTTTTTCCCAGTCCACTTCGATGCTTACTACGTCCCCGATAATACGCGAATAAAATGTTGGAGCCACTAGTTGAGCCACATATGATGATTTTTGAGACACTTTAATTTTTTTTTTTTAGCAAATTGCTCAAGTGGCGAACGGCAATGCGGGCCCTGAATCATCTGGTGGTCACTGTGACCTTGACCTTTCATGGATTAACCTTAAAATCGATAGGGATCATTTACACTCCAAGATGAATATCTGTACAGAATTTGAAGGACCTAGGTCAATTCTGTGTGTAGTTATCATCTGGACAAGGTTTAGTCTATATACCATTAAGTTGAAGGCCACTGTGACCTTGACCTTTGATGGATTAATCTCAAAATCGATAGGGATCATTTACACTCCAAGATGAATATCTGTACAGAATTTGAAGAACCTATGTCAATTCTGTGTCTAGTTATCATCCAGACAAGGTTTGGTCTATATGTCATTAAGTTGAAGGCCACTGTGACCTTGACCTTTGATGGATTAATCTCAAAATTGATAGGGATCATCTGCACTCCAAGACGAATGTCTGCTCCAAATTTGACGAACCTATGTCAATTCTGTGTCTAGTTATCATCCGGACAAGGTTTGGTCTATATATCAACATGTTGATTGTCACTGTGACCTTGACCTTTGACTGATTGACCTCAAAATCAATAGGGATCATCTACACTCCAAGACGCATGTCTGTGCCAAATTTGACGAAATTAGGTCAATTCTGTGTCTAGTTATCATCCGGACAAGGTTTGGTCTATATATCAACATGTTGACGGTCAATGTGACCTTGACCTTTGACCGACTGACCTCAAAATCAATAGGGATCATCTACACTCCGAGACGCATGTCTGTGCCAAATTTGACGAACCTAGGTCAATTCTGTGTCTAGTTATTATCCGGACAAGGTAAGGTCTACCGACCGACCGACGGACCAACGGACGGACATTAGCAAAGCAATATACCCCCACTTCATTGAAGGGGGGCATAAAAATGACAAGATCAAAAGAGGCCGGTTTAAAACAGTGCATTTCTCTTATCTAACATCATAATTTCAGTTTTATGAAAAATTATCTCATAAATTTGTATCTCATTACAAACATTTTGGACCTGGTCAAATCCAAATCATTTGCAAATGACAAATTTAATCGTGGCTCAAATGGTGAAAATTGTCTATGAAAGAGTGGAAACTGTGGGAAAAGGAGAAAATGCTGGTAACCAGCATTTTCTCCTTTTCCCATAATTATTAAACAACCTTCTTCCTCAAGGTCGTTAAAAGTCGGGATTGTGTGGTGAAGGGTTAAGTTATAAATACATTGGATTGACATGGATCAAGAGACATAGACAAGACCTCCTCTAGGAGTTTGAAGACGTGTAATTTTGCATGCAAGTTTGAAGGCATTGTTTGCTGCTTTCAAAAGAATTTTATACATCTATGAGTTTCACATCTTACCCATAGATGTTTACGTTTTTTCTTACTTACCGTTTCAACAGCACTCACTTGGGCCATTTCAAGGACATCATTGCAGTCATGACTAGCGGCACTGTATAGAGTAAAATCAAGATTTCCTCATAAGATAAGCTATAATGAAGATATTTCAGTGTCTCAAATGATTCCCAGTACATGTACTTCGCTACCAGTCAGCATTAGGGGAGATGGTCAAACAACAGACTAAGACCAAAACACAAATATCAACTTCGTTGAAACATTTTATTTACTTTATAACAAAGCTTTGATTTGCTTGGCAAAGTATGATAAGTTACTAGAATAATAAAACATAAATACACTGACTTTAAATGGGAGGATGGGGGATGGGGAAAGATAAAAATTTTGTTTTGCTGAAAAATGAAAAAAAATGTACACAACTACATGCATGACAAAGTCACAAAAAAAATTTTGTCTCTATTTTTTTTTCTCAGTGTTGAGAAATATATGACAGAAAAATATTCTTTTACCTATAATCTCCAGAAATTTCAGACTTAATCCCTCTACCAGGCATCGAAATTTCAGACTTGTCCAAACTGAAAGTCTTTGTAGATGACAAAATTGGAAGTGGCTCAAACAATGGGATTTATCCTTTAACCCTTTCCTAATCAATCCCATGTTTTAACAATCTATAGGAAGAGGCCTTTTGAAAACATTGTGGGAAAAGGAGAAAATGCTGGTAACCAGCATTTTCTCCTTTTACCACAATGTTTTCTATTCTTTCAAAGACAGCAATCATCCTTTTAGATACATATGGATTGCTATTTAGAAATGCTTTCAATTTGGGCAAGTCCACACTTTTGTTGCTTGGTAAAGATTTATAAACAGTTAACATTGTGAGGAAACAAGAAAGTCCTGGTTATCAGCATTTTTTCTTTTACCTACAATGTTTTCAAAAGCCCTCCTCCAAAGTAATGTGAAAACGTAAGATTGTTTTGTAAAGGGTTTAACATATCCTTTCAAGATACGGATCAGAAAAATGAAATAGGGTTGGCTAGTTTAATGTCTGTGAAAACATTATGGCAAAAAGAGGAATTGATTGTTACAAGCAATTTCTCTTTTATTCCATAATTTCTTTTCAGAGTTGGTTTGCTACAATACACGATAATAACATTTGTCTGTAGTAGTATTGTGTAAAGTTACCAAGAATTATTTTAAGAAAAAAATTTGAAAGAGAAATTTTTATGTAAAGACATTTAGATCTGCACAACTTCGAAATAAAAGTTAATGAACCCTGTCCAACACAATCCCATGCTTAAACAACCCTGAGAAGGATAGCTTTTGAAAACACTGTTGGAAATGAAGAAAATGCTGGTTACCAGCATTTTCTTATTTTCCAAAAAAGTTTTTAGCCCTATAAAAAACAAATTCCACAATTTGAGCAGCATATAATTTGTTGTCTGCAAGTGCTTTCAAAATGGGCAATGCCTTTAATTTTGTCATTTGATAAGAAGGTAAAGAGCTCAATGGTTTGAAAAATAAAAGGAATGAAAGCCGACTTTTTAAAGATGTTCTTCTCTTTTTAAACATAACAAGTAAAACATGAAGACCACAAAAGCAAACCATGACCATTTTATATGTGTAAAATCTCTACAGTATTGTCAGATCTTCAAAGTCCAGCCTCAGACAACTGCTGAGCTTAAGATACATGTATCAATTGTGCCAGAGACGAGCCTGGTCACAACATTGAAGTGCAGATTGATGAAATCAAATCACAACATTGAAGTGCAGATCGATGGAATCAAATTTAAGGAAAAGCCCAAATTCCCTGCCACATCAAAATTGACGTCATTTTGAACATTTAATATAAATCAATTTATGTGTTGAGAATGGGTAATAGCCGCCTTTATTCTTCATTGTTACCTTACATACTGTGCATGTCATAAAACTGTATTCTTAAACTTATCAAATGTTATAAATTTTATACTGTTATCTTTTAAAAACAGTATACTTTAAGCATATTTGAAACTGTAACATGTATTATGAAATGGTATGGTCTGGACATGTAGTGTCCTATTAATCCCTTGCCACACAATCCCAAGTTTTAAACAACCCTGAGAAAGAAAGCTTTTAAAAACATTACTGAAAAAGGAGAAAATGCTGGTGACCCGCATTTTCTCCATTTCCAGTAATTTTTTCTACCCTTTAATAGCCATCTTACTTTAGATGAGCCATGTTTGTCTTTTGCAAATGCTTTGAATTTGGATGAGTCTAAAATTTTGTCTTTTGGTAACGAGTTAGTTTAACCATTCAGCACACCATCCCGACTTAACGACCCGGAAAAGAACCCTTTTTGAAAACATTGTGGGAAAAGAAGAAAATGCTGGTAAACCAGCATTTTCTCCTTTTCCCACAATGTTTTCTACCCTTTCCAAATCAAATTTCAATTTTTGAGTAACTTTTATTTTCTTCTCTGCAAATGCTTTCAATTTGGACTAGTCTAAAATTTTATCTTTCGGTAAAAAATGATGTTAAGTAAGGGTGATTTAAGAAGTAAAGTTACCTCTCCAATGCCAGGTAAACTCTTTTTCAACTGAATAAAAGGGGAAGTTAACTCTTTACCACACAATCTCGAGTTTTATGGACCCTGATAGAAAAGATATTTGAAAACATTGGGGGAAAAGGAGACAATGCTGCTAACCAGCGTTACCAGTATTTTCTCCTTTTCTCACAGTGTTTTCTACTCTATCAGAGATAGAAATCATTATTTGAGCTACAAATAATTTGTTGTCTGCAAAAGCTTTCAATTTGGTACAGTCTAAAATTCTGTCATGTGGTAAAGAGTTAAAAATCTAGTATACTGATATTATAGCTAGTAGATCAAATATCAGACTGCAGTTCTGTGCATTCAGATCTTCATCTATACTGTCTACAAAAGCTATTGTGTAAGTGGAAATTTTTGCGATGTGGAAGTTTTTGCGATTTCACAAAGTTGAAGAATTGGCTTTTCTGTTCACATATTTTACCACAAATATACGAACAAATAATACGTCTTGAATTTGCAAACATTTCCATACGCAAAATGTCCATAATCGGTAATATGCAAATTTTTCGACACGCATATATATCCACGTATACAGTAATTGCAGTAACCCATGGCAAAGACAGGGTTAACCCCTTCCTTTACAATCCTGTGTTTTCAAAGCATGAGGTATAAGGCTCTGAAAAACATTGAGGGAACAAGGAAAATCACTGGTGAACAGCTTCATTTTTTCTTTTTCCCACAATGTCCTCTTTCCTTCAAGAGACAAATTTTCAGTTTACGAGTCATGTTTACTCTGAAGTAAGCAAAACTGCAAATGCGTTGAATTTGGATAAGTAAAAGATTTGGAAATTGGTGTCTGGTAAAGAGTTAACCATTTACCAGACGACAAAATTTAGCCTTGTCCAAATTGAGAGCATTTGCAGACAATTTCAACGTGGCTCAAATGGTGTATTATTCTTTGATGAGGTAGAAAACATTGTGGTAAAAGGAGAAAATACTGGTTACCAGCATTTTCTCCTTTCCCCACAATGTTTTCAAAAGGCTTCTTTCCCAGGGTCCTTAAAAACCGGCATTGTGCGGTAACAGGTCAACTCTTAACCAAACAACAAATTTTGAGACTTTTCCAAATAGAAAGCAATTGTAGACGACAAATAAAATATAGTTTGAATGGCAGAATTTCTCCCAGATAGGGTAAAAAACAATGTTGGAAACTCTTATCAAATATGCTTAAAGTATACTGTTTGTAAAGAAACATTGCTGGTTATCAGCATTTTCTCCTTTTCCCACCTTTTGAAAAGCGTTCTTTTTCAGGGTTGTTAAAGCTCACAAATGTCTGGTAAAGAGTTACAGAAGCACAACCATAAAAGAACAAACTGGACAAAGTCTTTAGAGTTGCTTGTCCATAACAACATGACCAGTATAATTTTCAACCTAACTCTATATAGACAACAAAATTTTAGACTGGTCCAAGTCTAAGGCATTTGCAGATAACAAATTAAAACTAGAACTATTGCAAAGCGGACAAATACCCCCCGCCAGCACCTTGTCACTGAAGCAGCACAATCAGAGAATGGAAATGATTTTCAAAACAAAGATCACCTGTGACCTTGACTTTTAACCCATGTGACCCAATAAAGGCACCTCCCCCTCCCATAACCCTGACCTTGGAGAGTGGTTCATTAAACCTTATGTCTATAATTATGTTGTCTCATTAAGGGGGGGGGGGGGGTACATGGTTGGGATTTTCTTAAGATGGAGGATGGGCTTTGCAGACATGAAGCAGACTTGAAGACGGACGGATGGACAGCCAGACAGACTGCTTTACAAAACACAAGAGGGATATGATCTTCTGTTGCTCCACTGCCTTATAAACATATGCACAAATAACAGTAAATGCTCCACCAAGCAATCATGACTTTTCACATCCATTGGAAGAAAAGCTTTTGAAAACATTTTGGGAAAAGTAGAAAATGCTGGTAACCAGCATTTTCTACTTTTCCCACAATGTTTTCTATCCTATCACAGACTAATCTAACCATTTGATAAATATTTTAATTTGTTATCTGCAATTGCTATAATATAATATGGAATAGTCTAAAATCTTGTCATTTGGTAAAGAGTTAATCAGCATCAGAAGAGAAAGCTTGTGTTGATAAAAAATTTCAGACAAAATGAGCCTGGCCTGCCAAAAAAAGTGATATCTTTTTCACTTGCAAAGATGATATTAATGAGTACATGCATATGTAATCAAGTATTATTCACACCAAAATATCAATGAACTCTTGACATAGAGTATTTTGGCAATATGATTTCCAAAAGCTTAGTTGCAGAAAAAAAAATCTCTTCTATAGCATGTGTGGTAAAATCTGTAGGGAAAAAATAAGATGAAACAAACTTTGCCTATAGATATTCAACACATCAGAGCATAGCCATCAACTTTGAAAATAAATCAACATGAATGAAAAAGACACAGATAACTGTACTTGAACTATGTAATAGCATGTGCATGCTATAATGATAATCAAGGGACATAAATAGTAACACACTGTCATACGAAAAAAAGGAGTTACTTTCCTTCAACATTCTAAGCTTAATCACAGTCTATGTTCTTTCCCAGATCAAATTTAGATCAAGAAATCTAAAAGAAGTCACCCAAGGATCATTTTAGCTAATATGTAAAGCATTCCAAATAGCTGTTTTGGAGAAGATTTTTTTAAAGATTTCCAGTATTTTTTGGGGTTTTTTTGCCATTAATTTTTCATAGAATCAAATGCTGTGAAGACATTTTGAAGAGGACCATGACAGAATTATTACTGTAACGTTTCACCAGAAAGTGATGGAAAGTTTCAGAGAAGATATCTGCAATGAAAGTTAACACACAGACGGATGCACAGACACACAAACTACGGCCATGACATAAGCGTGCTGGCCTATGGCCAGTAGACCTAAAAATGAACCCTAAATACCCAGAAAAAATGGTGACATCTTGAGCAAAATCTCTTTTTGTCATAACGTTTTCCAAAAGTCTTCTACAATCAAGCAAAAGATGCGTCAGAAATTGGAAAAATCTTTGCAGATATTTTCTTTTTTATATGTGATACATTTGAGAAATCAGAAAATTATGAAAATAAACATGAACAAGATATCAGAATCAGAATTCCTACTGTATCTATAGGTTAGCATGTTTCTATGACTTATTAAGAATGCGGCAGAAGTAATCTTTACTAAATGAGAAAATTTTTGACTTGACTATATTGAAAGCAACTGCAGATGACGAAAAATGTAGTTCAAATGATCATCTTTGTCTTTGACAGGGTAGAAAACATTGTGGAAAAAGGAGAAAATGCTGGTTACCAGCGTTTTCTCCTTTTCCCACGATGTTTTCAAAAGCCTTCTACTTGTCGGTCATTAAAACTCTGGGTTGCGTCCTAAAGGGTTTATCTTTTGTATATTTACACACAATGCTTTTTGACAGATCTGTATTCCAAATAAGAAAGTTATCAGCTCTATACAACACTGTATTTCAGCAGATCTGGCCCTAATGGCTGCCTTTTACATTGTGACAAAATGAGAAATGCCCAATGGGAACAGTTTAGCAGCAATTTCAAAATAAACATAGACTTGATTGATTTCTATAGCTACTCCTACAGAAGAAATGGCCATAGGTCTACATTCAGGGACATGTATTGCCTGAAAAACAAACCCTTACCTCTTTACCAGACAACAAAATTTTAGAATCATATAAAATTTTACCAAACAACAAAATTTTGGACTTTACCAAACTGAAAGGATTCGTAGGCAACAAGTGAAATGTAGCTCAAATGATGATTTCTGTCTGATAAGACAGAAAACATTATGGGAAAAGGAGAAAATGCTGGTTACCAGTATTTTCTCCTTTTCCTATGTTTTCAAAAGCCTTCTCTTTCATGGTCGTGAAAGGGTTAAATGAAAGTCTCTGTGTTAGAAAGATAAAAGATGGCTCAAATGTTTGGATTTTTCTTAAATAGGGTTAAAAAACATAGTGAGAAAAATAGAAAATACTGGTTACCAGTATATTATCCTTTTTTCACAGTGGTTTCAAAAGTCGACTTGCTCAAATTCATAAAAACACAGCATTGTTTGCTAAACAAAAAAAATGGCCCTATACCACATGATAAAATTTTCAACATGTCCAAATTAAAAGCAGTTGCAGACGATAAATAAAATGTGGCTCAAATAATTGGATTTTTTAAAGAGAGGTTAGGAAACATTATGGGAAAAGGAAATAAAAGCTGGTAACCAACATTTTCTTCTTGTCTCACAATGTTTTCTTCCGCATGAAGGACACAGATCATCAATTTGGCAACATTTGTCGCCTTCAAATGCTTTGAATTTGGTCCTGTCCAAAAATTTGTAGTTTGGTAAAGAGTTAACCACACAACAAGATTTAAGACTCATCGAAATCGAAAGTATTTGCAGACAACTGATCAAATATGAATCAAATGGTTGTATTTGCTATTGAAAGGTTAAAAACATTGTGGGAAAAAGGAGAAAATGCTGGTTACCAGCATTTTCTCCTTTTCTCACAATGTTTTCAAAAGTCTAATTTCTCAAGGTTGTTAAATTTCTGGATTGTGTGGTAACAGTTTACAGGAAAATTCTTCTTCTGTCATGTTGTGTTCAAACATCGTCTGCTGCAAGACAATGATGTCTATAGCTGGTAACTATTTAACCTTATACCAAACATTGTGGGAAAAGGACAAAATGCCGGTCACCATAATTTTTTTTTCATTTCCCACAATGCTCTCTCCCCTTTCAGATACGAGTCGCATCATCTGAGCCACATTGGATTTGTCATCTGCAAATGCTACCAAACAAGGCAAGTCTAAGTCTAAATAAAATATTTTTGTTTGGTAAAAGGCCTAACCTTTTAACACTCAACAAAATTTTGGACTAGTCAAAATCCAAAGCATTTCCAGACAACAAAGTAAATGTGATTGATAAATTCGATATTTGTTTCGGAAGGGTAGAAAACATTGTGGGCAACGGAAAAAATGCTGGTTACCAGAGTTTTCTCCTTTCCCTACAATGTTTTCAAAAGCCTTCTTTCTCAAGGTCATTAAAACTTGGGATTGTGTGGTAAAGAGTTATAAAGCAATGAGATAAAATAATAAGAGATTCCCCATGGGGTACATGTATTGTAACTTATCAAATCTATAATATTACAGCAAAAATCACACAATTTGTTCCATAAAAAACGGGAGATTTTTCATCCAATAAATTCTTTCCTCAACACAAAAAAAAAAGAAATTATCTTGGTATAAACAACACTGTTAGATACACAATATTGTACTAATGAACAAGTTATGAAGGAACAAGTTAGAAAATATAAGTTACTATAGCACTTCAACAAAAGAGATAGCACATTTGGACTATAAAAAACCATGATAACAGCTTTGTAACTATCTGTACAGTTAAAACAAGAAATATGATGAATTTATGATGACCAGTTTGTTAAATGGAAGATCAAGGAGAAGAATGAAAGTTTTATATTAACTACTTTGTCCACACTATTTATTTATTCTTATACAATCTAATGCCTAGAGAAGTTCTTTCTATCATCCTGTATACATGCATGGATAACTTTTCAGTTTTTTCTTCAAGAATTGTGGAGCGCCAAATAATTAAACTGAACATTCTCAGACAGTATTGACTCTCTACCCTACAATCCAATGTTTATACAAGCCTGAGGAAGATGGCTTTTAAAAACATCATGGAAAAAGGAGAAAATGCCAGTATTTCCCAGGATGTTTCCCACCCTTACAAAGACAAAACCCAGCACTTGATCTACATTAGATCCCTACTCTGTGAAAAGGGGGCTTAATAAATCTGCAAAAAGTATTGATGCATGTTGGCCTGCATAGTCTGCACATAATTTCTGCATGAAAAAGGGTCATTCTACCTTATGATTCTGTTGTTTGACAAATCAGATTATTTGGATCCATTATTATGTGATGGCTTGCTTTGTATAATGCATTAAAAAGATGCATCAAAACTCCTTTTGCCAGAGCCAACTACAGTAAACTCTTAACCAGATCACACAATGTTAAGACTTGTCAAAACAGATAGTCTTTGCGGACAACAAAATAAATGTGCCTAATATGATGTAATTTGCTTTTGAAAGGGTAGAAAACGCTGTGGGAAAAGGAGAAAATGCTGGTTACCAGCATTTTCTCCTTTTTTCCACAATGTTTTCAAAAGGTGTCATTCTAACATGGGACTGTGTGGCAAAGGGTTAAAGGTTCTTACAATTTCAGGGCTTTTTGTAATTATACCTACCAAATAATCAGTCTATATCTAGCCTTAACTTTTATTATCTGGCAAAGAAGTATGAACCAATAAAGTATAGGATAAAATAGTTTATGTCCAAGATGGTGATGATGATAATGATGATGATTATGATGATGATGAAAATGTGCCCTACATTAAAACATTATGAACTGCATAACAAAGATTAGGTATACAAATTAAATCTATCTATAGACAGTCACTTAAAACGCTTAAGCAGCCAGTGTAAATTAAGATCAGTCTGCACAGAACAAGCTGTCTGATCTTGGATCTTGGCTGGTATTTTAATTTCATCTAATTTATAATAGCACTTTAACCCTTTACCACAAAATCCCAAGTTAAACAACCCTCAGAAAGAAAGCTTTTCAAAACATTGTGGAAAAATGAGAGAAATGCTGGTAAGTGACATTTTCTCCTTTCCCACAATATTTTCTACTCTTTCACTGCCAAATCTTGTAGTACCAGCCATATTTAAATTGTCATCTGCAATCGCTTTCATTTTAAATGATTCCAAAATTGTACAGCTTGGTAAAGACTGTGAACAATAATTAATAACAACCCAACCTTTGAAATTGTTGAGGAAATCCTACATTCATTAGCATTTTTTCCTGTGCTTTAACTCTTTATCAAACAACAAAATTTGAGACTGGTCCAAATTGAAAGCACTTGCAGACGACAAAATAAATGTAACTCAAAAATTGAAATTTTTTCCATCAGGGTAGAAAACATTGTGGGAAAAGGAGAAAATGCTGGTTACCAGCATTTTCTCCTTTTCCCACAATGTTTTCAAAAGGCTTCTGTCTCAGGGTTGTTAAAACTCGCAATTATGTGGTAAAGGGTTAACTCTGTACCACATAACAAAAATGCGAACTTGTCCAAATTGAAAAAATTTGCAGACGACAATTTAAATGTAGTTTCAAATGATGGAGTCTTTTCTCTGATAGGGTAGAAACACTGACATTGTGGAAAAAAGGAAAAAATGCTGCTGGTTACCAGAATTTTTTCTTTTTCCCACAATGTTTTCAAAAACTTTCTCCCTCAGGGTAGTTAAAACTTGGGATTGTGTGATAAAGAGTTAACAATCTCCCCGTGTTGAAACAAATATTTGCAGCAGACAAATTTTAGATACATGTATTAGACTTGTCAGAATTGAAAGCATTTGCAGATGACAAATTAAATGTAATTCAACTCTTTACCAAACGGCAATTTTTTGGACTGGACCAAATTCAAAGCATCTGCAGACAACAAATTAAATCTTGTTAATATGATGATTTCTGAGTTTGATAGGGTAGAAAATATTGTGGGAAAAGGAGAAAATGCTGGTTACCAGCATTTTCTCCTTTTCCCACAATGTTTTCTATAGGCATCTTTCTCAGGGTCGTTAAAAGTCGGGATTGTGTGGTAAAGAGTTAAATAATTAAATTTCTGTTTTGAAGAGTATAAAACACTGTTGACATAGGAAAAACTGCTGGTTAACAGTATTTTCTCCATTTTCAACAATATTTTCATTGGCATCCTAACTCAGGGTTGGATGTTCAACATAAAGTAACCCTTTACCACACAATTCTGAGTTTTAATGATTCAGCAGAGAAGCTTTTGAAAACATTGTGGGAAAAGGAGGAAATGCTGGTAACCAGCATTTTCTTCTTTTCCCACTATATTTTCTACTCTTTTACAGCCAAATCTCATAATTCCATAAGCATTTAACCCTTTACCACACAATCCCGAATTTTAACGACCTTGAGGGAGAAACCATAACAAAACATTGTGGGAAAAGGAGAAAATGCTGGTAACCAGCATTTTTTCTTCTTTGAACAATGTTTTCTACCCTACCAAAGACAAATGCTTTCAATTTGGACAAGTCTACATTTTTCTTGTGTCGGAAAGAGTTAAATTTTCATCTGCAACATAATGCTTCCATTTTGGACAAGTCTACATTTTTCTTTTTTGGTGAAGAGTTACAGTTTAACATGATCATCATGTGAAAACATTGAGCCAAATGGAGACATTGCTTTTATTGAGCAATAAAAAGTCACTTGCTAGTAATGTGTTGAAAATCACATTGATGCAATGTTTTTTTTCCCCTACAACAGTATGCAGTTCATACTATAATGCTATTACAGGTTACATAATCATGTACAAAAATACAAACACTGTTATCAACTTTTCACCAATGCCTACTTTAAATGCTAACAATGAAATAATGTTGAAAATGGTGTTAAACACCATGCAATCAATCAATCAATTAAATTCTAGCAAGAGGAAAGAACTTTTTAAAAAGTTTTTCACAATGAAAGCATTTGCAACTGATACAAGAAATGTGGTTCAAATAATGAAAATTGTTTACGAAAGTGTTGAAATTATTGTGGGAAAAAGAGAAAATTCTGGTTATGGTGTTTTCTCCTTTTTCCACCATAGTCTGACTAGGTTTCTCTTCAGGGTCTATATTTGCCCATAATGTTCACTTGACCATGTCTGATTATCAAACAATTCTTGGTATACAGCCTCAAGGTAGAAAACATTTTGAAACATCCTAAGAAAAGGAGGAAATGCTGGTTATCAGCATTTTCTCCTTTTCCTAGAATGTTTTCTAGCCTTTAGTTTAAATATGTCTGTTTTACATCAATTAAGAAACAAGTTCTTGCAACTTATAATCTCACATGATTCTGCTTCCTGGCAATTATACCAGCACTCCCACTAACCAATGAACAGTCCTAAAGTTGACAGCCACTGCCAGGTATCAAACTCAGGACATTATGATTACAAGGCCAATGCTTTACCTCACAACCATGGACTCCACATTAAAAATAGACAACTTTTTCTAATCTTTCAATCCAAATCCTTTTGTTTAACTCTTTACAAAATGACAAGATTCTAGACTTGTCCAAATTGAAAGCATTTGCAGACAACAAAATTAATGCGACTCAAAAATTGAAGTTTGTTTTGGGTAGGGTAGTAAACATTGTGGGAAAAGGAGAAAAGGCTGGTTACCAGCATTTTCTCCTTTTCCCACGATGTTTTCAAAACGCTCCTTCCTCAGGGTCGTGAAAACCAGGGATTGTTTGGTAAAGGGTTAAGCTTTGTGTGTCATAAACAAAGCTTTTATAATGGACAAGTCTTTAATTGTTCATCTTTCTGTCAAGAGATAAACTAGTCTGTTCACAAGAACAATTTCTGTTTTCTGCAGCATTTAAATAAACGCCACTAACATACACTTTACAGATAGTACTGAAAAAAACAAGAATATCATAGAAGAGAACAGGAAAGTTTGGTGAAAAGATGATTACAGTTGACATCAACCCATTTCTGCATAGGCTAATTTTAGACCTACTGATAAATTAACCCTTAGGCTGCTAAGCGAAACTTGCTGACCTTTGCTGACAGTGTAGATCAAGATCAGACTGCACAGAACGTGCATTCTGATCTTGAATCTACACTGTCCAGTAAGGATATATTTTTCTTCAAAAACGCATTTAAAATAGCATAATTTCCTGTTTTGCTATCAGCAAGAAAGTTTCATTCAATAAGCAGGATAGGATAAACACTTGTAGGGAAAGAAATTATCATTTCATACAAAATAGAAAAACATTCAGAAAAAAGGAGCAAATGCCTGTTAAAAGCAATTGCTCATTTTCCAACAATATTTTCTCAAGCTTTCAATTTGTGGTGATAACAGGTATTATCCCTTAGAGTACCAAATAAAACCAACAGAAATGTTCATCCTAGAAATATGCTCCAAATAAAAGCAATTTCACGCTTGCTTTTGTCTACAGTGTGTCAGCAAAGCGGACAGTGTAGATCAAAGGTTAGACTGCAACTAACAGCAATTTCATGGTTACTTTTGTCTAAAGTGTTTCAGCAAAGCCGACAGTGTAGATCTAAGATCAGGCTGCACATTTTGTGCAGCCTGATCTTGATCTACACTGGCGGCAGAGGCAGCTATAGTCGTGAAAGGCGCTTTATGGGTTATGAGCCATATTTGTAGAGAAATGGGTTCAAAGTAATTATAAATTTTTACAATACAAGAAGCCATAAACATAATGTACAATTTTTAGCCACCACTCTTTTTGAGGGTGAATCTTGAGCCATGCATTTATAGATAATGCTTTGCCCTAGTCATATTTACAAAACAAACACAAGTTTGATATAAACAATGTTTTTAAACATCAATAATAAATGTTCATGTCATCATTATACATCTGTTACCATGACAACAAAAATTCTGTAAGAACAACCTAACTATACAAACACAAAAACTTCAGTTTTTCAAACACAAATCAACAACATTTAAAGAAATATAAAGATAAAATATCCAAGTTCTTAAATTCATGTAATTAAACCAGACCTAAATTCGATGCATATCATCTCTGTATATCTTTAGTTAACAACATTTCATAAAAAACTCGTGGCAAGGAGGAGAAATGCTAAAAGTAACAATTTCTCTCTCTACCACAATGTTTTCTTGACTTTCTATGCACACAAAACTTTTTGCTAAAGAAATGGGAGCCATTTTTTGTTTTAGATTTCATAAATTTGAAGAAAATATACCAAAATATTACTTTCTGACTCAATTCAGAAAGATTTGAATTGAGCATAACCCTTTATCACATAATCCAGACTTTTAATGACCCTAAAGAAAAAGCCTTTTGAAAACAATGTGGGTAAAGGAGAAAATGCTGGTAACCAGCATTTTCTCCTTTTTTCACAATGTATTCTACCCTTCCCAAAACAAATTTTAATTTTTGTGCCACAGTCCAATTGTCCTGTGTGTATGCTTTCAATTGAGACTAAAATTTTGTCATGTTGTACAGACTTAACCAAAACATTTCAAAGAAAGGAAAATAGTTGTTTTATAATGGTATTCAAACATTGAGGAAAAAGGGGCAGTTGCCTGTTACAACCAATTGCTAATTTTCCCCACATACTGTCAAGAGCTGTTTACATGCATTTCAGGACCTCCTTTTCTGGCTATGTTTTCCACTCTCTCAAAGACAAAACCCATCAATTGAAAACCATCTGTTTTGTCATCTGCAAATGCTCTAAATTCAAACCAGCCGAGAATTTTATCATTTGGTAATAAGTTAACCAAGCGCCTGAGTGACACTTAACTTTTTTCCAAACAACAAAATCATAGACTGGTCGAAAATGAAAGCATTTGCAGACGACAAATCAAATGTGTCAAATGATGGGATCTGTTAGAGAAAAGGCAGGAAAAATTGTGGGCAAAGTAGAAATGTTGTATTCCTGCAATTTCTCCTTTTAACACAATGTTTTCAAAAGGCTTCTTCCTCTGGATCATTAAAAGTCCCATGTATTCAAGACCCCAATGAAGATGGTTTGTGAAAACATAGCAGGAAAAGAAGAAAATACTGGTGAAAAACATTTTTACAAGATTTCAAAAATAAATTCCATAATTTCAGTTTATTGGATTTGTGGCCTGCAAATGCTTTTAAAAAAGAAGAAAAGGATAAGATTTTGTCGTCTGTAAAGAGTTAACCCTTTACCACACCATTCCCACTTTTAATGATCCTGAAAGAAAAAGCCTTTAAAAAATTGTTGGGAAAAGATAAAATGACTGCAACCAGCATTTTTTTTTCCTTATCCCACAATTTTTTCTACCATATCAAGGACACATTTTGTCATTCCAGCCACCTTGAATTTGCCGTCTGCAGATGCTTACAATTTGGACAAGTCAAAAATTTCATTGTGTGGAAAAGAGCTAAATTGTACATGGGATCCTTTAAGGTTTTTTTTCTTTGACAAAACAGTTTGTTGACAAAACATAGGTCCTTAAAGTCTTTAGAACTACATGTACATGAATATGGCATAAAGTGACTTAATAGCAAAATGCTCCAGATCTAATACAAACTTAGACTTTCATTTAAATGCATTTGAAAATTCATCCATTTAACTCTTTACCAAACAACAAAATTTTAAAAAAGTTTAAACTAAAAGCATTTGCAGAAGACAAAATAGATGAGACAGGAAATTTGAAATTTCTGTAGGGAAGGGTGGAAAACATTGTCGGAAAAGGAGAAAATGCTAGTCACCAGCATTTTCTCGTTTTTCCACAATGTTGTCAAAAGGCTTCTTTCTCAGGGTCGTTAAAAGTTGGGATTGTTTGGTAAAGGGTTAACGAACCGCATCATTCAATTTACAGATCTGATACCTACATCAAACTATCTTTAACAAAGGTAACTTAACATCAATTTTCCACACTAAATTCTAGCTAAATTAAGTAAGTCGTGACGTGCCACTTGGGCACGGAGAAAACATAGGTGGCATTTGCTGCGAAGCATAATTCTTAATATGCTGCAAACTCAGCAAGTTATTCGCTAACATGTTTTCTGGTCTCGTTGTAATTGGTACATTTATATTCCTGTCCAGTCTTTCATTGCCAAGTCTTTCGTTAACTAATCGATCGTTAATCAGACGATCGTTCACAATTCTGTCATTCACTAGACGATCATTCACAAGCCTATCTACAGGTTCCGAGGACTTTCGGAAGCCAATTGGATCATAGGGAAAATATCTAGGTGACGACATAGATGATATATGGGGAAGAGATGAGCTTAAGTTGTTGTTGGACAAGCCAGAAGAGAGTCCAGACGTAAGTCCGCTATTTAGACCAGATCCGTAAGGATATGTGGTTGAATTTGAGCTTATAGTACCAGCAAACTGTGGCAGCGGCATAAATGCTGATGAAACCGAAGATCCAGGATTCTTCAGTGATGGGCAGGGTGTAGAATTTTCTTGAGCTCTTTCCACTCTGTCTAGAATACGGGTGAAATCAACGGCTTCTAGTGCGGAATGCTCGGATGGTTCTTGCTTCACAGGTGCTTTCTGTTGCGGTTTTGCATTTTCGTTTGTATGCTTTAACATATGCCGTGCTAAATAGGTTTCCTGTGTGTACGCTTTCCCACATATCTTACAGATCTGGGTTTTGATGTGCTTCGTTTCACTATGTTTTGGGATGTGTTCCCTCAGCCCCTCCTCAGTTGCGTAACATTTGTAGCAAGAATTGCACCGAAAAGGCTTGTCCGTCATGTGACTTCGAGAGTGAGATTGAAGGTTGGACAGCTGCGAAAATGCTTTTCCACAACCAGGGTGATGGCATTTGTATGGTTTCTCGCCTGTAATGGATAATTCATATCAGCCATGCTCCAGACAAAAGGGAGTTTAACACATCTACATGATGCATGATACCATGCAAATTATCATATAATTATGGGTACATAAAATCAATTTTGTCTAACAACCAACTGAATCATGAGGTACACTGGTCCTTTGATATGCAGAAAATTGACCCATGGCAAAATGTTTTGACTCAGGTCAGCCTTAATAGACTATGCAGGCTGACCAGGGCTGATACTTTTTGCAGATGCATTAAGCCCCCTTTTCACAGATCATGACTTCTATAAGAGCCATGCTCTGAGAAAAAGGGGGCTTAATAGGGGCCAAAACTTTTTGCTGTTTTCTGCAGCTCAAGGGACCTGCATACTTAATAATTCAGTCTGTTGTTATTCAAAGTAGATTTTATGGATCCATAATTATGTGATAACTTACTTGGTATAATGCATCAGATAGATGCATTAAGCCCCCTTTTGCCAGAGAATGGCTCATATTCAAAAATCATTGCTAAATTTTTTATTGAACAATCTAAAGCTTTAAACACCCTGACGTGGAACCCTTTAGGAGACATTTTGGAAAAGGGAGAAAATGCTAGATACCAGCATTTTCGCCTTTTCCACAATGTTTTCTACCCTTCCAAAAACAAATTTCAATATCTGTGACACATTTATTCTGTTGTCTGCAAAATGTTTTCAATATCGAAAAGACTAGAATTTTGTTGTTTGGTAATGAGTTAAGACATAAATTTGAAATCAATTAAACAAGTGCATGTATGGTTACAGATGTATTGGTTTTGTCTTCTTATACCAGACGACAAAATTTTGATCTTGTCCATTTTCAAAGTGATCGCAAACAACCAATCAAACATGGTTCAAATGATGCAATTTGTCTTTAAAAGAGTAGAATTTTCTCCTTTTCCCACAATGGTTTTTACCCTTCCAAAAATATAAATCAAATTTTGAGTAACATTTATTTTGTTGTGTGCAAAAGCTTTTTGGACAAGTTTGAAATTTTGCTGTTTGGTAAAGGTTTTACCCTTTACCACACAATCACGACTTTTAACGACCCTGAGGGACTAGCCTTTCGAAAACATTGTGGGAAAAGGAGAAAATGCTGGTAACCAGCATTTTCTCCTTTTCCCACAACATTTTCTATCATTCCAAAAACCAGTTTCAAATTTTGATAGACATTTATTTTGTCATCTGCAAACGCTTTCAATTTGGACAAGTCTAAAATTTTGTCGTTTAATACAGGTTTAAGCCATTTTAATTTCTCATCTCCAAGTGTTTTCAAAACAGACCAGTCTCAGATTTCATAATTAATAAAGAGACAAGAACCAACAACAACTCTTCACTTAACAACAAAACTTTAGACCTATCCAAATTAAAATCATTTGCAGACAAAAACTAAAATGTAGCTGGCATTTATCTGAGATAGAGTTTAACACTGTGGGGAAAAGGAAGAAAATGGTTATCAGCTTTCTTCTTTTCCCACAATGTTTTCAGAGTAATTAAAAATTTGGATTGTATGGTGAAGAATAAACTCTTTACCAATAGATGTAATTTTACACTCTTCCAAACTGAAAGCAGTTGCAGACGACAAATTAACAAAAAACTGAATGATGACCATTGTTGCTATGGGGACAGAAAACTTTAAGTCTTTACCACACAATCCCGACTTTTAACGACCCTGGAGAAGAAAGCCTTTGAAAACATTGTGGGAAAAGGAGAAAATGCTGGTTACCAGCATTTTCTCCCTTTCCCACAATGTTTTCTACCCTATCAAGAAAAACTGCACCACATGGGCCAGTTTGAAATTGTCGTCTGCAAATGTTTTCAATTTGAACAAGGCTAAATTTTTGTCGTTTGGTAAAGATTTAACAAGGAGAAAATGCTGGTTACCAAAATGTTTCTTTTCTCGGGGTATTTAACCCTATACTTATCAAGCCAGAATTTTAATGACCCTGAGGAAATAAACTTTGAAAACATTGTGAAAAATGGAGGAAATGCTGGTAACAAGCATTTTCTCTATTTCCCACAATGTTTTCTACTTCGTACATAATTTGAGTCTTGTTTAGTTACTCCTCTAGAAATGCTTCCACAATGGATGTGACTAACATTTTGTTGAGTGGTAATTTGTTAACTCTCTATCACATGACATAATCTTAGACTTGTCCAAATTGAAAGCATTTGCAGACGACAATTTAAATATGGCTCAAAGGATGGAATTTGTCTTTGATAGGTTAGAAAGAATTGTGGGAAAAGGAGAAATTGCTGGTTACCAGCATTTTCTCCTTTTCCCACAATGTTTTCAAAAGGCATTGATCTTCTTCAGGGGTTGTTAAAACTCAGGATTGTGTGGTAAAGAGTTAAAATACAGGATCGCATATGCGGTAAAGAATCGTAACGAAGCAACAAAACTCTTACCTGTGTGTGTTCTAATGTGCTGCTGCAAGTGAGAGAGCTGGGTAAATTTTCGTTCGCAAATCTCACATTTGTAAGGCTTGATCCCCGCGTGGATGCGGTTATGCTGTGACAAGTACGATGAATTGGCGAAACACTTCTGACACTGCGGGCACCTAAAGGCAGAAGGACTGGAAATAAGCAATTGAACAGTTTATGCAACTAAAACAAAACAACAAGGTAACTCAAAAATAACTTGAAACTAAATAGTAAATTTGGGTTAACTGGTTTGCATTTAACCCTCTCCTACACAATCTTGAATTTTTGAAGACCCAAAGGAAAAGGAATTTTGAAAAAAAAAGTACAGGAAAAAGGAAAAAGTGCTGGTAACCTTTTCCCACAATGTTTTCTACACTTTGAAAGACAAAGATAAAATTTTATGAAATTCTGCAGCATTTAATGTATCATCTGCAAAACTAATGCTTTGAATTTGGACCAGTCTAAAAATTTTGTTGTCTGGTTAAAGATTCAAAGGATCATTCTGAGTAAAGTATTTATTTGAGTTGTTATGAGCAATTCTAATAACAATTTACCAAATATATGACTCCTTTTTTTGCAGAGAACTTTTGAAGAGAACTTTAAAAAAAACTGTTGAAAAAAAAATTGTTCCTGTGGAATAATTTCCTATAATGCCACAATGTTTATACAAGTGTATACGAAATCTTAACTCTTTACCACACAAAAAAATTTAGACTTGTCCAATTTGGAAGCATCTGCAGATGGCAAATCAAAGATGATTGCAATGATGGAGTTTGTTTTGAAAAGAAGAGAAAACGTTGTAGGAAAAGGAGAAAATGCTGGTTACCAGCATTTTCTCCTTTTTCCACAATGTTTTCAAAGGCTTTCTTTGTTAGGATCGTTAAAACTAGTGATGGTGCGGTAAAGGGTTAAACAGGTGACAAAATTTCAGGCTTATCCTAAAACCTATTTCATGGGTACTTATCAGAATTTTTTGATCCGTCTAGCAGTTTTCATGAGTACCTACAAAATAGGGTTTTTGGAGAACTAAGGTCATGAGGATTTGATTATAAATGCTGACCTGGGCCTGTCACGTAGCATTCAACAACATTTAACCCTTCAGGGCTGATTTCGAATTGAAGCCATTTAAAAAAGAACAAAACAAAAAATCAAAATGAAAATTATTAAACAAAAATTAATGAAGAAAAAGACAGTCAAAAAATAAATAAAAATACATGTAGTATGTATAAGTTATAATACCATAGATGAAGTCTATCTTGGCAAATAAATTTGACAGGAAACCATCCTGTGCAAGTTTTATTGGGTTGAATGAAACCTTGGTGGCCAGAGCTTAAACATGACTTAGTGTCCTAGTTTTATTTCATCTAACTTAGTATCAACATCAACAAAACGCTAGATGTCATAGAAAAAAGATTTTTTTCTTCTCTGCAGTCTGAAATTTAACATATAACCTATTTTTTTCTTTTTTAAACCAGTATGACCCTGTTTTGGACTTGAGCTAGCAGTTAAAGAAAAACAAATCTTCTGATAAGAATTTTATTGAGATTTGCTGAAATTGCTGCCTCTGAAGTCAACTGTAGGCAGTAAACAAACATGCTCTGCAATGCTGGGTTTGAACCATGCTCTGTGAAAACCGGGTTTGATGCATCTGCAAAATGTATCAACTCAGGTCAGCCATTGTCAGGACAATTTCTAGCCTATGATTCAGGCAGTTGTTGGACAAAGTGGGTTTTATAAATCCATAATTATTTGATGACCTGCTTAGTAAAATGCATCAAAGAGATCATGCACTTAACCCCCATTTACCAGAGCGTAACTCATTTGTAAGGTACCTTTCTAAAAGCTTTGGCCTACCTATATTTTGATCTTCCGTTACTGATTTTTTTCACTAGTGCTTTATGCCCCTTTTTACTGTATTCCAGTCATATCACAAAATACTTATTCATGTCTTTCCTAAGTTTCACTGGTATCAGACTGGGGATCTAAAGTGCCATGTCTGAGGACATTCCAACATGACCAGGGCTAACCAGCATTTTTTTCCATTTCCAACAACATTTCTTAATCTTTACCAAACGACAAAATTTTGGACTAGACCAAATTGAAAGCATTTGCAGATGAAAAAAAAGTGGCTCAAAAATTATTGTTGTCTTTGTTAGCGTAGAAAACATTGTGGGAAAAGGAGAAAATGCTGGTTACCAGCATTTTCTCCTTTTCCAACAATGTTTTCAAAAGCCTTCTTCTTCAGGGTTGTTAAAATTCGGGACTGTGTGGTAAAGAGTTAATCTTTCAAAGACAAATTTCTTCACATGTGCAGCATTTTATTCGTTGTCTGCAAATTGTTCTGGACCAGTTTAAAATTTACTTTTTCCATTTTGCAACAATGTTTTCTGTCCTCTACAGAACATTCATTTAAAATCATTTTAGCCATAATTACTTTGTCGTCTGCAATTGTTTTCAGTGTGGATAACTCTAGAATTTTACTGTCTAGAGAGTTTAAATATCAGTTGTTGCATCCTTTTTATTGGAAAAGTGTTTAACTCTTATGCTGTTAAGCACAACTAAAGGACCTTTTGCAGACAGTATAGATCAAGATCAGACTGCATTGAATGTGCAGTCTGATCTTGGATCTACACTGTCCAATAAGGAAATATTTTCAAAATACCTCTGAAATAGCAAAATTTGAGTTTTTACCAACACCCTGAAAGTTTCATTTTACTTATTTAGCAGGTTAACCCTTTACCACAAAATGCCAACTTTTAACGACCCTGAGGAACAAGGCTTTTGAAAACATTGTGGAAAAAGAAGAAAATGCTGGTTACCAGCATTTTCTTCTTTTTCCACAATGACTTTACCCTTTGAAAGACATATCTTATGTTTTGAGTAACATTTAATATGTGGTCTGCAAATGTTTTCAATATGGAACAGGCTAAAATATTGTTGTGTGGTTAAGAGTTAAGGGTTGAAATGTGTTGCAGCATGCAGACTGGAGAGATTTCATATGTTGCAATATTCATGAGTGATATTTCAAAATTAAAATGATGAAAACAAGACAGATTCTGATCATTTGTTATACATGACTGATCAAAGTGAAACTGCAAAAAATGAACTGAAGTTAAAGTATTTGTAAATTTAAAAATAGTCAGGTGTTACCCTTTATCAAAATGTAATGATACGACGTGTATATGGCTCTGAAGAAGGCTTTTGATAACATTCTGGGAAAAGGACAAAATACTGTTTGCAAATGCTGCTGATCAGAATTTTGTCCTTTTTGTACTATCTACTGTATACATGGATTTATATGCCTGTTGAAAAATTTGCAAATTACTAATTATGGACATTTTGCGTTGGGAAATGTTTGCGAATATAAGAAACTCGTTATTTGTTGGTGTACTTATGGTAAAATACGCGAAAAGAGAAGTTTGTGAATTTTTGAAATTCGCGAAATTGCAAAAATTTCCACATTGCAAAAATTTCCACTTATACAGTACAGTCAATCCATCTAAAGGGAAGACCTCACCATTGGAGCTACATTTGCTAGCAAAATTTACTGCTTTACAGACAGAAACAAATTAAATTGTAATTACAAATTACCTGTAAGGCTTCATTTCATGTTTATGAACTTGTTGACCATGGATCAGCATGTCTGACTTTGTAGAAAAAATCTGAAATTATTGAAAAAAAAGTCTTTAACTCTTTCACTACGACACAAATATATATGAGCCATGCTCTGTGAAATGGGGCTTAACACAACTCCATAATGCATTGTACTAAGTAAGACATCAACTCATTAGGGATCCATAAAATCCATTTTTTCTAACAATCCACTGGATCTGGAGGTATAATGCTCCCTTGACATACAGAAAAGTGATCAATCACAGTGTACACGCAGGCTGACCTGAGTCGATACTATTTGCAGTTGCATTAAGCCACCTTTTCACAGAGCATGACTCAATTATATAGTTTTCTCAACAGCAACAAATACAGTTCTGCTGCAAGATGGACAGTTCTGTCATAATCTAGAATAAAGCAGTGGAGAGCATAGATCAGATATTAGACTGCATGTTCCATGCAGTCTGATCTTGATCTGCACTGTCAACAAAAGCAACTAGGGTCATATATCGTAAGGAAAGAGTTGAGTAATGGTATAATCCATTCTTTTCCATACCTACAACTTACAGCCCTGAAATCTCTGTTGTAGTTTTGAAGATGTTGGGCAGTTAATTCCATAGCCTGTGTTTTTACAACCCTAAGAATGTTTTTGAAAACACTGTGGAAAAAGGAAAAAATGGTTACCAGCATTTTCTCTTCTTTTACCACAATGTTTTCTTATATTTCAAAGACAAATCTCATCATTTTGCTTCATATTTGATTTATGGCCTACAAAATGCTTTTGTTCTGTTTTCTCCAATTTGGCATCTTGTAAATAAAAATAACTTGTTGGAGAAACTTATAATGCTCTAAAATGGTAGCCAATCTTGACTGCAAAACAAAATGGAATTCCCCAGAAGGTCTAACTTTTTACTACACAATCCTGAATTTTAGCAACCCTGATTAAGAAGCCTTTTGAGTTTTGAAAATATTGTGTGAAAACAAGAAAATGCAGGCTACTAGCATTTTCTCCCTTTCCCATGATGATTTCAATAGCTTTATTTCCCAGGGTATTTAAAACACAGAAGAGTTTGGTAAAAGGTAAACACAAAAGCCAACAAACAAATACAAACGTGGAACACAAACTCCAGACACAAACCAAACTTAAATGAAATACTGCTAAAAATGTTGTCCAATCTCTCACCATCTCTCATCCATATCTTGAAAAAGAATCAATTAACCACTAAGCTGCTAAGCATGACTCACTCACCTTTTGTGGACTATTTAGATCAAGATCAGACTGCACAGCATGTGCAGTCTGATCTTTGATCTACACTGTCCGATAAGGAGGTATCGGTATTTCTCTCCAAAAAATAAAATTTAAATAATATTATTTGGGTTTCTACTACCAGTTTGAAAGTTTTATTAGACTGATTTAGCAGGATATGGGTTAATCTTTCTATCACTTTCATCATCAAATAAATAAATTTGTACTTTTCCAGATATTTTGCAATCACCTTAAAATTTTTTACAGCTTTTTCAAATCTAGAGTCTTTTGCTCATAGCAATTATAAAGCGATGGCTGGAGAAGAGCCAAAGTTAGACTGTAAATTTAAAGAACCTTTTTTAGGGGTAAAATAGTTTAGAAACAGAAATTAGCTGAATGTGTAGATCAAAGATCAGACAGCAAGTTCTGCATAATTTGATCTTTGTTATCCATAAAAGCTGCAGTTATGTTAGCCTCCCATGATGATGGAATGGTTAACACTTAACCTGAAAACCGAACTTTGGATTCTTCCATTTTGAAAGCATTTGCAGACAATAAAAGAAATGTGGCTAAATTAGTAAAGTTGTGAACATTTTCCAATTTTTATTCCCCAATCTTCAGTAGCGAAGGATGACGATCACTCTGTTTCTCTATTTAACTCTTTACCAGACGACAAAATTTTAGACTGTTCCAAATTGAAAGCATTAGTAGACGACAATATTAAAGTGACTCAAAAATTGAAATCTTTGGGAAGAGTTGAAAACATTGTGGGAAAAGGAGAAAATGCTGGTTACCAGCATTTTCTCCTTTTCCCACACTGTTTTCAAAAGGCTTCTTTCACAGTCGTGAAAACCAGGGATTGTTTGGTAAAGAGTTAATAAAGCAATGTAGTAACCATCACACTTGGTTAGGAAAGACGGTTTTTTCCACAATAATTTGAGCCATGCCCTGGCAAATGGAGGATGAATGCATCTCTCTGATGCACTATACAAGACAATTCATCCCATACTTATGGATCAATAAAACATAATTTGTTTAACAACCGACTGAATCAAGAGGTAGAATGGTCCTTTGAACATTCAGAAAATTGACCGGGCACACACAGTGTAGGCTGACTCGGGTCGATGCTGTTTGAGATTCATTAAACCCCCTTTTCACAGAGCATGACTAGTTTCCTTTTTCAATCCTTTCTTCACAAAATCACAGGATTATTTGCCATATGTCAATGGCACTCTCTTAGTTTTTTTTGCAAACAGTGCAGAACTAGGTCAGACTGTCCCATACTAGTCCTGAGTTTAAATGATCCTGAAGTTGGTAGCTTTTGAAAACACTGTGGGAAAAGGAGAAAATGCTGGAAACCAGCATTTTCTTTTTTTCCAACAGTGTTTTCTACCCTTTGCAAAACAAATATAACATTTTCAGTAACATTTGTCTTCTGCAAATGTTTTTAATTTGGTCCAGTGTAAAATTTTGCCATTTGATAAAGAGTTACATCTTTATGTCATGACAAAATCTTAGACTTGACTAAATGAAGAGCTAATGACAAAAGATGACTTGGCCTTGATAGAGCAGAAAACAGTGTTGGAAGAGGAACAGCATTTTCTCCTTTTCCCACAATGTTTCCAACAGCCTCCTTGCATCGGGTCGTAAAGGAACAAGATTTTGTGGTAAAGGGTTAACTCTTTACAAGACAAAAAAAATTCTAGACTCCTCCATGTTCAAAGTATTTTGCAATCATCAATAAATTCAATAATTATTACATTCAAAATGTTTGGATTTGCCGATTAAATTGTAGAAAAGATTGTGAGAAAGGAGAAATTGCTGGTAACCAACATTTTCTTTTATTCCCACAATTTTTGTTTCAAAAGCCATTTCCCTCCAGAGTGGTAAAAACCGGGCTTATTGGGTAAAGGGTTTAGATTGAAGTAGAGATTTAAACAAAAAATCAGGTAAACAAAAACAGAATGTAAAATGCAACCATATTTTATTTGATACCCATGGTATGCTAAAAGCTTATTGCACGAGTAAACATTTTTGATGTTATCATTCTGTATTAACCCTATACCACACAATCCTGAGTTTTAACCACCCTGAAGAAGAAGGTGTTTGAAAACATTGTGGGAAAAGAAGAAAATGCTGGTAACCAGCATTTTCTTCATTTCCCACAATGTTTTCTTCAATATCAAAGACAGAAATCATCATTATCTGAACTACATTTAATCTGTAAACTGCACAATGCTTTAAATTTGGTCAAGTAAAAAATTTTGTCGTTTGGTAGAACCCTTTCAGCACCATATAGCAGCTTTTATGGATGGCATAGATCAATGAATGTCAGCATAGTATGTGCAGTCTGATGTTAGATCCATGTCGTCCTCTCGTTTAGTCAAGCCTTTTATAGGATGAAAGTGTACGAGGATGAAAAAGAAACGCAAGCACTGAAGTAAGTATCAACAGGACAACGCAAAAGCTCATGTTGCCAGAATGTGTGGAGATTGCCTGGCCGCTAACAACTCTGTGTCTTCAATTGCCCACCCTTCAGACACATTTGTCTCTGATAGAACATCTTGTGCTGACCCCGTGTTAAATGAATCATTGTGTGTTGTAGAGAATAACTCCGAATCAATTATGATGTAAATAACAAAGCAGAATAGATTAATTCTTTTACTAAAAACAAGAAGGGCCAAGATGGCCCTGGATCGCTCACCTGAATTTTTGAGAGGACCATAGCCAAATTTTTATGAAGTATTGAAATTTTGGAAACAAAATCATTATTTTGCCAAGCAATTTTGAAAAGGTCACCTGTAAAAATTTATTTCAAAATCTGTCACCATCCCTACAATCATCACCACAGCCATGTTTTTGACGAATCAGAATTCTGCAAATAAATTTTGGGATAGGTCATCCAAGGACCGTTTCTTCAACAAGAGCACATGCCCAATAGTGGTTAAAAAGTTTAAATCGAACAAGAGCACCGGCTGCTGGTGCCAACGATTGGCTGCTGGGTGCTGGATAGTAAGTTAAAATTCTAAGTCGAAAAAGGGGCATAATTTGGACAAAATGATTTTAAAATTATTTGCCCGTGTTGTATGGGTTGCTCTTTTACATATCAGCATTTCTCACCAGTGCACTCACCTGGTATAGGTTGACGTCTGCAATAGCCTTAATCATCAAATTACCTATACAGTCTTTTGATGAAAATTAAAACGTCACCAAAGGATCATTTCTGTGAAATTGTTTCAAAATCTGACCAGTGGTTTCAGAGAAGAAGAATTTTTAAGAATTTCTTCATGTCCGTATAGTGCAAATAGCCCCCCACCACCACAGCCATGTTTCTTGACGGATCAAAATTTCGCGAACAAATTTTCAAAAGGGGCACCAAAGGAACATTTCTGTGAAATTATTTCAAAATCGGACAAGTGGTTTAAGAGAAGAAGAATTTCAAAAGAATTTCTTTAAGTCCATACAATGCAAAGAGCCCCCCCCGCCGCCATGTTTTTCAATGGATCAAAATTCGCGAATAATATTTGAAAAGGGTCACCCAAGGAACATTTCAGTGAAATTATTTCAAAATCTAACCAGCAGTTTCAGAAGAGAAGAGTTTTAAAGAATTTCTTAGAAAACTCCATTTGGTTGCCATGGCAACCAGAGTTTTTGATGGAATCAAATTCTGTGAACAATTTTTGAAGAGGACCTACCAAGGAACATTCCAGCCAAGTTTGGTCCAAATTGGCCCAGCGGTTTAGGAGGAGATGTTTAAAGAATTGTTGATGACGGACGATGCACACTGCACGACGGACACAACATGATCCTAAGAGCTCCCCTTGAGCATGTTGTGCTCAGGCGGGCTAAAAATGTGTTGAAATTCAGAAAAATATATTTAGATCAGAAGCCATTGAAGAAATGTCATTTTTTTTTTTACCTAGTCTAAAAGTTTGTCGTTTGGTAAGGAATTAACTCTTTACCACACAATCCCATGTTTAAGGTCTACAGCCCCTAACTCTCATATTAAAAGACAGAAGCTGCCCAGATTGGCCGAATAGCCTTTACAAAAACATCAATGTTACACGATATTTACTGATGAGTTAGTGAGTCTACGGCCCCTAACTCTCATATTAGAAGACAGAAGCTGCCGAGATTGGCCGAATAGCCTTTACGAAAACGTCGATGTTTACCGATGAGTTAGGGGCCGTTACACCTTAAATGACCCTGAGGAAGAAGCCTTTTGTAAACATTGCTGGAATAAGAGAAAATGCTGGTTATCAGTATTTTCTCCTTTTCTTAAAGACAAATTCTATCATTTGAGCAACATTCAGATTGTCATCTGAAAATACAAAGGCGTAACCAGGGATTCAGAATCATTTCACACTCCTAATCAAAAGTACTATAATACCCTTAGACTGCTGGGGGCAGTGTACTCGCTTTTGAAGAAGGTATAAATCAAGATCAGACTGCAGAGAATGCACAGTCTGATTTACACTGTCTGTTACAGTGAAATTTTTCATCAAAAGGAAAACAGGATGAAATTGAAATATCTCGCTTTTCACGCTTATCTCGCAAATGCTTTTAATTTGGACAAGTTTGAAATTTTATTGTTTAGTAAGTAGGTAAAAACAATAAAATATGTTCGAATGTTTCCTTTTTTCTTACATTATGTTATGGACGCTACACCTTTGGTGAAATTTGCATACCAGGTAAAAGGTAAAACTAATCCTAGGATATCATGATACAAACTATCTATTTTCTGTGCATCTCTGTGCTTTGTTATGAAGTATTTTCTCAAAATTTTATCATAGCATATCCTCCATTGCAAAATATCTTGTACCATGTTTAGTCCAAAATTTTCCTTCACCTAAAATAAACCTTTACAAATAATCCTGTGTTTTAATGAATCTTCAGATGATTGCTTTTGAAAACATTCTTTGAAAAAGAAAGGCATTTTCTCCTTTTCCAAAAATATTTTCTACCCATTCAAAGACAAGTTCCCCATCTGAGCCCCATTTAACCCTTTACCAAACAATCCCTGGTTTTAACGACCCTGAGGAAGAAGCCTTCTGAAAACACTGTGGGAAAAGGAGAAAATGCTGGTAACCAGCATTTTCTCCTTTTTCCCAGTGTTTTCTTCTCTTCCAAAGTCAAGTTTCAATTTTTGAGTCACATTTATTTTGTCGTCTGCAAATGCTTTCAATTTGGACCAGTCTAAAATTTTGTTGTTTGGTAAAGAGTTAATTTATTGCCTGGTAAAGAGTGAATGGATTTAAAAAGAGAGATATCATTAAAGATGGACCTTTTTTTGCAAAAATGATATATGATATGCTGTAATTTAAACGTGCACTTCCTGGTATTATAGACTTGTGGCTGAACAACCTTACCCCGGAAGCTGTCGGTAACGGTCAACTTTCGTAATTTGAGTTGTATAGGCAGGGCTTGGAATTCTTTTGAAGGTCACAAGCAGTTTCCCCTTTCCACATGATGTTTTCTACCCTTTCGAAAACAAGTTTTAATTTCTTAGTGATACTTATTTTGTTATCTGTAAACGCTTTCAATTTGGACCAGTCTGAAATTTTGTTATGTGGTACTGAGTTAAAAAATTGTAAGGAAAGCAAGCAATAATTATTTCTTTTCCTGTAATGTTTTCTTCTTTGTTTCTTTCGATGATTTATTGTTTTACTTCTTTTCCTTCAAGGGTGAAAACAGTCTTAATAAGGACAGAATACTTAAAATCTTCAAATTTATGTCATAATTTTCCGTCTGCCTTCCCTAAGGACATATCTGCTAACCTAGCCACAGATCTTGCGATGGATAAAAAGCATTTCTAACAAAAAATTAATTATACCTGAGGGATCTATGAGGAGGATACGTGCAGTGTAAATATTTAATAATCTTTCACTTTTACAAAAAAAAAAATTTTTTTTTTTCAATTTTTGAATTTAGAGAAAATTTTGTCAAAGAAAGATGTCTCTCTTTAACACTTTCTAAAACCACAAATTTTAGACTTGTCCCAATGGAGGTGATAGATGCAGATAACAAATTTGAAAGTGGTACTAGTAAACTTATGTTGTTTGACAGGGT
The DNA here is from genome assembly GCA_946811185.2 of Hippopus hippopus. Lineage (NCBI taxonomy): Eukaryota > Metazoa > Mollusca > Bivalvia > Cardiida > Cardiidae > Hippopus > Hippopus hippopus. The sequence continues at coordinate 31,009,543 of OX328111.1, forward strand.
AGTAAACATTGTGAAAAAACAAGAAAATGCTGCTTACTAGCATTTTCTTCTGTTTCAACAATTCAAAAAGTCTCTTCCTCCAGGTCGTGAAAACAACAGATTGTTTGATAAAGGGTTGTTTTAACCATTAATAAACTGTTCCACATTGAAAGCATTGGAAGATGACAAATCTAAAAGCAATGCAAATGTAAGTTTTTTGACACATTAGAAAACACAGTGGGAAAAGGAGAAAATGCTTGTTACTGTACCAGCTTCTCTCAGGGCTCCGCAGACAATGGAATAGTTTCATTAAGGATTAAATAGGATTTTTAAACACAGTGTAGATACCATAATGACAAATTTGATGAGGTGAAGAAAAATGTATAACTTGAAGTCAGAATGATGTCCAACAATCTTTATCAAATCACTTTGAAATGCTTGGACTCTTCAAAATAAGAAACCAGGAATCATAGTTTACTGAATATTTATTGTAACTCAAACAAATCAGAGAATATTGTGAGAAGTAGCATAGTCAAAATAAAATCATGAATGACTGAAAACAATTTGTTTGTGTCTACAACAGAGAATTTTGAAAAATCATGGGAAACAAGAAACTGCTATTAGAGTAGTTGCTACTTTTCCTGGACATTTTGCAAATCATCAAATTTCTTCTTTATGTCATTCAGATTAAGTTGTGGTATATCTAAAAATAGCCTGTAACCCTTTACCGATTGTCAAATATTGAAAGCAATTACAATTTTGCTAGTGATAAATCGTAATGTTGCTCAAATGATGAATGTTATCTTTGAAACAAGCTGAAAAAAATTGTAGGAAAAGGAGTTAAATCTGGTTACCAGCATTTTATCCTTTTCCAACATTTTTTTTTTTTTCAAAAGCCTGCTACTTCTAAGTCGTCAGAACTTGGAAATTTTCGATAAAGGATTTAACCCTTTACTACACAATGTTGACTTCTAACGACCCTGGGAAAGAAGCCTTTTGAAAACATTGTTCGAAAAGGAGAAAATGCTGGTAACCAGCATTTTCTCATATTCCCACAATGTTTTCTACCCAATCAAAGAAATATTGCACCATTTAAGCCCCACTGAAATTGTCGTCTGCAAATGCTTTCAATTTGGACAAAGCTTAAATTTTGTCGTCTGGTAAAGGATTAAGGATGAAGTTGTATATGGATATTTATAGAGATATTTCTGCATCAGGTAATGTGTTGCAAAGATTTTTAAAAGGACTCGTAATCGTGTTTCGCACCCCCAGTGTGCAGGTTACCCTTAAAGCTATGAACCTGAATAAAGTTACAATGATGCAGATAGTCTGGATCAAAATCAGATTGCACAAAACATGCAGTCTGATCTTGGATCTACACTATCTGATTCTTTGCTAGATATCCTGTCAAAGGAACAGTGCTGACACTGCCATATATATATTTTAACTAACTAACAGTGAACATTCATTCAATAGATATTCAGGTTTTTAAGCCTCTACCAGATCTATTGGACCTAACCAGCATTTTCTCCTTTTTCCACAATGTTTTCTTTACTTTCAAAGACAATTCCCATCATTTGTGTCATATTTGAGTTATCCTCTGCAGACACATACAATTTGGATATGAGTTCAAAATTTTGTCTTTGCTGAAGAGCCAAGCGTTAATCCATTTTTTGCTACATTAGTGAATTGAAACTTTCAAGTCAATACTAAAAACCATATGTTACTATTTCAAAGTTATCTTTAGGGGGAAAAATAATCACATTCTCTGCAGTCCAATCTTGGATCTACACTGTCCAGACAGGGTCATTGTGTCATGCTTCTGGGGGCCTAAGGATTAAAGTAAACGCTCCATCAAAAAATATCTGCCTTTTATGGTAGAAGCTAATTTTAGATCTACCAACAGCTCATACAAATGACAAACATGGGAAACATTTTAAACGCCAATATTAAGATTTTTTTTCACTGAAAATCAAAATTTCTTGTAAAGTATAGCTATTAAATAAGTTTTTTCTTTGCATGCGTAAAGTACCTAGACAGTTAAGTTCTGCAAAAATTTGCAAATGAAAAGGTGAAATGATGTAATGGACATTTTTGCAATCAGTAATTAAATTTTTTTTCCCTTAGACCAGATATGAAATTGTAAAATCTACAGGAAATATGATCCCATTTATAATGGACATGTGTTTCTGATCATGTGACATTCCCATAAGCCTTTGCAACAATCTTGGTTGGAATTTAGAAATACTTTCGAAGGCAAGGTATCCATATAAAGAAATACCATTAAATTCCTTTTTTCTGTTTACATCTTTTACTCTTCCTCGGAGCTGACTAAGGCTGAGTTTTGACCTACCTTTCGGTATTGATATATTCAAATAAAAAGACAGTAATTTGTGATAGGTCAAACATGTGGACATATTCATTGGGCTAGTCTCTGCCAGTCTATTTGCGGCTAAATTTATAACACTAATGTACCAGGGTTGCTACTGTTTATCTATAGTCCTATAGCTCGGCAAGCTTATTTACACCATGGCAATTGAATATGGCAAGGGATAAACCTATTCCCAGTTTATTAATTGGTAACTTAATACTTTATCAGAACTCACCTAATTACCCATTACTATATGTCTATATGTGTTTCAAAGAGCAGTTCTATGATATAAGCACTTAAAGCCAGCTTTGCTGTAGAGGTAGCTGTTACAGCAGTATGATTTGATATATGTCTTAGTGGCGTACAGTATGGTTAGTGCTTGGGTGCATGAACAAGTTGCCGTACATTAGAAATGAATTTCTGATAATTTTAAGCAGCAATTATTCCTTTTTAAAAACTATTTAGATATAGGACCCCTATAAAATTACCACAAGTTATGAGAACCACTAAAGAGTACCCCCATTTATCAGGATCTCCCTAAACTACCTCTAGTTCTCAAGACCCCTATAGAATACACTCACTTATTAGGACCTTTAAAAAATACCCCTAACTTATCGGGATCTCTACAAAAAAAACCATTTATCAGGACCTCTGAAGAATGCCCGCACCAATCAGGATCCCTAAAGAATACCCTCACTTATCAGTATCCTTAAAGAATACCCCTACTAATCAAGACCTCTAAAGAATACCCCCATTTTTAAGGTCCTTTAAAGACTCCCCCAACTTATCAGGACATCTAAAGAATACCAACACTTATCAGGACATCTAAAGAGTTCCCCCACTTATCAGGGCCTCTAACAGTACTCCTCCCACTAATTAGGACCTCTGTAGTATACCCCCACTTACCAGAACCTCTAAAGAATATTCCCTATACAAAAAGACCTCATAAGAATACCCCCACTTATAAGGACCTCTCTAGAATACCCCCAAATTTTTAATGATATCTTACAAATGCCTACACTTATAAGGACCTCTAAAGAATAACCCAATTTATCAGGACCTCCGAGGATTACCCCTACTTATCAGGACCTCTGTCCAATTACCCCTACTTGTCAGGACCTCTAAAGAATACCCCCACTTATCTGGATCTCAAAAGCATACCCCTACTTCTCAAGCTCTTTAAAATATTACTCCCCACTTATCAGGATCTCCCTAGAACTACCCCGTTTACAAAGACATCTAAAGAATACCCCTATTTATCAGGGCTTTTATAGAGTTACTCCCACTTATTAGGACATGTACAGAATACCCCCTATTATTGAGACCTTCCTAGAACTACTCAGACAATATCAGGGCCACTAAAGAGTACTCCCACTTATCAGGACCTGTATAAAATTAGCCCCACTTATCAGGTCCCACTTTACAGGACTACTATGAGCACCCCTACTTTTAAAAGACCCTAGTGAGTACATCCCCCCCCCCACACACACACACTTCTTACTAGGTAAAACAAAACACTGCTAATTTATCAAGACCTCTAGAGAAAATGCCTATTCATAAAGACTGCCAAAGAATTACCTCAACCTATCAGGATCTTTATAGAATTACTACCACTTATTAGGGACACTACAGAACCCCAAATTAGTAGGATCTTTAAAGAGTACCCCCACTTACCAGGATGTCTAATGACTATCCCACTTATCAGCACCTTCTAAGAGTACACACAATCCCCACCTTTTAGGACATATAAAAAATACCCCCACTTATCAGGCCCCTAAAGAGTACCCCTACTCACTAGCACATATAAGAATTGCTCCCACTTTTTAGACCTCTAAATACTACCTATACTTCTCAGGACCTCTATAGAGTACCCCACTTATAAGAACACCTTAACCCTTTACCACACAATCCCGACTTTTAACGACCCTGAGAAAGAAGCCTTTTGAAAATATTGTGGGAAAAAGAGAAAATGCTGGTAACCAGCATTTTCTCTTTTTCCCACAATATTTTTTACCCTTTCTAAAATAAATTTCAATTTTTCAGTTAGTTTAATTTGTCATCTGCAAATGCTTTTAATATGGACCAGTCTAAAATTTTGCCGTTTGGTAATGGGTTAAGAAGAGCCCCAATTTATCAGGATCTCTAATAACACTTATTTGGAAATCTGAAGAAATACCCCCTACTTATCAGGACCTCTTGATTACCCCCAGTTATGAGGACCTCCACAGAACAATCCCACTAATCAGGACCTCTAAAATTATCCTCACTTTCCAGAAACCTTACAGCAGACAATAACTTAGAGTATTCCCTTTTTCAGAAACTCTTACGAACAGCTTTACTTATAGACCTTTAAAGAATACCTCCAATTAAAAGAACATGACAAAATATCTCTATTTACAGAGTTTCGCCATAGGTGATCATCCAAATGCCTAAATACACCCAAATAAGCACAATGTCACAGAGGCATGAAGCCAGTGAAGCTAAATATACTCCCAATGATCAGGACCTTTCACTCTTTTGGCACCATAGGCAAAAACAGGGACTTTAGAACAAGATCAGGCTGCACAGAATATGCAGTCTGATCTTGGATCCATTCCATCTGCTTGTTTGGTCAAGCCTATGTGACAAAAATCCCCCTGAGTCTCAGGGGATTCTATTTTCAGGCATTGAAAAAGATCGAGTTTATATATTTGGCGCTGAAAGAGTTAAGGACTACGTACATTTATCAGGACCAATAAAAGATTGCTAAATTTGGCCTCTACAAAACTCATCTGAATCTCTTATACTGGACAAGAAGTAAAATCAGCTCACCTGATCACACATTTTACATTGATATGTTTTGTTTGTTGATTTAGGTGGCTTCACAGGCTGGGGAACAACAAGTGGCGCCCCCGTTGTCCCATTTTGTGTCGTTGTTGGACTGTTGACCCCGCTAACTCCATTACTACGGTAACTCCCCGTGCTGCTTGTGCTCTCATGCCGTATTGCATGGTGGAGATTGTTGTTCATAGCATCGGTTGTAATATTGCCTGAAAAAATGTGTAATCAAACTTTTAAAGTGAAAAACACAACTTTTAACTCTTTACCAGACAATGCCTAGTTTTAACAACCATGAAAGATAAGGCTTTTGAAAACATCGTGGGAAAAGGAGAAAATGCTGGTAAACAGCATTTTCTCCTTTTCCCACAATGTCTTCTACCCTATAAAAGACAGACATCGTCATTCTAGCAATATCTTACTATATCATCTGCAAATGCTTTGAATTTGATCCACTCCACAAATTTGTTGTTTGGTAAAGAGTTAAGTATTTAACAGACAACAGAATTTAAAGCTTTATGTTAAAATTGAAAGCAATTGAAAACAACAAATTAAATGTGGGTAAATGATGGAATTTGTTTTCTACAAAGGACAGAAACCATTGTAAAGGGAGAAAATACTGGTTACCAGCACTTTCTGGAGGGTTTTTAGAACTTTGAATTGTGTGGTTAAAGGGTTAATATATGCTCACAGTTGGTAGCTGTGGAAAATGTGATGGAAAAGGAGCAAATGCTGAACAATTGTCTCTTCTTCCAGTGTTTGAATGATTTCAATGGTGTTTTATGCCACTTTCAACATCATTTCAATTAATCACAGCAGCAGCCTAGCAATATTTTCATATATCTCTTGGGTTTTACCAGGAAAAGTCTAGGGCTCTGATGTGTCTAGCTAAAGGACATTCCTATGAAAGACCAGGTGGTGCCAGTGAGGCTAAAATCTGTACCCTCGAGTTACATTTGAACTGAATTTATTTCACAAAATGGTTCGGATAAATTCCAAACAGTATACTAAATGAGTCCTGACTTGACCATAACATACACTAGACATTTCTTGGCAGTGATCTGGGTGGTCACTGTCAGAATGATGAATGCATTTTGGGTCTGTTTGAAGCACCTGATCTTGATAAAAACTCGCAGCATATTTTACCCTGAATTACCAATAGAAGTGTTTTCTTAAAGTTTAAAGACTCATCCAAACCGTCATATACCCTAGTGACCCAAGCACTACAACTTTCAGGAACACATGCAATTGTTCTCCACAAAGTCTCTATACGTGCTGATAATTAACCATTAACATACAGTCCTGAGTTGCAATGACCTCCTTTCTTGGAAATAATTGTGGAAAGAGGAGAAAATACTAGTAAGCAAAGCATTTTCTCCTATACTTCTGTTTTCTTCTCTTTCAGAAAACAAATCTTATCTTTTGAGTCACTTTTCACTTGCCATCTGGAAAAGCTTTGACTTTGGAGATCTAAACTTTATCATGTGGGTAAAGAGTAAAATTTGTCAGTCATAAAACTGAGATTAGCCCCCACTCATCTGTAACCAAAAATGTGGTAATTGAGCCAACAAGAACCAACGGTGGTTATGTGGTATTAACCCTTAGGCTACTAAGCACAACTTACTGACCTTTTGCAGACAGTGTAGATCAAGATCAGACTGCACAGAACGTGCAGTCTGATCTTTGATCTACACTGTCCGCTAAGGCCATACTTTTTTATAAAAAAATACCTTTGAACAAACAAAAGTTTGTTTGTTTGTTTGTTTGTATTGGAATTTAATGCCATTTTAACAGCTTAGGTCATATCATGGCGGTCAGTGACGCACCCATGTGTTTCCTGGCTTTCTCACACCAGTACTGACACAACTTTCTTTCCAAAATCACTGACTACTTTTCTCACATGCATCAGAGGTGAGAGGCGAAATATCGCCAGAAAGAAAGTTTGCCACAACCAGGTATCAAAACCGCAACCTCTAGGTCATGAGTCAGATACCTACCTAACCACTGAGCTACCCGGCCGGGCAACAAAAGTTGGGCTTTTACTATTGGCTTAAAGTTTCATTTTTCTTATTTAGCTGGAAAAGGAATAACCACTGTATCAATGGCTGGAAAGAAAACCAACCAATTCCCACAGCTAGCCATACATAAATTGAAAGCATTTGCAAGTGACAAATTAGAAATAGTTCAATTGATAGAATTTGTCTTTGATTATAGGGTAGAAAACATTGTGGGAAATGGAGAAAATGCTGGTTACCAGCATTTTCTCCATTTCCCACAATGTTTTTAAAAGCTTCCTTTCTCAGGGTTTATTCAAATTTGTGTGGTTAAGAGTTAGCCAGCACAAGGCAGTCTGTGCAGTTGTACATTTTTGACAAATTCTTTTTTTCATGCTGGAACCACTTTACTAAAAACTTTTTGTGCCTCTACCATAGCGCAAAAAATAACATGAGCCATGCTCTGTGAAAAGGGAACTTAATGCATCTGTAAAAATTATCTACCCAGGTCAGCCTGTGCAGTCCGCACTAAGGCTCAGACCTGGACCAAAACTTTTTGCAACTGGTCAATTTTCTGCATGTCAAAGGACCATTCTATCTCATTATTCAGTAAGTTGTTTCACAACAAACAATTTTACAGATCCATAATTATGCGATAGCTTGTTTGGTATAATGAATCACAGAAATGTATTAAATTCCCATTTGCAAGATTACTGCTCATATGAAATAATTGTTTAGCCCTTTATCCAAGAATACCTTGTTTTACAACCCTGGGGAAGAAGGCTGTCAAAAAACAATGTGAGAAAATAAAAGAAAAGACTGGTTTCCAACCAACTCCTCTTCCAACTAAGTCTAACCACATCAGAGACAAACCCATATTGAATTTGTCATCTGCGAATACTTCGAATATCGATAAGATTAAAATTTTGTTAACCACTGCTTTTCAACCTGAAAAGTGCTATGCTTATTTTGGGATTAATTACTTATTGAGATGGAATAATAAAAGAAATTAGTAAGTTCATTATGTGGAAAGAAATTCACACAAATACTATCCATTATGATAGGAAACAGTCTGTGTATGAGAAATAGGCTCAAATCGTCTGAAATCTCCTAAAAGGTTTGCAATTATTATTTTAATGAACAGAAATGTTGCAGACTGATCTCCATGGGTGTTCCAGTATATAAGCTGATTAGGTTATATAGACATATTTATTTTGATGCTTTGGCAAACTGTGTAGAACAAGATCTGACTGCACAGAACGTGATAAACGAGCTTGGATCTACCCTATGTAATAGTGTGACCAAATAAGGCCTTGAAAGTGTAATGGACATGTTCTGGGAATAAGTGGTTAAATACATCTGTAAGAGGTATGGACCAATGTCAGCCTGCACAATCCATGCAGACTGCCCTTGGTTGAAGCTTTTCGGTATTGATAAATTTTCAGTAGTTCAAAGGACAATCCTATACACATGTAGTTGGTGTTTAGACAAAATAGATCCATTTCATGCAACAACTTGCTTGGTATCATGCATAACAGAAATGCATCAAACCTCCTTTTACACGAGTGACATTAAAATATTTGGGTTTTTAGTACTTTTCAAAATTATCAGATAGATCAAATGAAAAAGTACTGAGTTTTTTTTAACACTCTGGGCCCATCTTAATTGCAGTGAACATTTTCAGTCAAGACTTATGTACTGCTTTTTAAAGTTTGTTGGGTTTTTTTTGCAAGGAACATGAGACAATCTAGATCCATGCTAAGGCTGTATGTACTGCACAGTATATTCTTGACCTACACTGTCTACAAATGAATCAAATGTTTCAATTAGCAATTTGAAGCTGGGAAATTTTGGTTTTAAACAGACAGAACATGTTCATATGACACACATTTAGAAATTAAAAAAAAAAGAAAGTTCTATGTTCCGCTGTTATATACATTCAGACAAACTGCACGCAGATTTTGCGCGCTGCGCCAATGAAATGCGCAAACCAAGTTACACATTAACCATTTTCTAAAAATAAAACCACTGCTGTAAGCCAATGGATTATTTCTACAAAATGCGTATATGAATGCCTACGTCAGTGCATGCGTATCTAATTACACGAGCAAATGCAAAACATGCAACATTTTATGGTCTAAAGAAAAAAACGACATGTAAAGCAGACATAAAATTCATTCAACCTGCAACATAACAATGCAAGATCTGCATTACAGATTAGGTCAAAGCATCATTTCTACCTCTCTAGTATCCTGCAAACATCACACCTATATCTACACAGACTGGCGTAATCCTTATAGCCAAGTGCGCGCGCATTATTAAGAGAACGTACGCCATTGATTTTAGGTGTACAGGGAGAAACATATAAAGAAAATTAAAACTGTTCTTTTTAAATGATCCATTCCAGAATCAACTAGTCTATACTAAATCCAGAAATAAAACATTTAATCTGTTAAGCCATTTTACGTCGCACATTATCATACAGAACAGACAAAACTGGAAGTCGCGGAATACTCCTTCCCGGCCATTATGTATTTCTCCTCTCTGTTCAACATGACACTGCACGCCAGTGATGCATACAACAACTGCACCTCAGTGCAGACAGCAGTAATCTTGCTGAATGTAATTCAAAATTAATTGCATTCTGCCTGTTGATTTTTGTAACATAAAACTCTTACCTGGTGACATCATATACAATAACCATGGGTTTGTAGAGAGCACTTCTGGTTGCCATTTTGGATGCATAACTCAAACAATAAAGCTGTGTTTACTTGTGCACAAATAAGTGCAAAACTTGTCCACATGCATAACTGCTAACTTTGTCCCTCATTAATTCCACATTTGTACCATAAACTTCATTTGTTCAATCTAGCCACAAAATACCCAACATTTCTTACAATACAATGTAACTTGTATGACCTACATTTAAAAAAAGCTATGCACTCCAATATGCCGATATTTTTTTTACGTCACAAAAACTGCATACTACGCTTTTACAATTTACGCTTGACTACTAGCCGACTAATGAAAACGTTAAAAAAAAAACCTCATCTGGCTCATTTAAAACAAGATTCACAGGCTATCTGATTGATGCGCAAGTCACTGCACTTTATTGCAAATTTTTTCAGCGGAGTGTACACCAAACTGCTTTTAAAAACACATAAAACTGTATGGATAATTTAAGGCAGACTTAAGTGATTTGCTGCATTGTTATGTAAAATTGCCAGACTGCATTTCACATATACTTAGGAAGTTACTGCACCAACAATTTTCGACCCTTTATCTCATGATATCAGCATATTGCCAGCAGCAAAATCTTTCTCCAAACATTGTTACAAATCAAGAATTTGGGCGTTCCTAAGCTAAGTTGTGGAGGAGAGTTTATCATCTTCACATCATGATGAAATTTATGTTTTTTGTTTGAAACACCTATTTATCAATAAGTGCACAGAACAATTTTTGTTAGCTATCCAACCATGTAGATGAACAAAAAAATATGTCTGATCTCAAATCTTCATCATTTAATTCTTTATCATACAACAAAATTTTAGGCTTCTCTAAATTGACAGTAGTTACAGAATGATAAAGATAGCTCAAAATATGGAATTTGATTTCTATAGGATAAAAAACATTGTGAGAAAAGGAGAAAATGCTGGTTACCAGCATTATCTCCTTTTCCCACAAAGTTTTCAAATGCCTTCTTTCTCAAAGTCATTAAAACTTGTCATTGCATGGTATAGGGTAAAATCTGATACTTATATAACGATTGAAACAGTCTTTGAAATTAAATATCTTTGTTTCTTACAGACAAAGTCCAAGTTTCATTTATCTAGCCCTGTACCAGAAAGATCCCATATTTTTATGTCCCTTTGGAGGATGGTTTTCATCACTGTAGGCAAGAAGGAGAAAATGCTGGTGACCAGCATTCTTTCCTGATCCCACGGTATTTTTACCCTTTTGACGCTTTACCAGCCGAGCCCCGGTAGCTCAGTCAGTAGCTTGCAGGACTTCAGAACAGGAGGTCATGGGTTTGATCCCTGGCTTGGCCAATTTCTTTCCAAGGATTGATGATAGTCATTGTGAAAGGATTCATCCCTCTCCCACCGCTGACCATTGTGTCGATGATGTTTGTCGGAAAGCAGCCTGTGGCTCGGAAAGAAAATTGTGCAAAGTACTGGTGAAAGAGACTCCATGAAAGCATGGATAGGTGTACTGGCAGCCATGATATAACTGAAATAATGTTGAAAATGGCGTTAAACACCAAACAATCAATCAGTCAATCAATCATTTAACGTTTTACCAAGCAATACAGTTTTAATGATCCTCAGTATGAGGGCTTTGAAAACACTGTGGGAAAAAGAAAAAACACTGGTAACCAAGATTTTCGTCTTTTCCCACAATATTTTTACTCTGCGAAGAGAAATTCCACTTTATGAGTCATGTTTAAATTGTCATCTGCAAATGCTTTCTATTTTCACACAATGTTTTTGACCCTAATAAAGGCAAATTATATTATTTTGACCAGCTTTAATTTGTTGTCTGTAAAAGCCTTCAATCTCAGGGGCTAGTGAAAAATTTTGTCCCCTGGTAAAGAGACAATTCATGCACTGAAGGTTACACTTAAATTGCACGTAACAAATTATGGGTTTGAATTTATCATTTCAATAATGAAAAATTAAAACAAGAGGGCCATGATGGCCCTGTATTGCTCCACAGGCTTTTTAACCCTTTACCACACAAATTGAAGTGTTAATGACCCTGAAAGAGAAGGCTTTCAAAAACATTGTGGAAAAATGACAATATGTTGTCAGCCAGTATTTTTTTTCCTTTTCCCGCAATGTTTCCTACCCTATTAAAGACAGAAATAGTCATTTAAGCTACATTCAGTTTGTCTTTTGCAATGGCTTTTAACTTGGTCCAGTAAAAAAATTTGTCATTTCTTAAATAGTAAAATTAACATATCATGTGCTTAATTGGCACTGACAGAGACATACAGCATAAAAAGTCTGTATGGTAATAAACTTACTTGGAAAACATAACCTCCCCCCCACTTCCCAACAAAAAAAGTCATATCTTTTTAAATGCAAAGATAATGTCAGTGAATACAAGCAGGTTTATTCATTGGCATGAAAGGTAAAGTTCTGAAGAAAAAAACCCAGAAGAATAGAAACATTACTTTAAATTAAACATTCCACTCATGTAAGCATAACTATTAGCATCAAAATAAATCACTCTCACTTAGAACATTTTCTATCCAAAAAACTGGAATACCAAACTCCAATAATGTATTGCTGCAGTTTGATAATCAAGGGAGATAAATAGTAACAAACTATCTCCTATAACAGGAGTTATTTCCCTTGATTACTATTTTAATTTGAAGTCCCTATATAAGCCCATGTTAGACTTTGATCCTGGTGCTGGGCCAATTTTGACCCCAGGGCTATAATATGAAGAAATTTGTTAGAGGTCCATTAGATAAAGCTACATGCCAAATTTGGTGGCCATGGGCCTTATGGTTTCAGACAAGAAGATTTTCAAACATTTTCAATATTTTTCAGTTTTGTTGCCATGGAAAGCAGAGTTTTTGAAGGAATCAAATTCTTTCAAGAAATTCTGAAGAGGATTATGGCAGGATCATTTCTGTGAAGTTTCATCAAATTTGGATGGGTAGTTTCAGAGAAGATGATGTTTGAAATAAAATTAACGCACGCATGCACGGACAGATGCACGACAGACACCGGGCCATGACATAAGCCCACTGGCCTTTGGCCAGTGAAGCTAAAAAAAAATTAACACTTTTTTCCCTCTCTTCTCCTTGCTAAAGGAAAACATTTGGAAAACACTGTGGGAAAAGAAGAAAATGCTGTTAACCAGCATTTTCTGTTTCCGATTATGTTTTCTACCCTTTCAGAGATATATCTCATTATCTGAGACAAATTAAATTTGTCGCTTGCAAATGCTTTCAAACTGGACCAGTCTAGAATTTTGTCATTTTGGTATAGAGGTAATTTTCAAATAAATGATAAAATTACAGATTTGTTCAAGTCGAAAGTATTTGCAGACAACTAGTTAAATGGGGCTAGAACTAGAACTCTTGCTATATGGACAAATACCCCCCATAGCATCTTGTCACAGAAGCAGCAAAATCAGAGAACGGAAACGATTTTCAAAACAAAGATCACCTGTGACCTTGACCTTTGACCCATGTGACAAACAACAATAAGGCACCTCTTGGATCATGGGCAACACTTGCATAAAGTTTCATAGTCGCCCTAGATCAAATGGCTTTTGAGTTTGAGCACAGAAAGAAGAAAGTCTAGACGGATGATTGATGGATGGACAGACAGACATAGTGAAACCAGTATACTTCATATGTGGGAGGTGTAATGATAGGATATGTCTTTGAATGATATAATGGTGATTTACGCCACTTTTAACAATTTTCAGTCATATCACGGCAACAGCTCACATATTCATGTATTTCCTGAGTTCTAACTGTACTAGGCTAGGGTTCTGAAGTGTCTTGTCCAAGGACACTCACTTGAAAAGCCAAGTGGATCTAGTGAGGCTTGAACGTGGGGCCTCCAGGTCATGAGTCCTACACTTTACCACTGAGCCACACGGGACCCCTGGATACGTCTTTGAAAGGGCTGCAAATATTGTAAGAAAAGGAGAAAATGTTTGTTACCATAATTTTCTCCTTTTACTACTATGTTTCCAAAAACCTCTTCTTCAGGGTTGTTAAAACACTGCATTGTTTCACAGACGGTTTATTGCCTTTCTTGAAAACAGCCCCCCCCCCATTATATAACAATACACAATATAACTGAAAAAATGTTGAAAACAGCATTTAACTCATTACCACACGGCAAAATTTTTGGCTTGTCCAAATTGAAAGCAATTGCAGACGACAAAATAAAAGTGACTGAAAATTTGAAAATTGTTTTGCAAAGGGTAGAAAACATTGTGGGAAAAGCAGGAAATGCTGGTTACCAGCATTTTCTCCTTTTCCCACAATATTTTCTAAAGGCTTCTTTCTCAGGGTCGTCAAAAGTAAGGATTGTGTGGTAATGGGTTAACACAAAACAGTCATAAGGGTTAACTCTTTACCACATGACAAAAATGTAGACACGTCCGAATTAAAAGCATTTGCAAGCGATAATTCATATGTGACTCAAATGATGAAATTTGTATTTACTATGGTAGAAAACATGGTGCGAAAATATTTTCCCACAATGTTTTCAAAAGGCTTCATTTCCAAAGTCCTTTAAACTTGGGATTGTGTGAAAAAGGGTTAAACAAGAAAGGATATTCATATTACAAAAATACTTCAAGATGCCATAAAAACTGGTACTACTTAACTTCAAGGCCATTTTAAACATAATAAAAGTCATAACATCGTGATCTACAAAGACCATAGCCATATGAACTGGGATCCGGTGTGGATCAGTAAGGTTAAGGTGTTGGAATGGTAATCGAGAGGTCCAGGGTTCCATCCTCATCCAAAGTGCCGAGTTTTTTATGGCAGTGTCCACGGGAAGACACTTCAGAGCCCAAGCCTAGGTGAAGAAGTGAGCTGTTGCAAGACATATCATTGCTAGACCGACAGATTTATCGCTCTTCTGCATAATTATATGGTAAGAAAAAGAACGATACATGCTAGACAGCACAATGCTATCAGAACATACACATGACTGTTGAACCTGTGATTCCAGTTGCAGGGCCCTTTTTAGCCACAAGAACACAATTAAAACAACTAGTAAGTTCCTACAATCACCTGGTAATGAGTTAAACTGTTTGGGTGCACAGTTCATATGGAATATTATGTTGTAGTAACTTTCCTGGTGCTTGTATTTACTTCGAGCAGCGTGAGAAAATTTGATATCACGCTCGACCTTTGGTCTCGCGCGATGTCAAAATTTTCTTACGCAGCGAGAAGTAAATACAAGCACCAGGAAAGTTACTACAACATAATATTCCTTTTATTATATACCTACAACTTTCGATGACATTTTATAATTGTTGACATTTTATCGGAAAACGGCAAACAAAAAGAGACAATTAATAGTGTGGATGGTAGTAACTCTGTTTTCATGAATGGCGGATTAATATTACAGCGTAACATTTTGACCAATCCAATCGCAAATCAATGCATGCTTAGTCCGTGCGCAAGACACGTCAGCATACCATATTTGGGACCGTATTTCACTGAGTGTAGATACGAATTTTTTTTTCTGTCATGTGTGTTATTTCATCCGATTCAACGCATGTATTTGATCAGGAAAATTTACTGGTATATAAGAAACATCTATACTACAGTAGGCAATCATATGGACATTTTTTAGACTCCAAAAAGATTGAAACTTTGTCATCTTAAGGCTGACTGTTAGCTAAAGGTATGAAGATCCTGTCTATTCTGATCTATATCTGAATTGTGGTCAAAAGCAACTACAGTTGTAATTAGGTAAGCCTAGTAATCGAGGACAACTTTCCCACTGCCTAATGGGCTTGATTCATTTGTCTGCTAAGTTTGATATATACTCATGAATGATAAATTGATCTTCAGTCCAAGGTGAAACAACTAAGCATGCAAAACATGCAAATGTATGTAAATTACTGTCAATTTCAACCCTTTGTAAAGAACACCATAAACTTTTTACTAGATTTTGTTTGTTTGTCTTGGAGTTTAATGTTTTAACAGCTTAGGTCATATCATGGCTGTCAGTGCATCTATGCATGTGTTTCCTGGCTTTCCCAGACCAGTACTGACACAAATTTCTTTCCAAATCTTTGACCACTTTTCTCATATGCATCAGGTGAGAGGCAAAAAAGCACTGAAAAGAAACTGTGCCTCACCTGATATCAAACCTGCAACAAGGTTAACCACTGAGCTACCCAGCCGGACTGTTACTAGAGTACAAAATTTTAGACTTATCCAATCTGTAAACATTTGCAGACGACAAATTAAATGTGACTCAATTGATAGGTTATTCTTTGAAAGGGTAGAAAACTTTGTTGGAAAAGGAGAAAGTGCTGGTTACCAACATTTTCTACTTTTATAGCAATATTTTCAAATGCCTTAAATCCTTCTGAGGGTCAATGAAACGTAAACAGTCATTATAAAAAATGCTTACGAAAGTTGTTAGTTTTGTCAAATTTTATGCATGTAAATTGTCAAGATTTGGTACTTGGTAATGTTGACCTGATATGATTTTTGTTACATTTACTATCAAGATCAGCGTGTATGCTTTCTTGCACTTAAAAAGCCATCAAAAGTCACTTAGGTGTGGATTCACATCGAGGAATAGCCAAGGGTTCTTCGATGCTTGAATGGGACTAAATTGGTCTCCAGTTTATCGCCTGTTGTAAAGCGTTTAGAATCAGATACCAACAAAACTTTTCCCCACTTTTGCAATGGAGCACGCTTGAGATCACCTTAACCAGTTAAATTTATCGTTCAGATTCATCACCCATATCTTTCAATTATATAAGTGGAAAATTGATATCAATTTATGTGCATCAGAAAAGACACAACTATAAAATTTCAGCGTGGAAAAATGAGTGAGACACTAATTATATTATTCACTGGCCTAATTCTCTTATTAACTCTTTACCAGGCTATCCTGAGTTTTAATGACTCTTAGGGCCGAGCCCTGGTAGCTCAGTCGGTGGCATGCATGACTTGACAGCAGGTGGTTGTGGGTTCGATCCCTGGCTTGGCCAATTTCTTTCCGAGGACTGATGATAGTCATTGCGACAGGATTCATTCCTTTCTCATTGCTGACCATTGTTTCGACAATGGTTATGTTGGAAAGCAGCCAGTGGCTTGGAAAGAATATTGTGCAGAGTACTGGTAAAAGACACTCTACGAAAGCATGGATAGGTGCCGCGATATAACTGAAATAATGTTGAAAATGGCGTTAAACACCATACAATCAATCAATCAATCAATGACTCTTAGGTAGACAGCTACGGAAAACATCGTGGGAAAAGGAAAAAGTGCTGGTTACCACTTTTCTATCCCTTTGAAGACAAATGGTCATACTTACTTTTTTTGTAATGCATTCTATGCAAGATAACACAACCATCAGACATAATGACATATCAATCTGGTAAGATATCATGTTCCACTAACAGAACAAAAATAGTCTTTGACTATGATAAGGAAAAAAAAAAAAATAAATATGTGGTTCTGGTTACATACTTTTGAGAATTAGGGTCCGTAGGTACGAAAATTGTTTTATCTTTTAAATTTTTTTCCAAGCATGCCTTGTGGGCTATAATTAGAGGTAAAACGACACAGAAATTCCCAAATTTTCTGAGGTCAGTAATTAAAATTACGGTGTGATACGACATGAAACGATCAACAGGTTAACAATTTGACTGGTTAGGGTCAGGTGCAAAAAAATTAGAAACGGTTGGGTAACCAGAACCACATATATATTTTGTTTTGGCCTAACAAACAAGAGGACCATGATGGACCTGTATCTGCTCACCTATGCCTGTGTACCTTTGAGAACAACATGAAGTATGGTCCATGTTTTTCTCTAATATGACCTATTGACCTAGTTATTCACCTGGTTTGATGAGCATCAGAGTGAAAATGGTTTATTCCAGTGACCTTCTTTTTAGATCCAACCTAGCAAAGAAACTTGGAAACCATCTAGGAGATACCATCAAGACAAGTATTTTTGGTTTGGTTTGTATTGTGGATTCTAATGCCATTTTAACAGCTTAGGTCATACCATAGCGGTCAGTGACGCATCCATATGTTTCCTGTCAGATACACTAACCGCTGAGCTACCTGGTCCGGCTCCAAGTAGTTTTACCAGCTTTTGTGAGTATTTGACTGAAAGTGTGGCATCTAAAACATACTCAAGGTTTTTCTAAGATTTGTCTCAGTGACCTACTATTTGAGACAATTTTTTAACTCATCTGAGATATCAACTGAGCAAATACTCTAACAAACTTTCAAGAGCATTGTGTGGCCTCTATAGTGTAAAGATCAGTCTCAGTGACTTTCTTTCTGACATGACATCACCCTTTTCTAGGCTGAAACGTGATATCATCTAGACAAACATTTTCAGCAACTTTTACGAAATTAACTTGAAAATATGGCTCCTAGAGTGCACACAAGGTTTTTTAAAAGATTTGATTTGCTGACCTTCCTTTAGATCTAAGGTGACTTTTTCAAACAGGTCCTAGATATGACTAAGACAAGCATTCTGTCCAACTTTCATGAGTATTGGACTGGGAATGCTGCCAGAGCGTACATCCGGTTTTTAAAAGAATTTGACCCTATGACCTACTTTTTGACATGACTTCATCCAATTCTGAACCTGTCTGTGATATTACTGATTCAAACATTTTGTTCAACTTCTATAAGTTTCAGCTGGAAAGTGTGGCCTTTAGAGCATACACATTTTTTTTTAAGATTCAACCCAGTCCTCTACCTTTTGACCAATGAACCATTTTCAAACATGTCCAAAATGTCAACCATTCTGACTGACTTTCATCAGTGAATATAACTTCTAGACAATACACGAAGGTTTGACCCTGTGACCTAAATTTTTTTTATCCCATATGACCTAATTTAAAGCTCAACCTACGTATTATTTTGAGCAACTTTCATTAGAATTGCATTGAAAATGTTGCCTCTAGTGTGTACAAAAAAATTCTCAAAGAGTGTGACCTATTTTTTGATCTACTGTGACCCATTTTCAAAGCTGCCAATACATTAACAAGACAACTATTCTGACCAATTTTCGTAAGTATTGGACTGAAAATGTGGCCAGTAGGGTGTACACAAATTTTCTGAAAGATTTCACCTGGCGACCTACTTTTTTGACCAAGTGGACTCACTTTAAAAATATGACCAACCTATAGGGTGTACACAAGGACTTTCAAAGATGTGACCTTGTCACCTACTTTTTGACTTGACATGACCCATTTTCAAACTCATTTAAGATACCATCAAGACAAGCATTCTTACCACCTTTTATGAGTATCAGTCCTTAAATGTGATCTCCTGATTATACACAAGATTTTACTACAATCTGACTTGGTCACCTACTTTACTGACCTAAACAGACCCATTTTAAAAATTTGGTCTCTAAAGTGCGCACAAATTTTTCAAAGATTTGACCTGGTGACCTACTTTTAGACTTGATATGACCCATTTTAAACTCCTTTATCAAGACAAACATTTTGACCAACTTTCATGAGTAGTTTCATGACTGAAAATATGCAACCATCGTGTACACAAGGTTTTACAAACATTTTCACTGCTTATCTACTTTCTGACCTGACATGATTCTTTTTCACACTTGTCAGAGATATCATCATGAAAAACAGTCTGACCTCCTTTCATGAGTATCAGGGTGGAAATGTGGTCTCCAGACTGTACACAACATTTACCAAAGATTTGACCTCATCACCTACTTTTTTGACCTAATGTTACCCATTTTCAACGTTGTCCAAGATATTATCTTGACAATGATCCTGACCAACTTTTATGAGCATTGGTCTGAAAATATGGCCTTTTGGAACTGGCATGACCTATTTTAAGACTGCTTTGAGATATCATTGAAGGCAAACATCCTGACCAAGTTTCATGAGTATCAGATAGACAATTGGGCCATCATAGCCCTGAGTCTCTTACCTGAGCCTTTTTGACCTATCAGGACCTAGTTCTAACCTTTTCAAAGATATCAAGTCAGGCATTCTTACAATTTTTCCTGAGACAGAAAATGTGGCCCTAGAGTGTACACAAGGTTTTTCAGTGTACACAAGCTTTGTCTAGGATTTGTCTAAGTTACCTACTTTTTGGTCCAACCTGACCCATTTTCAAACTCTTAATAGATATCTTCAAGAAGAACATTCTCTTTAAAATGAACATTTTGACCAGCTTTCATGAGTTTTGGACAAAAAACTGTGCGTCTAGAGTGTACACAAGGTCTTTCTAAGATTAGTCCTGGTGACCTACTTTTGAACTGGCATAACCCATTTTCAAATTTATCTAAGAAAAGTATCATCAAGACAAACATTCTTGCCAAGTTTCATATGCACTGACTGAAAAAGTGGCCTCAAGAGTGTATACAAGTCATGGTTTTTCAAAGATATGACCTGGTGACCTAGTTTCTAACCCCACACAACCCATTTTTCAAACTGATTTGAGATATTATAAAGACAAACACACTAACTTTCATGACTATTTGACTAAAATGTGGACCCTATAGTGTACACAAGCTTTTTTAAAGATTTGAGTGGGTGACCTTACTTTTTGACATGGTGTGATCCATTTTCAAACTAGTCTGAGATATGATGATGAGAATACAAACATTCTGACCCAATTTCATGAGTATCAGACTGAAAATGTGGCATCTAGAGCCTATACATGGTAAAAGTTGATGTCGGACAAAACACAAAGGACACAACACAATCACAAAAGCTCACCTTGAGCACTTTGTGCTCAGGTGAGCTAAAAAAGCAGGTACTAGCATTTTAATCTTTTCTCACAATTTTAAACCCTTACAAGGACAAATACAATCATTTTAACCACATTTTATTTGCCTGCAAATGCTCCTAACAAGAACCTGTCTAACATTTTACAGTCTGGTAAATGGTTGAATATTATTTCATGATGATTCTACCCAGTTCTGGGTCCGTATTAACCAACCCTCTTTGGAACAATTTTTTATTCTAGATTTAAAAGGTAACACAACTTCTGATTGGCTAAACCTTTTGGTTTAGCCAATCAGAAGTTGTTTTGCTTTCAACTTTAGAAAATCCTTGACCACAAGGCCAACAATATTCTTAAGAAAGGTGGGTGAATATGGACTCCGTCTGCGACGAAGTTGTGCCCAAAGGTAATGTAGAAAGATTGGGGTAACAGCAGTCACTTGCCCTTTTCCATTAATTAGCAAATTTATCTTCTCTAGTAAATCAATGGAAAGGTGATAGATTCAACATTTGATTTGAATGAAGAGAATGCATCAGGTGTAAACAGAGTAACATATTGCATGCTAATTTATCAGCCTTTCATATATTTCAACAATGCTTTATGTCACCTGGACAGAAATTATAGGAACTTGAATGTGCCTAATATCTTTTATCAAACAACTTCATGTTTGAATGAAGAAGAGAAAAGAATTTTGAAAATATTGTGGAAAAATTGCTGGTGATCAAGATTTTCTCCTTTTCCTACCATGTTTTCTGCCCTCCCACTGACAAATTTCAATATTCATATCAAGCCGTACTGGGTACCATTATGACCCTTCGTGAGCGAAAATGTTGTGTTTTGCCGAACAGAATTTTATTCTGCTTTCTACAGCATTCAAATTAAGTAAGTCACAGTGACAATTCTGTTATTCACGTATTCCCTTGGTCTCACTAGTTCTAGGTTTCAGACTATGTGGTGCCTTGCCTGAGGAAACCCATTTCCAAAATAGTCGATCCAAGCCAAAGCCTCTTGATTATAAATTCAATACTTCAACTCTTTACAGGATGACAATATTTTAAACTAGTCTAAGTTGAAAGTAATGACAAATTAATTAGGCTCAGATGATTGCATTTGTTTTTTGAAAGGGTAGAAAACATTAAAGAAAAAGGGGTTTCCAGCATTTTCTTCTTTTTCAATGCTTTCAAGATCTGTCTTTCCAAGGGTCATTACACAAAGAATTGTCAGGAAAAGGTTTAACCCTTTACCATATGACAAAATTTTAGACTCATCCATATTGAAAACTTTTGTCAAGAAGAAATTAAACTTGACTCAAACGATGAGATATGTTTTTAACAAAGTAGAAAACATTGTGGGAAAAGGAGAAAATGCTGATAACCAGCATTTTCTCCTTTTCCCCACAATGTTTTCAAAAGTCTCTTTCTTCAGGGTCGTTAAAACTTAGGATTGTGTGGTAAAGAGTTAAAGACTTTGTGTGCCAAAGTTAAGCAACATTAGCATACATTAATTTCATATTACAGCAACAACATACTGACTCATGCATGTCTTGGGTTCTACCAGTGCTAAGGCCAGTCTTAACCAAGGATTCTCCCCATGAAAAAGCCAGTCCCTAGAGTGAAGATTAAACCTAAGGTCTCCAGATTGTGAATCCTGCATCTTTATCACTGACCCGTACAACGGCCAAATCCCTACAAAGGCCAACCCTACATAAGAAAAAACCTTACAAAAGACAAACTCCTACAAAGGATAGACCCCTACAAAAGACAAACCCCTACGAAGGACAAACCCCTACAAAAGACAAACCCCTACAAAGGACAAACCCCTACAAAGGACAAACCCTTACAAAAGACAAACTCCTACAAAGGACAAACCCCTACAAAAGACAAACCCTTACAAAGGACAAACCCCGACAAAAGACAAACCCTTACAAAGGACAAACCCCTACAAAAGGCAAACCCCTACAAAGGACAAACCCCTACAAAAGACAAACCCCTACAAAGGATAAACCCTTACAAAAGACAAACCCTTACAAAGGACAAACCCCTACAAAAGACAAACCCTTACAAAGGACAAAACCCTACAAAAGACAAACCCTTACAAAGGACAAACCCCTACAAAAGACAAACCCCTACAAAGGACAAACCCCTACAAAAGACAAACCCCTACAAAGGACAAACCCCTACAAAGGACAAACCCCTACAAAAGACAAACCCCTACAAAGGACAAACCCCTACAAAAGACAAACCCCTACAAAGGACAAACCCCTACAAAGGATAAACCCTTACAAAAGACAAACCCCTACAAAGGATAAACCCTTGCCTGTAAAGTCTAAGAAGACAACAGTTGCTTGAATCATCCCATTTTTGTCTTGGCAGACAATTTATTGTAAATGAAGAAGTAGTTGGTTAACCGCTATCCTAATAAATACAAATGACCCGTGCTCTGTGAAAAGGGGGCTTAATGCATCTGCGAAAAGTTCCGACCCAGGTCAGCCTGCGCAGTCTGCGCAGGCTGACCTGGGCCGAAACTTTTCACTATTGGTCAATTTTCTGTATGTACAAGGACTAGTCTACCTCATGATTAAGTCGATCTTTAAAAGAAGTGGCTATTATGGATCCATAAGTATTTTATGGCTTGCTTGGTACTATGGATCACGGAGATGCATTAAGCCCCCTTTTGCCAGAGCATGGTTCAAATATATATGAGCCATGCTATGGCAAAAGGGGGCTTAATGCATCGTTGTGATGCATTATACCAAGCAACTCGTATCGTAATTCAGGATCCATAAAATCCATGTAGTGTAACAATCCACAGGATCTGGAGGTAAAATGGTCCTCTGACATGCACAAATTTGACTAATAGTTAATGTATTGGCCCAGGTCAGTCTGCCCTGACTGCTCAGGCTGACATGGATGGACACTTTTTGCAGATACATTAAGCCCCCTTTTCACAGAGCACAGCTCAATTATTTATTCAATATCTCAAAAATAGATTTCATTAAATCAGTGGCATTTATTTAATGTTCTATATGACTCTAACCTTGACCTCTTTCTCAAGCTACAAAATTTTAGACTGGTCCAAATCGAAAGAATTTCCAGACAGTAGATTAAATGTGGCTTACAGGACAAAATTTGTCATCCTTCACAGAGCAGAAAACATGGTGCTTAAGGATAGGGCACCCTAATGGGATTTGTGTAACATTACCTTTCATGGTCAAAATCATACAGATTCGGCTAAGACTTGGGTAATCTGTAATCGATGCAGGGAACCAGCGTGTATAGGCTGATCGATTACGGATTACCCAAGTCTTAGCCAAATCCGTACGTTTTTTTTTTTTTTTTTTTGGGGGGGGGGGGGGGCCCCGCAATGAAAGGCGATGTTACAAGAATCCCATTAGGGTGCCCTATCCTTAATGAAGAAAATACTGGTTCTCCTTTTCTCACAAGTTTTTTCTGCCATTTCAAAGATAATTTCCACTATTTAAGCCACATTGATTTTTCTTGTCTGCAAGTGCTTTCAATTTGGACAAGTCTAAAAAATTTTTCATCTGGTAAAAAGAAAACTCTTTACCACACAATCCCAACGATAAATGATCCTAAAGAAGAAGGCCTTTGAAAACATTGTGGGGAAAAAAAGGAGAAAATGCTGGTAACCAGCACTTTCTCCTTTTTCCCCACAATGTTTTCTACCCTATCATAAGCATTAAATAATCATCTGAGCCACCTTTGTAGTCTGCAAGTGCTTTCAATTTGGACCAGTCTAAAACTTTGTTGCCTGGTAAAGAGTTAACACTCTGAACACCAAATAAACCCTAAAGACATTTTCAGTCAAGAAATAAAACCAAATAGCAACAATTTCAGAGGTTACTTTTGCCCAGAATGTTCGTCAAAGCTTCTTGAGAATATTCTTAGTCTTATTCGCCAAAATATTCAAAGTATGAAAGTAACACAACTTCTGATTGGCTAAACCATTTGGTTTAGCCAATCAGAAATTGTGTTACTTTCAAATATAGACAATTCTGGAAAATAAGACAAAGAACATTCTTAAGAATGGTTGGTGAATACAGGCCCTGATCTTGATCTTCACTGGCCGCAAAGGTAACTATTGTTGTGAAAGGTGCGTTAAGAGTTAATAAAAAAAAAATTTCACATTTATCAGACATGTGAAGTAATGGGATCAGTTGTATGCATCCACACAGGGCTATGTATGCAACTGGTGCATATCTAATGAGCTGTTTATCTCTCTCTCACATTACCAAATCCAACTCACAACAGTACTTTTATTGGCTCAAGAATAAATTTACCGTTATGTCCCTTTTTGATGCTTCCCCTCTAATTATTGCTCCCCCCCCCCCCAGCTTTTTTCTAAGTATAACTGGGCTTTCCAGATGGCCTATCCATTGATGCAGTTGAAATAAATCACTTGGCATAAACTTACAGCATCTACATAATTCTAATTCACAAATTAATGTCATTCACCCCTGACTATCAAAATATACAAACACTTCCAATAACATTGTAACTTCCAGCTACACAAAATTTGTCAAGCAACTTGGAAAAAACTTCAACAAAGGGAAAGAATCAAAGAATGGTGTCATGAATGCTAATCATAAATATTTATCATTAATGTCATTTAATGTCCACATGAATCATGATAGGCAACAAAACCAAATTCTGCATTATACAGCATGTTTCTCAAATTACAATCACTTTGCAGTCGGCACTGACCAGAACCGAGTTGTTTAACTGCATTAACCCTTTATATACGAGAGACGCGAAAGAGCGTCGAAAAATACTACCCCCGAAATCCCAGTGCAGCGAATACGCGTTGTAATGTACCTGGCTTGTAATCCGAGTGATGCTATGCTGTGCTGTGTTTTCCACTCTAGGAAATCCCAGTGACGCATTTTGGTCGGTTCTAGAAGACCGATGTTAAAAAGAGGCCGATTGGTTCAAACCTACCCAAAATGCAACAAATCTGAAATCATCATCCAATCAAATAATGTTTCTCATTTATTTGGTGTGTAAAGCTACTATTTTTAGCTCAAATCAAAAGAATTTGAGGTATTTTCTGACCTTTATTACACGGCATGTGTTCAGAGAATTTTGAAAACAATGGCAAGTTACGATAGTTGAAGTTACAGCGAATGCGAGGGGTTTTTGCACAGAGACTGATTTTCTATCGGTGGATAATATGTTTGAATAACTAAATATTGCTTTGATATTAATATTAGCCCATATTTGACAAAAGAAATCAGACAGTGATGAGTCGGAGAATGAGATCGACGCGGCCGTGTTGAGTTCAACCTTCGGAGGTTCAAAGCGAAAGTAATTCTTTTCTGGTGACCGTTTATGCAAAGGTTTTTAACTCGGAACAGCAGAGAACAAGAGTATAAATGACAACTTTTTTCTGCAATCCTTTCAAAATCATCTGATGCCATATAATGTCCCAGAGACCAACAATTGCGCTGTGAGAATGAACTCTGAAAAGGCTGACCATATTTAGCACCCAACAACTCTGGTAGAAATACATGCACTTGTGGGAGAGTTATTTTATTTTTCATGCAGATACCTAAATTCCCCTAGCATGAAAAAATAATAAAAACAATATTGAATGTGTGTCAGGAATAATTATACTTTAAAACATGCTACAGAGTGTCAATAGTGAAAAACAGAATCCACCTGTGGATCTCTATGACAGAAGAAATTTGTACATAATATTTGTACATAATCACTGCTTTTTTGACTGGAAACACCTTTGGATTAAAAAAGAATAAAAGTCTGTAAGTACTAAACTTTAGTTACTTTGTCAAATCATCAAAAAGCTTTGAAAAACAGTGTAATGTGAAGCTGTGTCACTTTTACTTTGGCAGCCTGTTGGAAGCCATTTTGGAGGCTAGTATTCTACCTGACAATCAGCCTGTGTTGCCTATCAGTGAATACTGGGCAGTGCTTAGTGTACATAACTTGTGTAGTATATAAAGGGTTAATCACCACCACCCCTTTTCGAAAAAAAAAGTAATGCCCCCCCTCCACCCTTGGGTGTTAAAAAGGGACAACATGGTATGAAAACCCAAACCATTTGTATGGGAAAGTTTGTACTCAACAATATGTGAAAAGCTGTACATGTTACTAGGTAGAATTTGTGCAAAAATGTGGAAAAAAGAGAAATTGCTCATCACAAGCATTTTCTCTTTCTGTCACAATGATTTCAAAGGTGGTCCACAAGGGGAAAACAGTCACCTACAGGTGGGATTTCAGTTGTTAACCCTTTACCAAACAATCATGAGTTTTAACCCTTTACCAGACGACAAAATTTTAGCTTTGTCCAAATTGAAAGCATTTTCAAAATGGCTCAAATTGTGCAATTTTTCTTTGATAGAGTAGAAAACATTGTGGGAAAAGAAGAAAATGCTGGTTACCAGCATTTTCTCCTTTTCCCACAATGTTTTCAAAAGGCTTCTTTCCCAGGGTCGTTAAAAGTCGGCATTGTGTGGTAAAGGGTTAATTACCGTGAGAAGCTATTGAAAACAAGGTGGGAAAAGGAGAAAATGAAAAGGAGAAAAAATAACCAGCATTTTCTCCTTTTCCCACAATGTTTGTCATTCTTTGTTTGTAATTCTTTGTAAGCCAAAATCAACATTTGTGTCTCTTATTTGATTTGTCATGGCAGCTGCTTTTAATTTGGACAAGTCTTAGATCTTGTCATCCGGTAAAATGTTAGTTGATAATTTCTTTGCATCAGACTAACAACCCTATTGTGGATCATGCCATGTTTTTCCCGCCTTTTCATATTATATTCTACATCAATCATAATCTTGTGTTATTTGTTTATTAGCAAGAGCACCACATGCTTGGATGCATTTGCTTTAGGAATTCGAAATGCTTAGTTGAAAAACGGGCATAACTGTGTCAAAAATACTGTCACTGTAGTATAGATTCCCCTATTGATACAAGGGTCATCCAAGAACTTCTGATAATGGTCCAATATATTTTCCATCTTATATTGGAAAGTAATAAAACTTGACATGCATGACCATCAACTATCACACTATTTAAATTAACATTGAAGACATGCATGTGCATCGTATGACGTCATCATGATGTGATGTTATCTAGACATCACATGGCCACGGAAGGTCAAGATAACAACACGCATATATGAAAATTGAATATTTGAGGGGGAAAAGAGGAAAGGAAATCCATGAAAATTTTTTAGAAGCTTGTGGTGGATCTGCAGTGTCATTTAATACAGTTTAAAGGTGGATAAGGTGTTTTGCTGAAGGAAATTTCCACATTTCAGATGACACTGGGTGCTCAGTATCATTCAGACCTTGAACCCAAGGGTAGCTGGCTTGATTCCAATGTCTGGCAAAATTCTTTCTGAGGACTGAAGATAGTCATGTGACAGGATCCACTCACCATTGTGCATTATTTAGATAATTTTCATGTGGAATAGTAGCCAATGGCTTTGAAAGAATATTATGCAAGTACTGGTAAAATATTTAACTTTAGGAAAGCATGGATAGGTGCAATGGCCACACAATATGAATAAGTAATGTTGAAAATGCCATTAAATACCAAACAAACACTCATGACAATGAACAGGACAATTTTATATTGTTGATGCCCTCTTTCATCTACAGTAGAGCAATTAGGACGGGGCTATAACAATACTTCAGTGTTTTCTTCAAAATCACCAAGCTAAAACATAAGTTAAAACTGATTCTTATCTTTAACTCTTGACCACATAACAAAAATTTACACGCGTTCAAATCGATAGCATTTGCTGATAACCATTTGCATGTGCCTCGAATGGTGGGTTATTTGTCTTAATGAGGTATAAAAAAAAGATTGTTGGAAGAGGAGAAAATGCTGATTACCAGCATTTTCTCATTTTCCAACAATGTTTTCAAAAGCCTTTTTTCCTCGAGTCCTTAAAAATCTGGCTTGTGTGGTAATGGGTGAGGTGCATGTCTAAATTGTACTTTATGATTGTACCTTAACACTCGATAACTATTGTCTACAAGTACTGGAAATTTGCAACTGCATTACACAGTAATGTCTTGGTTTTGGTAACCAGCATTTTTTTCCTTTTCCCACAATATTTTCTACCCTTGCATAGACAAATCGTATCATGTGAGCTATGTTGAATTTTGTTATCTTCAAATACTTCTCAAAATGAACAAGTCGAAATTTTGTCCTCCAGTAAAGAGTTAACCCTTTACCACACAATCCAAAGGTTTAACAAACCTGAGGATTTGTCTTTGAAAAAATTGTGGGAAAAGAAGAA
This sequence comes from Hippopus hippopus, assembly GCA_946811185.2. Taxonomy (NCBI): domain Eukaryota; kingdom Metazoa; phylum Mollusca; class Bivalvia; order Cardiida; family Cardiidae; genus Hippopus; species Hippopus hippopus. Next base: position 31,038,455 of record OX328111.1, read on the forward strand.
AATGCTTCTAACCAGAATTTTCTCCTTTCCCCACAATGTTTTCTACCCTATCAAGGTCAAATTTTATCATTTGGGCCACCTTCATTCTGCAAACTCTTTCAATTTGGACCTGTCTAAAATTTTATCGTTTGGTAAAGAGTTAATTAATAGGCTATAAAACAATAACAATTTTTCACAGGGTTTCAGCTGCAGCTATGTGAAATGTGGGTCCTTGCAAGACTTAGTGTAAACCTATTATACTTGATGTATAGCAGGCCACGAGTCCCTGCAAAAGTGCACACATCTCACCTGCATTTGCTTTACAAAATGCAAATTGCATCGTTCAGTTATTGCGGATGCAGAGAGCACCTGTTCGTGCAGGCGAACTGTCAGATAACAGTGACTTCTACCTGCCATAATCTTACCCTTATGACGTTAAATAACCCTTAACCAAATGACAAAATTTTTGCCGGGTCCAGAATGAAAGCAATGGCAGATGACAAAATAATTGTGGCTGAAAAATTAAAATTTCTGTTGGAAAGGGTAGAAAACATTGTAGGAATAGGAGAAAATGCTAGTTACCAGCATTTTCTCCTTTTCTCACTATGTTTTCAAAAGCCTTTTTTCCTCAGGGTCATTAAAACTCAGGATTGTGTGGTAAAGGGTTCAATCCGATCAATATTTTCAATCTGGTAACAATACCAAATATTTGAAATTTCCAGGTGCTCTTGCCAAGAATATCTCAGCCAGGTGGACAATATAGATCAAAGATCAGACTGCATAATTTTGTGCTGTCTGATCTTGATCTTCACAGGTGGAAAATAAGAATACAGTTGTGAAAGGGGCTTGAAGGGTAAAATATTTCCTTGCATGGGAAAAGTATTCAACATCCTCAACACAGGCTCAATTGATGAAATTTGTCTCTGCATGGGTAGAAAACAGTGTAGGAAAAAGTGAAAATGCTGGTAACCAGCATTTTAACCTTTTCCTACATTGTTTTCAAAAGCCTGCTTCCAAAGTTTGTTAAAACACTGGATTGTTTAATAAAGGATTAAGATTCAAAATCTACATATGAAAAGACTGGTAAAAGCCAACTCCTGAAATCTATATCGAACACAGTCTTCACATTAAAGCACCTTTCACAACAGATACTGTAGGGGAAGATGGAAATCACAACTAACAAAACATGCAGTCTGATCTTGGATCTATACTGTGAGCTATGCAATAATATTCCAGCCCAAGGCAGTCTTGAAAATTCGTAAGTTGCACTACCTATCTCGAGTGAAAATGTCCATTTTTCTTCGGCACTCTTTGGGTTAACTTTTACAATCAATTCAATGCATAAGTTAAGTTTGTATTGGGGTTTAACACCATTTTAACAGCTAAGGTCATATGGCTTGCAACACACGAAAAGGGGCATTCGGACATTTGCGTAAAGTGTCGTCTCGGATCAGCCTGCGCAGGCTAATCCAAGACGGCACTTTACGACTACATTAGATTTTGTGCTACAGTAGACTTGCGCAAAACAGAAAATTACATAAAAATGGAAAGTGTCGTTTCGGATTAGCCTGCGCAGACTGCGCAGGCTGATCCGAAACGACATTTTACGCAAATGCCCGAATGCCCCTTTTCGCGTGTTGCAGGCCATACCACGACAGTCAACTGCTCACCTATGCATGTATTTCCTAGCTTTGTCACACCAGTACTGACACAACTTTCTTTCCAGGTCACTGACTACTTTTCTCACATGCATTAGAGGTGGAAGGCAAAAATCCCTGTAAAGAAAGTTTGCCTCAACTGGGTATCCAACACCCAACCACCAGGTAGTGATTAAGTCAGATATGCTAATCACTGACCTACTCTGGCGGGCACCATGCACAGCTATTGCTGCATTCCCAGACATTGTAGATAAAGATCAAACTGCAAAGAACTCTGATAAAAAAGCCTTGAAATAAGACTACCTGTATCTGTATTTATGGCATGAATATGTAACTTTGCATTAACTTTTTAGGGTTAACTCTTTACTAACGACATACTTCTTGTCTCAACCAGACTGAAAACAATTGCAGACGAAAAATGAATGTGGCTCAACTAATGGAGTTTGTCTTTGAAAGGGAAGAAAACATTGTTGGAAAAAGAGAAAATGCTGGTTACCAGTTTTTTTCCCTTTTCCGAAAATATTTTCAAAAGCATTCTTCTTCAAGGTTGTTAAAACTTAAGATTATTTAGTTAAGAAATAATCTTCTTTTTATCGTGGTTTATCGTTCAATAAACAACGGTTGTGAGTTATGAGGCACAATAAATAATCCACGAGGGCGATTGCCCGAGTGGTTTATTCATTGCGCCTCTAAACTCACAACGTGGTTTATTGAATGATAAACCACAATAGAAAGAAGATTATTTCGATTCTAACATGACCAAGTTCATACTTTGAGTAAAAAAGCGGATGCAGATAATATTCTATTGAATAAACTATGGCTGTTCCACTTACTTACCAAAACAAAACCCCACTGCCCAGTCGGTAAATATGAAAAGAATCAAAATTTCATTAAAACCTTAGGCATCAAACACAACATAAAAAAATGTACCTTTTTACTGTAATATTTTCTCCCTTTCAAATGACACAGAAGAATGAATGTATTGTCAAGTACATTAGAGTCACAGTTGCTTCGAATGCTCTGAATATTACTCCACCCACTCCCAATCTTGTGGGCTTTTCCATGATTTGACCTGGTGACCTAGTTTTTGACCCCATGTGACCCATTTTCAATCTCATTCAAGACATCATAAAGACAAAATTCTGACCTAACATTCAAGAGTACTGGACTGAAAATGTGGCCTCAAAAGTGTATACAGGAATTTTCTAAGATTTAAGCAAGTGACCTAGTTTTTGATCTGACAAGATAATCATCAAGACAAATATTCTGATCAAGTTTCATGAGTGTAGGATTGAAAATGTGACCTTTAGAGTGCACACAAGGATTTTCAAAGATTCAATTTAGACTCATTCTCAGACAACTTGGACAAATGGCATTGAAAAAAGCCAATTTTTTTATATTACCAAATCATTTCATTATCATTTTCTTTGTATCTGTGTATATGTTAACTCTTTACTTTAGGAGTTTCACCAGCTAGGAGCCAGCAACTTTTTTTTTTATGTAATGTTATATAGTAAAGGGTGCGGGCATTTTTAATTTTTAAAAACAAATGACCAGTTGTGATGGAGTTATCAAAAATTGCCAGCAACTTACTCCAACACTAATGATTTAGTAAGGTGATAAAAGCTTGTGAGGAAAATGACAATATCGGTGACATTTTTCATGATTTTCTGGTGCTATATAGTGATAAAGGAGAAAGAAAACAAGAGTGGCAAACTGTCGCAAGATACGCCCGTCCCACCGCCAGTTGTCGAGGGGGGATAATAATCATAAAGGGCAGGTAGAGGAAAATAGTAGTGCTGCAGAAATCATGTAAGTGATTGAAATAGGCATGAATGTCTCCTCTAATGTTAAGGAAACATGCATATAAAGTTTCAGGTCATTCCAACATGAAAAGACAAAGCTATATTGTAGAGAAGCATGGAAAGCTGTAAAAAAAAAATAATGAATAGGGAATAATTCCAAAAGGGCATTAGGTAAGGTTACGGCTCCAGTGCATTGCAACAAACATGTTTACCAAGTCTCAAGTCCATTTGACTTGAGGTGACAAAGTTCTGTTCCGGACAAGCAAGAAATACTGTAAAAATGCAGAGCAAAGTGGAATTACTAAAAATCCGCGCTAGGTAGAGCTATTGTTCTTGCCCACTGTACTCCGTAATATTGCAACAAACATGCATACCAAGTTTGAAGTTGTTCTGACTTGAGATGACAAAGTTATATTCCAGACAAGCACTAAATGTTGTAAAAATGACGATCAAAGGGAAATAACTCAAGGTCAGCACGAGGTAGAGTTACAAACCTTGCGCACTGCACTTCCAAATATTGCAACAAATAAGCATACCATATTTCAAGTCATTCCTTCTTAAGATGACAAAGTTATGCTCCAGACAAGTAAGAAATGCTATAAAAATGAAGATCTAAGGGGGAATAAGTCAAAATTTGTGCTAGGAAGAGTTATGGTTCTTGTGCACGGCACTCCGTAATTTTTCAACAATCATGCATACTAAAATTGAAGATGTTCAGACTAAAAATGACAAAGTTGTATTCCGGACAAGCAGAAAATGCTGTAAAAATGATGATCAAAGGGAAATAACTCAAGGACAGCACAAGGTAGAGTTATGGTTCTTTCGCACTGCAGTCTGTATTATTGCAACAAACACAAATGCCAAGTTTCAAGTCAATCGGACTGGAGATGACAAAGTTAAGCTCCGGACAAAGAACTGGACTGTAAAAATGAAGATCAAAGTGGAATTACTAAAAATCTGCTCTAGGTAGAGTTATTGTTCTTGCCCATTGCACTCCATATTATTGCAACAAACACAAATGCCAAGTTTCAAGTCAATCGGACTGGAGATGACAAAGTTATGCTCCAGACAAAGAACTAGACGCCGCCCGCCCGTATGCCATGGGTGATCCCATAATACGTCCCATCTTTGACGGGAGTATAAAAATGTACGTGTTATCTTTTTCACAACCGTTGTCTTAAAACTATCATCATTCCACAATAGGTCGAATAATTATTTTATCTTTACTTAAAAGATAACTGTTACGATACAGAAATATATCCCAACAGTGCCTCGGTGGTAGGTTTGATCAATTTAACATCGTCACATTCAGAAAACGCAGTGTTCCGTAAGTGACACTAATTTGTCCCATATGTGACTTGTTTATGATACTGGTGGGAAAGGCAGCATTTATGCAAAGGCAGCATTTATGCAATCTTTTGATAAATTGTGTGCACTGAAAGCAGAAAACCAGAAAAACAAACTATCTTCGATCATAATATTCACTAATTGTATGACTTTCTGAACGACTTTTCTAAATAACCAGCTGACTCTAGATTTCAACAAGCCATTTTTTCCCAACTGTTTTATTAAGCATTCTGACAAACAAAACCCATTCAACAACAATGATTGAAACTGTGTCATAACAATCTTCGGCATATATTATAAAATACTTGGGTAAAGCATGTACCAAAGAAACGATACAGAGATTAAGACTTGTTATACGAATGTCCCGTAAGTGACAGGTGCGCACAGGTTCCTGATAGAACTTTTGAATCAAAGAACTCACATCTTAGTATTCATAAATATCGACTGAAATTGTATTCATAAATATCGACTGAAATTGTCTATCAAAGTTGAGGAAACACGTTTAAAAAGTACTGTTTAAGAAAATATTACTAATCCACATACCATGGAAAAAGAAGAAAAAGAAGCTTATGAAATAGAAAAAGGATACGTTGTGCTTTCCAGTGTGCAGCCTTTATACATCACCAGCAGAATGTTAACCATCATTAAAGTATGAAATCCAATTGAGTGAATACCAAGCTGTGTTTCACTTACAACTTAATAGGCACACGCATAGCTTAGAAGTCCTCAGCCAAGAGCAATTCATCCTCGTTACTTACAAGAAATTCGCAGATCAAGTCTTCCTCAGATATGTTCATAATAAACCTGTTCCCAGAATTCAATATTTGGACTCTCCCAATTTATATAGGCGTTAACAAAAGGAAATGAGAATATTAACAAAAAGTCATAATAAATAAATGAAAAAAATTTGAGCAACACTAGGAAAACAAAGAATGCCCGTTCTAAGAACTTCAGTGTTTTCTGCCATGATTTCAAAAGTTCTGGATCATACAGATGTTACAATTTAAGAGTTGTTTGTATAATTATCTAAGAGAATGAAGAGGCAATTTTACGTGTGACTTCCTGACGACTTTATAGAACAAAATCATCATGCACAATGATTTTTTTTTTTTTCAATCTTGACTTCTGAGACATGTTATTCAGTTATTCTTGCACAAGCTGCCGGACATTTTCTGGGAAGGACAACATATAGATACATGTACCTGAAATAGACAGCTTGAAATCCCCCAACAAGTCTTTGATTTAATTCAACTCATACCCCTTCAAATTTAATTGTTAACTACTGTATGTTCCCGTTTTGTATGTGGTGATTACTTACAAGGCACATAGTAAACGTTTTAATTGGTATTAAATCGCGATAAATAATTCAATATGATTTTTAAATTCATTATCATTCAAACTTATGATGTATGACCGACTATGATACAGATCCAGTGAACAAAAGTTCAACATCGTTATTCATCTTCATTTAAAACTTTTTCATAATGGACAAAATGATGTCAAATCTTGCTTTCGACGCCAAAAGTCTCTGCAGTTGAAGTTGGAGACATCTTAGAAATCATAAAACATGGATTGCAGCATGAACGATGAGAAATTAAATATGAAACTTCAGGAGTAACACACGGGACATCAGTACGTAACATATGAGGCAGGAGGTTTTCTTTGTTTCATAATTTGTGCTACGGGTACATGGTAACATTAGAACTAGAATTCATATTTCAGACTTATATGCGGTCTACAACATAAATGTCTACCACCACATCTATTGAAAAGAAAATAAGAATAATAAATTTTCAGACCTTTAGGACCAACAACTGACGAATTCTGCTAGCAATCTTTCAGTCGTAAAAAATTGGCGCAAAACAAAATACTTGCACCTCCGGTCATCAACGGATAGTTGAAGGAACCCAACTAGACCAAGAAAGTAACAGAAACTTTGTAGTTGTCGGTCTTTTGGAAAAGGGTTAGGGTTAGTTAGTCCCGTATGTTATGGACTCGTACATTATTTTCAACAGAAGGTGCCGAATTGATTCTTCTGTCATAACTGTGATTTACATTGTTTAAAATTTTGTAACAGAAAGAACGAACTTATAAGGCATCATTTAACGACTGCACTGTTGATATAGGCATACAAACTTAAACATGAAAACCTCTTTAGTTATTGTCCCGTATGTTATAATTAAAAATTACTCTCGTTAATCAATGGTTGATGTTGGTCTTAAGGAAATTTTACTTGTTTACATTAAAAACTGCTAATGTTCGTTTGATTACCATGACAGCTGGTCACAAACTCTGTATATATAAGAATTGTCATATGCTTTATGCAGTCGATTACAACACAAACGAATGTTGTCCCATAAGATACTCGATTTTGGAGATAGGGAATAGACGTCAAAAAATGACAGAAATATGGTAGCCATGTAGATCAAACTCTCCTACCACGTAGTATTGAAGTCTTGGTTTAAAAATGGCAAAAAGTTGTAGGAAGGAAACATTTTTGTACTTAAATACACACTTTTTAAGTAACACTCACTGTTCTGGCAACATGGTGTTTTCAAGCATCCGGGCAACTTCAAGTACGCATATCATCGTAAAATGAAGTCAGGAAAAGGTAAACTTAAGCTCAGAATATTGAAGTACGTGTGGTCTCAACTTACTTTTCGTTGCATTATCTTGTTGCATTATCTCTATTGATTAATATTTTCAGTAAAGAGCGCTTTAAAACGTGGAGACATGAATTGTCCAGGTTGTCTGAGAATGAGTCTTTAGTGACCAAGTTTTTGACCCTACATGACCCATTTTCATACTCGTTTGAAATACATGTATATGAAGACAAACATTCTGACCAACTTTCATGAGCTATTGACTGAAAATGTGGCCTCCTAGAGTGTACACAAGGTTTTCCAAAAAATTTCAACAAGTAACCTAGTTTTTGTTTCTACATGACCATTTTCAAGCTCATCTGAGATGTCATCAAGACAAACACTCTGAATAAGTTTCATGAGTATCAGACTAAAGATGTGACCTCTAGAGCAAGTGCAAGGTAAAAGTTGCCAATGGACACAGCATGATCATAAAAGCTCACCTTGAGCACTTTGTGCTCAGGTGAGCTTCAAAGTGTTCATGAGGTCAACTTGACCTGGTGACCTGACTTGTTGGCCCACCGCAATCCATGTTCAAATCAGTTGGTGACTTTATGACATACATTTTCAACAAGTTACCCACTTTAGGCCTATGTCAAAGTTTGGTCATGATAAACATAATCTGACCAAGTTTCGTGAGCATGATGGACTGAATATTGGCCTCTAGTCTGTACACTGGATAAAAAGATTGACCAAGCACAACACATAGTTGATGATACAACACTGACAGAGCACAATCACAAAAACTCACATTGTGCATCAGTCTCCTGTTTAGAAGAGCTAAACGACATATATCACAAATGTTCACGCGCATCCATACTGCGCATGTGTTTTTGTCATGGATAGTGAATCAAAAGTGCACCTATGTATTTTTCACACACATGGTAATACTAGTGGTGCACTGAAAGAAGTAGCACATATTTTTTTTTGGTAGTATCAGTAAAGATAAAAAAAATGCATCTGTGAACTGTCACCGTGAAATAACTAAAATACTGCTGACACAGCGTTATTACTCTTACTCGATAAACGTTTCATTATCAGTTTATATTTTTGTTTGTGTTTGGGATAACACGCTTGAAATCACGTACCGTGACGAGATAATTTAAAACCCCAACACAATAATGTTTAGATTATCTCATCACGGTTCTAGGTTTTAAACTTGTATTCCCAAAAACAAGCAATACCATATTTTGTGTATGTTTTGGGACACCCAAAGAATTGGGACACCATCAAAAATTGCGAAAATAATTATTTTTTATGATCCAAAGACTTGGGACATACTAAAAATTGCAAAGTGAGATCGGTATTTTTTTGTTCCAAAGAATTGGGACAGTGAATATCTATTTTTAAAAAAAATCTTTCAATCCATTTGAGACCGTTTGTTTGCAAATATTTATTTCGCGCAGTTTTATTTCTGCAAACGTAATGTCGTAAGCATGCTTCCCAACCCTCCCGATTTCAATGGGAGTTTCCTGATTCAAGACAAAAAACCTGATCACCTGACAGTATAATTTAAACCCCAATTCAAAAAGAAATCCGACGTAAGTGTAAAAATGGTGTGATAAACTTGTATCCAAGGTACATAACCTGTATATGTACATCCGATGTTGACAGAGTTGACACGCATGTATTTCACGGTCAATCGAGTTCGTTGTTTATAAATAGAAATCAAGGTAGGCCTAAAGTATTCTAGACTACCCAAGGTTTATCGATCGAAGATCGACGAACCAATCAAATTTGAGAACGGTCCGAGCAGGTGCTTGTCAGAGTGAAATTAACGTCGTTCACCTGACGTACATGTAAGCAGGTAAAATATGTTGTGAATTTATCTACAAACGCAAAATAACATCCTCATCGCGATCCCAGGACGCAGACAATAATGAGTGACAAATTAATAATCAACGAAAACAATGAGAAAAAGCGAAGTTTTAAACTCTTAGTGCTCAAATTGATCGGTGGAATTCCAATCTGTCTAAAAATAGACCAACCTGCAAATGATTGGAGGTTTATCGACATCAATGACGTAGCAATATTTTAACGTCGCTAATATTCGACGGGTTAGCGGCCAGTGACTTTCAGTATGACAGATTGTCTTGTTTGACAATAAGTTTTGGGACAGCTGACAAAATAATTATTTTTTGTAGACCAAAGTATTGGGACACGAAAAAAAATAATTATTTTTTACTGTCCCAAAACTTAAGCAAATTACGGTACTATAAAGTCTTAATGAAATGTTTATTGAGATGGATTTATACACACAAAACAAGCGTAAGTATAGCTGTTTCCACTTTGAAAATTATTGTGGAAAAAAAGGGAAATCGCTCCTAATGAGCAATTTCTCCTTTTCCTACTATGTCTGCTGAACTTTTATCCCATTTTTTCCTTGAGAAAATAAACTTCCAAAGTGACCTTCATCACTGTTTTCTGACGAAATAAGCATGGATAGGTACCATTATCTTGTTTAGAATTATAAATATATACTCAACAAAAAAAGTTAAGGAAATCTCAGAAAACCATGGAACAAAAGAATACCAAAGCGAACAATTATTCACTTTTTATTTATTTTATTAGAAACATTTCACTGCTTGAAAAAAATGTTTCCTTTAGCTTTATAGCACTAATATCCTTGTTGTGGCACTGTGTCAAGTAACCCAGGGGTCAAAGTCATTTTTCGCAAAAATAAGTGTCTACAGAGTATTCCCTGTTTTTAAGCAAGACATAGTCATGAACATATGCTGTAAGTTTTTATGACTTAAAATTAAATTCCTTTGAATGTTACATGAAATTTATGTAAGTCCCTTCGCATGATAGCCTCAAATGTCATGTATGGAAGATGAGAATGCTCAAAATATCCCTGCAGTAACAAGTTTGTCCCCCTTCAGTGGCAAATAAGGGCTTGCACTGGCGTTGCATACGTCAAATAATTCTGGCAATTTGGAGCTGAGGAACCAGTCTTCATTCCTCCTTTTGTGCCACAGCAAGAGCCTGGATGTGGTGCCAGTATTCTGTGTCAAGCCCTTGGTCCAAAAATGTCCCCTACATGTTCCCCACATGTTCAACAGGGGATAAGCCTGGTGAGTGGGCAGGCAAGTCATTGTTCTGATGAAAGAATCTTGGACGTTTCTGATCAATAGCAATGGAGCTATTGAACCGATTTGAAAATCAAAATGTCGACTCATTCTGGAAAGTATTGCTCAAATTATCTGAGATAAGTAAATAGCCTGATGGCTAATTTCAAAAAGGCTTTTTGCGTGAGACTCTACAGTGACACTCTTTACTCAAACCAATCAATATTGCAATTCTGCGAAAAATGACATTAAGACCAGTCAACTTTGACAATGATTCAGGGTTCGAATTTCGTTTTTGTATCCACTGGCAAATTTTAGCAAGTGGATTATTTTTCCACTCGCAAAATTAAACATTTGACTCGCATTTTTTTTGAAGCCCAGCATGCCTAAAGACAAGAACCAAACAATGTAAGAAGAACTTTAATTGATATCAAAATCATGATTTAACTATCAGTTCAATTCCTTTTTAATATATAAGTTAAATTTCTATAAAATTTACAATGGTTGGTGATTTTGTTAATGAATTACGGATGTATCACATCCGAATATCTGCGTGTCCAATAACTGGTACAGCGAGTCCACCATTTCCAACTCGGTTCTCATGTTTATTTGTGCATGATAATTATCTTTTCAGGAAAGACGGACAGATATTTCTGTTTTATAATTAGAGATTGAATTTGCTTACTGTTTTTCTTTTTCTTTTAAAAAACGCAAAATTGTGGTATTGGCCATGAGTTCAGGCGAACACACTTTAGCTCACAAAACTCGGATAACGAACAACAACTCAGAGGCTTCAATGGCGACATGTAAAATTATTAAAAGCTGTTGAAGGGCATTCTCAGTGCGACATGACCGATGTATATCCCGAACGAAAAGAACTACCGTATTTGTATTCACTTGTAAAATTGAATACATTTTTGTAATTGAGTCCTTCAATAATTTGCACTCGCATTTTTTTTCAAGTGCTTGAAATTTTAGCTCACATTTTCCAATTCTGACTCTCATTTTGCAAGTAAATACATGGGAATTTCGAACCCTGTGATTATTTAAGCAGCTATTGGTGCTATAAATTAAAAAAAAGCATCCTTTTTGAAGAAAACTGGATGCTTTAGAATACTGTGAAATTCAAAATTCTCAGAATGTTCTAGATCTTCTGTTATAGCACCTCAAACACAATTTCCTTAACTTTTTTTGTTGAGTATACTATAAATATGGAAATTTTAAGAAAAATCTGTCCGTTAGAAAGCATGCATTTATTAAAGATTAACCCTTAATTTAGTCAAATTATCTCGCTTCTTAACTCAATGGTCTATATATACCGTGCATATTTGTACACTTACCATGCTCAAAACCAGGCATATACATATTTTTTGTGCAAAACTAAATGAATTTTCATTAAAATGATGTACGAGGTATGTCCGTAAAATTCGTGGACAATGCCGATATTTATAAAACTAACACACTTCTGCGAGTTTTATTTCCTTAATTACCTTTGGGTATGTCCTGAGCATTGTATGTAAAAAATACAAAGATATTGCGCCAACAATAAGTAGGATACCAATCATGCTTTAAACAATTCGAGCGGGACCCGGGGCACAACAAACAACGCAATTAAATTGATTTTTCAAGTCGTCGTCTGCAGTCTATGACCTGACGAAAAATAAACTGATCCTTATCAAATTTTCTCCCTTGATAAAGGATGATGTCAACATCCTTTCTGGAAAATATAGACGATGACATCATAGCCATTCAAAATTTGTGTTCACAACTTCTGAAGCCTTACGAAGTTGTCTTTGTCAAAATAGCGGAATTTAACATTGCTGAACAACAGGCTTTCATAAAAGTTTGCGCCTATCTTGTAAAATCACCGGTAGATACCATGGAAACGCTGTCTGAAGCTGCAGGAAAGCCAGCTGTATGTTGCTCACTGGTTTACAAGTGGCACAGGAGATTTTCGGACGGGCATGATTCAACCAACGACGACAAAAGATACGGGCAGCCAGGTATCATTAACGCAGAATTAGCGGATTCGGTGAATATGATGGTTGACGAGGACCGTAGGGTCAGCTTTAGGGAACTGTCGGACCAAAATGCGTTGTAGCGAAAGGTCAAAATTTCTAGGTCTGAATTGTGTTTGATTATCTCATTATCACATTTTGATTCTACGGTAAGCACTAGACATCTTGTCAATACAATTTCAGAAAAAAGATATCCCGACGTCATAACGACATCGACACCTGCCCCGGGTTCTTATCGGTATGTACAAGCTATGGCCAATAAATGAAAAACTATTCATAGTAGCAGCATCCTTTTTCACACGTCGGCTGAGAAAACTTTGCTCTTTATGATGATGTAAGTTTCCTGCACCTAATTTGTAAATTTACTAACTTCTTAGCAATGTCCACAAACTTTCTGGACATACCTCGTATATTTTTATCTTCTGGCAATTTTCCTGGTTAACTAACTATTAAAGAAAAGCGTGATAAATCCAATATAAGCTGAAATTTGGAACTGTATATACCTTTTCGAAGGCAAAAATCTAAGAAACGAGCACGGTGACCCATATCTTTTTTTACTGTAATCCCCTAGATACGTGATGAGCTTTTTAGGTACAAAGTTTTAAAAAAAAAAAATCTGTCTCTTAAAAAATGTTATAAAATGTCATTAAAGAACCATAAAAATTAAATACTAATGATTGCTGCAGACATGTATTAAGTTAACTTCCTTTTTTATTGCCTGATTCAAAAGAATTAATCTACAGTAATGGAATATGATACCAGTTTGTGCATTACTGTAAATAGATTTATTCTGATGCTGTCCACATTTGGCATTGTTTTTTGAGATTCAGCTTATTGGCAGTTTTTTTGTCAGTACACCATAATTCTACTGCTAATATAAATCATCGTCTAGATCTATATTTTGATTCCATGTAGATATTACCAAGAGTAATAATAGATTGCACTAGAACAAGAGAGACAGATTTTGCTGGCTAACAGCATTGTCCCTTTCTCCAACAATATTTTCAAGTGTCTCCTTCATCCGAGTCATTAAAACATGGACTTGTTTGGTAAAGGGTCAAGAAATCTGATTTATAACCTTAAGGTTATGGGTCTAAGCCTTTACTACACAAAATTTTGGAATGCACCAAATTGAAAGCATTTGCAGACAACATGTTAAATGTTGCTCAAATCTATACCAAATGACAGTAATTAAGACTTGTCCAAATTGAAAGCATTTGCAGACACTATCTTAAACGTTACTCAAAACTTAAAATTTCTATTTGAAAGGAATGTAAAACATTGTGGGAAAAGAAGAAAATGTCGGTTACCAATATTTTCTTTTTTCCCAAAAGTTTTCAAAGGTCTTCTTACTCGGGGTCATTAATAGTCGGGATGGTTTGGTATAGTGTTAAACAGTAATTTCTGCATTTGATAGGGTGGAAAACATTGTGGTAAAAAGAGAAAATGCTGGTTACGCTGGTTACCACAAGGTTTTCAAAAGCCCTCTCTTTCAGGCTTGTTAAAACCTGGGATTGTGTGGTAAAGGGTTAAGGAAATGAAAACAACATTTTTTTCCCCTATTCACAAATTGTTTTCTACCCTTTCAAAGACAAATTTCAGCGTTTAAATAGCATCTAATTAAGTGTCATCTGCAAATATTTTTATTACAAACTAGTTTAAAATGCTACTGCCTAGTAAAAAACTTGTAACACATTTTTACAAAGCTAATAAAATGTCTTTAGGAAAGCTTATATAACCTTTAAACAAAAGTATATAAAACATTTTTAGGAAAGCTCATTAAATATTTTTGACTATGACTTGGTGCATGTGGAGGTGAAACTTAGCAATAAAATGATAAAAACCCATCAAACTTTTTTGCTTTTTCAAAAAACCTTTACTGCAGTATTTATCACCACACATGGAATACTTATAAATCATAATTAACAAAAAAAGGAACCCCTGAAATTCTGGCATTTTCATTGCAGTTTCCACAAAAACGTGCTTTATTGCACAGTATAAATTCAACACAAATTTTCATTAGTCCAAATGCACAATTTTTACAAAACAAAAATTAATTTCAAATATGTATACAAAACTCTTTGCTGAAATGACAGTGCCTTGTTTTTGCTAAGTTTAACTCTTTACCACACAACAATATTGTAGACTTGTCCAAATTGAGAGTGTTTGCAGAGAACAATTTGAATGGCTCAAATGATGGAATTTGTCTTTGATAGGGTAGAAAACATTGTGCGAAAAGGAGAAAATGCTGGTTACCAGCATTTTCTCCTTTTCCCACAATGTTTTCAAAAGGCTTCTCTTTCAGGGTCTTTAAAACTCGGGATAATGTGGTAAAGGGTTAACCTTTTACCAAACAACAAAAATTCAGACTCCTCCAAATTCAAGGCATTTGCAGACGAAAAATTATAACTGTTTCAAATGAAGGGCTTTGTCGGTGAATAGGTAGAAAACAGTGGTGGAAAAGGAGAAAATGCTGGTTACCAGCATTTTCTCCTTTTCCAACAATTTTTTCAAAAGGCTTCGTCAAAAGAGTCTTTAAAACTAGGGCGGGTTATATATATTTTTTATTTAACATCAAATTCTGGTGCAAGTTAAGAACTCTCTGGTGATCTTTCCGGAGAATTATAACCAGGTCTCTAAACAAGGTATGGGTTACAGTTCCAAAATGTGACCTCTCTTAGCCAATTTACTAAACAATTCTGAGTTAACAACCCTGAAAAGGGCTTTTGAAAACAATGTGGAAAAAGGAAAAAATGCTTGCAACCAGCATTTTCAGATTTCAGTGACCAAGCTACACATAACATGCATGGGTGTTGAATGGATGGCCTCAGGAAGGGCAAGATTTATCTGAATTTTGTCTTTGCATGTTATAGTTGGTAATTTCGCTTACCATTATCCCCTGGAGGTCATAAAACTTTTTATTTTTCATTAAAAGTATGGTGACACTGAATGGTCAAACAACTTGAGAATGAGTCTTTGATATGGACCTGTCTAAAAATTGTGTCATTTGATAGAGTTAAAGTGCAAAAATAATTAAGTTGACATTTTGTTAGTGAAGAAACTTGAGATTGAGAAATTTTCATTTGCTTTTTTTGTTTGGTTAAATGCAAGCCTTTATCAAATGATCTTTAGTTTTTTGCAACACCTCTCAACAAATGGCGTTTAAAAATACTGTTGAAAAAGGAGAAAATGGTTGAAAAAATTTCTATTCCCCTTTTCCACAATGTTTTCAATCATTTCAAAGACAATTTAGTCATTTTTTTTTTTTACCACACTGATTGTCTGCAAATGTTTCCAATAGGGAAAAGTCTAAAATTTTTGCTTTAATATTAAATCCACTTAATATTCCTGAGGGAATGAATAATACACAATTTGAAATTATTAACTGTCTTCAATATCTCGGCTATTTCAAGAAATTTAACACGAAAAGAGAATTCTGTAGCTCAGTGGTTATGGTGTTGGCCTTTTGTCTGGGCATTCTAGGTTTGAATCCTGCCCGGTCCCTGTATTTCTGCCATAAATTTGTTCATTTGTTTCTTTGTTACGGACTTTGATCGTAAGAGTAAATGTTTCCATAACTTTTTAATTGAAAGCAGAAAAAGTACTTCCTGCACACCAGTAACCTTGGTAAACAGGGCGTGCCATTCAACCAGATAGAAATATGATGAAATTTACATGTTTTTACCCTACATTTCTCGCGCTTTATGTAATATTGTAATGCGTTATCATGTGGAAGGGGTGTGCCACAGGAAATTACCGAAAACATTTTACTGTACTGGATTTTGATGACAGTCCAAACAAAAAAGGAGTTAGAAGCATGAAATAAATAGAATATTCGTGTTTTTTTGGGTCAAAGATTGAAATTTATTTCATCTCGTGAACATCATCGGTAATATTTTCATTCGTGGCTGCACCACTTGTGAAAAAATTACCAATGATGTTTACTTGATGGAATAAATTTCGATCTTTTACAAAAATAAAAAACCATATATCCTTTATTTCTCCTTGTACTAAATTGTTTTTGGAAGTGGTTCACCATAACACAAAAGAAGTTGTTTGTAGTAGGTAATGACTGAAGCCTTTACCACATGACAAGATTTTTGACTTGTCCAATCTGAAAGTACTTTGCAGACAACAAAATACTTGGGGCTCAAATAATTAAGTTTGCCTTTGATAGGGTAAAAAAACATTTTTGAGATAGGAGAAAATGCTCATTACCAGCAATTTCTTCTTTCCTCATAACATTTTACCCTTTTTCTTCGGGCTTGTTAAACTTGTTCAGTACAGAAATAAGACTGCCTATTTCTGTAAATTTTTACAAACTTGCCTTTGACTGGGCAGAAAACATTGTGGAGAATAGAGAAAATGCTCATTACCAGCATTTTCTTTATTCCTCAACATTTTCAAAACCCGTTTTTTTTTAGGGTCCTTTAAAACTCGGATCGTTCAGAACAGCCATAAGACTGCATATTTCTGTAAATTTTTACATATTTGCAGCATATCTGTATAATTTACACAAGCAATTTTTCCTTGTCTGCCATGCTACCAAAATTGCCACACAATATGCCGTAATGGTTTGGGAAGAATGTAACATTTAACCCTTTACCACACAATCCCTAATTTTAACAACCCTGAAAATGAAAGCTTTTGAAAACATTGTGGGAAAAGGAGAAAATGCTGATAACCAGCATTTTCTTCTTTTCCTACAATGTTGTCCACTCTATCAAAGACAAATTCCATCATTTGAGTCTAATTAAACTGTTGTCTGCAAATGCTTTCAATTTGGACAAAATCACAGTTTTGTCGCGTGGGAAAGAATCATGGAAAGACTGCAAAACTGTCAAAGGGACATCACTCTTCTTTGAACAAATCCAATTTGATTTAGAACACAGAAATCAGTGGAAAATTGTAGCCCTGTATGAGAAAGAAAACTTGGCCATTGAAAAGAATGCAAGATTCAAGAAAATCTTAAATCTGGTGTTGATATTATTCCATTGGACAACAAATTGACCCAAAAAATATTTCCATTTCAGAAATAAGACCCTTGTTTAATTTTTACCGGATTTTAAAAGCAATTTTTCTGCCAGCAACCAATACATGGATCAACCATACAGTAACAGATTGTCATCTTCACAACAAGAGCTGCAAATTGTCGCAAGGTACGCCAGTCCCACCGCCAGTTGTCAAGGGGGAATAATAATCGTAAAGGGCAGGTAGAGGAAAATAGTAGTGCAGCAGAAATAATGTAAGTGATTGAAATAGGCATGAATGTCTCCTCTAATGTTAAGGAAACATGCATATAAAGTTTCAGGTCATTCCAACATGAAAAGACAAAGTTATATTGTAGAGAAGCATGAAAAGCTGTAAAAAAAAAATAATGAATAGGGAATAATTCCAAAAGGGCATTAGGTAAGGTTATGGCTCCAGTGCATTGCACTTTTCGTAACTGCAACAAACATGTTTACCAAGTCTCAAGTCCATTTGACTTGAGGTGACAAAGTTCCCTTCCGGACAAGCAAGAAATACTGTAAAAATGCAGAGCAAAGTGGAATTATTCAAAATGCGCGCTAGGTAGAGTTATTGTTCTTGCGCACTGTACTCCGTAATATTGCAACAAACATGCATACCAAGTTTGAAGTCGTTCTGACTTGAGATGACAAATTTATATTCCGGACAAGCACTAAATGCTGTTAAAATGATAATCAAAGGGAAATAACTCAAAGACAGCACGAGGTAGAGTAACAGTTCTTGTGCACTGCACTTCCAAATATTGCAACAAATAAGCATACCATATTTCAAGTCATTCCTACTTAAGATGACAAAGTTAAGCTCTGGACAAGCAAGAAATGCTATAAAAATGAAGATCTAAGGGGGAATAACTTAAAATTTGTGCTAGGAAGAGTTATGGTTCTTGTGCACTGCACTCTGTAATTTTTCAACAATCATGCATACCAAATTTGAAGATGTTCAGACTAGAGATGACAAAGTTATATTCCGGACAAGCAGAAAATGCTGTAAAATGACGATCAAAGGGAAATAACTCAAAGACAGCATGAGGTAGAGTTATGGTTCTTTCGCACTGCACTCTGTATTATTGCAACAAACACAAATGCCAGGTTTCAAGTCAATCGGACTGGAGATGACAAAGTTATGCTCCGGACAAGCAGAAAATGCTGTAAAAATGACGATCAAAGGGAAATAACTCAAAGACAGCACAAGGTAGAGTTATGGTTCTTTTGCACTGCACTCTGTATAATTGCAACAAACACAACTACCAAGTTTCAAGTCAATCGGACTGGAGATGACAAAGTTATGCTCCGGACAAAGAAGTGGACGCCGCCCGCCTGCCAGTATGCCATGGGTGATCCCACAATACGTCCCGTCTTCGACGGGCATATAATAATTTCCATATTTTCAAAAGGTAGAATTTAGATACAAATTCATTTTAACACTTGCATTCTTTACTTTTGACAGCTATTGGGCCTTTAGCCCTCTACCAAATGACAAATTTTAGACTGGTCCAGATCAAAAGCATCTGCAGACGACTGATTAAATATTACTACAAAAACTGAAATTCCTCTTCGAAGGGAAGAAAACATTGTGGGAAAAGAAAAAATGCTGGTTACCAGCATTTTCTCCTTATCCCACAATGTTTTCAAAAGCCTTCTCTGTCAGCATCGTTTAAACTTGAGATTGTCTAGTAAAGAGTAAATAAGCCTACTGTATTCAATTAACCAAATGTCAAACAATCGTGTGAGTCCATATCTCTGAGGAAGCCAGGCTTTAACTCTTTACCAAACGACAAAATTTTAGACTGGTCCAAATTGAAAGCACTTGCAGAGGACAAAATAAACGTAACTCAAAAATTGAAATTTGTTTCCAGCAGGGTAGAAAACATTGTGGGAAAAGGAGAAAATGCTGGTTACCAGCATTTTCTCCTTTTCCCACGATGTTTTCAAAAGGCTTCTATCTCATTGTCGTAAAAACCAGGGATTGTTTGGTAAAGGGTTAAAAGACATTGTGGTCAAAGAAGCAAATGCAGGTGATGAGCATTTTCTTGGTTTCAGACAAGGTTTGCTAGCCATACAAAGACATATCGCTCAACTTCAGCAACAATAATTTGTTGCCTGTACATGCTTTCAATAAGGACCTGTCTATGGCTGCATTGTCTGTTGAAGTGATTGACTGGTTACCTCCCCTGATATAACAAAGCATATAGGGATCTGTACAGGCTACTGATAATTGGCAGAATTCTGCCTGTCTCACTTTAGAATGATGGGAAGTCACTCTCATTTACTGCAGATTCAGGGGAGGTCACTTCTATTTCATAGTCTCTTGCACACATCTAAAAGGAAATTGAAGTGATTTTTATGCGCTAACTCATCTGCAGATATTTACTGCTGTAACAGCTTGGTCACCCTGACAGGTAGCTCAGTGGTTAGCGTATCTGACTCATAACCTGGTGGTTGCAGGTTTGATACCTAGTTGTTGCAAACTTTCTTTATGGCGATTTTTCACCTCTCACCTCCGATGCACCTGAGAAAGTAATCAGTGGCTTGCAATGAGAGTTGTGCCAATACTTGTGTCAACACATGTGGTGGTACATTGGCTACTGTGATGTGACTTACGCTGTTAACCTGACATTAAACTCCAAAACAAACCTAACAGCTTGGTTACCCATCCAAGCACTAACCATAATGTAGGCAGAGAGAAATACAACACACCGCATCACTGTTACAGCTCGTTTAACAGCAAGGTAGGTTTTAAGTGATTATATTTATATCTAATCACTCTCTGTGACATTAGCAGGGGTAAAAGTTAAAAAATCTGAAAATACTGAAAATTGAGCTGGGGGCCTGGGGGCCGTTAGGGCCCCCGGTGGGTCCAGGGCAACACCCTGGCCAGGGGTCCAGGGGGCGGGAGGCCCCCGGAAGCTCCTGAGATTTAGCTATTTTATAAGCATCAAATTCCTCTGATGAGATCCAGTTTTAGCATTTCAAAGTTGAAAAAATCTTGAAACAAATGAAAGATATGATATGCTAAAACCTAAGAAAATCTCAAAGTTTTTAGCACCCATGTTATTTTTGTCCTCTTTTATCTCCATTTTGTACACAGGACCTAATCAGATTAGCCCTACATCAGTTTTGTATTTGAAAGTACAACAAGTATGAGAAAAGGACATATCTAGTATTTAATATTTGATTCATTAAAATGCAATCACATGTGCTAAATTTCTGTCAAAAGAATAAAATCAAATCTGTCAAATAGGAAAACAACACTCTCTTTAAGAATGGCTAATTTATCAGGGAGAATGTGACAGTGTGCTGTGCATTTTCTAGCTTGAGGTTTTTGTACCCTTTGGTAACTGGAGTTTGGGGTACACAAACAAAGATGGGGGTTCAGATCTAAACTACATAATTTCATTAAAATATCAAGTTTTAATAACAGCCTATTAAAAGATAGACTGTTTTCATGGGACATGCGCAAACAAGATTTTATAGATAGATCTACATGTTCACTGTTAAAAGCTCTTCAAACACTTTAAGAACCTTTCCTAAAATGTGCAAACATTTTTGGCAAAATCAATTCTAATGTTTGCTAAAACAAGCAGGTAAGTGATATACCATGGAACTGGTCCAATTCCTGTAAAAAATCTATCAAATCGGCAGTGTGGGGCAATCAGTTTAAATGCAAAATTTTATTATCACTTTGTAACCGGAAGAGCAAACCAACTAGCTATTGGTTGTACAATCGGTTTCTCCATTGAACTGAGAATGCCTTTTTGCTTTAAATACTTTGACAATTTATCTACATGATATTAAGTTTATAAAGATGTGGTATTTTGTACTTAAATTTTTTTTACTTTATTTAATATCATTTATTTTGATCTTGAAATTTTAATTTCCAAACCAGTTAAAAAAAATTCAGACATATTTCAAGCATTTGCAGACGACACCCCCCCTCCCCCCCGCCCTTAGATCTATATTTTCATTTCATAAAAACAATTTTTTCACTCATGTCAAAATTTTAGATTCCACTTATTGTTTTATTCAGAGATTTGTGTAAATTCACTGTTTAAATTCATTATTAAAGATGAGAAGATAGTTTGAAGTCCCTCTGATCGGACGATGCCACGCTGATCATGGTAGTGTCATGGGTTTTCACGTTTTTTTTTTTTTGGCTATCAATTTTTCATGTCAGTTAATTTCTGGAGAAGTATTACCACATGATTTGACATCAGTTAGTCATTTTGAATAGCAGGTAACTTTAAAATCTGTCACTTTACACTAGATCAGAGGATTAACACCGTTATTACGTTCTCGTAAATGACTCGCCAGCTTCTGATTAGATCATGCGCGTGTCCTTCACATTTTATACTGATCGTGTTTAGCCCATATTTCTGCCGGATGCGTACAAGCTAGGTTATATGAAGCTCTTGACGATAATTTCATGCGTCAGATTGACAATTAAGCAAATATTTTTCAGCATCAAAGACATGTCATTTCAAATTTCCAAGCATCAAAACCCGGTCTCAGGGATCAAATAAGAAACTTGCCGAGTTGTCGAGTTTTGACAAGACATCCATGTACAAAAATTTCTTTCTCATTTTTCCGGCCAATTTTCATGTTTCTTATCACTATATTGAATCCTAGAATGTGATTAATATCAGTCACAAAACCAAGCGCTACAAACCAGTATTCACGTCTCACGACCGAGCGAGCTTCGGTACCGACTGCAATCGATTCAGGGATTTCTCAAGAGCTAATCGCAATCGGTAGCCAAAACCAACTGACTTTCGACTATAGTCAATCATTGGCCCACCACTACAAATCGGACTACAGTGTATGAGTAAAACTTTTCCCCCTTTTTCGGTCGCTTCGGCATTTGAGTAGCACGTACTGTCAACTTCGGAAGATAGTTGCCGATCCCCAGCTCTGACATCCATTTGTTATTGAAAAGAACAAAGATAATTTAAACTGAGCCATCTTTCGCTAGCAAATAATCAAATTGCAGCCAATATTTGTCCCCTAAAACAAAGGGCTTTGTTAATGCTTTATTTTGTTTTACAATCCTAGCGGCAAAAATGTTAAAGTCGGCAAACCGATCAAAACAATCAAAACACAGCCGCAACATTTTGGACACGAACAATATAACATCATACAATAACCTTAGAACGTTCCGGTTCAGCATCTATATTTAGAATCGAGAAACCCTAAGCAAGAGTGAGTGACTGTAAACATTTTGGTGCAAATTATCCCCGAAATTACAAAATTCTTTGAATTTCATTGTTTTTAGGGCGAGTGCGTTTGACGGGAGACATTAATGACCGAGATCAGCCCCGGACAAAGCAAATGCAGTGGGGCAATAAATTTTATTGATACGGCATATGGAAATCTATTGACTTGCAATAGATACGAGATAAAGGGGTACCCCCCCCCCAAAAAAAAATTTCTCCTCGGATTTAAACGATTTGGAAAAATAACCTGGTCGGCCCCTGAAAATACAGAATTCCGTCACAATACGGAAAACTTTTACCCCTGCATTAGTTTCCTCTTCGAGAAGTCTTGACCCCAAATTTATGTACAAATAAACCACAGGAATATAAGAGGGTAAGGCAACTCCAGCCCAGCAGTTGTCATAATCCCACCTCTGCTACCAAATGTAACATTAAGCAACTTGGACAACTATCTAAGCATTGCAAGCTGCTTATTTTGCAGAGAGAAATACTATAATATTGTAGGGAGAAGTTGCCCATTTCCATCATCATTTCCCCTTTGGAATAGGAATTTAAATTGCAGGACCATTATTTGAAAAGAAAACGTAGTACGAAACCTTCTTCAAGATGGCCACTTGTTTGGCGAGGACTGGCATCTTTCCATGTGTTTTATCACCCATTTTGTATTAGCACACTTCCTTTCAGGCTCAAAAAAAATGTACCCAAGTTTCATTGCCCATAATAAGGTCACAAAAATACTTTTTGTAGTACTTTGGGTACAATTTAGGAGTTGTTTGGCACTTTTGATACCCTTTTTTTTTTCTGGTCTTCTGGGGTTAACCACCGCACGCTTTTCTCCTTTACCAGCAATGTCTTGCAAAGAATGAAATGAAGTTGTGCCATTGATATACCTGACCTACAAGCTATTTTATGAACATTTAACCAGGTATGTTTTTCTATCAACTATTTTACAAGCTGTACCTTTGTTTGATTGAAGCTCTTTCAGAGCGTCCACTGTGTCCATAGTCTTCAATCTGCTCCTTGCCAGATTTGAAATAAGATATCCATCCCGTAACAAGAGCTACCGGTATATGAAATTTCATTCTTACCATAGATATCACAAATTTCAGAGAAAATGTTTTTCACACCTTTACCAAGTTTGTCCCTAGTATGAATGTAGCTATGTATTTGAAACCACGCTTTTCAACCATCCTGCATTTATTGATGGCAAGGTACCTCGTTAAAAGTAATCCCATTTGGTATAAAAATTAGATACATGCACAAAACTTTACACACCTATAGTGTAATGATTGCTTAGTCTAAAAATGTTACATAGGTTTTTTAACAATGTTTTAAGGGCATTTTAAGATTTTGTATCAGTTGCATTTATTATAGAACACCCCTTATATGTACAACAGCAACCAGTTTATTGAAGCGTCAGGAGATTGACCAAAACAAAATACTTACTGAAGTCAGGGGGCACATGACTGCTTGACGACTTCCACTTGATGAAATCTGAAAATACAAATAAAACTTTTTAAATCATTACCACACAATCCAGATTTTTAACGACTCTACCAGAGATGGCTTTTGAAAACGCAGTAACCAGCATTTTCTACTTTTCCCACAATGTTTTCTATTCTTGGAAAGACAAATTTCAAATTTTGTGTAACACTTCATTTGTCAATTGCAAAATTTAATGCTTTCAAATTGGATACGGCATATTTTTTTTAACTGCATGTTTTGTGCATTCTGATCTTGATCTACACTTGCCAAACAGGCAACTGTTGTCGTGAAGAGTAAAGGGCTCACATAACAGATTCTAACAGTACTACAGTTCTCAAATACTAGGTGCACTAAGGGTCGTTTGTTTGGTCGTTTATGCCATTTTCAATATCATTTCAGTTAAATCAGAGGGGCCAGTGCACCTATCCATGCTCGCTGGTGTTTCTATTACGAGTACTTTGCACAGTATTCTTCATAAGCCACTGGTGGCTTTTCCCTTTGTCAAAACAATAACCAACAGTGAGAGAGGAATGAATCCTTTTAGTTGATTGAATGGTGTTTAACACCACTTTCAACATTATCTCAGTCATATAATAGTGACAGCTTATTCATGTATGTCCTGCCTTCCACCAGTACTAGGCTAGGACTCATAAGTATCTTACCCAAGGATATTCCTACAAGAAACCCAGTGCATCTAGTCAGGCTCAACCTAGTTAAGAGTCCTACACTTTAACACTGAGCAACACAGGACCTGACAGAATCCTGTCTCAGTGACTCTTATCAATCCATGGAAAGAAATTGGCTGAGCTGGGGACTTAACCCTTTACCACATAACCAATTTTAGACCTGTCCGAATTGAAAGCATTTGCAGAGGACAGTTTCAACGTGGATCGTATGAAATGATTTTTCTTTCATAGGGTAGAAAACATTGTGGGAAAAGGAGAAAATGCTGGTTACCAGCATTTTCTCCTTTTCCCACAATGTTTTCAAAAGCCTTCTCTATCAGGGGTGTCAAAAGTCGTCATTGTGTGGTAAAGGGTTAAAGCAGCCATTCCTTTGACCAAGCAATTTCTATTTTTTTTTCATTTCTTTTACCCTGCCTATTTGGATAGTTTTATAGAAAAATTTAACTCTTTCACTACTAAATAAATAAATTCCATTTTCTCAAAGGCTAAAAATACATTTCCTCTGCGAGATCAAGATACAATTCTGTCATAATCTAGAATATAGCAGTGCACAGTGCAGATCAGAGATCAGGCTACAGTCCGATACTGATCTACACTGTTCACAAAAGTCTCTGGTGTTGTCTATGGTATGGAAAGAGTTACACAAAAAATGTCCACTAGTCTCATAATTATATCAAAAAACGGACATTGCACAGAATTAGCAATCTCTATATATTTCACTTCTTTTACCCTGCCTTTTTGGATAGTTTTTATAGAAAGTTTGAAACAATATAAGAGCCATGCTCTGTTAAAAGGGGGCTCGATACATTTGCGAAAAGTATCGACCCATGTCAGCCTGCGCAGTCCGCACAGGCTGACATGGGCTGAAACTTTTCGTGGTCTTTAAATTTTCTGCATGTCAAAGGACCTTTCTGCCTCATGATTGAGTCGATTGTTTGATAAAATGGATTTTATGGATCCATAACTATGTGATGACTTGCTTGGTATCATGCATCACGGAGATCCATTAAGCCCCCCTTTTAACACAGCATGGCTCATGTATAAAATTCCACTTGTCTAATAATATTCTTCATCAAAACGAAACAAATTATTTTGTAAATTCCAAAAATCTTCTTTCATTTTGCGCCTTTCATTACGTAGTTGGTGTCCCTTTAAAAATTTCCAAAAATCTAACTGCCAAGGTATTGTTTCTTTAGCACTGCAACATAATGATACTAGCAAAAAGCCAAAAACACAGATTCATTCCATCCTCATCCTGCTAAATAACTAACATAAAACTTTCAGGTTGACAGTGAAAACCCAAATTTGCTATTTCAAAATTATTTTTGGAGAAAAAATATATCCTTATTGGACAGTGTAGGTCCAAGATCAGAATGCACATTCTGTGCAGTCTGATCTTGATCCACACTGTCTGCAAAAGGTCAGCAACGTTTAATCCTTGAAGGGCTGAACCCGGACTTAATTGCTCATGCAGAAAGTGTATATCCAAGATCAGACTGAACGTCATGTGCAGTCTGATCTTGGATATATACTGTCTGCTATTTTACAAGACATTCTGACAAAAACATCCTTAAATTTGCAGTATCTGCATTCTTCAGTTCTGACAGAGATTGTCCATTTATTTTGCCATACCCTTCAAAATGCAGATACAATATCCATGCAATAATTAGGATGCTCCTCTCAATTCCTGCAAAACTGTACTAAATCCATCATGAAACTTGATACGCCACAATTTACGTCCATTCTTTGTTCCGATAAGGACAGAAAAAAAAGTAAATACAGCTAGAAGACTAGGTCAGTGGTTCATTGATTTATTTTTTACCATTTATAGATTACTAGCGGCCAGACATTGAGTATTTTTTTTTAATTACTACAGCCAACTGACAGCAGACGACATTCTTGTGGCCGCATCAGTTGACACCCTTAACCCTTTACAGCACAATGCCCACTTTAAACGACCCTAGGAAAGAAGCCTTTTGAAAACATTGTAGGAGAAGGAGAAAATGCTGGTAACCAGCATTTTCTCCTTTTCCAACAATTTTTTCTACCACATCAAAGAAAAATTGCACCATATGAGCCAGCTTGAAATTGTCGTGTGCAAATGCTTTCAATTTGGACAAGGCTAGAATTTTGTCATCTGGTAAAGGGTTATCTCTTTACCCAAAGACCAAATTTTGGACTCGACCAAATTGATGCATTTACAGACGGCATATTGTAGCTAACATGATGATTTCTGTATTTGATTGGGTAAAAAAACATTATGAGCAAAGGAGAAAATACTGGTTACCAGCATTTTCTCCTTTTCCAATAATGGTTTTAAAAGCCTTCTTCTTGTGGGTGGTTAAAAGTCTGATAATCTACCGCACATAGTCATGTATACTTCTAGAGTTTCACCAAGTTTTTGACCAAGTTTCATGAGCACTGGTCTGAAAATCTGCTCTGTTGCACACAAGTCGAAATTCTATGACATACAACAGACAACCAATGACAGTCACAGCACAATCATAAAATCTCACCTTGAGCACTTTATGCTTTGATGAGCTAAAAATCCAGACAAGATAAGAAACTCTTAAGTCTAGCATCATTAAATTTTAGTGTTTTGACCAGCCCACATAGCTCAGTTGGTAGAGCGTAGGACTCGTGAATGTGATGTTTCAGGTCTCTTAAGGGTGTGGATTTGATTCCTACGGCTAGTCATCCAAAATTACTAATAGTCTTTCTGATGAGACATTAAACCGAGGTCCTGAGTGATGCTGCTATACACCTAGCAGGTTAAAGAACCAGGCATAACTTAAGATGGTTTTCATCCTTTTATCTGCACTATCCCCATTAACAATAGTAACAGCCTTCAGGGGGCATTACCCATATGGGCAACCGGCGGTGACGATAAATAAACGCAAATTCAACCAATCGTTTGGTGAAAGAAAAAGTTATGTAAAAAGGGAATTCGCAAAGGTTATGCCATGGTTATTTATTGCTGTATTGACTTGCTGGTCAGACAGACTTATTGACCAGTTCTCAAGGATTACTTTCCTTTTTTTTTTCTTCCAACAAAAAATGACCATGAGACTGCCCAAGCAACAGCTGTGCCAATCAATAGCAAGACAGAAAGCTGCAGAAACACCAAAATATACTTAACCCTTTTACCACACATTCCTGAGTTTTAATAATCCTGAGGAAGAAGCCTTTAGAAAATATTGTGGGAAAAGGAGAAAATGCTGGTAACCAGCATTTTCTCCTTTTCCAACAATGTTTTCTATCCTATCACAGACTATTTTTGTCATTTGAGCCATCTTTAAATGTCATCTGCAAAAATTAATGCTTTCAATTTGGACATGTCTGAAATTTTGTTGTTTGGTAAAGAGTTAACCCTTGACTCTTCACCACACAACAAAACTTTGAATTGGTCCAAATTGGAAGCATTTGCAACAATTGTTTAATTGTGGCTTAAATGATGCAGTTGGTGTCTGGAAGAGTAGGGGAAGGGCCGAATCTAAGTTGTAAGAACTTGTGGCCCAACCCCATTCATCTATTGAATAAAATATGTTTAAACTAAGAAAGAGTAGGAAAATGTGGAAAAATGGGAAAATGTTGGTTACCAGCATTTCCTTCTTTTCCCACAATGTTTCAAAGGTTGCTTTAGTGGACAGGGTAGAGCAAGATCAGACTGTACAAAGCATGCAGTCTGAGCTTAGATCCATACTGTCCACTGATAGATCACATAGTCTGATCAAAACAACCTAAAAATTATCCAGGAAATATTCAGACTGCTTTTGCAAACTGAAAAGGTCCACTTAATTCACTCTTTTCTAAATGACAATATTTCACAGATATCCAATTTGGAAGAATTTGCAGACAACACATAAAATATGGTCCACATGATTGGATCTGTTTCCGAAAGGTTAGAAACTTTGTTGGAAAAGGAGAAAATGCCAGTTACCAGCACTTTCTCCTTTTCACATACAGTTTTCAAAATTCTAATTTCACAGGATTGTCACAGGATTGTTAAAACTAAGGATTGTGTGGTAATGGGTTAATTCAAGGCTCCAAGGTTTAATTACTTTTGTGGACAGAGTAGATTGGATCACATTGCACAGAACATGCAGTTTGATCTTTAAACCCCACTGGTTGATATTTTATGATGTGTATTGGCTAAAAGCAGCCTACAAATAAGACAATTTCAAAATCTTATAATCAGAATAAATAAACATTGAGCTTGGACTGGAAGAAAAGTATTGTAATTCATGGAGGAATTGCATTTTTTTTCCACCTTTCACAACATGAATTTAGGTGTATTTAAGCACAGCAAAGATTAAGATCAGACTACAAAAAAATACCACTCTAATAGTGTTTCTCCCAGAGCACTTTTTTGCGTTTTTGACGCAATGATTTCTTAGCTGACGCACTAAAATTCATTGTGTGTGTCTTTTCTAACGCAACCAAAAAAATATCAGTTCAATCAAACCAGTAGTTTATAATGCACACCATGACGTTGAGCCGAAATACTAATGGGCAAAATAAGGTTCGTATGCAGAGAAAGATTTCGTACACCACGATTATTTTATACTGAGAGTTTATGATATGGCGCTCAGTGTCTGAAACCGATTTTATTGATAATTTAATGATAAATATTTGCCAGTACTGCACAAAAAAGAATTAAAGAACATGAATTGCTATCAGCTGACTTCTCTCTGACACAGTCACACATATGAAGCTCTTGTTTAGTAATAATTAACTAGGTACGGAATAACTACAGGAAGGTCAATTTGTAGCCCCGTTTTAAACGTGTACGGTCTGTGTATTCTAGACGCTTTCCAAAACAGAATAGCAGGTAAACCGAAAAAGAAAAACAGAAAGGACTTGCAGGACTGTTTTGTTGTCCCTTCCACAAGTAAACACCTGTGTGAAAAAAACGTGAAAAAAATGAAAAGGACTAAGGAAAATAGTTGCAGTTCCGAGTCGGCAGAGTCACAGGGGAAGGTCCCAATACGTGAATTTAAGTAGCTTTAAAAAGGCATTTTTAAAGGTGAACCTCAAGATTTTTGTATGTCCCCCAAAAATTTGGAATAGGGGTCACAAATGACCCTCAAAAATTTGAAGCTGGGAAAAACACTGCTCTAATCTACTGCACAAAGTTAAGTATACTTCCAGAGTCAGTATTCACCAACCATTCTTAGGAAAATTCTTACTGCTATTCTCAGTAATGTTCTAAATTTAAAAGGTTACACAACTTCTAATTTGGTTTAGCCAATTAGAAGTTGCCTTAATTTCTAAATCTAGAATTAGACTTAGAATGAAATTAAGAGCAGTTGGTGAATACCAATTCAGTATTACTCTTGAGCTCTGTCATTAAGTTTGCCAAATGAATCTCCCTCATGACCAATGGTACAAGTAACAACTCCAACATCTTTACAAATGATTGGGAGGTCCTTAACTCTTTACCACACGAGAAATTTTAGACTGGTCCAAATTGAAAGCATTTGCAGACGACAAAATAAAGGTGACTGAAAAATTAAAATTTGGTTTGGGAAGAGTAGAAAACACTGTGGGCAAAGGAGAAAATGCTGGTTACCAGCATTTTCTCCTTTTCCCACAATGTTTTCCAAAGGCTTCTTTCTCAGGGGCGTCAAAAGTAGGGATTGTGTGGTAATGGGTTAAGATAGGAACAACCCCTACAGAAGATTTAGAACAGATATGAAATTCAAGGCTCAAGCATTTGGCCTGCAATAGTGACCTTAGCTTTGCTTCTGTATGGCTGGTCCATGGGCTCTGCACAGTCTTACTGAGGTAAACATAACACCAAGCTTCAATAACAAGAACTCCAGAGTTTGAAAGTGGACGCACAAGTATGTCTAATACTTACCTCCTGGTATGGCAGTTGACATTGGGCTGTGTGTGTCTGTCACCGGAGAACCAGTCTGGAATGAAAAAAAAATAGTGCTCATTTGAGAATGATCCAAATTTGTTTCCTGAGCTAAATTTTTAACAAATTTGGTAGTGATCCACTAGATGTTCAAGCTACATGCCAAATTTGGTAGCCCTAAGATACACTGTTAGGAACCAAATGATTTTGTAACCAAATGATTTTGTAAAGTTTTCACTGCATAAGCCCATGTAAAATTTGTGACCCCTGAAGTGGGGCCAGTTTTGACTCAAGGACTGTAAATTTGAGCAATCTTGGTTGAAGTTCACTAGATGAAGCTACATGCAAAATTTGGTCAGTTTGGCAAGTAGCAAATTTTACAGCAATAAAGGGCCATCATCGCCCTTTTGTTTTTTCTGTAAAATTTCTAATCCCCTTTTGTTAATGGGTAACTCTCATTGTATAACATGGAAAGTACTTTTGAACTCTCTAGATTGTTAGTTGTACAGATGCCACAGCCAAGCTGCTAGGCACTACTCAGTGCCCATCATTCTGTGTGGTGTGAAGATCAAGGTCAGACTGCATGTTCTGTTCAGTCTAATCTTGGACCCATACAATCCAATGACATAAAATTTTATTGGCAAAACTAAGTATGTAATAGCAACATCAAGGTTTAACTACAAATATCAGTAATAAATTTTCTTTTATTTAGCAGTTTCAGGGTTAAACATCTTTGAGAACATCCATGCCTTTGTTGGACTCAGTCTGCTCAATTGTAATAGAACATGGCATTATCAATATCACAAAGGCACACAAATATCACAAAAGCACAGATAATAAAGCTTTCCCATATTGCTATCATCCTTCCAACTGCTAGGCTTCTTTTGTGCTTGTGCGGTATGATGAGGTTGATTCACTGATTACAAAAGCTAACTCATCCATAGGGCATTTAGAAATCAAAGTGCTGTCAGCACTGTAATCGGTCGACACTGAATAAACACACTGTTTTGAAAATCACAAATCAAATGGTAGTTGTTTGAACTGTGTATGGGAGTAAGAATCCCATATTATATTGCCTTTTATACTGGATTATAACCTTGATAATGGATTAAGAAATCCATTCATATTCTTGCAAAGGACTATGTGGAAATTATTGTAATTCAGTAATGAATTGGTTGATTGGCTGTTTTGTGTTTTTGGTGGCTTTCATCATTATTTCAGTCATATCGCGGCAACAGTCTGCTTTTCATGTATGTCATGGATTTCACTCGTACTAGGCAAGGGCTCTGAGGTATCCTACCCAATGACACTCCCACGAAAAACACAGGTGTCGAATCCTACACCATACAACTGAGCCACCTAGGAACTTGTTTTTTTTAACCTATCTTTTACAAATTAGTAGTTTAACTGAATGTTTTAAGTAGATATTTGCCAGCCGTCAGCAATAGCGGGAAAAGATACGGGATTCTAATCAGCAATACCTATTATCAAGCTTTAGACGTCACTCTTACAAGATTATAGACAGACTGTACTGTAACACATTGTCAGACTTTTAATAATATCCATACTTTTAAATAGTTTGAATAAATCATATAAAATGTGTTTGCATTTTGACTCCTAAATTGTTTATTTTTGGCCACTAGTAGGCTATCTATTTTTTTAATTTTAAAAAGCCACGGTATTTATGTAGACAAATTGTCCTACCTAATATTTTGGCTAGCTAAATCATCCTGGGCCGAATCACCCAGGCCAAAACGTCTGCTTGCCAAATTTCCTTACTGTACTTCCAAAAAATGTAGTTAACACTGGCAACTACATAACTGTCAACTCTTCACCAACAAAAAAAATTTAGACTTGTCAAAATCGAAAGTATTTGTACATTACAAATTGAATCTGACTGTAGCCCATATGATGAGTTGAATCGTTGAAAGGGTAGAAAACATCGTGGTAAAAGGAGAAAATGATGGTTATCAGCATTTCCTCCTTTTCTACAATGTTTTCAACGGCCTTTTCCCTCAAGGTTGTTAAAAATGGGATTGTGTGATGTAAAGAGTTAAAACTCTGAGTTAACCTACTGGCCTTTTCCAGTCAGAAACCAATGTCCAAACATTACAATTTCATGGTCGTTTTTTTTTTTATGTAGATCTATATCCTACGTGAACATAACTTTATGATCTAAGATGTGTGTAATATTGATCTTCACTGTACTCAATGGACAGTCTAATCTTGATCTTTTATTGTCTGCAAAAGCAACTTTTCTTAATCTTGACCAATACAGGTCATGTATTTGATTCATTCAAATAAGTGAGGAGTAAACCTTGTGCTCTTTATCTGTAAAACAGGACCTTGTGGAAAAGATGAGAATCAACTAATATGAAGTATCCGATGAGACATACATGTTGTTGAGAGTTTTACCTTAAGACCCTGAATTAATGAAAGAGACATGTCAAGCTTGGAAAAGCACCCTAATTATTGAAGGGTAATTGCTGTCTTGACTAGAATATCACATAGAAAAGCTGGCATAACAGATATCTTAATTAAGTAAGCGTATTTATGTTGCAGCTTCAGGCCCCCCCCCCACCCCCTCCATGAAAATGCTCTATTTAAGACAATCAAATGACAAAATTTTATTTTGAAAACTTTCATATGGTGAAGAAAATGCTGTTAGAAAAAGACATAATGCTGGTTACAAGCATCTTCTCTCTTTCCAACTGTATTTTCAAAGCCCCGCGGGATTGTTTCGTCAAAGGTCAGCAGACTGATTCCAAATTTAAGCTCATCAAGAAGAAACACGTCGGTGACCGTACAAAATGGTAGTGCTGTGTCTGTACGAGGCTATAAAAGATTAAAACATCTGACGCTGAAAGATGCGTAATCAGGTATATATGCATCAGTATTGTAAATGGACAGTCTGGCTAATTAAGTTGTAGGCGTGGGATCACCAGTCCATTCTGAAAATGCTTACGTAATGACCTCTCCGCTACTTAAAAGTCAGAGGTAATAACCCTTACACAACTTTACATCCATTTCCCTCACAGCTTCACATCTTTTTGCCTCATTAGCGTTAAACAACCCACGTCCAATCACTATTTTAAACGTGCGCCTTTTACGAGTTGCATTTACATCACTTTGCTCTAAAGCAGTACAATCTAAATTCTTACATTCTTTAAAGCAATATTCCTTACAAACTCCCTTCTGTGGCGATTTTATCTTTGCTCCAACCCTAGATGACCCATGAACTTTTCAACACCTGCAACATATACTGACAACACTCCTCACAACTCGGCCGATTCCGTAACCTCGTATATAGGTGATCAACGACCCACTCGAAGTTTGCCCAATAAGATGGACAGCAGACGACTACAGAATATATTTACATCACGGGATACACTTGATTCGCTCTCGTTTAATTGATAAATTACTCATTATCACTGACCCTCATTTCTGATACCTGTTTTGAAAGTAAACTGCTGCGAGTTTTTCAATTTCTGTTCGCTAGACATTTTGATTATGTTGGTAATATGACAAAATTCAACGCTAAACAAGTTGTAATCGCTGTTTATTGCATAACTGAAAAGTTGACAACGGGAATGTTACTGGATTACTTGACGCCTCCTTACTAGGACTGTTTACTCATTCTTGCGCTCAACCGAAAGTAGTAAACATAATAAGGTCACAACAGGCTTGTTAAGTGTTGTAATGTTGTAAGTGAATGCTGTTACAAGTTGATGTTACATCAGTTTGCCCCTCAGCGGACGGGTTTTCAAAATTTGTGGTCTCTCTAATCGTCTGGCTCATGCCGACAGATTAAAAAATGGATGTTGTCTACCAGGGAAATAAATTTAACTCTAAAAGTGCCAAATAAACCAAACAAACATTTTCAGTCCCGAAATAAAACCCAAATTATTGCAGTTTTAAGGTTCCTGTTATCCAGAATTACGTCTCAGCAAAGAGTTTTATGCAGTCTGATCTTAATCTACACTGGCCGCAAAACAACTATAGTCTTGAAAGGTGCTTTAAGAGTTAGAAATATCACAATTTCAAACCACTAAACTTTAGCCTGGTCCAATTTAAAAGCATTTGCAGACGACATATAAAATGTAACTCAAAACATAAAATTTCTCTTTCAAAAGGTAGAAAATATTGTGGGAAAAGAAGAAAATGCTGGTTACCAGCATTTTCTTCTTTTCCCACAATGTTTTCAATAGGCCCCTTTTTCAGGATTGTTAAACTTGTGGACTGTGTGGTAAAGAGTTAACATTTTAAACATCTTTTACTACTTAAGTTGCCTTTGCAGCACGTGTAGATCAAGATCAAGCTGCACACGAAGTATATTTAGACCTCTGATACACGCTGTCTGCTTCACTGAAACACTAAATAGACAAATAGGTACTATGAAACTGTAACTATTCGGCTCTTTTTTCTTAACTGAAAATGTCTGTTGGGTTAAACTCTTTACCACACAATCCCATGGTGTTCGTGGTTGTGGGATACAGCGTCAGCCTCGTAACCATAAGGTCCCGAGTTTGATACCCGGGAGCGGGTGTCAACTTTGGGATTTTTCATTGGCCCACACATTCGGCGCGAGTACTGGTGTAGTTCCAAGGAAGCAGAATCTCGAGAGATTAGTGTAAGTTGTAAGAACTTGTTTCTCAATCGATGTCAAATAAATATGTTTAAACTAATCCCGACCTTTAACGACCCTATGGAAGAAACCTTTTGAAAACATTGTGAGAAAAGGAGAAAATGCTGATAACCAGCATTTTCTCCTTTTCCCACAAAGTTTTCTGCTCTATCAAGGAAAAATTGCATCATTTTTGCCTCCTTTAATTTGTCGTCTGCCACTGTTTTCAATTTGGACAAGTCCAAAATTTTGTTGTTTGGTAATAAGTTAACTCTTTATCAAACGACACAATTTTTGACTCTCTTTGTACGGGTGGGAAAACATTGTGGGAAAAGTAGAAAATGCTGGTTACCAGCATTTCCCAAAATATTTTTATAGGTTTTCTTTCTCAAGGTCTCTAAAACTTCAGTTTGTGTGCTACGGAGGAGTCCTATTATTTGTGACATTTTCTTGTCGTTTTCTACTGCTTTCTGTTTTGACTGGTCTAAAATTCTGTTGTCTTGGGGGCATGGATTAACTCTTTACCAAATGACAAAACTTTAGACTTGTCCAAATTTAAAGCATTTGCAGACCAGAAATCAAATGCGATCAAAAAACTGAAATTTCTCTTTTGAAGGGTAGAAAACATCATGGGAAAAGTAGAAAATGATGGCTACCAGCATTTTCTCCTTTTCCAACAATGTTTTCAAAAGCTTTCTTTCTCAGGGTCATTAAAACTTGGGATTGTGTGGTAAAGAATCTATTTTATAATGATTCTAAAAAACAAATTCTACAACTTATTACATTCTTGACACCTTTAACCGTTTACCACACAATCTCAACTTTTAACTCACCTGAGGAAGAAAACTTTAGAAAACATTGTGGGAAACAAAGAAAATGCTGATAACCAGGATTTTCTCATTTTCCCACAATGTTTACTAACCTTTCAAATATAAATTTCAATTTTTGACTCATATTTATTTTGTCATTTGCAAAATCTTTAATTAAATTTTGTTTTTAAATATTTACCTAATCACAAAACTTTGCACTTACCAAATTGAAAGCATTTGTAGACAACAAATTAAATGTAGCTCAGATGATGATTTCTGTCTTTGATAGGATAGAAAACATTGTGGGAAAAGGGGGAAAATGCTGATTACCAGCATTTTCTCTGTTTCCCACAACGTTTTCAAACACCATCTCTTTTGGGGTCTTGTGACTTTTGTAACATGAAAGGGAAGGTTTTTGAAAACATTGTGGGAAAAAAGAAAATGCTAGTAACCAGCATTTTCTCCTTTTCCCACAATGTTTTCTACCCTATTAAAGACAGAAATTATTGTTTTAGCAACATTTAAATTATCGTCTGTAATTGCTTTGAATTTGGACAAGTCTAAATTTTTGTCGTGTGTAAATAATTAACCAGTGGGGGGGGGGGGTGTACTTGTGCAGAGGCATAGCTAGTTCCAAAGGCTCATGGACACAACTCAATAAATCACAGAATTCAAATCCAGGAATTCTTATGTGAGAGGTTATAGTTATCTTTATACCACTAAATAAGTGTGATTACATTGCATACAGTGTAGATAAAAAATCAGACTGTCTGCTTTGTGCAGTCTGATCTTGATCAACACTGGCCACAAAGGCTATTATAGTTGTGAAAGGCACTTAACCCTTTACCACACAATGACGCCATTTGACGCCCCTAAAAAAGAGGCCTTTTGAAAACATTGTGGGAAAAGGAGAAAATGCTGGTAACCAGCATTTTCTCCTTTTCCCACAAAGTATTCTACCCTATCAAAGAAAAGTTGCGTCATTTGAGCCACTATGAAATTGTCGTCTGCAAATGCTTTCAATCTGGATAGGTCTTAAATTTTGCCGTGTGGTAAAGGGTTAAACTCTTTACCAAAAGACAAAATTTTAGACTGATCAAAATCGAAAACATTTACAGACAAAAAAAGAAAGGTATCACAAATGAGCAATGTCCTTGATTGGATAGAAAACATTATGGGTAATGTTGCAAATGCTAGTCATCAGCATTTTTTCGGCGTAGCTGTATGATCTCACTTTTGACCTACTTTCAGTACTAGGAGGAAATGAATGGTTACACATTTTGTGATTGGCCAAATATAGGTAAACTACGCAAAAAAATAAAGGTTACAGTAGAAATTTACCGACATTGGATAAAAGTGTTCATGACTAGAAAATCACGTAATGATCACACATACCTGTGTAAAGATGTACTTTTTGGCCATTTAGATGTTAAACTCTAGCTAAACATCCATAATCTAAATCATGTGGATAAACTAATAGCAATAAGTATTGGCAAGTTTTCTATTTTGGTTAGTGTAAGAGATTTGGTACCCGTTTTTCCTCACATAAAACCGAATACGAATTGCAACGGCAGGCTAGCGCTCTATTGTCTTACACGAAAACGGGTTGTGAAACTGATTTCGTTTCTTGTCACAATGAAAACAGATGTTATCTCTTGAATTTGGTGATTTAATTCGAAATGTCAATAACTATGCCTACCTGGGGGAACAATCGATTTTATTGCGTTGTTAGCGAAGAAACTGGGTTTCTACTAAATTACTCTTAATAAAAGTAGGTGGGTGTGGTCAAGCATTGAGAGGGGTGATAAAACCCCGCCTTCTGATAACGACAAATAGTCGATGTTTGAAAGGTGCTTCATTTTTGTACAAAAACATGCAAATCTACTTTGTTTTCTTTTTAAAGATTTCATCGTATGGTCTAAACAGACCTTTATTTAAACATGATTCATTAATAAAAAACAGAACAAACGATATATTCCGAAACATGGCAGAATGTCGACTCTCATTTTATGTTAAAAATGAGAATTAATGTATTGCTCAATAACGCCCATTACGAGAGCTTCCTCATTCTTAAATCTTATTGAAAATTCTGCTTTCAACCATATGCAAAACAATTTAAAAGAGACTGCTTTCAGAACTGTTTTCATCATTTCTCTTCATATTATACTACAAATGAATTTAAATATTCATATCCCAGTGCCTCTTCTGCCGTCTGTCTTTTTTAAAAGATATTTCTTGTTTCTTTTTCCACAGTGTTTTCAAAAGTCTTCTTCCTCAGGGTACTTAAAGTCAGAATTGTATGGTAAAGAATTTGAGGGTACTGTTGCTGTGGAGGAAAATCAGACAGGGCACAATAGGATGGAAAGATTGTGTTTCTGTTTGAACTAACTTGTTTTCGTGCTGTGACCAGTCTTCTGGTGCAGTGTCAAACTGTGCAACTA
The DNA here is from genome assembly GCA_946811185.2 of Hippopus hippopus. Classification (NCBI taxonomy): domain Eukaryota; kingdom Metazoa; phylum Mollusca; class Bivalvia; order Cardiida; family Cardiidae; genus Hippopus; species Hippopus hippopus. Next base: position 31,077,117 of record OX328111.1, read on the forward strand.
TGAGCAGTCCTCTTAACTCTTTACCAAACAACAAAATTTTGGACTAGTCCAAATTGAAAGCATTTGCAGACGACAACATAAATGTGAATCAAAAATTGTAATTTGATTTCGGAAGGGCAGAAAACTGTGTGGGAAAAGGAGAAAATGCTGGTTACCAGCATTTTCTCTTTTTCCCACAATGTTTTCAAAAGCTTTCTTTCTCAGGGTCGTTAAAAGTTAGGATTGCGTAGTAAAGAGTTAACTCTTTACCAAACAGCCAAATTTTAGACACTATAAAGCTCCCGTCACACCAAACTAGATTTTAGCACGTTTTACCACATCTGAACAAAACATTAATTGGGTTGCGGTCGGGGTAGAACCTGTAATTTTGACCTAATAATGCCTGAAACCCCCATCGCATCAAACTATATCTTAGAACGTCTTACCCTGTCCTAACAAAAACGTAAAACGGGTTGCGGTCGGAGTAGAACATGTAATTTCGGTCGTTTTGCAAACATGCTGCCAATTGACGCCAACTGCATCCTAATAGGATCGAAGTACTGGGCAGTTCCATTTGTGGTATGTCCATCTCTTTTTAAGTACATTGTCACTCCATCTAATTACAGGATTGGATAGACAGCAAAAAATTTTGAGCAGGCTCAAAGTTCTGGAGCACCCTTCCCTTCCTAGCCCATCCATTAAGTTCGTAAACAGATTGTAAAACTTTGCTACTATGTCTGCTCCGTTTGAACACAGTTTAAGTCCGTTTGGCAACAATTTTCGGAATGTAGTGAGTACGAGTTCGGTGTGACGGGGGTATAACTGACAAGTCCAAAGTATGCGCAGATGAAGAATCAAGTGTGACTCGACAGGAGGAAGTTGTCTTAGAATGGGAAAAAAAACCATTCCCACAATATTCACAATATAATTTCTAAAGCCAAATGTACCTAAGGCTGGTTAAAACTTGGAATTGTGTGGTAAAGAGTTAACCCTATACCAAACGACAAAATTTTAGACTGGTTAAGATTGAAAGTAACTGCAGACAACAGATTAAATGTGACTAAGAATCTGAGATTTTGCCCTTATAGGATAGAAAATATTGTGGGAAAAGGAGAAAATGCTGTTACCAGCATTTTCTCCTTTTCCACAATATTTTCAAAAGCCTTCTACCTCATGGTCATCAAAACTTGGGATTCTGAGGTAAAGAGTTAACTCTAAAGCCTCTTTCACAACTATAGCTGCTTTTGCCACCAGTGAATGCGAAGATCAGACGGCACAAAACCTGCACTCTAATCCTTACCTACACTGTTAACTATACAGAAACATTCTTACCTAAAACTTGATTTGGTTAATTTTTGAGTCATTTTACCAGACTTTAACTGTTTAGGTAATTCATTTGAACACACTATTGGTAACCTTCTAGAGTGCTAAAAGAAATACTATATATGTGGATATATACTCGTGTCGAAAAATTTGCAATTTACAGATTACAGACATTTAGGTACGAAAATGTTTGTGGATTTAAGACACTCATTATTTGTTGGTATACTTGTGGTAAAATTAGCTAAATGAAAAGTTTCCACATCGCAAAAATTTTCACTTATACAGTATTAGACAATATTAGGATAGTATAGACCAAGATCTGACTGCAGAGGCTGTGCAGTTGGATCTCTGTCTGCACTGTCAGATAGATCTAGATAAGAAAATCTTGAAAAATGTAATATTTAAACTACTCTGACCACTGTTAACCTTTTACCACACAATCCCGACTTTTAACAACCCTCAAAGAGATGGCTTTTAAAAACATTGTGGGAAAAGGAGAAAATGCTGGTAACCAGCATTTTCTCCTTTTCCCACAATGTTTTTGACCCTATCAAATTGTACATAAATCATCATTTGTGCCACATATTCTTTCTCATCTGCAAATGATTTCAAATTTGATTAGTCTAGAACTTCATCGTTTGTTAAAGGGTTAAAAAACAATTTCATATGCCTAGCATCTAAACAGTTAACCATTTACCAAACAATTCAATGGTTAAACAAACCTAATGGAAAAGGCTTTTGAAACCATTCTGAGGAAAGGAGAAAATGCTGGTAACCAGCATTTTCTCCTTTTCTCAGAATGTTTTCTACCTCTGTTCACAATGCTTTCTACCTTTTCAAAACATAATTCCTATCGTTTTAACTGTGTTTAAATTTTCCTCCTTAAAATGCTCTCCATTAAATGGATAAATCAAAAGTTTCATTGTCTGAAATAGGGTAATGGTATCCTTGAAACACAGCTTCTTTTGATAGATTAGACGGTAAAATCTAGGTGAACTAGCCCTGTACCAAACAGTCCCGAGTTTTTAACAACCCTGTGAAAGGAAAATATTGAAAAATTTGTGGGAAAAGGTAAAAATGCTCTAAAACCTGTATTTTGTCCTTTTCCCACAATGTGGAAAATGGAGAAAATTCTGGTTGCCAGCATGTTTTCCATGATGTTTCAACAGCCATCCTCGTCAGGCTTGTAACAACACACAATTGGTTTGTAAATGGTGAAAAGAAATATTTTCATGCGCAAATTCTAGTATGATTTATGCGAATGGACTTTTTTTTATTTTTCTTTTTATTGGAAAAAAACTTTTGGGCCATGCTCTGACAAAAGGGGCCTAAACACATCTCCTCGATCCGTGATATCAGGCAAGTCATCATATAACTATGGATCCATAAAAACCATTTTCTCTGACAACCAACTGAATCATGAGGTAGACTGATCCTTTGCCATGCAGAAAATTTACCAAAAGCAAAAAGTTTTGGCCCAGGTCAGCCTGCGCAGACTCAGCAGGCTGACCTGAGTTGTTACATTTCGCAGATGCATTATGCCCCCTTTTCACAGAGTGTGGTTCATTTATGTATATGAAAAATGATAAAAGAAGCTTTAGGACGGGGATTTTGAAAACATTGTGGGTAAAGAAAAAGTGCTATTAACAAGTAATTATTCTCTTTTTTTCTATCATGGTTTCCACTATGTCAGAGTCAAAATCCAGTCATTTAAGACGTATTTTACACTTCACCACACAATATACTGATTTTTAGAATCCCGAGATAAAAGTCTTTTGAAAACACTGTGTGAAAAGGACAAAATTCTGGTAACTCGGACCTTCTCCTTTTCTTGCAATATTGTGTACCCTTGCAAAAGCAATTTTAATTTTCAAATTCATATTCATTAATTTATTCTCTGCAAAATTTGATGCTTTCAATTTGGACAAACCTGAAACTTTGCTGTTTGGTGAAGAGTTAATGTGTCATTTACAAAAAGCTTTTGATTTTTGAAATTAGTCTAAACTTTTCTGCTGAGCCCAGGTAGCTCAGTCGGAAGTGTACCAGACTTGAGAACAGGGGATCATGGGTTATATCCCTGGCTCTGCAATATAACTAAAATAATGTTGAAAACGGCGTTAAACACCATACAATCAATCAATCAACTAAACCTTTCTGTAGCCAAGCCACAGTAGTTTGGTCAGTAGCATACAGGACTTGAGGACGGGGGGGTACTGATTCAAATCCCCACTTTCCTTCCGAAATTCTAAGGATTGATGATAGTACTTGCAACAAGATTCATTCCTTTCTCACTGCTGACCATTGTTTCACTAATGGTTATGTGGGAAAGAATTGGAAAGAATATTATGTGAAGAACTTGTAAAAGAAACTCCAGGAAAGCACAGATAGGTGCGCTAGCTGCCACGATATAACTGATATAATGTAGAAAACGGTATTAAACACCGTACAAGAACTAAATTTTATTGGTTTTGTAGGGGGTTAACTCTTTATCGCAAAATACCGACTTTCAATGACCCTGGGAAAGAAGCCTATTGAAAACATTGTGGGAAAAGGAGAAAATGCTGGTAACCAGCATTTTCTCCGTTTCCCACAATGTTTTCTACCCTTCCCAAAACAAATTTCTATGTTTCAGTTACATCTATTTTGTCGTCTGCAAATGCTTTCAATTTAGACTAGTCTAAATTTTTGTCGTTTGGTAAAGAGTTAACTCTTTACCAGATGACAGACTTCTGGACTTGCTCAACTTCAAAGCATTTGCAGCCAGTAGATTTTATTTTAGGCAAGTGATGGGATATTTTTTTTTTTTTAAAGAGTAGAAAACATCATGGAAAAAGAAGAAAATGCTGGTTACCAGCATTTACTCCCTTTCCCAGGATATTTTCAAATGGTTATTAAGGATAGGGCAACGTAATGGGATTTGTGTAACATCACCTTTCATCTAAGACTCAGGTAATCCTTAATCGATGCAGGAAACCAGCATCTATCAGCCGATCGATTACGGATTATCCGAGTTTTAGCTGAACCTGTACGTTTTTTGGCGATGAAAGGCGATGTTACAGGAATCCGCATTAGGGTGCCCTATCCTTAATACTCATGATTGTATTACCAAGGTTTTACTCACAAAATGAAATGGACAAGTCGCAGTCATGTGACAAGATACAAATATTGCATATTCCAAAAGACAAGATACAAATATTGCATATTCCAAAATTATCTTGGCTTTCCTTATTTCTACAAATATAGTAGTTTTTGTTTAAACATATTCATTTTACATGGATTGAGAAACAAGTTCTTACAAATCATACTAATCTCTCTTGATTCTGCTTCCTGGGACTACACCTGTACTCGCGCTGATATTGTGGACCAATGAACAATCCCAAAGTTCATACCCGGTTATCAATCGGGACTTTATGGTCACAAGGCCGACGAGCCCATAAAGTCCCGAGTATAAATATAATGCAATGTATATGCAGAACTTACGGCATGTTTTCTGTAGTTACTTTGGTAACCAGCATTTTCTCACTTTCCCACAATGTTTTCTACCTTTTTAACCCTTTACCTTCTTACAACTAATACTAATCTCTCTGGATTCTGCTTCCTGGGAACTACACCTGTACTTGCGCAGATTTTGTGGAGCAATGAACAATCTCAAAGTTCACACCCGGGTATCAAACCAGCATTTTCTCCATTTCCCACAATGTTTTCTACCTTTTTAACGCTTTACCACACAATCCTGAGTTTTAACACCTCTTACAAAGAAGGTTTTTGAAAACATAGTGGGAAAAGGAGAAAATGCTGGTTACCAGCATTTTTTCCTTTTCCCACTATGTTTTCTACCCTATCAAACACAAATCCATAAATTTGAGCTACATTTAAATTGCTGTCTACAAATGCTTTGAATTTGGACAAGTGCAAAATTTCTCGTTTGGTAAAGAGTTAAGACAAATCTGCTAATTTCAGTCGCATATATTTTATCATGGCAAATACTTTGAAACTTTACAAGTCAGAAATTTTGATCATCTGATACCAAGTTAACCCTTAACTTTATAACAGATGACACAGGGTTTTCCCTCAGCATTAAAAATTTGGGGTCAGTATGACCCCTTGTCTCTTTAGTTGAGGTTCATTTCTTTAACTTTGCTGGTCAAAATAAATGGGTATCTTCGTTTTCACCTTTAAAGAGGCCCTTATACTCATTTTCAGCCAGTTTTAACTCATTTTGTCTTTATTTTATCAAACTATAGTCATTCTTATATCTTCATGCCAAATATTGCGCCTGACGGTTGCAAGGTTGCTTAGATGACAGTTGACAGAAAATACATTTCGCTGAGTTGCAGCCTTCCATGTAAACAAACTCGTCGTTTCCGGTTTTTGAATCGAAGATTTCCGATATATCCGTTATACACTCAGGTAGATTCGTATGATGATCATGCATTCTGTCACATGACTATATTTGACCTTCGCCCTACGTATTATGAGGTAAACAAAGGAAAATGAAGGCTTCTCTGTTGCAGCCTCGGAGGTCGCGGCCTATATGCAAATTACACCGTATCCGACTCTAGGCGGAAACCAACAATAAATTTCCGTGACGCACCACCATTGCTTACAGCTCCGATCGTCAGCCAGTTTTCTTCTGACCAATGTTTGGTTTCTAATACAAATCTCCATGTTTCTTTTTATCAATTACACCATATATGTCAGTAATCTATCCATGTTTACACAAAGGACTGATTTCTGTACCATTCTAAATTGTTTGAAATTTAACAGCGTTTTTGCTCACCAGCTGCAGATGGGCATCTTTAAACTCCAACCAAGTAAAGTCTTTAAGCTCTCTCTGACGGAAAGATCGGCTTTAATTTTGACAGACGATACATTCACATAAGATTGCTGCTTGTTGTGGCTGTAGGTAGCAGACAATAAAAAAGAATGCTACAGTTTACTTGTCTTGATATTTTTTCCAAGAACAGAATAGCCTGGTAATTAGTACTTTTATAAATTGGAAGTTTGGTAAAATAAGCTAAAAATTATAGCGAACCCAACTAAACCTTTGACTGGGTTGGTATTTATGACAACTGTCCACTATACTTTACTGTAATAATGCGTAAACCAGTCTTATTCTATAAATAAATTACCGGAACACCACTTTTATCTAAAATAAACCCTGTAGTTCAAAAAAGAACAGAGTTTGTCTGATACCCAAGCAAGAGACTTGGATTAATGACGATTTATTCAATTTCCTAGACGACTTCAATTTTGAAAAGTTGTGTCACTGATGCTGCACTGTTATTTATTTTGGGGGTCATTTGAGTTAAAGCAGCGTCATTGACGCAGGATTTGTGCGTCATGGAAAATCTTGTGACAAAATTTTGGACTCATCCATATTGAAAGAATTTGCAAACCACAAATAGAACACAGCTCGAATAATGGGGTTTGTGGTGAGATATTATAATTGAGATGTCAAAAATTAAGAAGAAAATACTTGCTACCAGTATTTTCTCCTCTGTCCACACTGTTTCAAGGGTCTTTCCTTCAGGATTGTTAACACATACGAGGGCTGTTCGATATGTAATATGTATTGTACCACAGCGCGATAACGCTTTCAACGATTTCGTGGATGATGATACGATTGAATAGCTCTATTCAATACCTTTCCAACAGTATAAACACGAGCCTTTAGCTCCACGTAGTTTTAAACTTATGGTCATTTCATTAGAGCTAGTCGTTGACCACTGTTGTAAAAATGGTTGGGAAACAGATTAAGAATATTGAAGAAATTAGAGCTTATATAAAAGTTCGCACAAAACTCGGTCATTCGGTAATGCAGATTTTTACTGAATTGGGGGAAGTTTATGGGTCTGATAAGGTATCTTATGAAACAGTTCGTAGGTGGAGAAAGAAATTTCTGACTGGCACAGAGTCCGTCAAAGATGCAGCAAAATCTGGCCGACCTGTGACTGTAACAGGCAAGGCAAATGTCTCAAAGTCAGGGAAATAATCGAAAGTGATGGCAGATACATGATTCGTAATATTGCCAACACTGTTGGCATATCGCTATCACGGGTGCATTTCATTTTGAAGCGTATTTTGAAAGTACGAAAGATTTCTGCCAGATGGATACCACATATATTGACAGATGACCAAAAACGGGTACGAGTACAAACCGCTAAGCAATTGCTCAAAATGTTTCCCAAATTCAATCAAAGACAATTTGCAAACATTGTTACTGGTGACGAAACATGGGTTCACCATTTCGAACCAGTAAGAAAAATTGGGAACAAAATATGGCTAACTAAACACGGTAGAAGGCCTGTAGTTGCCAAAAGAAGCATAAGCACAAAGAAGGTTCTTTATTGCATATTCTTCTTATGTGATGGTATAGCCGTACAAATTCCGGTGCCGAAGGGCAAAAGTGTTACAGGTCGGTATTACCGAGATGTTATACTAAAAAAACTCAAGAAATATTATCTTAAACGACGCCCTGTGTCAGGATTTAGGCATGTTCGTCTACTTCATGATAATGCTCCATCACATACATCTGAGCTTGTGAAGCGATTTTTGAAGTCGGAGAAGGTTACTGTCTTGCCACACCCACCATACTCTCCAGATCTAGCCCCATGCGACCTTTTCCTTTTTCCAAAACTTAAAAAGTTCTTATCTGGTCGTCGTTACAAGTCCCGACAAGCCCTTGGCTCAGCCATCAGTCAGTGCCTCAGAGGTCTATCTAAATCAGCATACCGTGACGCATTTCAGAAATGGATTCAGAGATTGAAATTATGTATTTCAAACCGCGGAGAATATTTTGAAGGGATGTAATGTTCATTTCACTATTTGAGTCGAATGCTTTTGAGATATCGTACAATACACATTACATATCGAACAACCCTCGTAGTATTGTTTTGTTGATGGTTGAACTGCTTAACAAATTGACTGAACTCTGAACTCTACCTTCCAACAACATTTTGGACCTGTCAAAATTCAAAAGCATTTGCAGAGGACAAAATAAATGTGACACAAAATATTAAAATTTGTTTTTGGATGGGTAGAAGACACAGTAAGAAAGGGAGGAAATGCTGAATTACCAGCATTTTCTCCTTTCACCTCAATGTTTTCGAAAGCTTTCTTTCTCAGGGTTGTTAAATCTGGGGACTGTGTGGTAACAGGTTAAATCAAGCCAGGAAAAGTGTCAAGGTATTGTAATTTGAAAGCTTTTGTCAAAGTGAACAAAAAAATTTAAATTAGAAAATGTAGATCCAAGATCAGACTGCACAGAATGTGCAGTCTGATCTTGGATCTACACTGTCTGCAGATGTCTATTGATTTATGATGCCTAACAGCCTAAATGTTCAGATATCAATGATTAAAAAATAAGTTGCAGTACCATTTTTCAATGAGACAGATTTTTATGACATCTCTGAGAGGAGGAAAAGAAGCTTTAAGACAATCAAATATGCCATTTTAAGGAAAACACTATGTGTAATGCGCAATAGTGTGCATGTGCGATCAATACCGAAATGCGAAAACGACTAACACGCACACGTAAAATGCACAAACACTCCTCATGTAGCAGGAACATTATTCACATTACATTTTCTCTCTCTATCCCTGATTCAGTGTAAAATCCCTAATTTCCATATTCAATACAAATTTATCTCACGAGAATAAAAATAACCAAGTCAAAAAAATTCATTCACAAACTCTATACCTTTTAATAATCCCAGTTGTTTTTTGTCACGATGTGTAGTTTTTTATTTTGATCCCGACAAAGGGTTAGAAAGCAAAGCGGCAGTATAATCCACCTTTATAAAAACCAGACGAAACGTAAACAATATGCACTCACTGCAATGTATACGACTGCACATTATGCAAAGTATCTGCACATTAGACCTAGTTTCTCTCTCCCGCTCTCTACCGACAGTTTTTTAGGTATGCACATAAACACACTCCCTGCTTTCTCCCCTATCATATCAACCCTTAGAATACTTTTCAAAAGTATGATTGTTTTTAGCAGTGTAGATCAAGATCAGACTGCACAGAATGTGCAGTCTGATCTTGAATCTAAACTGTCAAGTATTTTGCAAGATATTTTTAACAAAACAGCTGTGACATTTCAATATTCAAATCACAACTGACAGTGAATACCCATGTAACTTCTTTAGCACTTTCAGGGTTAACTTTTTACCACACAATCCCAAGTTTTAATGACTCTTTGAAAGAGGACTTTTGAAAACATTGTGGGAAAAGGAGAAAATGCTTCTAAGCAGCATTTTCTCCTGTTCCCACAATGTTTTTCTTCCCTTTCTGATACAAAGCCCATCATTTGAGTGACAATTTTAATTCGTAGTGTGAAAGTGCTTTGAATTTGGACCAGTCTAAAATATGGTTGTTTGGTAAAGGGTTAAACTATGCACATGCTCATTGAGATTCTAATTTAACAGACAAACTGGATTAAGATCAGATACTTCAGACATTGTTGTCTGATCTTGAAATTACACTGTCTGATGAGTCACAAGATGCACTGTATAAAAACTCCTCTGATTCTAACACTTAGAGCGCTAAATAAACCTATCAGACATTTTTATCCTAGAAATATGACCAAAATAATTGCAATGTCTTATTTTCAGCAAAGTGGACAGTATAGATCATAGATCAGGCTGCATGTTTTGTGCAGGCTGATCTTGATCTACACTGGTCGCAAAGGCAACTATAGTCATGTAAGGTGTCTTAAGGGTTAATCTTTGAATCTTACCTCACAACAGAACATCTTCAAATTCATTTAGCAATCTATTAATGGACACTTTATACCTGAAATTTAATCCTTTATTACCGAACAACATTATTGTTGCACTGACCAAATTCAAAGTATTTATACTCTTCAAAATTAAAAACATCTCTGGTTAACCAATGCGAAAAAAGGCACAGAAAAGCTTAAGTTCTCTGATAAGATAGAAAACATTGAGGAAAAAGGAGAAAATGCTGGTTATCCAGCATTTTCTCCTTTTCCAATGATGTTTTCAAAAGCTGTCTCCCACAGGATTGTTGAAACTCTGGGTTGTGTGGTACAGGGTAAACCCTGCACTTCATATACAGATTTGGGATTTACCAATACTGAGGACATGCAAGCAAAAAGGAGGATATGATAGGTAAAACAGAAACAGGAAAAGTAAAAAAAAACATCATGGCACATGGAGAAAACCTCAATGGTGAGCAGTTTCTCTATTAGCAGTAAATATTCTCAAACCACATGACAAAATTTAAGATTGCTCCAAACTGAAATATATTACGGATGACAAATTAACTCTTTACCACACGAGAAAATTTTAGACTGGTCCAAATTGAAAGCATTTGCAGACGACAAAATAAAGGTGACTGAAAAATTAAAATTTGGTTTGGGAAGAGTAGAAAACACTGTGGGAAAAGGAGAAAATGCTGGTTACCAGGATTTTCTCCTTTTCCCACAATGTTTTCCAAAGACTTCTTTCTCAGGGTCGTCAAAAATAGGGATTGTGTGGTAATGGGTTAAATGTGGCTCAAACAGTGCAATTTGTTTTTGAAAATGAAGAAAAGACTGTTGGAAAAGGGGAAAATGCCGCTTACCAGCATGTTCTCCTTTCCCCACAGTGTTTTGAAAAGGCCTCCTTCTAAGGGTCTTAAATCTTGGAATTGTGTTGTACAAGGATAAATCTTTGAGGACAGCTTTAGATGGATTTTCAGACACTGTAGATCAAGATTAGGCTGTAAATTATTTTCCCTCTGGTCAATGATAACAACACTCTCCAATATTTTCTAAGATAAAAACAGTGTGAAGTGTAAACATTGCAAGAAGTGGGTCTTTCCTCTATTTGACAATCTACTCTATTTATACAGTAATGAAAGGGTTAACTTTACAACACAAGTTTTAAAGACCTTAAAGGAGAAGGCTTTTGAAAACATTGTGGGAAAAGGAGAAAATGCTTGGTAGCCAGCATTTTCTCTTTTTCCCACCATGTTTTCTACCCTATCAAAGAACTTCCATTCATTTGTATGATTTCCAAATTTGTCTTCTGTAGATGCTTTCAATTTGGAAATGTCTAGAATTTTGTCTTTGGTAAAGAAATAATTCCGTATAGCAGTCAATCTTGAGTTTTTCCAACCATGAGAAAAATGGCTTTTGAAAACACAATGGGAAATGGAAACAAATGCTGGTAACCAGCATTTTTTCCTTGCCCAAAAATGTTTTACACCCTTTCAAACACTCATCTTATTTTTTAAAGTCATTTTAAAGTCACATGATTTTTATCGTCTGCAAATACTTGAATTTCAACCAGTCTAAAATTTTGTCATCTGGTAGAGTTAACTGACTTTACCACACAATCCCTAATGCTGGTTATGAGCTTTATCTCCCTTTCCCACAATGTTTTCTATCCTATCAAGAACAAATTTTGTCATTTAGGCCACCTTAAATTGGTTGTCTGTAAATGGTTTCCATTGGGACCAGTCTTAATTTTTGTAATTTGGTAAAGAGTCAACTCTTTACCAGTCAACCAAATTTTGAAATAATCCATCTTGAAAGCATTAATTCTGCAGAAAACAAATAAAATGTCTTTGAAAACATGTAAAACATTGTGAGGAAAGGGAGAAAATGCAGGCTTCCAGCATTTTCTTTTTTTTTCTCACAATGTTTTCAAAAAGCCTCTTTCTTGGGATCATTGAAAGACAAGATTATATGTTAACTCTTAACCAAACAACAAAATTTTGGACTGGACCAAAAGTAAAGCATTTTTCAGGTAACTATTAAATGTTGCTAAAAAAAATGATTTCCCTCATTGATAGGGTAGGAAAACATTGTGGGAAAAGGAGAAAATGCTGTTACCAGCATTTTCTCCTTTTCCCACAATGATTTCAAAAGTGTTCTTTCTCATGGTTGTTAAAGCTCAGGATTGTGTGGTGAAGGGTTAAAGCGCTACAAATCACTGGTGCATGCGCATTTTTAGCTTCAGGGTTTTTAACTCTTTTCGTATGGATCAAAACTTGAGATGCTCTTGCTGCAGATGTGGATTAATATCTGACTGTGTATTTTGTGCAGTCTGATCCTGATCTACTCTGACCACTAAAAGTAATATAGCCTGGCACAAGAACAAATTCTGAAACTGAAACAGTCAAATTTGCTGTCCTTTAGTTCAAACACTGTCCATATTGTCGGTTTCTACCTTATTAAGATTTAACCCTTTACAAACAATCTCATTATAACAACCCTGAGGAATTAAGCTTTCAAAACAAACATTATGGGGGGAAAAAGCAAAATGCTGTTATCCAGCATTTCTGCATTTACGACTTTTCTCACAATGTTTTCTACCCTTTAAAAAACTTGGTCCATCATTTTAGCCACATTTAATGTGATTGTCATATGCATATATAGGCTAGCAATTAATACAATTTAACCATACAACCATGGTTAAATTTGACCATGGTTGAACCAGAATCAGATACTTAATTTGTGAAAAGTGAAGATGGAGATCAGACTGAACAAAATGTGCACTCTGATAATGGATTATGGATCTACCATGTTCATGTTTTCTGACCATAACATGATGTTAAAGTGGAGTATTTGAATTCATTTGCATAATAATTATAAAACATACATTCTATTAGCTTGTAGTGTAAAGGGTAAATTTGATGCATAATGTTCACTCCTAGACAGGTAAATTAATCAAATTCATATCCAACTCTTTCCCAGACAACAAAATTTTAGACTGGTCCAAATTTGAAAGCAATTGCAGATGACAAATTCAACTTGGTTTTGGACCAGACAAGCTTAAAAACATTGTGGGAAAAGGAGAAAATGCTGGTTACCAGCATTTTCTCCCTTTCTCACAATGTTTTCAAAAGCCTTCTCTTCTTAAGCATCATGGGGTTGTTTGGTAAAGAATTAAACCCTAGATAATGAAATATGAAGCTTACAGTTTCACCAGAATAATTTAAAAAAAATATGTGTGTCAATGTAGATCAGAGATCAGACAACAAGTTTTCTGCCATCTGATCTTGATTATCAAATGCTTTCTTTCTCAGATTATTAACCCTTAGGCTACTAAGCGTAATTCAAAAATGTTTTTGTGGACAGTGTAGATTAAGATCAGACTGCACAGAACATGCAGTTTGATTTGGATCTACTCCGTCTGAAAAGGAGATATTTTTCTTTGAAAATAGGCTTGAAATATTAGCATTCTGGTTTTTACTATCAGCTTGAAAGTTAAATTTATGTTTTTTAGCTGGTGAACTCTTTCCTCAATGTAGACGATACCAGAAGGTTTTTGTGGATAGTGTACATCAAGATCAGACTGCACAGAATGTGCACTGATCTCTGATATACAATGTCCACTTTTTTATTTTAGGGTAAGGCCAAACTGTCTCTCCATCTTGCAGTGGAACCGCATTTATAGCCAATGATAAAGTGTAATTTATATACTCTGCAAGTGAAAGAGTTAACTCTTTACCACATGAAAAAAATCTAGACAGATCCAAATTGGAAGCATTTCCAAAGGATATAGAAATGTGGCACAAGTAATGGATTTGTCTGTAAAATATAAGAAAACATTGTGGGAAAAGAAGAAAATGCTGGTTACCAGCATTTTCTTTGTTTCAAAAGCTTTCTTTCTCAGGGTCGATAAAACTCAAGATTGTGTGGTAAAGGGTTAAGGGTTTAAATACATAGGGTTTGTCAGGATAAGGGTAAAAATCGGCTTATTACTTTATGTATATTCAAAGTGCATATTTTATGCAAAAAAGTTCTACCATCGAATTAGAAAATCATTACTTTGGTTTTTGTTTTTTTACCTCTGTCACTTCCTGTAAACTCTTAGCACGCAATATATGCAACTTCAGTCCATTTTAAAGGCTGTAAAAACTGACTGAGTCATGAGGTGGAATGGTCATTTGCTAGGCAGAAAATTTGCCACCTAAAAAAAAGTTTCCTCCCAGGTCAGCATGTGCAGCCTGTGCAGGCTGACACGGGTTGATACTTTTTGCAGATCCTTTCAACATCTTTTTCCCAGACCATGGTTCATTTATTTCAATCCCTGGTTTTAACAATGTGTGAAAAAAGACTTTTGAAAACATTGTGGTAAAGGAGAAAATGCTGGTGACCAGCATTTTCTCCTTTTCCCACAATGTTTTCTCTCCTTTCAGAGTCAACCCCCCTCATTTGAGCCGCTCATAATTAGTTATCTGCAAATGCTTTAAATTTAAAACTGGTAAAAAATTTTACTGTTTGGTAAAGGGTTAAAACTTCAGAATTTAACACATACATGTTTAGATTGACTGAATGATTTGTTTGTTTTTGTTTGTATATGAGTTTAACGCTATTTTAAAAGCTTAGGTCATACCACGGCGGTCAGTGATGCACCCATGTGTTTCCTGGCTTTCTCACACCAGTACTGACACAACTTTCTTTCAAAAGCCATTGACTACTTTTCTCACATGCATCAGAGGTGAGAGGCGAAAAAACGCCAGAAAGAAAGTTCGCTGCAACAGGTATCGAACCTGCAAACTCCAGGTCACAAGTCAGATACGCTAACCACTGAGCTACCTGGCCGGGCTTTGGCTGAATGAATAGAGATTTTAGATATTAGAAAATTCAATGTAAAAAAAGGGGGCAAAATTGTGTCAAAAAACCATTTGCAGGGTACTTGCCTTCAAGTTCTGATATGGGTTCCTCTTTTAATAGTTAACAATGAAATAAAATTTAAAGTGAATATATTCAGTAATAAGATATGAACAAATTTGTATGTCTTCACATGACCATGAAGATGGGAAAGACAAGTATAAGGCTATGACAATACCTTGATGTGTTTGAAAACAGCAGAGCTAAAATTGACAGTTTCAAACCCGAAAGTGCCGTTCACAACTATAGTTGGCTTCGCAGCCAGTGTAGAACAAAATCAGACTGCACAAAACAAGCTGTCTTATCTTTGATCCACACTGTCCAATTAGACGAGACATTCTGGACTAAAACAACTTGAAATTGTGACTATTTGGGCCTTATTTCTTGACTGAAAATTTTGATTGGGTTTGTTTGGCACTCTACAGTTAACTCTTTATACCACACAACAAAAGTTGGTTCAGTCAATATTCAAAGTTATTTAAATTTGGCTTAACCCTTTACCGCACAATGCCGACTTTTAACGACCCTGGGACAGAAGCCTTTTGAAAACATTTTAGGAAAGGGAGAAAATGCTGGTAACCAGCATTTTCTCCTTTTCCTACAATGTTTTCTACCCTATCAAAGAAAATTTGCACCATTTGAGTCACAATGAAATTGTTGTCTGCAAATGCTCTCAATATGGACAAGGCTAAAATTTTGTCGTCTGGTAAAGGGTTAAATGATAGAATTTCTTTTTGATTGTGTAGAAAACAAAGTGGGATAAGGAGAAACTGCTGTTTACTACAAACTCGCAATCATGTGGTAAAGAGTTAATTTGCTGTATGGATCAAAATGGAATGGGTGAAAATCTGGCTTAGGTGATGTTACAAGATTCATTCTGGACATTGTGTCACGGAGAGAAGTTAGATATATAAGCACTTGAAACCTGTCTTGGTGTTGAGCTAGCTTTTACAGCGATGCGGTTTGGTGCAGTTCTCTCCGTGCAAGTTAAGCAACGTGGTTATAGTTAGTGCCTGGATGGGTGACCAAGCCGTTGCATGTTACGTTTGGTGGCAGCGGTGGGATAATGACAACTGCCGGACTGGAGTTGCCTTACCCATGTATATTCCCCTGGTTTATTTATATATACATGTTTGTATATAAGTCTCGAGGTCGAGACTTGTCGAAGGGGGAAGTAATGTCATGGAGAGAGGTTAGATATATAAGCACTTGAAACCTGCCTTGGTGTTGAGCTAGCTTTTACAGCGATGCGGTTTGGTGTATTTCTCTCCGTGATAGTTAAGCAACGTGCTCTGGGTTAGTGCCTGGATTGGTGACCAGGTCGTTGCACATTACATTTGGTGGCAGCGGTGGGATAAGTGACAACTGCTGGACTGGAGTTGCCTTACCCATGTATATCCCCCTGGTTTATTTGCATATATATGCTTGTATATAAGTCTCGGGGTTGAGACTTCTCGAAGGGGGGAAGTAATGTCACGGAGAGAAGTTAGATATATAAGCACTTGAAACCTGTCTTGGTGTTGAGCTAGCTTTTACAGTGATGC
This sequence comes from Hippopus hippopus, assembly GCA_946811185.2. Classification (NCBI taxonomy): domain Eukaryota; kingdom Metazoa; phylum Mollusca; class Bivalvia; order Cardiida; family Cardiidae; genus Hippopus; species Hippopus hippopus. The sequence continues at coordinate 31,093,599 of OX328111.1, forward strand.
GGTTTGGTGCATTTCTCTCCAGGGGTCCAGGAGGCCGGAGGCCCCCGGAAGCTCCTGAGATTTAGCTATTTTATAAGCATCAAATTCCTCTAATGAGATCCAGTTTTAGCATTTTAAAGTTGAAAAAATCTTGAAACAAATGAAAGACATGATATGCTAAAACCTAAGAAAATCTCAAAGTTTTTAGCACCCATGTTATTTTTGTCCTCTTTTATCTCCATTTTGTACACAGGACCTAATCAGATTAGCCCTACATCAGTTTTGTATTTGAAAGTACAAGTATGAGAAAAGGACATATCTAGTATTTAATATTTGATTAGTTAAAATGCAATCACATGTGCTAAATTTCTGTCAAAAGAATAAAATCAAATCTGTCAAATAGGAAAACAACACTCTCTTTAAGAATGGCTAATTTATCAGGGAGAATGTGACAGAGTGTGCTGTGCATTTTCTAGCTTGAGGTTTTTGTACCCTTTGGTAACTGGAGTTTGGGGTACACAAACAAGGATGGGAGTTCAGATCTAAACTACATAATTTCATTAAAATATCAAGTTTTAATGACAGCCTATTAAAAGATAGACTGTTTTCATGGGACATGCGCAAACAAGATTTCATAGATAGATCTACATGTTCACTGTTAAAAGCTCTTCAAACACTTTAAGAACCTTTCCTAAAATGTGCAAACACTTTTAGCAAAATCAATTCTAATGTTTGCTAAAACAAGCAGGTCAGTGATATACCATGGAACTGGTCCAATTCCTGTAAAAAATCTATCAAATCGGCAGTGTGGGGCAATCAGTTTAAATGCAAAAATGGTTATCACTTTGTAACCGGAAGAGCAAACCAACTAGCTATTGGTTGTACAATCGGTTTCTCCATTGAACTGAGAATGCCTTTTTGCTTTAAATACTTTGACAATTTGTCTACATATTAAGTTTATAAAGATGTGGTGTTTTGTACTTTAAATTTTTTTTTTACTTTATTTAATATCATTTATTTTGATCTTTAAATTTTAATTTCCAAACCAGTTAAAAAAAATTCAGACATATTTCAAGCATTTGCAGATGACCCCCCCCCCCCCCCCCCCCCCCGCTTTAGGTCTATATTTTCATTTCATAAAACAATTTTTTCACTCATGACAGAATTTTAGATTCCACTTATTGTTTTATTCAGAGATTTGTGTAAATTCACTGTTTAAATTCATTATTGAAGATAAGAAGATAGTTTGAAGTCCCTCTGATCAGACGATGCCACGCTGATCATGGTAGTGTCATGGGTTTTCACGTTTTTTTTGGCTATCAATTTTTCGTGTCAATTAATTTCTGGAGAAGTATTACCACATGATTTGACATCAGTTAGTCATTTTGAATAGCAGGTAACTTTAAAATCTGTCACTTTACACTAGATCAGAGGATTAACACCATTATTACGTTCTCGTAAATGACTCGCCAGATCACGCGCGTGTCCTTCACATTCTATACTGATCGTGTTTTGCCCGTATTTCTGCCGGATGTGCACAAGCTAGGTTATATGAAGCTCTTGACGATAATTTCATGAGTCAGATTGACAATTAAGGAAATATTTTTCAGCGTCAAAGACGATGTCATTTCAAATTTCCAAACGTCAAAACCCGGTCTCAGGGATCAAATAAGAAACTTGCCGAGTTGTCGAGTTTTGACAAGACATCCATGGACAAAAATTTCTTTCTCATTTTTCCGGCCAATTTTCGTGTTTGTTATCACTATATTGAATCCTAGAGTGTGATTAATATCAGTCACAAAACCAAGCGCTACAAACCAGTATTCACGTTTCACGACCGAGCAAGCTTCGGTACCGACTGCAATCGATTCCGGGATTTCTTAAGAGCTAATCGCAATCGGAAGCCAAAACTTTCGACTATAGTCAATCACTGGCCCACCACTACAAATCGGACTACAGTGTATGAATGAAACTTTTCCCCCTTTTTTGGTCGCTTCGGCATTTGAGTAGCACGTACTGTCAACTTCGGAAGATAGTTGCCGATCCCCAGCTCTAACATCCATTTGTTATTGAAAAGAACAAAGATAATTTAAACTGAGCCATCTTTCGCTAGCAAATAATCAAATTGCAGCCAATATTTGTCCCCTAAAACGAAGGGCTTTGTTAATGCTTTATTTTGTTTTACAATCCTAGCGGCAAAAATGTTAAAGTCGGCAAAGCGATCAAAACACAGCCGCAACATTTTGGACACGAACAATATAACATCATACGATAACCTTAGAACGTTCCGGTTCAGCATCTATATTTAGAATCGGGAAACCCTAAGCAAGAGTGAGTGACTGTAAACATTTCGGTGCAAATTATCCCCAAAATTACAAAATTCTTTGAATTTCATTGTTTTTAGGGCGAGTGCGTTTGACGGGAGACATTAATGACCGAGATCAGCCCCGGACAAAGCAAATGCAGTGGGGCAATAAATTTTATTGATACGGCATCTGGAAATCTATTGATTTGCAATAGATACGAGATAAAGGGGTACCCCCCCCCAAAAAAAAATTTCTCCTCAGATTTAAACGATTTGGAAAAATGACCTGGTCGGCCCCTGAAAATACGGAATTCCGTCACAATACGGAAAACTTTTACCCCTGGTGCCTGGATGGGTGACCAGGCTGTTGCACGTTACAATTGCACGACATTAATTTCAGCTGCTTTTTTGTTCAGAATATTGATTGATTGATTGCTTATTTGATGTTACCAGATTCATTCTGGACATTGCATGACATTAATTTGAGCTGCTTTTTTGTACAGAATATTGATTGATTGATTGATTGATCAACTGATTGATTGAATGGTGTTTAAAGCCGTTTTCAACAATATCTCAGTTACATTGCAACAGCCAGTGCAGCTATCCATGCTTTCCTGGAGTTTCTTTTATCAGAACTCCACACAAAATTCTTTCAAAGCCAATGGCAGCTTTCCCACATAACCGTCATCAAAAGAATGGTTAGCTGTGAAAGAGGAATGAATCCTTTCGCAATGGCTATCATCAATACTCGTAAAGAAATTGGCCAAGCTAGGATTGCACAATCAACTCCCTGTTCTCAAGTCCTGTATGCTACCAGTTGAGCTACTGGGGTTCGGCTTGTTCTGAATATAATGCCATCATGGCCATCAAATATCTGATGAAATAACCAATAAAAATCCTGGACCAGACCACATTGCCATCAAATATCTTATAAAACAACTAATCAAAACTCTGAACTGGACCACAAAATCTCAGACTCTTACAAATTAAAAGCATGAATTTTGCAGATGATTAATGTTATTCAAATGCTTGGATTCTGGATATGGGAAACAGTAAAAATGCTGATACCTAGAATTTTCTGCTTTTCCAACGATGATTTTTTTCATTTTTAACATAATACACTGGATTGTTTGTAAATTGTTCTGTGCAGACCGATCTTGATCTATGTAGTCCGCAAAAGCTCTGGTTTTTGTCCAAGGTACTGGGATTAATTGTAACAAAAGCGTCACATTTCATTTATTTTTAGATTTTGAGCCAGTATTTTGCAAAGACCTGCAGAAATGTCACATGATCAATAGCATGCGGCCATTATGTGGGGTTGTATTCAAATAAGGATGCTGATGTCATATCTGATTTAAAAATATACAGAGTTACCGACCATCCAGTTATTTAAACATCATCATGCACTGTACTACTCAATGTAACTACCTGGTACTTTAAAGGCAAATTAAAGGGCCAAAAAGTCAATGCAGATGTTAAGATACATCTTAAAAAATCACATCATTTAAAAGTATGGAAAATATTGCGAAGATGAGGATCTGTTACTGTGTGTTTGGTCCATGTGTTAGTCGCTGGTAGAAAATGAATTTTAAAATCAGGCAAAAATTAAACAAAAGGTGGAGTGAAGTGGCAACTTTTAACCTAGTTTTGAAATTAATTTTTCTGCCAGCAATTAACAATTGGACTGATCATAAAATAACAGATTGTCATCTTCACAATAATCTCATACTTTTAAATGGTATAATATAAATTTAAATGCATTTTAATACCTGCTTTGTTCACTTTTGGTAGGTGATGTTACTTTAAGCTTGCAGAGAAACTTTTGTTTGTAGTATTTATCATGTTTCACAAAAACCCCTCCGAGTTACAAAAAAGAAATCTGACTAGGTCCCTTTAACTCTTTACCAAACCACAAAATTTTATACTTCCAAATTGAAAGTATTTTGCAGATGAGATAATAAAATTGACTCAAAAACTGAACATTGTCTTTGGAAGGGTAGAAAAAATTGTGAGAAAAGGAAAAAATGCTGGATACCAGCATTTTCTCCTTTTCCTACAACGTTTTCAAAAGACTACTACTTCTTCAGGGTTGTTAAAACACAGGATGGGAATAGAGGGATAAGTGTTAAAATTAAATATGTTTTGCTCTATATATATATCTGTCATAATGTTAGTTTTTACATTTTGTCATCCTTCTCCAAAACTTCAAAAAATATATCCGACACTTGCAGTGCCAAGTTAATCTGTTACCGAACAATTCCGTGTTTTAACGATCTTTAAGTAGACAGCTATTGAGAACATTGTGGCAACAAGAGAAAATGCTGGTAACCAGTATTTTCCCTGTTTCCTACAATGTTTCTACCCTTTCAGTCATAGACAAATCCCATCGTTTGAATAACATTCAACTTACTGTTTTTGAAAGCTTTCAAGGTATAAAAAGGTTACATCTTATTGTCTCTTTACCTAACAAAGAAATTTTAGACTTGTCCAAATTCAAAGAAGTTAGACAAAAAATCATGTGACTTAAATGAAGGACCTTGGCTATTCAAAGGTGGAAAACAACATGAGAATATGAGAAAATGCTTGTTTCCAGTATTTCCTTTCTCCACAATACTTTCAAAAGCCATCTGCTTCAGGGGAGTTAACCCTTACAGTGCCTTTCACAATTGAAGTAGCCTTTGTGGCTAGTGCTGATCAAGATCAGGCTGCACAAAACATGATGCCTGATCTTCAAGCTACCCTATCTGCCTAGCTAGTACACTTTAGAAGAAACAAAGATGGAACTTCGATTATTTGGATCTTCTTTCCAGACTGAAAATGTCTGTTGGATTTATTTGGCACTCTAAGGGTACAATATGGGATCGTTTGGTACAGGGTTTATCTATGGTTCAAACAAAAGCACAAAAATAACATCCTTAGCATTATTACCCATACAACAGGGGGGTTACACTGCCTAAGCATATGCATAGCCATATTCTATGAAAGGGGGGGGGGGGGGTCTAATGCACCTGCAAAAGTACCGGAAAATATCTGCCTGCGCACTCAGCAAAACTTTTTACTAGTGGTCAATTTTTCTGCATGTTCTAGGACCAGTCCTCAGACCAGACCTCATGATTCAGTGGGTCATTAGACAAAATGGATTGTATGGATACATGATTACATAATGACTTGCTTGGTATGATCTTCACTTGAAATAAAATGGAAAGATGAATGCACCAAAATGGAATTCAAAACTTTTGCTTTGTTTTGAAAGGGTATGAAAACATTGTTTGAAAAGGAGAAAATGCTGGTAACCAGCATTTTCTCCTTTTCCCACAATGTTTTCAAAAGCCTTTCTAGAAGTTCAGGGTTGTTGAAACCCAGGATTGTGTGGTAAAAGGTTGATGAAATAAACCTTTCAATTAGGAAAATCAACCTAAGTATTTCTATTACAAGGTTGCTTTAGCCAGAACATGTGACAAAGTAGTAGACCATGTACATCCAAGGTCAGGCTGCGTTTTCTGAAGATGGATTTCTGAAGATGGATTTCTAAAGTTATTTTTTCTCAAATGTCTATAAACACAGACATAGGGCTAAAAGAGCATACAGCACAAAGAGTACCAGGGTCTGAATTTACCAACCATTCCTAAGTATATTCCTAGCGATATGCTGAAGAATTTTATAGATTTGAAAGTAACATAACTTCTGATTGGCTAAACCATTTGGTTTAGCCAATCAGAAGTTGTATAACTTTTGGATTTTAGAATGGTTAGTGAGTACAGACCCAGACAGCTTTTTCACCAACTGTATTTGTCTTATTGAAAGCTTAATCCCTTACTGAACAGGTTATTTTTAGACCTACCAAAATGCATGCTATATTGTTTGTAAGACATTTAATACCATTTTCAACATTTCAGTCATACATTGGGGACCAGTGCACCTATCCATGCTTTTCTGGAGGTTTTTTTTTTCAGATCAGTACTTTGCATATTGTTCTTCTCAAACCAGTGGCTGCTTTCCCACGCAACCATTGTTGAAACAATGATAAACTCTGAGAGAGTAATATATCCTGTTGCAATGACTTTCCTCAATCCTCTTAAAAAAAACTAACCGAGGTGGAGATTCAAGCCAGTGACTCCCTGGTTTCAAGACCAAAGTAACAAGAGGGCCATGATGGCCCTGTATTGCTCAACTGGCTAGTAAGTAAAAACCCTACACGCCAAACATTACAGTACTTGGCCAATTGGTTTTGAACTAGAAGACATACAAAATTTTCTCTATAAAATCCCACAAGAAAGTTATGACCCCAGGACAATGCAGTTGTTGACTACAGAGCTATCATTACTTGAATCCTGGTAGAGGTCCGCAAGATAAAGCCCCATACCCATACCTAGGTCTTATGGTAAGCACCAAGATGATTTCTTAAGTTTTCATTTTATAAGCCCATGTAAAACTTGTGACCCCTGCGCCGGAGCTAAACTTGATCCCTGGGCTATCATATTGGCCTTCTTGGTAGACGCCGCTAGGTAAAGCTACATGCAAAATTTGGTAGCCCTAGGCCTTATGGCTAGGTACAGGAAGATTTCTTAAGTTTTCACTATATAAGCCCATGTAAAACTTGTGACCCCAGTGATGGGGCCACTTTTTGCCCCAGGGCTATAATTTGAAGACAATTGGTAGAGGTCTATTACATAAAGCTACATGTAAAATTTGTTAGCCCTAGGCCTTATGGCTAGGTACGAGAACATTTTCAAAATATTTCCTATGTAAGCCCATGTAAAACTTGTATCCCCGGGGCAGGGCCAATTTTGACCTCAGGGCTATAATTTGAAAAAACTTGGCAGAGGTCTATTAGATAAAGCTACATGCCAAATTTGGAAGGCATGGGCATTATGGTTTTAGACAAGAAGATTTTTGAAGATATTCAATTTTTTCCAGTTTTGTTGCCATGGCAACCAAAGTTTTTAAAGAAATTAAATTCTTTCAAGAAATTCTGAAGAGGACCATGGCAAGATCATTTCTGTAAAGTTTCATCAATATTGGATGGATAGTTTCAGAGAAGAAAATGTTTGAAATAAAAGTTAACACACTCACAGACGCATGGATGCACGCATGACGGACATCAGGCCATGGCATAAGCCCGCTGGCCTTTGGCAAGTGGAGCTCACAAGGAAAGAAAGGTACTGTTAACTGTATTTTGTAACAAGAGGGCCATTGGCCCTAAAGCAATCACCTGAGTAAACTCATCTAGGATAGATAAAGCTGAAGAGATCCTGGTTGTGATGATGTAAAACACGAATGACCTACTTTTTGACCAGAAGTGACCCAATTTCAGATTTGTCCAAGATGCTATCAAGACAAACATTTTGATTTAGTTTCAGACTGAAAATGTGGCTTCTAGAGTGCACACAAGGTTTGTCTATGATTTGGCCCAGTGACCTACTTTTTTACCTAAAAGGACACAATTTCAAACTTGTTTGAGGTATCATCAAGACAAACACTCTGGCCAAGCTCAATGAGTGTCAGACATAAAATTTTGGCCTCCAGAGGGTACATAAAGTTTTTCTACAATTTGGCCAAGTGACCTACTTATTGGCTGGAAGTGACCCTATTTCAAACTTGTCCATGATACCATCAAGAAAAACATTCTGACCAGGTTTCAAGAGAATCAGACTGAAGATGTGGCCTCTAGAGTGCATACAAGTTTTTTCCAAGATTTATCTAATTGAAGTACTTTTCCACCAGAAGTGACCCAATTTCAAAGGTGTCGAAGTTATCATCACGACAAAAATTCTGACCAAGTTTTATGAGTATCAGACTGAAAATGTGGCCTCCACGCTGAACATAATGTTTTTCTAACATTTGGCCAAGTGACCTACTTTTTGACCTGAAATGACCCAATTTCAAATATGTCCCAGATATTATCATAACAAACATTCTGGCAAAGTTTTGTGAGTATCAGACTGAAAATGTGGTCTCCACGGTGCATATAAGGTTTTTCTAAGATTTACCCAAGTGACCTACTTTTTGACCAAAAGTGACCAAATTTCACACTTGCCTGAGATACCACTCTGACAAACATTCTCACCATGTGTCATGAGTATTAGACTGAAAATGTGGCCTCTATAGTGCACACATGGTTTTTCTAAGATTTTACCTTGTGACCTACTTTTTCGCCCAACATGAGTTAATATCCAAATGAGATGAGATATCATCAAGACCAACATTCTGACCAAGTTTCACAAGTACTGTACTAAAACTGTAGCTTCTAGAGTGCAAACAAGGTAATTGTTGACGCCTGGACAAAGCATGACGGATGACACACAATGGACAACGCACGATGGATGGATGGATGATGGACACAGCACTATCACAAATCTCAACTTGAGCACTTTGTGCTCAGGTGAGCTAAGAATCACAGTTCTCTCCTTTTCCATGTGACAGATTTACATTTTGCTGTTAAAATCAAAAACTTTTCTGTCCTACAGATTGCAAAATGTCTTGATAATCTTCATGTCAATTTTTTTCCCTACTCTCCGATGAAAGGTATAATGACAATATACGGACAATGTAAGCCTGTCGCACCACTAAACATCTCTTTATCAACCTTGTTTATGCGAAACCCAGCAAGTAGCATGTTCAAAATCTCGGGCAAAGCAGCAGGAGGAAATGATTGGTTTCATAGTTTCATTGTATGGTACATCAACATAAGCTAGTTTAACTCTTAAAGCGCTTTTCACTACTACAGTTGCCTTTGTGGCTAGTGTAGATCAAGATCAAACAGCACAAACGTGCAGTCTGATCTTTGATCTACACTGTCTGCTTTTCTGAAACAGCACAGATAAAAGGCACCCACTAAATTGCTATTATCTGGGACTTATTCTAAAATGAAAATGTCCTTTTTGTGCTTTTAGGGTTAACACTTTACAAAATGACAAAATTTCTTACTTTTCCATACTGAAAACTCTTTCCCACACAATCATGAGTTTTAACGACCATGAAGAAAAATCCTTTTGAAAACATCATGTGAAAAGGAGAAAGTCCTGGTAACCAGTATTTACTCCTTTTCCAACAATGTTTTCTATCCTCTCAAAGTAAATTTCTATCATTTCAACAGCATTTAAATTGTGGTCTGCAAATGCTTTCAGTTTGAAGTCTGATTTTTGTGGCATTTGTCGAAGACAATGCCACTATGAGATCAATAATAAATGTTCAATATTGAATTTTGAAGACCATGTATAGTATTTTGTCCAAAACCGAAGGAAGTAAACCCAATTAAACTCAATTTTTCAAGACAAATGAGTTTTTCAATAGCACTCAGATATATAATTAGAAATGGCGTATTGAAATAAACTGCAAAAGGCTATCGATCGTGGAAATACTTCTTTTTGAGTAAAAATAGCTTCACCTCTTCATAGCCTTCTATTGGCGCAATGATATGCACAAAATTTGTCTTCTGACCGCTTTGCTTCCGGGGTTGTTCGTTCCAAAACCAGTTCGTCCCTGGGCTTGTTCGTCCCATGATTGCACGCTACTCATTTGATTGTGCATGAATATTTACAGGTAGAAAACTTTATTGTAATGTTGGGAATTAGGTCCTGACGGCCAAAGATATCTCAAAATCATAGTATTCAGGTATAAACTTAATTGAATTCAATATATTTACATGGCTTCTCTCTCTACCCATCGTGCATCCTTCCGTCAAGGGACGTTACTCCTGACTCCTCTCGAAAGATCAAAGGGAGACCACCAATACACAAATAACGCAAACTTAGGCACCAGTAATTTCCCTTTAACCAAAGAGACGTATTAATTTGCTTAGGAGGTTGATTTTCAAGTTAATATTTAAATAATATGTCTCTTTTTTTTTTAGCTCACCTGAGCACGAAGTGCTAAGGTGAGGTATTGTGATCGGTCATTGTCCGGCGTCCATCTGTCCACAATTCCTTTAAACATCTTCTCCTCCTAAACCGCTGGGCCAATCTTGGTGACATTTGGCAGGGATGTTCCTTGGGTGAAGCTCTACCAAAGTTGTTCAAGACTTTGAATTCCACCCTTAACTCTGGTTGCTATGGCAATAGAAAGGAAAAAAATAGCAAAATCTTTGAAAATCTTCTCTGACATTAGAAGGCGTAGAGCTTTGGTATTTGGTATGTAGCATCTCCTAGTGGACCTCTACCAAGTTTGTTCATATGATGCCCCTGGGGTTAAAACTGGCCCCGCCCCGGGGGTCACAAGTTCGAACATAGTAACAAAGAAAGAAAACTTTAAAATTCTTCTTCTCTGAAACTGGAAGGCATGGAGCTGTGATATTTGGCATCTAGCATCTCCTAGTGGACCTCTACCGATTTTGTTCATATGATGCCCCTGGGGTCAAAACTGGCCCTGCCCCAGGGGTCACAAATTCGAACATAGGAACAAAGAAGGAAAACTTTAAAATTCTTCTTCTCTAAAACTGGAAGGTGTGGATCTTTGATATTTGGTATGTAGCAATTCCTAGTGAACCTCTACCAAGTTTGTTCAATGATGCCGCTGGGGTCAAAACTGGCCCTGCCCCGGGGGTCACAAGTTCGAACAAAGGAACAAAGAAGGAAAACTTTAAAATTCTTCTTTTCTAAAACTGGAAAGCATAGAGCTTTGTTATTTGGTATGTAGTGAACCTGTTCTGAGTTTGTTAGTCCACCTGAGCACAACGTGTTCAGTCAGTTCAAAATTGGGTCACCTGGGGTCATAAACTAGGTCTCAAGGTTAAATTAAACTAATACTTTTTGGGCACTCTAGAGGCCATATTTTTTGCTCAATTGACTTGAAAATTGGTCAGAATGTTTGTCTTGATGAAATATTGGGTGACTTTGGAATTGGGTCACCTTGGGTCATGAACTAGGTCACTTGGTCAAATTTAAGATATACCTTGTGGGTACTCTAGAGGCCACATTTATTGCTGAATTAACTTGAAAACTGTTCAGAATGTTTGTCTTGATAAATGTTTTGACGAGTTCTAAATTGGGTCACATCGGGTGATAAATTAGGTCACTAGGTCAACTTCAGGAAATTCCTTGTGGACGCTCCAGAGGCCACATTTTAAGCTCAATTGACCAGACAATTGGTCAGAAATTGAATTACGCACGTGGAGTGAATTTCGCCTATTGACTCAAGTGAGCGATCCAGGGCCATCATGGCCCTCCTGTTTTCAAATTATTAATTCTACACAGTGGCTTCCTTGACAAATGCCACATCAGCGTTCTCAACGCTTTGATTTGTCGTGTGATAAAGAGTTAACACTTCACCAAACGACAAAATTTCTGACTTGTCCATACTGAAAGCATTAAATTTTACAGATGACAGTTTAAATGTGGCTCAAATGATTTAACTTGTCTTTGATAGCGTAGAAAACATTGTAGGAAAGGGAAGAAATGCTGGTCATCACCAGCATTTTTTAATTTTCCAACAGTGTGTTCAAAAGCCTTATATACCTTAAGGTTGTTAAAACTTGGGATTGTGTAGTAAAGGGTTAAAACGTAAACAAAACACTAAATTAAACTTATACAATAACCAGAATTTTCACCTTCTTCCACAACGTTTTCTAGCCTTCCCTAAATAAATTCCAAGTTTACAGTCACATTTATTCATTGTGGGAAAAAGAGAAAATGCTTATTTTCCCAGAATGTTTTTAAAAGCCTTCTCACTCTGGGTAGTTTAAAGTCAGAATTGTGTGGTAAAAGTTTAAAGAAAGCAACACTTGTGTACTAAAATGGACCGAAATGAAGGCCTCACAGAATTAATCCTTCGGCTGCTAGGACTCAAGGACCTTTAGGGGACAGTGTAGATCAAGATCAGACTGCACAGAACAGTACAGTTTGATCTTATATCTACAATGTCCAATTAGGACAAAGTTTTTTTCTCAAAAAAACTCCCTTGAAAAGCAAGGTAAAGGGCTTTACTATCGACTTAAAAGTTTCAATTAATTTATTTAGCAGGATAAGGGTTAACCCTTTACCAAACAATACATGGGTTTTAACGACTCTGGGAAAGAAGCCTTTTGAAAATACTGTTGGAAAAGGAGAAAATGCTGGTAACCAGCATTTTCCCCTTTTCCAACAATTTTTTGTACTCTTATCACAGACAAATTCCACCCTTTTAGCCACCTTAAATTTTTCGTCTGCAAATGCTTTCAATTTGGACAGGCCTAAAATTTTGTTGTTTGGGAAAGAGCTAATAACATGTCAACAGACTAATACCAAGAGGTAGGAAAGTTACCAAAAGCCAGTATATACAGAGATAACCCCCCCCAAAAACCCTCCAACACTGGCCCTATTTCTGGTGAGAAATATTTCCCAAAGACTAAACACAGGTAAACATTGCTCTTTCTTACTGGCTTTTGAAGAGATGTGATGCAACTTTTTTTGTACTTTAAAAATTGCATTTTTCTCTCTATGGGGATGTGTGGGAGAGGGGTTGTGGTGTTTGGTTGGGTGTGTGTGTGTGGGGGGGGGGGGTTAACCCTTTACCATATGACAAAACATTAGACTGTTCCAAAGAACTGAAAATGCAATACCCAAGTCTTCAGTACTGACCAAGTTACCTTATGTTGTGTTGGTCTTCCGGTTCCAAAAATATTGGCTAAAAAACAACTGAAAAACAGCAAAGCTTGTCATTCTTTGTACTTATTAGTTCTTATGTCTTTAAATTTCAAAAAAAAGAGAATGTCATGCAGTGCTCTGGTGTTTCAATGTGTTTTCTACACCATGGAAAGTTGTAGAATATGTACAGTGTTGTCTGAATCATCTGTGCCATGCGCTGACCTTATCAGAAATAATAGAAATAATAGTCACAGACCTAATTTCAGCTTGATATTGCCACTAAATGAGCAAATAAAAGTCAGTTTTGCTGTCCTAAAAGCTTGAATTACTGTCTTGAACTTTTCTTTTCGCTGCTGGCAAAGAATTGATAAGAATTAACACAAAATTGCAATAAAAAAACAAAGAGTTTGATTATGTGGGCCAGCTCTGAATTTGAAACTAACACATTCTCTCGTCGAAGCCACTGGCTGTGAATATGATGTTACATACCCGTAAAGCTGTATTAGAGAAAATAAGCATTTGCTTCAACTGTTTTCATGAATTGCTACCAATTTGTCTTCTTCTACGATATTTTAGGACTTTATAAACCTAAACATATCTATATTGTTTTTCAATATGACTGCCAGACATTTCATTACTGCTGTCTGCAACAATCTATTCTGCTAACTCTTTGCCAGATGATAATATTTTAGACTGGTCTAAATTGAAAGCATTTGCTTTCGACAAATTAGATGTGGCTCAAACCTGGGAATTTATTATTGAAAGGGTTGAAAACAATTTTGGAAAAGGAGAAAATGCTGGTTACCAGCATTTTCTCCTTTTCCCAAAATATTTTCAAAAGCTTTCTTTGACGTTAAAACTTGGCATTATGTGGTAAGGGTTAACTCTTGACCAGACAATAAAATGTTCGTACTTTTCCAAAGTAGGAACATTTGCAGATAATAAATGTGACTGAAGTGATAGAATATGTCTTCCCAAGCTAAAAACAAGAGTGGCAAATTGTCGCAAGATATGCCTGTCCCACCGCCAGTTGTTGAGGGGGTATGATAATCGTAAAGGGCAGGTAATGCAACAAACACGTTTATCAAGTCTCAAGTCAATTTGACTTGAGGTGACAAAGTTCCGTTCCAGACAAGCAAGAAGTACTGTAAAAATGAAGATCAAAGTGGAATTACTCAAAATCCGCGCTAGGAAGAGTTATTGTTCTGGCGCAATGCACTCCGTAATATTGCAACAAACATGCATACCAAGTTTGAAGTTGTTCTGACTTGAGATAACAAAGTTATATTCCGGACAAGCACTAAGTGCTGTAAAAATGACGATCAATGGGAAATAACTCAAAGACAGCACGAGGTAGAGCTACAATTCTTGCACACTGCACTTCCAAATATTGCAACAAATAAGCATACCATATTTCAAGTCATTCCTACTTAAGATGACAAAGTTTTGCTCCGGAAAAGCAAGAAATGCTATAAAAATGAAGATCAAAGGGGGAATAACTCAAAATTTGTGCTATGAAGAGTTATGGTTCTTGTGCACTGCACTCCATAATTTTTCAACAATCATGCATACCAAATTTGAAGATGTTCAGACTAGAGATGACAGTTATATCCCGGACAAGCAGAAAATGCTGTAAAAATGACGATCAAAGGGAAATAACTCGGACAGCATGAGGTAGAGTTATGGTTCTTTCGCACTACACTCTGTATTATTGCAACAAACACAAATGCCAAGTTTCAAGTCAATCGGACTGGAGATGACAAAGTTATGCTCCGGACAAAGAAGTGGACGCTGCCCGCCCGCCCACCCGCCCGCTCGCCGGGATACCCGCCCGCCCGCTCGCTGGGATACCCGCCCGTGTGCCATGGGTGATCCCATTATACACCCTGTCTTCGACGAGCGTATAAAAATATTGTTTGAATAGGAGAAAATGCTCGTTTGCTACAATGTTTTCAAAAAAAAGTTTCCTCTGGGTTTTTCAAACATGGGACTGTTTGGTAAAGGGTTTAGCCATAAAGCTGCAAAAAAACATTTTCTTGATTGTATGGTGTTTAACGCCGTTTTCAATATTATTTCAGTTATATAGCAGTGGCCAGTGCACCTATCCATACTTTCCTGGAGTTTCTTTTACCAGCGCTCCACACAATATTCTTTCCAAGCCATTGGCTGCTTTCCCACATAACTATCGTCAAAACAATGATCAGCATTGAGAAAGGGATGAATCCTGTCAAAATAACCATCATCAATCCTCAGAAAGAAACTGGCTGAGCTGGGGATCGAACCAGCAACATCCTGTTTTTAAGTCCTGTATGCTACTGACTGAGCTACCGGGGCTCGGCTTAACATTTTCAAATGACTGGATTTGACATTTCTCTGGCTCTTTTGAACAGTGTAGCTTTAAGATTAGATGGGATGTTTTATGCAGTCTGATCTTGATCTAGACTATCAGCGTAACCCTCTAGCAAACAGCAGTGTGTATATATTTTCTCAATTTTTCACAATCTTTTCTAACAATAGGGTTGAAGACAAATCCAATCTTCTGAGCAACATATAATTTGTTGCCTGCAAAATTAATGCTTTCAATTCACATGTTTCCTTGTCGTCTTGTAAAAGTAGGCTGTGCACAATGTGTCTGATCTGAGATCTACACTATCCAAAGTTTTATCATCAGTTATTCTTTCATATGAGCCATGCTCTGGAAAAAAAGGGGCTTATTACATCTCCATGATGCATGTTACCAAGCAAGTCATAACATAATTTATCACATAAAACCTCCTACGGCAGTGTATTAAACCCATGACTTATTTTTGATAATACACTAGTGTATTATCATTTTTTGGGTCCCGGTTCTGATCAGTTTTCAGTCACAAGCGCGTGAAGCGAGAGAAACCAACTACAGTTTGTGCTGGAATTTGTACTGTTACGCCGTTTCGGGGAAAAATGACGTCACTGTTGCTAAGACGTATACGCGTGATAAGTTTTTGATTTTCATGTTTGATAAAAACCAAGAAATGCAGCGAAAGTCTCTTAAAATCAATATTATTGCGGAAATAGGTGGACTTAACCCCTCTATAAACTATTTCACTCTTCTTTTGGTGCAAATGTCATATTTGAAACCAAACTACAACGTAAACATGGACCCGTGAACAGTATAGAGGCTGAAGGTGATGATGCAGGATATTTTTCTGTCTGTCATTCGTTTTATGTGATAAACAGAATCTCACATTCGTGTTTATGTATTATCATTTTTATCAAACTCGTTGACTAAAATGTATTTGACGCTCGCCTATTTTAGTCAACTCGTTTGATAAAAATTATAATACATAAACACTCATGTAAGATCCTCTATATTTGATCCATAAAATTCACTTTGTATAACAACCAAATGAATAACAAGGTACACTGACCCTTTGACAAGGAGAAAATTGACCAATAGCAGGCTGATCTGGGTCAATACTTTTTGCAGATACATTAAGCACCCTTTTCACAAAGCATGGCTGATATCTAAGTTGTTTTAATAATACAATTAAATATCCGTATCAAGTATTGACCACTCTTAGTATTCACCAGACAACATAATTTTATGCTTATTTCTAAAACATTAACCACAGACAACTAGAGTATGGGTAAAATGTTGGGATTTTTACATGAAAGGGGAGAAAACTCTGTAAGTAACAGAAAAAAATTGCAGGTTTTAGAAATCATTGTGGAAAAAGGAGAAAATGCAGGATACCTGCATTTTCTTCTTTTCCCACAATGTTTTCTATAAGCCCACTTTTGGGATGATCATTCGAAAAAGGGTGTACAAGGGTTAATACACTCTCTCTACCTATTACATAACTTAAGAGGAAGGACCAAAAAAATCTCATTTCATGCATTCATGATAATGACTCACTCACTCACTCACTCACTTCAACACTACAAGTAGAAAAGGAGGGTTAGGGAAAAAAATCAATGTATTGATAAAATGCACACAAAAAAGTGCCCCCCCCCATGACAAAAATCACATGTAGGATTTCTTTCCCTTTTCCAATTGTACACCAATACTGCTAAATGTCATTCTATAGCCATGTTTTGTAAGTTCGCTTTACATCTTGCTTTGCAGTAATAAGTATTTTTCCGTCAAAACAAACATCGGCGCCGTCTAGTGGCTTTTCTGGCCTCTGTTGTCAGTGTAAATACTTTGACACAGAAATCATTCTTCCTTAGTGTACAATAATTTTTAATAAGTTTTAAAAGGAAGAAAGTATTTCAGAAATGAAACTCATGTAATTGGCGCCTACTTGCATTACTCCATTCACCCCACCCTCTAAAATCCTCTATAACACACAATTTTACTTAAAGACAAAATGACTGGATTACCTGCTAGATCATGTGGCAATAATATTATTTAAAATCATGTGAATACAAATTGACGCCAACAGTAACAAGTCATAATTTTTTAATGAACGTCAGCAGTCACATAATACAAATGGCTGTATAATGGACATTGATATGGGTAAAATTGGTTTTTCTTTCAAAAGTCTGGATGAAATTCAATGATAGTTCCTATGATGCTAACTTAAGATGACGTTAAATGAATCCTTTGTAATTGATTCTATAGTTTCAAAATCCTGATGTTTTTCTAGATCAGACTGTAATTATCGCGAACCAGTGATCAACATGGCAATAACCAGTATAACACATTGGCCCATTATATCCTTAATATCATGCAATTTTTATCACCATCTCCCCAAGACCAACAGAGTTTTGGCCTGAGAGCTATCCCAATCGACAATATTTTTTCGCAACCCCAAATTCCTATCATTTGCAGACAAGAAAAAAGTAGGACTCAAACAGTGGATTGATTCTTTGAAAGGGTAGAAAACAATATGGGAAAAGGAGAAAATGCTGGCAACCAGCATTTTCTCCCTTTCTCACACTGTTTTCTGCCCTATCAAAGACGATTTCTGCAATTTAAGACACATTTTATCATCTGCCTCTGCTTCGGATTTGGACAAGTTTAGACTTTGTCATATGGTAAAGAGGAAAGGAATCCAGAGGAAAAATGATTTCAAAGCATTGTGGAGAAAGGAGAAATGAGTT
This sequence comes from Hippopus hippopus, assembly GCA_946811185.2. NCBI lineage: Eukaryota > Metazoa > Mollusca > Bivalvia > Cardiida > Cardiidae > Hippopus > Hippopus hippopus. The sequence goes on from OX328111.1 coordinate 31,111,527, forward strand.
GGCAATCATCATTTTTCCTTTTCCCACACTGTTTTCAACTCTTTCAAAGACATGCTACAATATTTTAGCCATATTTAACCCTTAACCTGCTAAATAAGGTAATTCTTTCACTACCAAATAAATGATTTACACTTTTTCATTGGCTATAAATATAGTTCCAGTGCAAGATGGAGAGACAGTTTGGCCTTGATCTAAAATAAAGTAGTGGACAGTGTAGATCAGAGATCAGACTGCACATTTTGTGCAGTTTGATTGTGATCTACACTGTCCACAAAAGCTTCTGGTGTTGTCAACAGTAAGGCATGAGTTAAATGAAACTTTCAAACCGAAAGTAAAAACGTGAATGTTTCTATCTCAAACTTACTTTTAAAGCAAAATATCTCCTTATCAGACAGGTAAGATACAAGATCAGACTGCACGTTCTGTGCAGTCTGATCTTGATCTACACTTTTGGCAACAGGTCATTGAGTACTGCTTAGCAGCTTATTGGCTAACACTTTACCACATAATCCTAACTTTTACCAACTCTAAGGAAGGAGGCTTCTGAAAACATTCACGGAAAAGGAAAAAATGCTGGTAACCAGTATTTACTCCTTTTCCCAAAATGTTTTCTTCCCTATCAGAAACAAGTCTCATCATTTGAACCATGTCTAGTCTCTTTTCAAAAAATACTTACATTATAGACGAGTCAAAAATTTTGTTGTGTGGTTTAGGGTTAATATTGTTGTCTCCAAAAATGTCCTCAATATGTCGCAAGTTAAATTATATATGAGCAATGCTCTGTGAAAAGGGGGCTTAATGCATTTGCAAAAAGTATCGACCCATGCCAGCCTGCGCATTCCGCACAGGCTGACATGGGCCGAAACTTTTTTGCTAGTGGTCAACTTTCTGCATGTCAAAGGACATTCTACCTTGTGATTCAGTCGGTTGTTAAATAAAATGGATTTTATCTATCCATAATTATGTGATGACTTCCTTGGTATAAAGCAACACTGAGATGCAATAAGCCCCCTTTTTGCCAGAGCATGCCCCCCCCCCCCCGAGGAGTTAGCAGTAATCAGAGGATTAAAAAGCAACATTTCAAATAACATTCCCATATTCAAACAACCCTGAGGAAAAATGCTGTTGAAAATGTGTAAAAAAGGAAAAATGCTGATACGCAGCATTTTTCCCTTTTCTCACACTTTTAACCTTTCTTAAACGATGAACTCCATCATTCGAGCTATGTTTAATTTGTCGTCTGCAAACGTTTGAATTTTGGACGTCTAAAATTTTGTCATTGCTATAGATTTAGACAAGCATCAAGTCTTAGAGCACAACAGTTTATATTATAATATAATCCATTTAGCATAATATTCATTACAATTACCTTCAGTTTCAACGAATGTGCTTTAAATTTAGATTATTCCATGTAACTGCATGATGAAATGACAGGGCTGTATGCATGAGGGGAAAAATGTTTATTGCTAATGCATGTTGCATGTTGGGAAATGCATTTACACACAAGATAAAGATTTATTCCTCCTCCTTGATTCTACACACTTTCAATCCTCTATATAAACCATTTACCACACAATCCCAAGTTTTAACAACCTTGAGGAAGAAGACTTTGAAAACATCGTGAGAAAAGGAAAAAATGGTGGTAACCAGTATTTTCTCCTTTTCCCACAATGTTTTCTACCCTATCAAAGAAAAATTCCATCATTTGAGCTACATGTACGAGTAAATTGTCATCTGCAGATGCTTTGAATTTGGCAACGTCTCCTTTTTTTATCATTTGGTAAAGGGTTAACCGTTAACTCTTTATCAAAGGACAAAATTTTAGACCAGTCTTAATTGAGAGTATTTGTACGCAACAAAATACACCTAACACAAAAATTCAAATTTGATTTGGGAAGGGTAGAAAACATTGTGGGAAAAGGAGAAAATGCTGGTTACCAGCATTTTCTTCTTTTCCCATGTTTTCAAAAAACTTATCTTCTCAAGGTCATTAACAGTCGTGACTGTCTGGTAAAGGTTTAAGCTGCTAAATAGATTATACTACAGTTTTCCAGCCAGAGGTGCAACCTATAGTTTACAACTACCAGTGTAGATCCAAGATCAGACTGCAGATTCTGTGCAGTCTGATCTTGGATCTACACTGTCTGTAAAAGCCCAAAAAATTGCGCTTGGCAGCCTTAGTGTTAACTCTTTTCCAGATGAGAAAATTCTAGACTTATTCATGATGAAAGGATACGCAGATGACACTTCAAAATAGGCTCAGTTGTAGGGATTTGTCTTTTCAATGGTGGAAAACATTGTGGGAACAAACCGAATAGCTGATTACCAGTTTAACAACAATTAGTACTTTTTTCACGATGTTTTCTAACCCCTTTTAACCCTTTACCACACAATCTAGAGTTTTAATGACCCCGAGGAAATAGCTTTTTGACAACCTTGTGGGAAAAGGAGATAATTCTGGTATACAGCATTTTCTGTTACCAACATTTTCTCATTTTCCCACAAGTTTTCTACACTTTCACAGACAATTATCAACATTTCAACTAAATTCAATATGTCGTCTGTAAATGCCTCCCCTTTGGATCAGTCTAAAATTTTGTCGTTTGGTGAAGATTTAACTCTTTACCAAACGACAAAATTATAGATTGGTCCAAATTTGCAGACAACAAAATAAAAGTGACCAAAAATTTGAAATTTGTTTTGGGAAGGGTAGAAAACATTGTAGGAAAAGGAGAAAATGCTGGTTACCAGCATTTTCTCCTTTTCCCACAATGTTTTCCAAAGGCTCCTTCTACAGGTTCGTTAAAACTCGGGATTGTTTGGTAAACAGTTAAACCATTTGACCCATCACTGATCATGCTATACCTATAAAAAACTATCGCAATGAAATGAAAAGTTATCCACTAAATCAGTATCCGTTTTATTTTCTTTGGCCACTTTCAAATAAGATTGTCATGAATTTCAATATTTTGTTGTTGAAAGTTGTAGGAATACGATATAGGTAATAACGTGTTGTATTTACTTTTCGTGTAGTTGTATGTACTTCACTCTGCATAAGAAAATTTTCACATCTCCCTCAACCTTCAGTCTTGCTCAATATCAAATTTTCATATGCTGCCCAAAGCAAATACAAGCACAAGGAAGTTTACATGGAAATAATGTCTTGCAAAAAAGTAGACACTGTAGATCAAAAGGTCAGACAACTAGTTCTCTGCAGTCTGGGTCTGTATACACCAGCCGAGCTCTGGTAGCTCAGTCGGTAGCATGCAGGACTTGAGAACACGGGGTCCAGGGTTCAATCCCTGGCTACAACCCCTGGCTCGGTCAATTTCTTTCCAAGGATTGATGATAGTCACTGCGACAGGATTCATTCCTCTCCCACCGCTGACCATTGTTTCGACAATGGTTATGTTGGAAGCAGCCAGTGGCTTGGAAAGAAAATTGTGCGAAGTACTGGTAAAAGAGACTCCAGGAACGCATGGATAGGTGCACTGGCCGCCGCGATGTAACTGAAATAATGTTGAAAACGGCGTTAAACACCATACAATGTATACACCAACCATTCTTAACTCTTATCCAGCTGAGTAACTACAATGAAATTTTGAGTTTGGTAACAAAAAAACCCAATGTTGTTATTTCAAAATAACATCTCCTTCTCGGACAGTGTGGATCCAAGATCAGACTGCACGTTCTGTGCAGTCTGATCTTGATCTACACTGTCCGCAAAAGGTCAGTGAGTCACGCTTAGCAGCTTAAGAGTTAATTTCATTCTAAGTCAATTTCTAGACTTAAAAAGTTAAACAACTTCTAACTTGCTGAACCATATGGTTTTACCCCTTACCAAACAATCCCTGATTTTTATGACCAAGAGGAAGAAGCCTTCTAATAAACATTGTGGGAAAAGGAGAGAAATGCTGGTAACCAGCATTTTCTCCTTTTCCCACAATGTTTTCTACTCTTCTAAAGTCAATTCCAATTTTTGAATCACGTTTATTTTGTCGTCTGCAAATGCTTTCAATTTGGACAAGTCTACGATTCGGTTGTTTAGTAAAGAGTTAATTTCATTCAAAGTCAATTTCTAGACTTAAACAGTAACACTACTTCTAACTTGCTGAACCATTTGGTTTAACCCTTTACCAAACAATCCCTGGTTTTTACGACCGAAAGGAAGAAGCCTTTGAAAACATTGTGGGAAAAGGAGAAAATGCTAACCAGCATTTCTCTGTTTCCCACAATGTTTTCCACTCTTCTAAAGTCAAGTTACAATTTTTTAGTCACGTTTATTTTGTCGTCTGCAAATGCTTTCAATTTGGACAAGTCTAAAATTTTGTTGTTTGGTAAAAAGTTAAAAAAGTAGAACTTGTGTTACTTTCAAATTTAGAAAATTCTAGAGAATAAGACTAAGAATGTTCTTTGCCCCTGGTAATGGTAATTTGTCTATGTTTGCACAGCTGACTAAATTCTGAACCATTCAACAATCTATCCAATTTTTACAGCATTTTTCTCTCTGGCTGTAAGAATATATCTTAAAAAAAGTTTGAATGGTTGGTGAATATAGACACTAATCTTGATCTGCAGTGTCCACTAAAGCCCCTAAATCCAGGTTCAGCCCTGCAATGGTCAAAAACTCTGAAAATGAATACATGACAATTTTTTTGCCAACTGGTTTCAGATTACCGTTTTCATTTTCTTTTATGATTGTATCAATGGAATCTGCAATGACAAATTTGTCGTAGAAAATAATGAAAGGTGAGACCTAAAGAGACATCATTCATTTAAATGGCTTTCAAGTTGTGGAAATTACTGCTGTGGAATGATGCAGCGTAACCCGATACTTTTCGAACAATTGAAATGAAATGAGCTGCGCTCTGGCAAAAGGAGGTTTTATGCATTTCCATGATGCATTGTACCAAGCAAGTCGTTACATAATGATGGATCCATAAAATACATTACTCTATGAACTGACTGCATCATGAGGAAGAATGGTCTTCAGACATACAAAAAATTTTACAAAAAACAAAAAGCATCTACCCATGTCAACCTGTGAAGACTGGCATGGGGTGAAACCTTTTGCAGATGCATTAAGCCCCCTTTTCACAGAGCATAGCTCATAGACTGTTTACAGAAAATCAATCTTGAATGCTTTACCAGACAGCAAATTTTTAGACTAGTCTAAATTAAAAGGTCTTACAGAAGAAAAGTTTTTATTGCTAAACTGATTCTGTCTGTAACCCTTTACCACACTATCCAGAGTTTTAATGACCCTGAGGTTGAAGGTTTTTCACCCTTTACGATACAATCCCTGGTTTTAACGACCTGACTGAAATAGGCTTTGGAAAACATTTTGGGAAAAGGAGAAAATGCAGGTAACCAGCATTTTCTCCTTTTCCCACAATGTTTTCTACCCTTCCAAAGACAAATACCACCATTGGAGCAGCATTTGATTTGTAGTCTGCACATGCTTTGAAACCAGCATTTTCTCCTATTCCCAAAATGTTTTCTACCCTTCGAAGACAAATACCACCATTGGAGCAGCATTTGATTTGTAGTCTGCACATGCTTTGAATTTTAGCAAGTCTAAAATTTTGTCGTTTGGTAAAGAGTTAAGGAAAAGGCTTTTGAAAGCATTGTGGGAAAAGGAGAAAATGCTGGTTCAGAGTTTTATCCTAACATTTCAGCCACATTTAATTTGTCGTCTGCAAATGTTGGGAAAGCTGTCAGTGGCTGTGGGGAAAAAAATGTGATAAGCAGTGGTCAAAAGCAACTCCTGGACAGTATGAGTAGGTGGACTGGCCTCCACAATATAATTAAAAGAATGTTGAAAGCTGCATTAAGCACATGATCGATCAATCAATCAATCAATCACAATGAATCCTACCTTCTCGAAGACAAAAGTTAATCACAATTGGTTTGTCTTCTTTGGTTGGTTGATTGTATGGTGTTTAATGCTGTTTTAAACATTATTTCAGTTATATTGGTGAGGCCAATGCAACTATTCATGCATTCCTGGACTTTCTTTTACGAGTAGTCCTCACAATTTTCTTTCCAGGCTGCTGGCTGCTTTCCCACATAACCACCATCTAAACAATGGTCAGCAGTGAGAGTGCAAGGAATTCTGTCGCAATGACTATCATCAATCCTCAGAGAGAAATTGGCCAAGCTGGGGATCAAACCAGCAACCCCTGTTCTCAAGTCCTGTGCACTACCAGGATACGGCAGCTTGTCTACTGGAAATGCTATAATTACAGATGAATCTAGATTCTTGTCATCTTGTACAGAGTTAACCTGTTACTAAACAACAAAATTAAAGACTTGTCCAAATTGAAAGCATTTTCAGACAACAAATCTTTATGTTGCCCAGGGTTCATACAGGCAAGGCCAAGAAAAATTCAAGGACATTTCAAGGACTTTTCAAGGACAAAACTTTATGTTTTCTGAGACTAATTTATGAATAATATCTACACATATTCGTGAAGTCAGTACATCATTTTTGGATGCAAAGTTAGCAATAATAGGAGCACTAGATGATGCAACAGGCCCAGCAACGGTAGCTATTGGGGATGGGGGTACTATCAGGTTGTCACCTGGGGTGGAAGATGTGGTCGCAGTTTGTGTTTTATTAACCTTGGTTTCCTCTTTAACAAAGACATTTGTGAAAATCCCGGACATAGACTTCTGTAGTTTCTTACGCCCCTCTCCCTTCGCATGTGACCGCAAGGCACTTTCACCCATCCGTGCCACATCAATATCTTTCCTACATGCTAGACAGTGCGCCTGATATGTTCATTTCCTTTACCCACGGATACCCTTTCGGCCTGTCTCTGCTATAGATACACTTTCCCATTACGATAAAGAAAAAAGTTTGAAAGTTGAATTCAGGCTCCTTAGAATCATTTCAACGCCATTTTGGTTTTACTTAGTCTGGATATTGGAATTGACTTTTTTCACAGATAAAAATTATGCAATCGAACGTAAACCAGTCAGCAAGGGAGGCAACCCAAACATACGAGTACGAACATTCGGACCATGTATGTTTGAACTTCGTTTTTGCCCCCAGCACATTCACCCATTTTTATTGTGGCGCTCTCGCACGTCTGTTATTGCTTAAAACGTGCCGATTTCCTTTTAGAAAGTCCGCTATTGACTTTTAGACCGATTTCAAATGTCTTGAATACAAGAAAAAGTGAAATTCAAGTACTTTTCAAGGTGTATGGCCAGTTTTCAAGCACTTTTCAAGGCAAATTTTGTTTTCAAGGACTTTTCAAGATTGCCCTTCATTTTCAAGTACTTTTCAAGCCTGTGCGAACCCTGTTGCCGAAATGATGGATTTTGTCTTTGAAATAGTAGAAAACATTATGGGAAAAGGAGAAAATGCTGTTTCCCGGCATTTTCTCCTTTTCCTATAATGTTTTCAAAAGCCTTCTACCTCAGGGTCATCAAACCTCAAGTTTGTTTGGTAACGAACTAAGGGGTATAGGTGCTGCTAACAGTTCAATACTGAATGCTTGTGTCTGTTTGAGTAGAAGTATTATCTCTCTAAGTGTATGGTTTCATGATTGTCAGTTTTAGGTCCCATCCATCAGGAACAATCATGTGCATATGTGTAATTTGAGAATTCAGTAATTAATTTCCAATTAGAATGTCATCTCAAATTGATCTTTTGTTCATTAATTCAATGATGTCTTTTTTTCTGTCCTGATTGACATTTTATAAATTCCATGTGCAATGCAATCAATGGCTCTTCTTTGGTAGCATGACTCTTTAACCTAAAATTCTTAATGATCCTTGTTTTAAAGACCCAGATGAAAAAGGCTTCTGAAAACATTATTGGTAATGCCACTGTCAAACTCAGACAAAGTTCAGACCCTACTGCGTTATTACTGACCAATGCAATGAAAAGCAGACGACATGTAGGAAAAAACACAGTTTTCAAGTTGGCTCTAAGTCTTTATTTAACGCCCCTGCCAGGGTGTCAATGCGTCCAACACATCCTAGCTATGTTTTATCACACTATTGATCAAGCAAACACTATGTCCTTTGCGTCGTTATTAAATTCATTTTAAGACCTTTCAGATTGCACCTAGCACATGATGCATGTTCACCTTGTTCTCACTGCGCCCTTCGTAATCTTATTAATTTAAGTTTATGATCTCTGCAAGTTTTCCTGAAAGAAGAGTGCAAATGTAAGCAATACTACATTTTCACTTCATCAATGAAAACCATATTAGGTTCATGTCCCACTGGTAATACAATGCTATTGTTCCTTATTGAATCCTCACTACATTTGAGCCATGCTCTAGCTTAAGGGGGCTTAATGCATCTCTACGATTTATGATAACCAGCAATTCATCACATAATTAAGATTCAACAAAATCCGTTTTGTTTTACAACCTACTGCATCACATATTAGAATGGTCCTTTGACATGCAGAAAATTTAATGATAGCAAAAAGAGTCGGTCGATGTCAGTCTGCCTGGACAATGCGGGCTGAGATCGGTTAGTACTTTTTGCTGATGCATCAAGTCCGCTTTCCACAGAGCATAGCTCATTTTTTTTTAACATGCATAACATTCACCCATGTCAGCCAAGACCATAAAGATCGCAGTACGTGCTTATCAGTTTCTACTGTGTATAAGTTTATATTGGGTTGAACCTGTCTTACATTGAGGTAGAGGGACCTTGGTTTAGTATGACAGGGGTTTAACAGAGAAAATGCTGGTTACCAGCATTTTCTTCTTTTCCCATAATGCATTCCACCTTGTCAAAGACAGACTTGATGAATTTAAATCTGATTTGTCGTCTGCAAGTGGTTTCAGATGGTTTAGCCAATCAGAAGTTGTGTTACTTTCTAAAACTAAATAAAAACAAGAATTAGTTGTAAATATTGGCCTTGACCACACTTACTATTGTACTATCAGCAAAAGCAACTTGCACACTGCACTGTATGGAGGCAGTTTTTCTCACTTCTTTTCGAGAAGTTCATTTCATTTATGTAGCAATGCAAGGATCAAATGCTGGGCACATAATTATGGATTATAATGTTATAGTAACTTTCCTAGTGCTTGTATTTGCTTTGAGCAGTGTATGAAAACTTAATATTGACCAAGACTGAAGGTTGAGGTAGATGTCAAATTTTCATACACTGCATAAAGCAAATTTACCAGGAAAATAATACGACACAATCATCGTATCATATTCCTACAACTTTCAACAACAAAATATTGAAATTAATGACGATCTTATCTAAAAAGGGCAAAAAAAAAATAAATCAAACAGAATAATTAGGTGGTAGTTACTTCATTTTTATGAATGGTGGATGAATAATATCGGTAACTTTTTTACCAAATCGCAATTTGGACCCGTATTTGACTCTGTCTAGAAACAGATTTGTGATGCATGCATTTAGGATGTGTATATACATATATTTCTCCTTTTCCCACAGTGCTTTTATAAGCGTTCCTCCTTAGGGTCATTAAAACATAGGATCGTTTGGTACAGGGTAAACTGCCCTCTTCGTTTTTCATCTGAAATAAGGATCACAGATCATACAAACTGCCAGAAATTCAGAGAAAATAACCAAGTCCCCAAGGCGTTTCAGCTATTACTCCAACAAATTGACCTGAAATTGACCTCTATGTAATGAATAAAAAGAGTGAATATTTTAATCTTCGCATATAGTCCAACGGTACTGAAATTGTATCAACGGTAAATATCAGATTTTACCCTTTCAATGCCTTAGTCAAAATAAGTTTTCAGGACAACATGGATCAAGATGAGACTGGACAGAAAATGCATCTTATATCAATGTCATTCACCATGTATTATCAATTTAAATCAACAAAATCATGTTCATTTCAGGTATTTTGATTATTTTTTTTTAATTCAAGATAAATCTATTACCCGCATAAACAGTTGAACATCGGTTTCATAGTACCGCATTCAGACAACAAAAGCCAAAGCAAAGTTTGGACAGTAATTCAAGCGTGTAATATATGGTAAAAGAGGTCACTTATTTCATGTCAATCTGTTTGAGTAATACTAAATTTGATTGTATTACTCGAACAAATTGACATGAAATAATGACCTCTATTACCATATATTACACGCCTGAATTATTGTCCAAACTTAGCTGCGGCTAATGTCCTCTGCATGCAGAACTATGTGAACAATTTTCAACTCTTTATGCGGCTAATAGATTTGTCGTGTCTTTAAAGAATATTGAAAATACTTGAAATCAACATGATTTTGTTGTTTTAAATTGGTAATACATGGTGGGTGACATTGATCTAAGATGCACTTTCTGTGCAGTCTGATACTGACCCATGTCATCTGCAAAAGCTCTCATATTTTGACGATGGCACTGTAAGGGTCAAACCTGACATTTACCGTCAACAGAATTTCTGTACCGTCTGATTATACCCGATGATATAAATATTTACTGTTTAATTATCCTTTGCATAGAGGTCAATTTCAGGTGAATTTGTTAAAGTAATAATAGAATAAAAGACAGTTTACCTGTACAGGTGGCCAATGACCAAACTCTTGATGTCTGTCCATGTTGATTCCAGCATAGCAGTCTGGACTGAAAAGAGAAACATAGTCACGTAAGGAAACTCCAATACAATACAGATAGATGGTGAAATAACTCTTATTTCCATTAACCCTTTACAGCTTTAATGCCAACTTTTAATGACCATGGGAAAGAACCCTTTCAAAAAACGTTGTGGGAAAAGGAGAAAATGCTGGTAACCAGCATTTTCTCCTTTTCCCACAATGTTTTCTACCCTATCAAAGAAACATTGCGCCACATTGAAAGTGTCGTCTGCAAACACTTTCAATTTGGACAAGGTTAAAATTTTGTTGTCTGGTAAAGGGTTAACCCTTCATATTAATCCTTTTGTTCAATGCATTATTTTGCTTCCTCTGCAGAATATATCACCCTTCGAGTCCTTATTTGCCTTGAAAATACCTCATAAGATCGATTCTTTGTTTTGTTTTTAATGCAGACGCTAACTTCCGGTTAAAAGGTGTCGAAGTACAAGTTTACTGATTAAAATTGACTGTTATGGTAATTAACTTATGTATTATTATATGGAAGCGCGCTTGAAAGTAGGCTTGCAGTGTTCCCATTCACATACATATGTATGTGAATCACATACATATTGATTTATACATGTAAAAGGTATAAAAGAAATCTAAAGTTGTATGTGCATTGCACATAGCATACAGGAAATCATGCTCGCAAAAGCATCTTTTTGTCGTTCGATTTCCATGCCGATTCCTCATGAAATATTTTTCTCTCAGACTTCCGAATATGTATTTGGGAATCCTAGTTTTTCTTAGACATTTCCAAATTGAAAGTATTTGCACACGACAAAATAAGTATGACTCAAAATCAAAATTTGTTTGTTGAAAGGGCATAAAACATTGTGGAAAAAGGAGAAAATGCCAGTTACCAGCATTTCCTCCTTTTCCCACAGTGTCTGCAAAAGTTCTATTTCCCAGGGTTGTTAAAACTCTGAGTTATGTGGTATAGGCAGGGGTGTGGAAATCTTGAAATTTTCTACTTGTCCATGGACAAGTAAATCTAAAAAATCTACTTGTCCGTCAGAGAAGTTTACTTGTCCAAAACAAAACAATTTTAAATGGCACACAAAGACCTAACTGAATGTAGTATTGTAGATAATGATGTCCTTTTAACCATTTAAATTTGCTTTGTTTGGGTTTTTAATAATAATGATGAAAATAAATCAAGCAAACCTTTATGGGGCTTTTTTCCCAAAAATTGGGAAGGGGCCTTAGCCTTTCATTTTTTTTTTTGATATTCAAGGGCGATTTTGGCCAAATTGGGAAAAAGCAGACTGACTTTCAAGGTACATCAATAAAACAAATTAATGGCACTGTACATACATACAGTAAATAGAAAGGTACAACAATTTAATAATTGAAAAAGATTCAACAGTTACACTATAACTGCTTAAACCATGGCGAAATATCTCAGTGTTTGTCCTTACAGCCCTTTTTAACACTACTGTGGCACATCCATGCATGCCGGAGTTAATACTTCAGCAGAACTGCTTACCAGCCATCATATGATACAAGTGAATCATTATCTGTGGAAGTTAAAAGGCTAGGCTTGGTTATTGTGTCTGGAGATGTAGAGTTTGCATCATGTGCAGTGATAATAATTGTTTAGTTTTCAGACAACGGGATATCGGTGATGTCCGACAGACCCGGCACTTCAGATTGAGACTCAGTATGTGGGGATTTGATTACCTGTAGATCGATCTGCAAAGAATTTAAACGTTTTACGCCGAAAGTAAAAAGGCTGCACTGGCCTTTATCGTCTACAGTCCTTTTAACAAACTTTTTGTAATGTTTCCCGGTTTTTGACATGTTTTACTTGGATACAGCGTGTTTGGTTTTCTTTCATGTGTGTTTACTGCAACCGAGTAAGAATGTGTTCCACAGTGTTAAATTAAGACAATTTCTTTTGTCAGCTGTAAGTTTTTGCGAACGACAAAAAAGAATTTTATATTGAATGATTGGGAAATGACAACCGCGTCAAGTCTACGAGTGGTGTTATAATATGCAAAAAAATAACTCGTTTCGGTTATTGTTGCCTCCATTAAACAAACCAAATGGCGCCAAGAAACCACAACGTTTTGGCCGTACTGCAGCGCAGTCAAAATTTAAAAAAAGCCTGCGTAGGCGATAAAATCAGAGTCGGCCAAATTTTGTTTTGATTCCAGATGTAGGTACGGAATCGGCCGAGTTGTGACGAGTGATTCCAGGTATCAGGGGATAGTTTATCATAATTCAATTTAAAAATGTTCTTGTTTACGAAGTGTGACGGAGAGAACATTTCCATTTCACAAGGATAATGTTATATAATACAGATCTTTACTTTCAATTTCCCCCTCGTTTTCTACTTGTCCGCGGACGAGTAGATTGCAAAAAGCCACTTGTCCGACGTCAAATTTACCCGAGTCGGACATAGGATTTCCACACCCCTGATAGGGCTAAAGATACCTATACACTATGGCAAATTGAGCAATTTTGTGAATGAACTGTAAAACTTGCATATGTAAGAAAACGTACAGAACTCCAGTAATTTGTAGAAATGAATAACAAACTAAACAATACCAGAATGAGGTCATCACATGTGAGTTACAACATATTTAAGAACCAGGGAGAAAAGTGAAAAAAATTATCAAATGTCATTGACCTCCCAGCAAACTTCTAACATGTTGTGCAGACTCTCTACATGTTCTCTGAATTAATTAATACAAAGGATGTTGACACATTGCTGTGCACTCGTTTGCTATGTTAGAATTTGTCAGATGCTGAATCCCACCATAGAGGTAACAAACCACTGTTACACTGCCGATAAACAACCATTTGAATTGTTTTCATGGAACACCACCCTGCGTATGGGGTGTTCGTTTGCATATACATAATTATATTGCAAAATTTTGTGCATGCACAAAACTTTTGACAGACTGAGCAAATAACAACATAAACCAATTTACTTTAACCTCGTAACTTCATAAAAAGCTTGGAGAGACGAAATAAAAATGTTGTGTGGTAAGAGTTAACCCTTTACCAAACAATCCCGAGTTTTAATGAGAAGTTGACTGCATTTGACATTAGTGACCAGCATTTTCTCCCTTTCCCGTGCTGTTTTCTACCCTGTCAAAGACAAGTAACTTGATTTAACCCTTTACCAAACAATACAGGGTTTTAACAACCCTTGGAAAGAGGCCTTTTGAAAACATTGTGGAAAAAGGAGAAAATGCTGGTAACCGGCATTTTCTCCTTTTCCCACAATGTTTTCTACTCTATAAAGGACAAATTCCAGCATTTGAGCCATTTTTAATTTGTCGTCTGCAAATGCTTTCAATTTGGACCAGTCTAAAATTTGTCGTTTGGTAAAGAGTTAAGCCACATATGATTTGTCATTTGCAAGTGCTTTGAATTTGGATGGGTATAAAACTGTGTTGTTTGGTACGGAAAAACTCTTAATAAAAAAAAAATTCTGGACTAGACCAAATTGAAACCATTTGCAGAAGACAAGTTAAATGTGACTCAGTTGATGATTTCTGTCTTTGATAGGGTAGAAAACATTGTTGGTAAAGGAGAAAATGCTGGTTACCAGCATTTTCTCCTTTTTCCACAATGTTTTCAAAAGCCTTCTCTCTCAAGGTCATTAAAACTCTGGGATTGTGTGGTCAAGAGTTAAAGCATCAAACGAACAAAATAGTTCACATTTTCAGTAATGATGAGGTTACTGTCCTGGAATAGACACTAGAAAGCAATACAAATATGCACTTTTTAATCCAAAGTTAACCTGTTACCAAACAATCCCATATTTTAATGACCTAGAGGATAACTGCTTTTGAAAACATGGTTGGAAAAGGGGAACATGCTGGTAACCAACATTTTCTCCTTTCCCCAGAAGATTATCCAAGCCATCAAAAGCAAGTCCTATGATTTTAACAAAAAATTTGATGTCTGCAAAACAAGTCAGTGTAGATGAGTCCAAAATTTTGTCAACTTGAAATCATTTGCAAACCACAAATTAAATGTTAATGAAGTGGTAAGATAGAAAATGTTGTAGGAAAAGGAGAAAATTCTGATTACCAGCATTTTCTTCTTTTCCTACGATGTTTTCAAACGCCATTTTCCCAGATGGTTAAAAGTGCAGACTGCGTGTTAAAGAGTTAATTGAACAGTTCTTGTAAAAGTGCATCCAAAAACTGCCTCAACTTGAACTGCTAATAACTTTTATATACCTACATGTATACACAGCCAATCACAATCCTGTTAATTGTTTAACCCTTTTCTATGCAATCCTGAGCTTTTTAACTACCATGAGAAAGATGTTTTTCGAAAACAGTGTAGTAAAATGAGAAAATACTGGTAACCAGCACTCGCCTCTTTTTTTGATAATATTTTCTATCTTTTCAGAGACAATGTCCATTATCTGAGCATCATTTAAATTGTCATCTGCAAACACTGTGATATCTGTACAAATCCGAAGTTACAGTCGACTCTCGTTATCTCGAATCTCTGGGGACACCAAAAATAGTTTGACATAACAGGAGTTCGATATAAGAATTCGAAGACCGACTTCGAAAACCGGAAGTAAACATAAAATAAGAGCAGGGATAAATTATCGTTATGGATTTGTAGAACAACCTCTGAAACGTTTTTTTGACTATATAGCTTCACATCAAGCTTACGCATCGTGCCTCTGTTATAAATGACACAACCTTTTATCCGCCGGAAATTTAAATGTCCCTTGCTGGTTTGCTCGGGCATAGCAAAAGCATAATTAAGTTGCATTTCTGATGACATTAAGAGCAATTAAAAAAACGAATAGGCTGTGTTACTGCAGACCGACTTAAAACACGAACAATGAGCGATTACCAAGAGAGACAAACTGACAAGCCTTACCATTCAGTGTATTTTTCACGATGTGTAAGTCTTACATGAACTGCTGTTTTCATTGCTACAAACTTATTTGCACCTTTTATAATCCGATATCTAATGAATCAATTAAGATAATGTAGTATCGTGTGAATTTGACACCCTATTATCTACAAACAGTAGCGGATATATGGATGAAAATATGATCCGATGTACGAAATTGCTCTTCAAATTACTTCGACATAACAGGTTTTGGGATGCTATGGGTTTGAGATAAAAACTAAAATCAACATAAAATAAAGAGGCTCAAAGTTCGGACATTGCTTTTACTTTGACATAACAGGAGTTTTGAGATAAGCGATTTCGACATAATGAGAGTCGACTGTACATCCTTTAGTAATGAGTTAAATGTCTACAAAACAGTCCCTAATTTTTGTAAGCCATAAGATAGATGGCTTGGCAAATATTGTGGAAAAAGTCAAAAAGCTGGTAACAAGCATTTTTCTTCAACTTTTTAATCATCCTAAGATGAATTCCATCATTTGATTGACTGATTGTATGGTTTTAACAAAATTTACAACATTATTTCACAGCACCCAGTGCACCTATCCATGCATTCCAGGAGTTTCTTTTACCAGTACTTTGCACAATATTCTTCCCAAGCAACTAGCTGCTTTCGTTCCCACATAACCATAGTTAAAACAATAACCATCGATGAAAGAAGAATAAATCCTTTCACAATGATTATTATGAATCCTCGGAAAAATACCAGACGAGCCAGGGATTCGACCTAGCGCCTCCCTGTTCTCATGTCCTGTATGCTACTGACTGGGCTACTGGGGCTTGGCTCCAACATTTGAACAACACTATTTTGTCATCTGCAAATACTTTCAATATGGGTTAGTCTATAATTAAACTCTCTGGTGAAGGATTGAGAGGATAGAGCACATTAAGATCAGACTTCATGTTGAGTCCGATCTTGAATTAATTCTCCTAATTTGCATGAAAATTACATGATCTATTTTACTGACTGAATCTATCTTAAATCTTTGCTAAACAAAATTTTTCACTTATTTAACTCTTTCCCAAACAACAATATTTTAGACAGGTCCAATTTGAAAGCACTTGAAGACGAAAAAATTCATATGGCATAAAAAATGGGATTTGGATCAGATAGTCTAGAAAACATTGTGGAAAAAGGAGAAAATGCTGGTTACCAGCATTTTCTCCCTTTTCCACAATGTTTTCAAAAGTTTTCTTCCTCAGGGTCGTTAAAAGTTGGGATTGTGCGGTAAAGGGTTAACTCTTTACCACACAATCCTGACTTTCAATGACCCTGAGAAAGAAGCCTATGGAAAACATTGTGGGAAAAGGAGAAAATGCTGGTAACCAGCATTTTCTCCTTTTCCCACAATATTTTCTACCCTATCAAAGTCAGAAATCATCATATTAACAAGTTTTAATTTGTTGTCTGCAGATGCTTTGAATTTGGTCCAGTCCAAAAATTTGTCGTTTGGTAAAGAGTTAAACAAAGAGGTTTTTGCAGATTACAAGTTTTATGTGTTTCACATAGTGGTGTTTGTCTCTGAAAGAGAAAAAGACATTGTGGGGAAAAGAAAAAATACTAGTTAGATCTACCAATGTTTTACAAAAGGATTTTCTTGTTTCTCAGGATTGTTAAAACTTGGGATTGTATGGTAAAGGGTTACCCATTTTAACTATTTATTATTAAAGTAACTATATCTGCTACTTAAATCTCTTAACTCTTTACCAAACGACATAATTTTAGACTAGTCCAAACTGGAAGCATTTGCAGACAACAAAATTAATGCGACTCAAAAATTTAAATTTGTTTTGGGAAGGGTAGAAAACATTGTGGGAAAAGGAGAAAATGCTGGTTACCAGCATTTTCTCCTTTGTCCACAATGTTTTCAGAGGTCTTCTTTCTCAGGGTCGTGAAAACCCAGGATTGTTTGGTAAAGGGTTAACCAGTCAACAAAATTTAACGCTTTACCACACGGCAAAATTTTAGACCTATCCAAATTGAAAGCATTTGCAGACGACAATTTCATAGTGGCTGAAATGATGCAATTTTTTTTTTGGTAGGGTAGAAAACTTTGTGGGAAAAGGAGAAAATGCTGGTTACCAGCATTTTCTCCTTTTCCAACAATGTTTTCAAAAGGCTTCTTCCTCAGGGTTTAAAAGTCGTCATTGTGTGGTAAAGGGTTAAGATGTTTTTTTCAACTGATTATGAGTATATCAACAATATTGTTTCCAGTCATCAGTCACTGCAAATTCACAGGTGATTTAGAGTTAAATCTATTTTTATTCTGTGAAGAGGGAACTTTATCTGCAAAAAGTATTGACCCATGGCAGGCTGCAGACTTCACACAGGCTGAAATGTGTCCAAACTTTTGCTACTTGTAAATTTTTTGCATATCCAAAGACGATCCCAACTACTGATGCAGTTGGTTTTTAGACGAAAACAAATTTATGGATCCATAATAGATGACTTGCGTGGTATACTGCATCACTGAGATGCCAGAGCACCCTGTATATGGCATGCAACACGCAAAAAGGGGCATTCCGACATTTGCGTAAAGTATCGTCTCGGATCAGCCTGCGCAGTCCATGCAGGCTTATCCGAGACGGCACTTTATGACTACATTAGATTTTGTGCTAAAGTAGACTTGCGCAAAACAGAAAATTACATAAAAACGGAAAGTGCTGTCTCGGATCAGCCTACATGGACTGCACAGGCTGATCCAAGACAACACTTTACGCAAATGTCCGAATGCCCTTTTTCGCGTGTTGCAGGCCATATATAATACAAACAGAATTCAATATTTTTGCCTCTAAGTTTATGCACTATTTTTGACTAAGTAATGACACAGTATTCTATTATAGAATAGTTAAGGGGGGAAAAAGGTGTGTGAGAGAGAAAAAAGTATTCACAGACAAAAAAATCTTACCCCAACAATGCTCTTATATTGCTCACAAATTTGCTCTCTCTTTCCACCATTCCTTTCTTCTGTAAATCCAAAACCGTCTTATACAAGGAAGCCAAATTGACAATTTAAGATTTTGTTGCCATGGAAACACAGGTTTTAAATTTAAAATTTCCTAATTTGCATAGCTGAATGCATTGAAAATCTATACAGATGCAGGCAGTGCATGTTTGCATTTGACATGTGTGTAGCCAGCTCATGTGCATTGAATAAGCTTTGGAAGAGGGGGAGAAAAAGTCTGTATGGTAAAACAGTCAACCCTACAGCTCCCCAAAATAACCAACACATATTTAGTCTAGAATAAAAAAAAAACATAATATGTGCAATTTCAAGGTTGCTTTTTCTCAGCAAAGCAGATTGTGTAGATCAAAGATCAGACTGCACATTGTGTGCAGTCTGATCTTGATTTACACTTGCCACACAACAAAAACAGTAGTGAGAGGCTTTATATTTTTTAACCAAAAAACAAATTTTAGACTTTGCATTAATAATAGGATTTGTCTGTATAAGGTGGAAAAAAAAAAACTAGGGAAAGGAGAAAACGCTGGTTTACAGCAGTTTTCCTTTTACCACAATGTTTTCAAAGGCTTTCTTCCTCCAGATTGTGTAGTAAAGTGTTCAGGGTTAAACTTTGTAGTACTAAATAAATGAAATGGATGTTCTCAGTGCTTTGAGCCATACAGTGCATTTTCAAGGCTGTTTCAGTCAGAATTTTAGTCTGGCATAGCAGCGGATAA
The DNA here is from genome assembly GCA_946811185.2 of Hippopus hippopus. Classification (NCBI taxonomy): domain Eukaryota; kingdom Metazoa; phylum Mollusca; class Bivalvia; order Cardiida; family Cardiidae; genus Hippopus; species Hippopus hippopus. Next base: position 31,130,704 of record OX328111.1, read on the forward strand.
TGAAGGCCAAGATCTGCTTGCACATTCTGTGCAGCCTGAACTTGATCTACACTGTCTGCATAAGAAATTAAATCCAGTCTTAGCTCTACACGGATTAATTCTTTTACCAAATGACCAAATGCTCAGTCATCATCACTAATTTTGAAGTACATCTAACTGAATTAAAGTGGCCCAAATAACTGGATTTTTCTTTGAAAAGGTAGAAAACATTGTTGGAAAAGGAGAAAATGCTGGGTGCCAGCATTTATCCTTTTCCAACAATGTTTGCTAAAGCCATCTTTTTTAGGGTTGTTAAAATATGTATTGTATGGGAAAAGGTAATGAATTTACTGCATACAAAACCACTCGAAAATTATTGATAATAAATAATGCTCTAAAGTTTTTTCTAATGTCTGAAAAAGTGATAAGACATTGTGGTAAAATGAAAAAGCACTTGTTACGTGCAATTTCTCCCTTTGCCAGAATGTTTTCAAATTCCATTTTTAGGTGAGAAAGACTTCAAAGAACAAAATCGGGGAAAAATATCTGGATTTTGCAATTCCAAGGCTGAATGGGACAGAACATACCACAGCAAAAACACATGGACACTACGATCAGACTGCTGTGTGACATTCTGTGTAGTCTGGTCATAATCTATACTGTAAAGTGATGATGTGCACTTGTCATTACCAAATTAGGCATAAAAAAAGTACAGTCAAGCCGCGTTAATCTGGGCTCCATTTTTCTGGAAATCTCAAGATCCGGAAGAAAACATTAGGGAACGAATATTTTCTGTACAAATTTTACTTTTTATTCCAGAAATCCGCGTTCCGGAACCGGAATGAAAAAATCGGGAACGAAGGGTTAAAAAACAGTACAAACCTTATCAGATTAACCAGACGTGGCCTGACTGTGTATTACACAATTTAAACTTGTTATTTTCCCATGCGCCACTTTCAGCTTCTGGCACAAGATTGAAGGGTGAAATATGTCGTTATCATCCAATATTCATGATTCAAACAGAGATTCTGGTTAAAGAGGCATTGAAAATAAATTTTTTAGGCTATCGTGACAGGATGAACACCATATAACACACAATCAATGCATGACATTATGGGCGGCGACTAAATCTCGTGCGTGATTCCCGATTTAGTGGTTTGCAATAGAGTTTGCAGATGGGGCGTGGCAAAATTGATATTTGACTGATTGGCATTTTATGGTGTGTATGCATGTTTGGTGTATAATTAGACAAAACCTAGTTTGTTATTGATCTTCGTATTCAACTCTTTTGGACGGCTACGGGACATACAATGGGTACCAGTATATTTCGATGCAGACGAGTGAGAGGGAAAGAAATTGCAACAGCCATAAAGTACCAAGATGTACCAAAATCACACCCAATGGATCTTTTTTCGATCGTAGTGAAAAAAAAGTTTAGGGTCGGCAGCATTTTTCTAGGAAGAGTCGGGAAACCCAAAACACAATTATTTTTTTTAGGCCTTACCAAAATTGTCGACTTTGTCCATATTGAAGGGATATGCCTATAACACGTCGGACATCAGTCTCAAATAACTGGAATTGTTCTGGTGGGGTAGAAAATGTGAAAAAAGGAGGAAATGCTGGTGGCCAGCATTTTCTCCTTTTACCACAATGTTTTCTAAAGCCTTTGGATTATGTGTGGGCCAGGGTTAAGGGTTCACCCATTAAACCGATTATACATTTGTTAACACCTGACAAAAGAAATTATATTTGTACCATCAAATTTTCAACATACAATCCTTAGAAATAAATCCTATCTGACATAAGGGAAGATGGCTCAAAATGAGGATTTTTATACATTTGTAACAAGTTTTTCAAAAGGTTTTTGAGACAAAACTGCTGACAAAGCACCCCCGTATGAGGAAAAAGGAAAAAATTATTGTCTAACTCCTTGATTGTATGCTGTTTAATGCCCTGCTTAACAATATTTTAGTTTTGTTGTGGCAAGTACACCTATCCATTCTTTCCTGGAGTTTCTTTCAGAAGTACTTTTGTGACACTACAACTTAAAACCACTAGATTAAAATAAACACAAAAGAGTCGAAAAGTTGCTTCAAAATTTAATATCAGTCAGGTAAAGTTAAAAGCCAGCTCTCTGTCGCTCTCTCAGATCTTATCCCATTCTCTTGCTCTCTTAGTTTCGTTCTCCGCTGCTCGCCCATCTCGCACGCACATTTATGTGAGCAGACGTACCATGCAGACACGTGCCAATTATACAACACGCTAGGTTCAAGTATTTCACCTGATACCCAGGGCATGTGTAATATCAAAAGTACATCTCTATTATATATGTCTGGCTGCGTGTTCGTACCTACGCCGAAAGGTCACAGTGTTACACTTCAAGCAATATTCTTCCACAGCCACTGTCTGCTTCCCCATATATTCGTTATCTAAACAACAACCAGCACTGAGAGAGGAAATGAATCCTGTCACAATGTCCTGACTATTATCAATCCTCTGATAAATTTGGTGAAGCTGGGAATACTGAACTACCTGGTTTGGCCCATCTCTTCCATCACAGCTGTTTTTCTCAGTTTATATAGATACATACTGATGTTTGCACTAACAGAAAAGAAGGATAAAATTGCAAAATTCATGGTTGTTTTGGTCTAAATATCTCATAAAATGTCACATGGTGTCTGTAAAAGAATTTAACTCTTTACCACATAACAAATAGGCTAAGACTTGTCAAAATTGAAAGCATTTGCAGACAACAATTTTAATTAATGTGGCTCAAGTAATGAAATTTCTCTTTGATCGGGTAAAAAGAACATTGTGGAAAAAAGAGAAAATGCTGGTTTCCAACATTTTCTCCTTTTCCCACAATTTCTTTCATAGGGCCTCTTCCTTGTGGTCGTTAAAACTCGGGATTGTGTGGTACAAGGTTAACTCTTTACTGCATGGAAAAAAAATTTGTCCAAATCAAAAGCATTTGTACAGGACAATTTAGATTTTGCTCAAATGATTATATTTGTCTTTGAGAGGGTAAAAAGCACTGTTGGAAAAGGAGAAAAGGTCGATTATCAGCATACCTTCTTTTCCCACACTGTTTTCAAAAAGCTACTTTCCCAGGGTTGTTAAACTTCAGATTGTGTGCATGACAAAGGATTTAATAGGCTTGAATTCTTTTCGTAAATCAATCTGTTGCAAATCATGATAAATACAACTGAATACTCTATATTCTTTACAATATTTTGTTTACAGCTGTTCCAAAATTCCAAGGTCATAGTGCTCAATTATCATTCTAGGATCTCATTATCCTCATATCTTCCATAATGTAACTATTACTTCAGCTTTCAGTAAACCCTTTACCAAAGGATCCAGAGTTTTAATGACCCCTAGGGAAAACCCTTTTAAAAACATTTTGGTAAAAGGAGAAAATGCTGGTAACCAGCATTTTCTCCTTTTCCCAAAATGTTTTCTACCATTTCAAAGACCAATTCCAACATTTGTGCAGGATTTAAATTGTTGTCTATAAATGCTTTCAGTTTGGATGAGTAAAATAATTTTGCCGTTGTAAACAGTTAAAAACATGTAAGTATGACAGACTTATTTTCAATGCCTCCATTACATTTGTTTACAAGCACAAATCCCCTTTTCAGTACTTTCAGTCCTTTGATTTCTTCCATGCAAATTTATTCAACTTTTGCATGCTGGTACCCGCATTTACTCCTTTTTCTCACAATGTTTTCTACCCTTTCGAAGACAAATATCACCACGAGGAACATTTTTCTTCTGCAAATGCTATCAATTTGGACTATCTAAAGTTTTTGTCGTTTAGTAAAGAATTAATTATAAATCATGTCCATTTTGAAAGCAGTTTCCAAGCAACAAATTAACTTTGCTTTTATGATAGCATTTTGTTTTTAACAGCTAGAAAACAATGTGGGCAAATGAGAAAATGCTGGTTTTCAGCAACTTGGTTTGTGGCTCTCAAAGGGTAGAAACATCATGAGAAAAGAAGAAAATGCTGGTTTTAGCAGTATCGCCATTTCCCTCAATAAATTCTTTTCTAGGGTTGTGACAACTCATGTTAGTTAGATTGTAGGGATTAAAAAATCAAAATTTTTTTTTTATATTTTCCAGCCTATCGCCAATGACTGATTGATTGTATGTAGTCAATATTATTTGTAACAGTATAATGTGGTGGCCAGTGCACCTATCCTGGAGTTTTTTCACCATTGATTGATTGATTGATTGATTGAATGGTATTTTACGCCGCTTTCCACATTATTTCAGTCATATCATTATAGTGACAGCCGACATATTCATGTATTTCCAGGGGCTTCACCAGTACTAGGCTAGCGCTCTGAAGTGTCTTGGCCAAGTGGACTCCCACAAAAAACCCAGTGGATCCAGTGAGGCTTGTGACCAAACATTGTTTTTCCATGGTTATTAGAAAGCAGGAATGTTTGGAAAAGGTGTCTAAAGCTTGATATTGTATGAACAAAGATTTTGATTAACCCTGTACTTCACAGATACTCATTTTGACGCATCAACAACAGACAGCTTTCAAAAACATTGTGGGAAAAGGAGAAATTGCTCGTAACAAGCAATTTCTCCTTTTCCCACAATGTTTTCCTCTTTATCAGATACATGTATTTCCATTTGTCCACATTTTTGACATCACTGCTGTTGAACTGGAAGAGTCTAAAACTGGCATATTAGGTAAAGGGTTAATATGGAAATCTTGCTTTTTTAAAAGTTTTTTTTACAACAGTATAAATATTCTGGCTCTGAAAGGGTAGAAAACATTGTGGAAAAAGAAGAAAATGCTGGTTACCAGCATTTTCTCCTTTTTCCATAAAGTTTTCAAAAGCTGTCTACTTCAGGGTTGTAAGAACATGGGATTTCATGGTAAAGAGTTAACCTGGTAGCCTAGTTATTGATCAAATATGTGTCCGAGTTTAAAGCTGGTCCAGATAATTATCAAGTGAAAGGTGTCCTGACAAATTGATGAAAATTGGACAAAAACTCTCTCCATTTTTTTTTTTTACAAAAAAGAAGCAGTGGTATAAAAGTAGATCGTGTATAAATGGAACTTGTTTCATCTTTATACAAACAGTAATTACTCTGCCTTAATCTATCTCACAGACATGGGGAGGATTTTTACATGATATGCCTGAAGTTTTGTGCAGCGTTGAGTCATTACCTATACGAGAAGAGCAAACTGCAGTCCTAGCTTTTAAGAGATCCGAATTCCTGCTCAAGCTATAAACCTGTGTTCTGGAATACTCATTCAGGAATCTTCTCAATTAGACAGTTCTGATAGATAACTGTCCCCAAATGCGATTCAATTTTTGATAGGTCACACCAATTTCGAAGTCAATCATGAAAAAAAAAAAGGGCGAAATCTGAGCACAGATTTTGTGAGCATGTTTAAACAAGTTGACAAGATGTTTCCCTAAATTAGGCACAAAATGGCTGCCAAACACAAAAAATTTAGTTAGCTTTTTACAAAATTTACATGTTATCAACAACCTCTAAAAGCACAGCATTTCATCTAGGCCACGGAATTGTGGGGATCCTCCACATTTTCTGACTTTGTGCAGGACAAGGCCTCCACTCTTGAAAATCACACTTTAGCTTACCAGCAGTACTTTGATTATTTTACTCTCCATTATTGAATTTAATAACTAGCCTATCACACGTAAACACTGGTTAGAAATGCTATCAGTCACGTTCAACATGAAAAAAGTTGGGCAATTTTCATGTCAGAAGAATACCAGTTGATGAAAAGTGACTGGTTCCCTGCTTCACCATCAACTGAGAACTGCAGTCATATGTGACTCGTTGAAGAAGCGGTCTCAAAATTTTAAGTACCTTGAAACAATTTTAATGAAAAAGTACGAAAGTTGGCTGCATTGAGCCTAAGTTTAAGATAACTGAAAGCCAAAAAAATAACACCTTTACCAAACTATCCTATGTTTCAACGACCCTGAGAAGGCTCTTGAATACATTGTCGGAAAATGCTGGTGATCAGCATTTTCTTCGTTTTCCCACAATGTTTTCTACCCGTCAAATTCAATCATTTGAGCAACACTGAATTTGTTTACTTGAAATGTTTATAACATGAATAAGTCTAAAGTTTGTCATTCAAGTCAAAAATAAATAAGCTGTTAACACTTAAAGCACCTTTCACAACTACAGTTGCATGTGCGTCCAAGGTAGATCAAGATTAGGCTGCACCAAACATGCAGCATGATCTGTAATCTACACTGTCTGCTTTGTTCAAACACTGTAAACCAAAGCAACCATGAAACTGCAATTATTTGTATCACACCAAAGCAACCATGCAACTGCAATTATTTGTATCATATTTCTATGATCAAGATGTCTGATAGGTTTATTCGGCGCTCTATGAGTTAAAAGCGGTCTTTACATGTGGTAAAACTTTTTGCTCCATCTAAGAAAGACAACTTAACTAATGTAAACTATGTAAAATTCAGCTGTGTGTAGTGTTGAGTTGTTTCCCTTAGTTTAGGACAGAGATCCTTGTCAGCCTGAAAAAAACCCTTTTATCTCCTTACAACCCTACAAATATTTACTCTTGTCCAAATTCAAAGCATTTACAGATGAAAACTTCAATGTGGCTCAAATTATTGAGGTCATCACTGAAATGGTGGAAAGCATTGCTGGAAAAGCAGAAAATACTGGTTACCAGTATTTTCTCCTTTTCCCACAATGTTTTCAAACGCCTTCTTCTCTCAGGGTAGTTAAAACTCAGGATTAAGTGTTAAAGGGTTAACTCGTTAAATCTTACATGAAACTTGCAGAGGTTGAAATTTAAGTCAAATCACTGTATCAGATGGACAAATTTCTCATTTTACAATCACAAGTTTTAATGGCCCTTATGAAAAGGGCTTATAAAAATATTGTGGAGAAAAGGAAACAAGGTTTTAACCCTTTACCACACGACCAATTTTAGACCTGTCCGAATTGAAAGCATTTGCAGAGGACAGTTTCAATGTGGATCATATGAAATGATTTTTCTTTGATAGGGTAGAAAACATTGTGGGAAAAGGAGAAAATGCTGGTTACCAGCATTTTCTCCTTTTCCCACAATTTTTTCAAAAGCCTTCTCTATCAGGGGTGTCAAAAGTCGTCATTGTGTGGTAAAGGGTTAAACACTATACAAACAAACTAAAAATCTAGTTCATGCAAACATTGACCATTGTGAATGTAAGTCTTGCTGCAGTTCTGTACATGTGCTGTTTTGACAAATCAAAAACTATCACAAGTAACAAGACAACAAAGACATGTCTTTTCATCAAATTCATTGTAGGAAAAGGAGCAATTGCTCGTTGGTGTCAGCTGTGCCAGTGCAAATAGTGAATGTAAGTCTTACTCCAGTTCTGTACATGTATTGTTCTGACAAACCAAAAACTGTCACAAGTAACAAGACAACAAAGATGTCATTTCTTCAAATTCATTGTAGGAAAAGGAGTAACTGTTTGTTGCAAACATTGACACTTGTGAATGCAAGTCTTGCTCCAGTTCTGTACATGTGTTGATCTGACGAACCAAAAACTGTCATAAGTAACAAGACAACACAGACATTGACTTCTTCAAATTCATGGTAGGAAAAGGAGCACTCACTTGTTGGTGTCAGCTGTGCCAGTACAAAGATAGTTATGATGTTCAGAAGTTTAATTTAAACTTAACCCTTATCCTGCTCAATTAGTCAAATGAAACCTTCAGGTCCATAGTAAAAACCAAGATTTTGCTAATTCAAGGGTATTTCCTTGGGGAAAGATATCTCTTTATCGGACAGTGTAGATCCAAGATCAGACTGCACATTCTGTGCAGTCTGATCTTGATCTACACTGTCCGCAAAAGGTCAGTGAGTCACGCTTTATAGCAGCCTAAGTGTTAAGCCCTCTGATATAAGACACTGAAGCACAGTCTGTCTTGATCAACCTCTCCAGCACAGAAGGGTTTTGATATCAAAAAGATAGAATCTGATACTAAATATTTATGAAACTGAATAAGACTGTCACTGTCAAACCCTTATGGTTTGCTGAATGCAAACTTGCACATAACTGTAGATTTAACCCTTCTCGTGCTAAATAAAAGAAATGAAACTTTCAAGCAGATAGTATAAACCAAAATATTGCTGCTTGAAAGATATATCTGGAGGAAAGATATCTCCTTATCGGACAGTGTAGATTGCAGATCAGACTGCATGTTCTGTGCAGACTGATCTTGATCTACATTGTCCGTAAAAGGTCAGCGAGTCGCACTCAGCAGCCTAAGGATTAAGACCCAACTGCATCTTTTTTATAGTCTGATCCTTGAGTCACACTGTACAAGATTTCAGATATTCTGATTCAAAAAGCCTTAATTTGTCTAATCCTGCATTAAAAAAAAAAAAGGTTTTAAGCCTTAAAGCACCTTTCACGAATATATTTGCCCTTGAGGCCAATGTAGATTCTGATCAGGCTGCACAAAACAAAGTCTGATCTCTGATCTACACTGTCTGCTCTGCTGAAACATTATAAACAAAAGGAAGCTTGAATTTGCTTTTTTTTGGGGGATTTATTTCTAGAATGAAAATGTCTCTTGGGTTTATTTGGCACTCTAAGGGTTGACCACCATACAAAGAAGGCTTTTGAAAACACTGTGGGAAAAGGAGAAAATGCTGGTAAACAGCAGGGAGTACCACCAAGAAGACTATAAAGAAAAATGCTGTCATTTTAGCTACATTAGATAAATCTTCCGTAAATGCTTTGGTAAGTTTGGTAGAGTTACTTAACCCTCTACTGCACAATGCCGACTTTTAATAAACCTGGGAAAGAGGCCTTTTGAAAACATTGTTGGAAAAGGAGAAAATGCTGGTAACAGCATTTTCTCCTTTTCCCACAATGTTTTCTAGACTATCTGATACAAATCCCATCATTTGTTCCATGTAAATTTTTTTGTCTGCAAGTGCTTTCAAATGGACCCATCTAAAATATTGTTGTTTGGGAAAGACTTAACTCTTTTCCCATCAATGAAATTTCAGACTCTACCATATTAGATGCATTTGATCAACATACTTTTTTTTCAGCGATTAAGAAACAAGTTCTTGCAACTTAACTCTCGATTCTCCTTCCCGGAAACAGTACTCACGCCAAATGTGTGGGCAAATGAACAATCCTAAAGTTGACACAGGTATAGAGCCCGCTCCAAGGTATTCAAGCCTCACTGGAAGCACTGGGTTTCTTTGTGAGAGTGCCCTTGGACAGAAAAGGTCAGAACACTAGCCTAGTACTAGTGATTCTCATTATGTACATGAATCTGAACTGTCCCCATGATATGACTGAAAAAATGTTGAAAACCAAGTTAAACACCAACCAATCAACTATGAGCTGTCACATGAAATGAAGGAAATAACACTGAAAGTAGCGTATTTGGTCTGTATTGGAGTTCAACACCATTTTAACAGCATAGGTCATATCATGGTGGTCAGTGATGCACCCATGTGTTTCCTTGCTTTCTCACACCAGTACTGACACAACTTTCTTTCTAAAGTCCCCGACTTCTTTTCTCACATGCATCAGAGGTTGGAGGCGAAAATCACCGGAAAGAAAGTTTGCCACAACCTGGTATTGAACCCGCACCCTCTAGGTCACTAGTCAAATACACAAACCACTGAGCTACCCGGCCGGAAGAAAGTAGTGTGAAACACCAATCAATCAACCTAACCAGAAGACAAAATATCAACTTGCTTAAATTGAAAGCATTTGCAAGAAAAATATAAAGTATGGCTAAAATGATTTGTTTTGTCCTTGATATGATAGAAAACAATGTGGGAAAAGGAGAAAATGCTGGTTACCATCATTTTCTCCTTTTCCTACAATGTTTTCAAAAAGCCTTCTTGCTTGGTTATTTAAGCCAAGGATCATTTGAAAGAGAGTTAAACTATCTAAAACAGTTCTCGTATTGCAAAAACAGGGGAATCAACTCTTTACCATACAATGTCAACCTTTAATGAACTTGACAAAGAAGGCTTTTGAAAACATTGTGGGAAAAGGAGAAAATGCTGGTAACCAGCATTTTCTCCTTTTCCCACAATGCTTTCTACCCTATCAAAGACTACTTCCACAAATTTAACCACATTTAAAATTTGTTGTCTGCGTTATATCGCTTTGGGTTTGGACAAGTCAGATTTTTTTTTTGTGTACTAAAGGATTAAGAAACCACCTGTAATTAAGCATGCTGCTGTCTGTAATTTGGATGACTGAAAAATTGAAATGTTGAACGTTATTTTAAACGAGATATATCGTGAAGGTGATAACCTGGGGCGGGTGCCATGATACAGACAGCAGATAGGAATTGGGTGCAGATGTTGTTTAACATGGACTTCCAAAGGTGCTTTATTTTCTGCTGAACTCTTCACCAAACCACAAAATTTTGGACTGGACCGAAGCAAAAGCAGACTAGTTGATGTAGTTCAAATGATGATTTCTGCTTTTGATACATTGTGGGAAAAGGAAAAAATGCTGGTTACCAGTATTTTCTCCTTTTCCCACAATTTTTTCTTCTCTGTCAAAGACAGGAATCAGCATTAGAGCTATATTGAATCTGTAGTCTGCAAAATTTATACTTTCAATTTGGTTGAGTCCAAAACTTTGTCATTTGTAAAAGCGTTGAAAAGTCAAACCTGAATCAAAAGACCACCAGTGGGAAGCAGAAAATGTAGTCTCTTGAAGCATGTGGTCTTCTAATGCAAGTTAAATATAGTTGATTTAAATTAAGTGTATGGAATCATAATAGTGGTTTAATGAAGCAAAGTGGTGCTAAACACAGGACTGGTGATCTCTAGGATATGTTTGACACTATTTCTAATTGTAAAACATAAGTAAATGTTTACCATATTATATTCTTCATGAATGCATTCAGACCAGATTATAAGTCCTGCAGTTTGATCTTGGATTTTTCCTGTCCAGTAAATTGATGACACAGTCTGGCTGAAACAGGTTCTTTACCAGATGATAAAATTTTAGACTTCGCAAAATTGAAAGCAACTGAGCAGACAACACAGTAAATGTAATTCAAATGATGAAATCTGTATTTGATAGGATAGAAAAAAATGTGGGTAAAGAAGAAAATGCTGGTTACCAGCATTTTCTCCTTTTCTCACAATTTTTTCAAAAGGCTGTTTATTTCCGGGTTGTTAAAACTATGGACTGTATGGTAAAGGGTTAAAAAAAGCATTTTCTTCAGGGTCTGTATATATAGGACTGTTTAGTAAGGGATTATCAATTTATGAATGTATAAATGAAACATCATATCAGAAAGACCCAATTATTATATGATGAAGCCGTCATTTGATCAGAATATGCCTTATAGACATTGTGAAGATTCATAATGAAAGTTCATATCGGAAGTTATAAACAAGCAGTCCGACATAAGTAGAAGTTTCTTTCTATTTTTTTTTACTCTCTGCATGTCAAAGAACCAAGCTTCCTAGTGATTCAGCTTTAGGCAAAATGGATTAAAATATATAGTGCAACAACTTCCTCCTTATATTGCATTTCAAAGTTTCATTTCAACCCCTTTTCCCAGAACATATTTATCAATGAAAAATTGCATCAAATGAGCCACATTGAAATTGTCGTCTGCTAATGCTGTCAATTTGGACGAGGCTAAAATTTCGTCGTCTGGTAAAGGTTTAAAAGGGAAGAAAATATTGTGGGCAAAGCAGAAAATGTAGGCTTCAAACATTTTCATATGGTTTGTTACTTGTTTACCGCACGAAAAAATTTTTACACTGGTCCACCAAAAAGCATATGCAGACGATAAATGTAATTAAAATTGTGAAAAGTTGTCTTTGATAGGGTAAAAAACATTGTGGGAAAAGGAGAAAAGGCTGGTAACCAGCCTTTTCTCCTTTTTCCACAATATTTTCAAAAGTCTCTCTCTCAAGGTCATTAAAAGTCGAGATTGTGTAGTAAAGGATTAAAAAGATCAGATTGTTTGGTAAAGGGCAAATTGGGTAAACTCTAAATAACACTGGCTCCTTCTGACTGTAGGAGGGGATACAAGAACAACAAACAGTCTGTAACATTTTTCACAGATAGCAGAAGTATTTCTATGGGGGTAGAAAAATTCATCAGAATTACCATAACTTGTCAGATGAATGACGAACCGAAAACAACTGTTCACTGTTACAGGATTGTGCAGTGCTCCGCCACTGACAGACAAAATGGAAATTGTAGATAAAACAGCCTGATACTTCACTGATGTGGAAAATAATTTCTTTCCAGCGACTGTTACCTCAGTATGTGTACATTTAACCATTCCCTTCATTTTAATAAATTCAGGTCCTCCATGGCCTAGCAATTGAGGCATAGGGTTTGTATATTCTGATGATTGATTGATTGATTGTATGGTGTTTAATGCTGTTTTCAACCTTACTTACGTTATATTGCGGCCACAAGTGCACTTATCCATACTTTCCTGGAATCGCCTTCACCACCACTCCACACAATTTTCTTTCCAAGCCACTGGCTGCTTTCCCACATAACTATCGTCGAAGCAATGGTCAGTGGTTGGAGAGATACGAATCCTGTCACAATGACTATCATCGATTCTCAGAAAGAAATAGGACCAGCCAGGGATCGAACCCACTACCTCCTGTTCTCAAGTCCTGTACGCCACCAACTGAGCTACTGGGGCTTGGCATGCATCTTCTGTATCCTACTTTCAATTCCAGCTTAACTCTATACCACACAATCCGGAGTTTTGACGACCTTGAAGAAAAAGCCTTTTGAAAACATTGTGGGAAAAGGAGAAAATGCTGGTAACCAGCATTTTCTCCTTTTTCCACAATGTTTTCTACCCTTCCCAAAACAAATTTCATTTTCTGAGCCACATTTATTTTGTCGTCTGCAAATGCTTTGAATTTGGACCTGAGTCTTAAATTTTATCGTTTGGTAAAGAGTTAAAGCGTGTCACTGTGAACTTTGTGCTTTGGTAATATACTTACCAATGAATTCCTTGTTTTAACCCTTTACTACTCAATCCCGAATTTTAAAGGCCCTAAGGAAAGAAGCCTTTTGAAAACATTGTGGAAAAAGGAGAAAATGCTGGTTACCAGCATTTTCTCCTATTTCCATAATGTTTTCTATCCTTTTAGAGACCAGTTTCATCATTTTGGCTTCATTTGCTATGTCGTTTGCAATAGCTTCAGTAGCTTTAATTTGGAAAAATAAAAAATTTTATCTTTCGTTTGAGGGTTTACAATCCTGAGAAAAAAGTCTTCAGAACAAAATTGTTACAGAAAGAGAAAATGCTACTAACCAGCATTTTCTCTTTTCGCCAAATTGTTTTCTACCTTTTCATGAAGAAATTCCATCATTTCAGCTTCATTTAATTTGTCGCCTGTTAATGCTTTCATATTGGACAAGTCTAAAATTTTGAGTTTGATACAGAGTTAACACAATATGAACTAAACAATATGAACAGTGAAATTATAAAATATTGTTTCACATAGGGAACAATTAACTTTCCATTCCCAGTACTTTGGAAAAAAAGAAATGCTCAATATTGGTGTTCACAAAATTTACCACAAACATCTCAATGCATCATAGAAAGTTTCTGATTCGTCACAAGCTAAAATATCTTAACCCTCACAAAAAAAAACCTGGAGTTTCATTTTGGTGAATTTTCTGCATGCCAAAGGACCATTCCATCCCCATATCTGCTGGATTGTTAGACAGGATGGATTTTATGGGTCCATTATCTTGTGAGGACTTGTTTGGTATAATGCATAATGGAGATGCATTAACCCTTTCAGCACCACAGGTGAAAATATGGACTTTTGCAGATGGCATAGATCAAGATCAGACTTAACAGAACATGCAGTCTGATCTTTGATCTATACTGTCCACTTGTTCAGTGAAGCCTTTACAATTAGAATCTTTCTAAGTGGATTGTACTTTCAGCCCTCGAAAGAGATCGAGTTTATTTATTTGGCCCCAAAAGAGTCAGGTCCCCTTGTACCAGAGTGCAGCTCAAATCCAAGTCAAATGATAGAGACTGAATTTAAACCCTCTGCAAACTGTCTGATCCAGAGCCTGCAATTGTAAGAATCACCCGTGTTTTTCACCATTCATGCACAATTTCAAAACCAGTGTGCAACAATCGCGCACACAGTGATTAGGCAATTAGTGTTGGATCATTTTCTCCTTTTCCATGTTTTCTACCCTTAAAGTCTGGGTCCGTATTCACCAACTGTTCTTAAGAACATTCTTCTTCTTATTCTCCAAGATTTTCTAAATTTGAAAACAACACAACTTCTGATTGGCTAAACCACTTGGTTTAGCCAATCAGAAGTGGCGTTACTTTCAAATTTAGAAAATTCTACAGAATGAGACTGAGACTGTTTTTAAGAACGGTTGGTGAATACGGACCCAGGTTTCATCAAATGAGCCACATTTAATTTGTTGTCTGCAACAGTTTTGAATTTGGAATGTAAAATTTTGTCATATAGTAAAGAGTTTAACCCTCTTTACCCAGAGCACCATTGAAATAGTTTGATTACATCCTGTTCATGAGGCTTGCAATGAGATTCATCAATATTACAGTTTCAGACTTTCAGGACTAAAAAGCTTACCGTATTTCTCCTAATAAAAGCTCCCTGGAGCTATGTAAAACATAGATAGGGAGCCATTATTTTGTACCCAATCTTCAAAGCAAGAAGTCTGTCCAGTTTTGTATTTCTTTGTGTTTTAGTGATTATTAAGAGGAAATATTAATCAAATTAGAGGAAATATTCATCAAATTCTTCAAATATTGTCATTTTCATCAACTAATGTACATTAGGTTATCATGATTTAAGGGTTTTTCTGGGGGAGGGGGGAGCTACTATTAGGGAGGGCACTTTTATTAGGAGAATTACGGTATTTCATGTGATTTTTATCTTTAACTCTTTACCAGACGACAAAATTTTAGACTGGGCCAAATTGAAAGCAGTTGCAGATGACAATTTTGATGTAGTTCAAATTTTGATTTCTGTATTTGATAGGGTAGAAAACATTGTGGGAAAAGGAGAAAACGCTACCAGCATTTCTCCTTTTCCAACAATGTTTTCAAAAGGCTTTCTTTTCAGGGTCGTTAAAACTCGAGATTGTGTGGTAAAGGGTTAAACAAAAAAAAAAAAAAAAAAACGAAATAGAATTAAGATCTACCGTCAATTTTACACCTATAAATGTTAAGTGTTAAAGAAGCCTTTTCAGTTTGTATGTCTTGAAACAAAATTTCTTGTAAACCCTTTGCCAAGCCCTTAAAGCTAAGTCAGTAGCGTACAGGACTTGAGAACAGGAGATCTCTGGTTCGATGGCTGGCTCAGCAAATCTCTTTCCCAGGATTCATGATAGTCATTGCTACAGGATTTACTCCTCTCTCACTGCTGACCATTGCTTCGATGATGGTTTTTGGGAAAGCAGCCAGTGGCTTGGAAAGAGTATTGTGTGGAGTACTGATAACAGAAACTCATGGAAAATATGGATAGGTGCACTGGCCGCTGCGATATAACTGAAATAATGTTGAAAACAGTGTTAACCATCATACAATCAATCAATACAATCAATCTTGTAAACCCTTCATCACATAATGCCAAGTTTTAACAACCCTGGAAAAACAAGCCATTTGAAAACATTGTGGGAACCAGCATTTTCTTCTTTTCCCACAATGTTTTCTTTACATCAAAGACAAAAGTCATCTTTTGTCATCTGCAAATGCTTTCTAATTGGTCGAGTCCAAAATTTAATTTTCTGGTAAATAGTTAAACACTAATAAATACATTTGTATCAATCATATAGCCATTGAAATAACAGGACAGCCATTTTGATTGGCAACTTCATCTATTTTTGCAACTTCAGACATGATGTTATTGCACTGATTTGACAATGAATCCTCATAATTGACCTCTGTTGTTGACGATCACGTGACATTCCCACAAGTCTTCACAAAATCTTGGAGTGAAATCTAAAAAAAAACTTTTTAATCCTTTACCACACAATCCAGAGTTTTAATGACCCTGAAAAAGAAGCCTTTTGAAAACATTGTGGGAAAAGGAGAAAATGCTGGTAACCAGCATTTTCTCCTTTGCCATAATGTTTTCTACCCAATTAAAGACAAATTCCGTCACTTGAGCTACACTTAAATTGTCGTCTGCAAACTTTTTCGGTTTGGACAAGTCTACAATTTTGTCTTGTGGTAAAGAGTTAAGCCCAGCCAGGAAGTACCATTCTGAAATATTTTATTCTTACATTTGTCCTTCTTATTTACTAAGTAATCATTTGTCAGCTATGGCCTTACTTAATTCAGCGATAAATCTTTTTATAAAAATGTGATTAGCTCCCTGTCATGCGATATGATTTACTAGTGCTGTAAAATTTCACTAATCAAATGTCGGAATAGCTTGCAAGAAATTTGCCTGATTTCTTTTTGAAATAGTTTCTGAATAATTCAGATTTCACAGCATCATTACTTTTTACCACATAATCCTGAATTTTAACCACCCCAAAACAGAATGCTATTGAAAACATCGTCGAAAAAGAACGAAATTCTAGTAGCCAGCATTTTTTCCTTTTCCCAAAGTTTTCTACCTTATCAAAGAAAGCTGTCATTTGTTAAGCCAAATTATTGTCTGCAAATTGTTTCAATTTGCTTGAGTAAAAAAATTTTGTTTTGTGGTGAAAAGTTAACTCTTTACCAAATGACAAAATTTTAGACAAGTCCAAATTGCATCAGACATCAAAATTTTACACTTGTATGTATTGAGAGCATTTTGCTGACAATAAGTCTAATATGGTTAAAATGAAAATGTTTGTATTAAAAAGGGTAGAAAATATTGTGGGATATGAAGAAAATGCATACAATCAACACTTATTTCCTTTTCCAACTGTGTGCCTTCTTCGTGAGGGTTATGAAAACATTGCCACCTCTGCTAAAGGGTTATGTACCTCAACAAATTTGATTAATTTTTACTACTTCAAGAAATAAAATCATCCCTTTAAAATTACAAGTGATGAAAGTAGCTATTTTACTAAACCTGAAACCTGTGATCATTTTACCTGTCTATATTTGCACCTGTAAGAGTGAATAAATGTTTTGATATCTGATGCAAAATGTCTGACCTTTCATCTGTTGTCATTCTTTTCCTGCAGCCTAATTTTACATTTGCTTTGTGAAAATCATAGTTTCAAATCATATAAGAAGATAGAGTAGATACAAGTCATTTGCCTTTTGAAAATCATAGTTTCAAATCATATTTAACGACGTACATCGCAAATTTTTTCTAATGGATAGATTTTTTTTTAAACTTTGCACATACAAAGCTCACCATGTCTCTAGGAAATGTAATAGAAAAAGATATGGGTCACTATGCTCATTTTTGAGAAATTTGCCTTTGAAAAAGGTATATACAGTTCCAAAACTCAGCTTATATTGGATTTAACACACCTTTCTTTAATAGTCAGTTAAACAGCAAAATTACCGCAAGAATATACAAATACTCATCATTTTAATGAAAATTCATTTAGTTTTACGCAAAAAAAAATATATAAAAACCTGTTTCGAGCACGGTAAATGTACAAATATACATGTTGTATATAGACCATTGAGTTAAAAAGGGAGATAATTTGGCCAAATTAAGGGTTAATCTTTAGTAAATACATACTTTTTAACAGTTTTTTCTTAAAATTCCCACACTTATAGTATTTATAATTCTAAACAATAAGAAAAAATAAAAATGGCCCCTATTTGTGCTTATTTCATCAGAAAACTGTGATGAAGGTCAGAGGAAGTTGATTTTATCAAAGAAAAGAATAGGATAAAAGCTCAGCAGACATAGTGGATAAAGAAGAAATTGCTCATTAGGAGCGATTTCTCCTTTTCCAACTATAATTTTCAAGGTGGAATTAACTATACTTCCATACCTCTAAATTTCCTGCTTTTGTTTGCTTGTTTGGTTTGTGACACCGTGTCAACAGTATTTTGATTATTTCACGGTGACAGTTCACAGATCCATTTTTGTTCTCTTTACTACTAGTAAAAGTAGAAATTTTTATGACGTGGAAATTTTTGCGATTTCTCGAATTTGAAAAATTTCACAAACTTTTCTGTTCACATATTTTACCACAAGTATACTAATAATTAACGGGAATCCTGAATTCGCAAACATTTCCGTACACAAAATGTCTGAAATCAGTAATTCGCAAATTTTTCGACATGTGTATATATCGACATATACAGTAATACTACCTGAAGAAAGTGCTTCTTGTTTCAGTCCACCAACAGTGTTTCTATATGTGCGAAAAATACATAGGGGCACTTTGTTTTCACTATCCATGACAAAAACATATATGCAGTAGGATGCGCACGAACATTTGTGATATACTTCGTTAATGTTGAACCCTGCAGTACCGACAAAACTTTCATTAGTGGTGAGAGGCAAAAATTTACCGGAAAGAAAGTTTGTCTTAACCGGGTATTGAACCCGCAACCAACAGGTCATGAGTCAGATACACAGACCACTGAGCTATCCGGCTGGGCTGGAGAATCAGACCAGGAAAGCCTTGTTTTAAGCCCTAAATTTTACCAACAGCGCTCAAGGGCTTGGACCGTGATCGAACGATGATGTGTCATCAAATCCCACATTTGTAAATTAGGTTAATCCTTTACCAAACAATCCCTGGTTTTAACGACCCTGAGGAGGAAGCCTTCTGAAAACATTGTGGGAAAAGGAGAAAATGCTGGTAACCAGCATTTTCTCCTTTTCCCACAATGTTTTGTACTCTTCCAGAGTCAAATTTCAATTTTTGAGTTATGTTTATTTTATCGTCTGCAAATGCTTTCAATTTGGACAAGCCTAAAATTTTGTCGTTTGGTAAAGAGTTAATCCTTTACCAAACTATGAAGAATTTTAACAACCCTGAGGGGAAACGACATTTGAAAACATTGTTGGAAAAGGATAAATTGTTGGTAACCAGTATTTTCTCTTTTTCCCATAATGTTTGCTGCCTATTCAAAGACAAATTCTATCATTTGAATTAAATTCTGTTTTCTGTCTGCACATACTTTTGATTGAAATACTTCTAAAACTTTGTGGTCTGGTACAGAGTTAAATTAGAAACTGGAAGATTAATCCTTTTCAAAACAATTCCGGATTTAACGACCCAGAAGGAGAAGGCCTTTGATAACACTTTGGGAAAAGGAGAAAATGCTGGTTACCAGCATTTTCTCCTTTTCCCACAATGTTTTCTACAATTTTACTTATAAACACCATCATTTCTGCCATGTTTTATTTGTCTACTGCAAATGCTTTCAATTTGGACTACACTAAAATTTTGTCATTTGGTACAAAGTTAACCTCTGGAGTGAAAGTAACTATCATATTCAGTATCAAAATGGTCAGGTTTCAAGGAACAATGAAGTGAACAGTAGTTTGAAAGAATAGCAATACCGTTGCAATCTTTTTTTCTTTCCTTTACTTGTAACTTATACTTGGTATTTGGTCTAAGGTTTTTTACAACTAATTTCCATAATATTATTTACCCACAATATGTAAAAGTGTAAATTTCTATGTCATTGTTGATCATTACCTCTTCACCAAATGGCAAAATTTTAGACTTGTCCAAATTGAAAGCATTTGCAGACAACAAATTTAGTGTGGCTTTGGATTCTAAATTTGAAAGTACTGTCATGGACAGTACTTTCAGTCCTTTGAATTAATTGGTTATATATGTGTATGAGTGAGGTTCGAAAGGGTACAGTATCATAACATCTGGTTGGCTAAACCAAATGGTTTAGCCAATCAGAAGTTAGGTTACTTTCTACAGAATCTAGCATTAGACTTAGAATGAAGTTAAGAATGATTGGAGAATATAGATCTTAGTGTTTTTTTCAGATAATATAGATCAAGATTCAACCACACCACTGTAAGATCTGCTGTTTGCAGATGTTTCAGTTTGGATGAATTTATAATTTGCTGTTTGGGAAAGGGTTAAAATATATTGCTGGGCCAAGGACCAACCTACGGCCAAATCTGAAACATTTATTTTAGCATGGAAAGTACTTAACAAGTTTATCAAGATTCAGTTTAAGTCCATTTTTTCCTTTTCTTTCTTTTGTGTTGATAAAAAAAAATGTAGCTTGAGAAAAAAAAAGTCGGACATAAAAAACGAAGTTAACTCAAGTAGGAATATCAAAGGGACAAAAGATTATTAAAATAAGATAGTTTCAACCAGGATGAAACTTCAAGCAGGATGAAACAAATATTTAACCCTTTACCAAATAATCCTATGTTTTAACAACCCTGAGGAAAAAAAATCCCTGACAACATTTTTCACCCTATTATGTAAGCTACATTATTAGTTGTACTGTCAGGTGGCAGGGGACTTGGAAACTTGTTCACGGCTGTAGTGAATCATGTCGTCCCGAGACGAAGGCAAGGTGGTGACATTATTCACCACAGCCGTGAACAAGTTTCCAAGTCCCCTGCCACCTGACCATACAATAAATTTATTATACTGCAAAGTTTTACCATTCCAACATGTATTAGGCCTAAAAAAAAAAATTGTTTAGGGTAACGTCTCCAAAAATGTTAGGTAGGGTAGGGACGAAATTTTTTTTTTTTAACCCCCCCCTCCCCCCAAAAAAAAACATTTTGAAATGGTGGTATTTGCTTTCGAAAATGGAAAAAAAAAGAGAAAATGGTGGCTACCAGCTCTGAGTCCCTTTTCTCATTATGTGTTCAAACGACCTCTAGTCTGTCACTAACTTTCTGATTTTGCGGTAAATGGTCAAATTCTATCTAAACTATACTTCTATATTTGCATCTTTTTTCCCCACTGAATGCTGTCCACTTTTGTTTAACTCTTTTCTGAATTGAATTTTTTTAGACTTGTCCAAATTAAAAGTATTTGCTGACAACAAAACAAATGTAATTCACAAATTGAAATTTGTTTTGGGAAGGGTAGAAAACATGGGAAACAAAGAAAATATGGGTTTATAGCATTTTCTCCTTTTCCCTCAATTTTCCCACAATGTTTTCTAAAGTTTTTTTTAAGGATTGTTAAAACTGTGGATTGTGTGGTAAAGAGCTAAAACAGCTGAAAAAGTGAAAAACATTTATTTGCAAGTTTCTAAATAAACTGAATAAATACTAGAATGTTTCGTTTGTTTTTATGTTTAATACCCTCCCCCTCCAGAACACTTTAGAGGACTATATATATTATACTGATTTAAAGTAAACATTTTATCTGTAGAAAAGTTGGTTTTACAAAGGTTATGCATATTGTTTTTTATCTAGAACACACATTCTTGACACAACTTTGAAATTACAAGTATCCACTTTTGTTGTCCATCAGAGTTATAATGTGAAACAAGAGTGTCGTCATCACAATATACGCCGCCACATGGCTGCTATTTCAAGCGGCTAGCTTTAGAGACTAAAGTGTTGGAATTTCTAGCACCTACCTGGGTAGCTCAATGGATATATTGTGTTACTTGTGATCTAAAAGTTTTACGCATGGACTGATGGATGGACAGACGGACGCACAACGGACTCATTGGTCATTGACTTTGATTAAGCAATAAAAATATGAAGTTTCATGAAATTATGTTCATTAGTTGGAGATACATTGATGAAAAACATTTTTTTTTCCCATGACACAGCAATAAATTCCAAAACCCTGACAATATGCGCTAGGTCACATGATCTGTGAAAATTTCATCCAAATCCGTTGAGATATGTCAAGTAATTAAAGAGATATTGGTGAAAAATGAAATATAACATGAAGCCCCCTTTTTCCATGATGCAACTATAAATCGCAAAACCTTGACAATCTGCACTAGGTCACATGATGAGAAACATTCTATGAACATTTTATCCAAATCCGTCAAGAAATGTGGGAGGAGTTGCGTTCACAAGAAACAGACTTTTGTAAGGATGGACGCAGTTTAAATTTGACATGAAGCCCCCTTTTTCCATGACACAGTAATAAATTCCAAAACCCTGACAATATGCGCTAGGTCACATGATCTGTGAAAATTTCATCCAAATCCGTTGAGATATGTCCAGTATTAATTAAAGAGATATTGGTGAAAAATGAAATATAACATGAAGCCCCCTTTTTCCATGATGCAACTATAAATCGCAAAACCTTGACAATCTGCACTAAGTCACATGATGAGAAACATTCTATGAACATTTTATCCAAATCCGTCAAGAAATGTGGGAGGAGTTGCGTTCACAAGAAACAGACTTTTGTAAGGATGGACGCAGTTTAAATTTGAATTGAAGCCTCCTTTTTCCATGACACAGTAATAAATTCCAAAACCCTGACAATATGCGCTAGGTCACATGATCTGTGAAAATTTCATCCAAATCCGTTGAGGTATGTCCAGTATTAATTAAAGAGATATTGGTGAAAAATGAAATACAACATGAAGCCCCCTTTTTCCATGATGCAGCTCTGAATTGCAAAACCTTGACAATATGCGCTAGGTCACATGATGAGAAACATCCTGTGAAAATTTTACCCAAATCCGTCAAGAAATGTGGGAGAAGTGCTGCTGCTCCTCAATTTTATATAGATCAGACACATTTTACCTGGAAACTAAAGTGGCATCACTTGCCGGAAGTGTAGGAGAGATTAGAAAGCCTTGGAAAATTTTTGCATAGCGGCTCCTAGCCTAGGCAGTTTCAGGTTTTTCTTCAAGACCAGGTAGGGTAAATCAAGCTGAGTGAAAGGGGGGGGGGGGGGGAACCAGAGCGAGAACAAGGCAAGTTTGGGTAGATTTATATTTTCTGAAAGAAATTATTGTTGCCTCATTGTAACAGAGATAGAAAAAAAATATGAAAATACCTGTCTGATATGAAGACCTATTGACGCTTGATACAAATCTAAACTTCTATCGTTGCCGTCGTCTAGTTTAGTCCACAGTCTGTCCTGTTAGATAAGTTGCAAAAGAAACGTCCATTAAAATTTTTCGAATGTTATATCTGCATTGAACACCATAATTGTTCATAGTTCTGGAGCATGCTAGCACTTTTGCCGAATGAACAGAACTTGTTCAATCTGAAATCTAGCAAACCGAAAGTAGCGACAATGCACTACAGAACCGGAAATGCGGTGATGACAACAGAGATGACGGGATCCTGTCTATATTTTACGCGAAGAAAAGCGAAAATCACAAGTAAAAGTTTGTTACACAGTCTGTATAGTACCGCAGTATTTCCGGCGTGATTTGTTGTAAAAGATAAAAACTGGTACCCGTTTGTCTTTTGTAACCATGCGATAGGATACGAACGTTCGATAAACAGAAGTTCCTGTGTGGAGTTAGCGAAAAAGCCCGATCTCTCCGCCTGCTTGTATGTATTTTTAGAAATGGAAAACCCACGTTATTGCGTTTGACAATTTGTGTTTAAGGTCGGTTCAATATACTCCGATACACGATAGCTTTTGTACAGGCGTAGGAGTTTTCATGCATAATTATGTATGTAGTAGTACATGATTGTACACCTATAATATAATGCGCAATATTTGCCTAAACAGGCGTCCTGTGACACAGTATGATAAAAGGCTGATTTTTTTTTTATCGGAAGACAAAAAAAAAAAAAAAAAATTAGGGTCGGGGCAAAATCTCCAGGTAGGGTCTTAAGCGAATTTTACCCGTTTTTTGGTTTCAAAAATTGAGTATGCTTACGAAGTAGAATTTCCCTTCTGAGTGCCCAATTCAATGAAAACTGACGTAACTGGGAAGTGACGCCATTGAAACCTTGGTAAAACGTGCAGTTTGGTGCATAATCTTGATGTTAATCTTGATCGACGCCGCCATTTTGGATGTTGTGTTGAAAATGTATACGAGGTTCCCAAAAGGGAAACTGCTTTTTGGTTTTGCCAGTGTACATGATATATATCTTTGGGGCATATTAGCTAATCAGATCACGAGAAATTTCTTTGCAGTATAATAAAAAGATTTCTCCCCTGCGTATACTTTCAAATTTGGCAAGTCTAAAATTTTATCATCTGGTCAAAGGTTACTCTGACAAATTTTAAAACACTTTAAAATTGAAAGCATCTGAAGACAACAAATCTGAAAGTGACAAATAATTTGAAGTTTTTTGATTGGATAGAAAACATTGTGGAAAAGTAGAAAATGCTGGATATTAGCATTTTCTGCTTTTGCCACAATGTTTTCAAAAGGCCTGTACCTCAGTGTCAATAAAACTCATGGAGTGCTTGGGAAAATGGTGATTTTTTTTCTTAATTGGGATTTTTAGACATCAATTTTCTCCCTTACCTATCTGTTTAGAGTATGTTTTGACCGTTAACTCTTTGCCAAACAATCTTCTTGTTGTTTTTTACCTCAAGGGAGGAAGGCCTTTCACTGATTCCATCACAAGTAAAAAGAGTAAATGCCTGTCACGAGCATTTTCTACTTTTCCAAAAATGATTTCTACCTACTGAAAGACAAAGTCCATCAATACAGTAATATTTACTGGATGTGTGCAAGTGCTTTCAATCAGAGAAGATGGAAATTTTTGGTAAAGCATTTACTTTTAACAAACAACAAAATTCTTGACTTTCCTTAACTCCTTAACAAACGACAAAATTTTGGGCTTGTCCAAGTTGAAAGCAACTGCAGACAACAATCTAGGTGTGAGGCAAATGATATAACTTGTCTTAACTCTTTACCACACAATCCCGACTTTTAACGACACTGAGAAAGAAAGCTTTTGAAAACATTGTGGGAAAAGGAGAAAATGCTGGTAACCAGCATTTTCTCCTTTTCCCACAATGTTTTCTACCCTTCCCAAATCGAATTTCAATTTCTGATTCACATTTATTTTGTCGTCTGCAAATGCTTTCAATTTGGACTAGTCTAAAATTTTGTCGTTTGGTAAAGAGTTAATGGGGTAGAAAACACTGTGGGAGAAGGAGAAATGGTTCCTTCCATTTTCTCTTTTACAAATAATGTTTTTAAACGGCCTTCTTCCTCAGATTTATTAAAACATGTTTTTGGAAAAGGATTAACCCTCTACCACAATATCAGGAGTATATATTATCCTGACAGAAGGCTTTAGAAAATGTGGGAAAAGGAGAAGATGTTGGTAACCAGCATTTCCTCCATTTCCAACAACGTTTTCTACCCTTCCAAAAACAAAGTTCAGTTTATAAGTAGCACTTAATTCATTGACTGCAAATTGCTTTCAATTTAGGACAAGTCTAAAATGTTGTTGTTTGCAAAAAGTTTAACCTTGTACTGCACAATCCCAAGTTTTAACAACCCTGAACAAGAGGGCCAAGATGGCCCTGGATCACTCACCTGAATTTTTGAAAGGACTATAGCCAATTTTTTTTTTGAAGTATTGAAATTTTGGAAACAAAATCATTATTTTGCCAAGCAAATTTTGAAAAGGTCACCTGTAAAAATCGTTTCAAAATCTGTCACCACCCCTACAATCATCACCATAGCCATGTTTTTGATGAATCAGAATTCTGCAAATAAATTTTGGGATAGGTCACCCAAGGACCATTTCTTGAACAAGAGCAGACGCCCGATAGTGGCTAAAAATATTAAGTCGAACAAGAGCACCGCATGCGGGTGCCAACGATTGGCTGTTGGGTGCTGGATAGTAAGTTAAAATTTTAAGTCGAAAAAGGAGCATAATTTAGACAAAATGATTTTAGAGTTATCTGCCCTTGTTGTATGGGTTGCTCTGTTACTAGTGAACAATTATTCCAAGTTTCAAGTACATGTGTTGAGTGGAAGCCGAGGTATAACAAAATGTCAAAGTTTTTGCACAACGCCAACGACAACAACGCAGACGACAACAACAGGGCTATGACAATACCTCAATATTTTCTTCGAAAACAGCCAAGCTAAAAAAAGGGGCATAATATAAGGATCATTTCTGTGAAATTATTTCAAAATCTGACCAGTGATTTCAAAGAGCCCGCCCGCCCCCCCCCACCCCCCACGGAACATTTCTGTGAAATTATTTCAAAATCTGACCAGCGGTTTAAGAGGAGAAGATTTTTGAAGAATTTCTTAGAAAATTCCATTTGGTTGCCATGGCAACCAGAGTTTTTGATGGAATCAAATTCTGTGAACAATTTTTAAACAGGAACTCCCAAGGAACATTCCAGCCAAATTTGGTCCAAATTGGCCAAGTAGTTTAGGAGGAGGAGATGTTTAAAGAATCGTTGACGCCGCACAACGGACGACTGACACATGATCCTAAAAGCTCCCCTTGAGCATGTTGTGCTCAGGTGAGCTAAAAATGCATTTGAAAAAATGGAAGGAAAAGGAGAAAACACTGGTAACCAGTTATTTCTCCTTTTCCAATAATGTTCTCTACCAATCAAAGACAGAAATCATCAATTGAGCAACACTTGTCATCTTCAAAATGCTTTCTATTTAGGACAAGTCTAAAAATGTTCTTGTTTGGAAAAGCCATACCTAGCGACAAATTTTTTGACTGAACCAAATTAAAAGCCATTGCAGACAACAAATCATATGGAGCTTATATGATTACTTCTAGTTCTGTCTCTTATTGGGCAAGAAAGAATGTGGGAAGAGGAGAAAATGCTGGTTACCAGCATTTTCTCCATTTCCCACAATGTTTTCAAGAGCTTTCTCCTTCAGGGTTGTTAAAACTCAGAATGGTGTGGCAAAGGGTTAACTCTTTACAAAACGACAAAATTTTAGACTAGTAGAAATTGAAAGCATTTGTAGATGACAAAATAAAAGTGACTGAAAAATTGAAAATTGTTTTGGGAAGGGTAGAAAACATTGTGGGAAAAAGAGAAAATGCTGGTTACCAGCATTTTCTCTTTTCCCCACAATATTTTCAAAAGGCCTCTTTTTCAGGGTTGTTAAAAGTCAGGATTGTGTGGCAAAGGGTTAAGTCGCACAATCAGTTTTCCACCTAGGTGCCTGAACCGGCCAACCAAAGTTATCACTTATCTGTTCAAACACGCAGATTCTTCAATCTTATCTTTTGACTCTTCTACCTTTTTTTTTTCTTCTAGGTAGACTTTATCCTGGAAAACAGACTTGAAGTTGGTCCTTTAAGTCTTTACAACCCTGAGAATGAAAGCTTTTGAACACATTGTGGAAAAAGAAGAAAATGCTGGTAACCAGCATTTTTTTCTTTTCCTACAATGTTTTCTATCATTTCAAAGACAGAAATCATTGCTTTGAATTTGGACCAAGCTAAAATTTTTTGGGTTAGGAAAGAGTCCACAAAAATTTTTTTAGACTTGTTCAAATTGAAAGCATTTGTTGACAACATGGGTAATGTGGCCCAAGTAATAATACTTATTTTTAAAAGGGTAGAAAACGGTGTGGGGAAAGGAGAAATGCTATTTATCATCATTTTCTCCTTTTCTCACAATATTTTCAAAAGCCATCTCTCTCAGGATCGTTAAAACTTGGGACTGCATAGTAAAGTCTGCTACTCAGAGACATAATCTGTTCTTTACTTGACAGCCATCAAAATTAGTTTCATTCCTCACATAAATTAAATTCTGGTAAATAAACAAAATTTTATTTGCAGCTATGCCACACAAGTGCACATGGATGGATTTTCATTCAGATTGCAAAATTGATACACTTTCTTTTTCATTTAAACTTTTTATGATTACATGCAATATTTTTAGTTTGAATGCTGGATTCGATGGTATTTTAGTTATACCTAGGTTTTGTAACAGAAACATCCAGGCACTGTCATAGCACTGGCGTTGTTGTGCAAAACTTTGACATTTACAATATCTCTGTCATTACTGAATTCATTTACTTGGAACCCAAACAATATTAGTGGTATGGTCAGGCGGCAGGGGACTTGGAAACTTGTTCACGGCTATGGCAAATCATGTTGCCCCGAGCGACAGGTGTGAACAAGTTTCCATGTCCCCTGCCACCTGACTGTACAACAAATTTATTATACTGCAAAGTTTTTCCATTCCAATGTGTATTCAGCGAAATTTCCCTGTTTTATGTTCTCACAAATTGAGTACGCTGACGACAGAGAATTTCCCTTCTGAGTGCCCCAATTCAGTGAAAACTCACGTCACTGAGAAGTGATGTCACTGAAACCTTGGTAAAATATGCAGTTTGGTTGATGAACTTGATGATGTCACTGCAATAGACATTTGTCATATTTTTAAACATGGATTTAAACAACTTCAAGGTAAGTGACTATACACTTTAATGATTTGTTGTCAAAAAGTAAACGACCATTAGGTACCTCAAACGACCATTAGGTTATCCTTTTTACGTTACCATGAATGAGTTTTGACACTTCACAATTGGCTTACCTGACGAAGGGATGGCTCATTTTAACCCCATGTATTTGTTTTAGAATGACAACAAACGATAATGTATGTAAGTATATTCATTTATTTCCCGAAAAAATCTATTCTTTCCACTTTAATGACTACCATCAAGGGAAACTAGAAATGATATGGTGCAGGCTACTCAGTATGTTTTTCTTGTCCACAGGCGGCTCGTATCGGTTGATGCTGCCATTTTTGATGTTGTGTTGAAAGTGTAGTCATGTATACCGGGCTCCCAAAAGAGAAACTGCTTTTACGTGGATTTTGCTAGCATACATGACCGTATACAGGGTTTTCCATGATGCACAAATCCTGCGTCAGTGACGCGGTTTTAACTCAAATGACCCCCAAAATAAATGACAGTGCGTCATCAGTGACGAAACTTTCCAAAATCAAAATCATCTAGGAAATTGAATAAAACGTCATAAATCCAAGTCTGTTCTTGCTTCAATATCAGACAAACACCGTTCTTTTTCTAACTACAGGGTTTATTCTAGATAAAAGTGGTTTTCTGGTAATTTATTTATAGAATAAGACTGGTTTACACATTATTGCTGTAAAGTACATCAGACATGTGTCGTAAATACGGACCCAGTCAAAGTCTTGGTTGGGTTCTCTGTATATCATACCTTATTTTACACGACTTCCGGTAGATAAAAGTACACATTACCAGTCTGTGCTGTTCGCTGAAAATAATGTCAAGACGAAGTAAACTGTAGCATTCTTTTTATTGTTTGCTTCCTACAGCAGTGCCAATCAAGCCATGTCAAGCAGCAATTCAGATGAGAATGTTTCGTCTGTCAAAAAGTGAAATCGAGCTTTCCATCAGAAATGACTTACAGACTTTATGTTCTTGGAGTTTAAAGGTGAAATGCATTGTAATCAGTGCTTGACGACGAAGAGACCCATTTATTTTGACCTCCTAAGTTAAAGAAATGACCCTCAACTAATGAGGCAAGGGGTCACAATGACCCCCAATTTTTAAAGCTGAGGGAAAATCCTGTGTATGTATGGGGCATATTATCCAATCAGATTGCGAGAATTTTCTTTGCAGTATAATAATAGGGGCAGGTACCCATCAAAGTATTTTTGACACAGTTATACCCTTTTTTCGACTTAAAATTTTCAATGAAAAGCAACTGCAGCCGAGTATTGGCACCCACAAGAAGTGTTCTTGTTACCAAACAAAACTGAATCTTATAAGACCTTAATGCAGAGGGCTTTTAGAAACATTGTGGGAAAAGGCAAAAACCCTGTAGAGGATGTTTTCAAAAGTTAACTGAGCACACAAATGTGTTTCAGCTGGCAGTGAGTGAAAATGAAATATTAAGAATAGATCATGACCAGTCTCTGGCTACATTATCAAACAGCAAATGGATTGTAAAAGGAACAGACATTTGTTCAATGGGTCAGATCTTTAGGTTAGTTCTTTGGGTGTAATTTGGGTGTAATTGTTTTTGAAAAAAGTATGACATTACTGGCAGACATATGTCATTAACATAGACAATCTGCATCATTTGATAAAATGTTACATTTGTTGCTCGTGAAATAAACACAAACTTAACCCTTAGGCTGCTAAGCGTGACTCACTGACCTTTTGCGGTCAGTGTACATATGTAAATGCACAGAATGTGCAGTCTGATCTTGGATCTAAACAGTCTGGTAAGGATATATTTTTCCACCAAAAAAAATAATTTTGAAATAGCAACATTTCGGCATTCTAGTATTAACTTGAAGGACTCATGTTAGTTATTTCGTAGGATAAGTGTTAATCAATCATTTACTCTTTAGCAGAGGAGCAAAATTTTCAGATTTGTCCAAATTTAATCTTTTATCTCATGAAAGAATTTAGACTCTTCCAAATTCGAAACACCTGGAGATAAAAAATTATAAATGGTATGAATAAGCTCAAGTTCTCTGAAAGGGTAGAAAAAATTACAGGAAAAGGAGAAAATGTTTAGGGTTTTTTTTTTTCTCAGCATTGTCTCCTTTTCAAACAGTGTTGTTTTTTTTTAAACTATCTCCCTCGGGGTCTTACTTTCAAATTTAAAAACATTCTTGAGAATACGATAAAAAATATTCTTAACAATGGTTGGTGAATACTGACACCAAGACTGAAATTCTCACCCATGAGCTGACTATTATCACCCAGTGCATATTTCAGTCATTGTATTTTTGAAAATATTAAATTAATAATTAATAACTAGTTGAAGCATGAGAATTAATAATCAATCAATCTATGTTTAAAGTTTTACTATCTAACTCATCTTAACACATGGATATGCAACTTTTGGTACCTTTAGAACCTTATTAAAGTCATTTTTGCAGTAATTACTTTGCAATGGAAGAGTTTAGACATGTTTAGAAACTTTGGCTATATTGAATTTGAAATTAACGAAAGGAATTGAAATTTTAGAAACAAAACATCAGACTGACTTAATCTATTATCATTCCCTAGAAGAAATATTCCCTCCCCTCCCAGTTAAACTTGATAAAGGCATGACAAAAATGAATATATTGACCACCCGATACAAGGCATCCCTGAACTTTGCAAATACAAATCTACTGTACCATCCACTAAGCCACCCAGGCAGGACCGTTCACAAACATAAATATCACTGTGAGCATTGTAACATTTATCAACCCTTATAGTGCCAAATAAACTGTATGGATACTTTCAGTCTGGTAATAAGACCAAAATATTTGCAATGCCAATGTTGCTCTCTCCACGGGCCATATTCTTCAACCATTCTTAAGAACATTCTTAGTCTTAATCTCCAGAATTTTCTAGATTTGAAAGCAATACTACTTCTGATTGGCTAAACCATCAACTTCTAATCGACCAAACCATTTTGGTTTAGCCAATCAGAAGTTGTGTTACTTTCGAATTTAGAAAATTTCATATACAAAGACTAAGAAAGTTCTTATGAATGGTTAGTGAATACAGCCCCTGAATGTCTCAGCAATGCAGAGAGTGCAGATCAAAGATCAGACTGCACGTTCTGTGCAGTCTGATCTTGATCTACATTGGTTGCAATGGCAACCACAGTTGTGACAGGCATGTGAAGGATTACAAGTAACGACACTTCAATAGTATCCTATGTTAGGACATCAACTACTGTCACAGCAGTTATACTGATAGTTGTGGTCTATTAGCAGTAGGTTTAATGACCTTAAACTATGCTGATTGACAGTGTGACATGACAATTAGTGAGCTGCCTTCATCCTTAACTTACCAGTAGGCAGAATTCTGAACTCGTCCATCTTGAATGCATTTGCAACATATAAAATAACAGTTTAAAGATCTTTACAGCCAGAGAAAAGAAACGCTATTAAAACTTGAAAGCATGTAAAATCTAGTAAGCTTTGTAAACATAGATACATAATCAATATATAAGATATATGTGATATAGAAACTCAAGGGATTTGTCCTTGATTTAAAACTGGAAACAACCAGTGATGTCTTGGATAGCCTTCAGAGAATGAAATGCATTTTCTATCCGTCGTAATCTGTGCAACCTTGCGACCGTCAGGGGCAACATTTTACATGAACTTACAATAATGATTATAGTTTCTTGAAATAAAGATTAAAATGGTTAAAAAACTGGATGAAAAAGAGTAAAGATGTATCTTTAACAAACAATACTGTATTATATTATTGCCACCATTAAAAAGGTTGTTTACCTCTATAACAGTCAACAAAATTTTGGACAGGCCCAAATATTAACTCTTTACCAAACAATGCCTCATCTAAGTTGCAAGCATTTGCAGGAGACAAATTAACCCATTACCACACAATCCCTACTTTTGACGACCCTGAGAAAGAAGCCTTTAGAAAACATTGTGGGGAAAGGAGAAAATGCTGGTAACCAGCATTTTCTCCTTTTCCGACAATGTTTTCTATCCTTCCCAAACCCAATTTCAACTTTTGAGTCACATTAATTTTGTCTTCTGCAAATGCTTCCAATTTGGACGTCTAAAATTTTGTCGTTTGGTAAAGAGTTAATTGTTATTGAAAACAAGAAATTTCTTTTTTCTTTGAATAGGTGGAAAACATTATGTGAAAAGGAGATAATGCAGGTTACCAGCATTTACTCCTTTTCCCTCAATGTTTTCAAAAGCTTGCTTTCTCCGGATCGTTTAAACTCGGAATTCTGCATTGAAGGTTTAAAGGCATTTGCATAGACAACAACTTAAATGTCACTCAAAATGCGAGATTTGTCTTTGAAAGGGAAATAAATATTGTTAGAAAAGAAAAAGATGATTTCTACCAGTAATTTCTACTTTTCCAACATTTTCAGGAGATTTCTTCTTCAAGATTGTAAAAAAAAAGGCTTGTTTGGTGTAGGGTTAGAAAACTGGTGGTATAGGAGTGGACAAACGCAATGAGGGAACAGAAAATACTCTTTTCAATGGTATGGTAAAACACTGTATAAAAGGGAACAATTGCATGTTAACCCTTTACCAAACGATAAAATTTTGGATGAGCCCAAATTAACCCTTTATATACGAGAGACGCCAGAGGTCGTCGAAAAATACTACCCCCGAAATCCCAGTGCAGAGAATACGCGTTGTAATTTACCTGGCTTGTAATCCGAGTGATGATATGCCGCATTGTGTTTTCCACTCTAGGAAATCCCAGTGACGATTTTGGTCGGTTCTAGAAGACAGATGTTAAAAAGAGGCCGACTGGTTCAAACCTACCCAAAATGCAGCAAATCTGAAATCATTATCCAATCAAATAATGTTTGTCATTTCTGTGGTGTGTAAAGGTACTATTTTTAGCTCAAATCAAAAGAATGCGAGGTATTTTCCGACCTTTATTACACGGCATGTGTTCAAAGAATTTCGAAAACAATGGCGAGTTATGATAGTTGAAGTTACAGCGAATTCGAGGGGTTTTTGCACAGAGATCAACTTTCTATCGGTGGATAATATGTTTGAATAACTAAATATTGCTTTGATATTAATATTAGCCCATATTTGACAAAAGAAATCAGACAATGATGAGTCGGAGAATGAGATCCTTCTGAAATAAAATTTCAATCTTTAACTCTTTACCAGACGACAAAATTTTAGGCTACTCTAAAATGAAAGCATTTGCAGATGACAAAATAAATGTGACTGAAAAATTAAAACTTGTTGTGGGAAGGGTAGAAAACATTGTGGGAAAAGGAGAAAATGCTGGTTACCAGCATTTTCTTCTTCTCCTACAGTGTTTTTTGAAGCCTTCTTTCTTAGGGTCATTAAAAGTCGGGATTGTGTGGTAAAGGGTTCAGTAACATTTATGATGTTGTCTGCAAATGCTTTCAATTTGGACACGTAAAATTTTACCATGCAACACAACTTTAGAATTGTCCAAATTGAAAGTATTTGTAGAAGGCACTATTTCTCGAGCTGAAATGTGGGGATCTGTCTTTGAAAGGACTGAAAACATTATGGGAAAAGAAGAAAATGCTGGTTACCAGCATTTTCTCCTTTTTCTACAATGTTTTCAAAAGCCTTCTTCTTCATTGTCATTAAAACTTGGGATCCTGTGGTAAAGGGTTGATCATTAATTTCCAAAAATATTTGCATAAGCCTTTTTCTGCACTTTCATTTCAAGTAAATTAACTCTTTCAGAAAGTTTGCAACGTAAAAGTATCAACGGAGCTGAATCTAGGATTGGAAAACAAAAGGCAAACTCCCCCACCCTTTTTCAAAAAAAAAAGCCTAGCTGGGTAGCTAGTGGTTACCATATCCGACCCATGACCTAGTGGTAGCAGGTTCTATATTCAGTTGTGTTGAATTTTCATTCCTGCAATTTTTCACCCCTCACCTCTGATTCATGTGAGAAAAGCATTCAGTGGCTTGGAAAGAAAGTTGTATCAGTACTGCTGCGAGAAAGCCAAGAAACACATGCGTAGGTGATTTATGCAAGCAAAAATGGGACCTTACCTTTTGATTGCCACCAAGTCCCATAAACTCAATAATTTTTTTTTAAATAAAAAGATATTATACATGTTTATCATGAACATAAGTCTTAAACATTCACCTAATTCAGAGCATTAAACCCTTTACCACACAATCCCAAGTTTTAGGAACCAAGACGAAGAAGACTTCTGAAAATATTGTCGGAAAAGGAGAAAATGTTTGTAACAGTTCTGATAAATAACCTCTCAAGGCGGGGTTTCAACCCAGGACCTCTAGGTCCCAAGGGGAACGCTCTGCCACGTCGCTACAATAGCTAGCTCTATAGCAAGGCAGTATAACTCTCCTATTATACAAACACAAGCTATACATTTATATCTATCTGTGTGATAGACCAGTATACTTCAAGTTAATTACAAGCATTTTCTCCTTTTTCCACATTGTTTTCTATGCTTTCATGGACAAATCTCACAATTTGAGTCAAATCTAATTTGTCCTCTGCAAAATTAATGTTTTCAATATGGGTCAGTGTAAAATTCTGTTGTCTGGTAAAGGTCTAACCCTATAGCAAATGATCACCAACTTCAACAACTCTGAGGATAAAGGTTTTTGAAAAAAAAAAACATCATGGGAAAAGGAATAAAAAAAAGCTGGTAACCAGCAACAGATCAGAGAACGAAGAATATGCAGTCTGGTCAGGTGTTTTGCGAGATACTTACATTATCATAAGCAGCATTTAACCCTTTACCACACGACAAGATTTTAGACCTGTCCGAATTGAAAGCATTTGCTGATGACAGTTTCAGTGTGGCTCATATGAAATGATTTTTCTTTGATAGGGTAGAAAACATTGTGGGAAAAGGAGAAAATGCTGGTAACCAGCATTTTCTCCTTTTCCCACAATGTTTTCAAAAGCCTTCTCTTTCAGGGGTGTTAAAAGTCGTCACTGTGTGGTAAAGGGTTAAATTAACCCTGAAACTGATAAATAAATGAAACGAAAATTTCCACTCATTAGTAAAAACCTAAATATTGCATGTTCAAAGTTGATTTCACTTGAAAGAAATGCTGTATCAGACAGTGTAGATAAAAGATAAGATTGCATGTTTTGTGCAGTCTAATGTTGATCTTCACCGTCCACAAATGCCCCCGGAGTCATGCTTAGCAGCCTTAAGGTTAAAATATCTCTGACTCCAATACTGCCTTTACAAAAGAACTATTCATACTTTCAGGGATTTGCTCTTTATCAAAGGATAAAACTTTACACCAGTCAATGTTGAAAGATTTGTAGGCCACAAAGCAAATATTGCTAAAATGATGTGGTTTGTCTTTGACAGGGTAGAAAACATCATGGCAAAAGGAGAAAATGATGGCTACACACATTTTCTCCTTCTCCCATGCTGTTTTCAACAGCCAACTGGTTACCAGCATTTTCTCCTTTTCCCACAATTTCTTCAAAGGGCTACTTTCACAGGGTTGTTAAAACTTGGGATTGTGTGGTAAGGAGATAAAGTACATTGAATAATATATATACATTGAAACTGACAAGGATAAAAAAGCCATACATTCTAATTCACAACCTTTTTATGTGATGAGCGTGCATCTTTAATGCAAATTTGTTAAACATTGTTGCATTTTCAAGTTAATTACTTACTTTCAACATAATGAATCATGACCAGTCTGAATCAGTACTCTATCAAGGTTGTTTTATTACACTGTTTAATCATTAAAATAAATTGCAGTTCATCAACATTTTCAGTCAGCGCATCAGTACATATTTTTAAGGACATTTTTGGTAATTTCTTCTTTTCCCTAAATGGTTTCAAAACTATCAGAAAATAGTGCAGTGACTTTTTGTCATATTTGATTAACTAAATATCTGTCGTGACCAAATCCAAATCTCTGGAGCCTCACCTTCAAATGGTCCAGTATATTAATCGGTTTTACGTCAATAAGTTGTTTTCAACACTTAGTGTCATATGTAAATTTTTAAGTCATTAGAAAAATTCTTGTAATGAATAAGGCTGGTTTTCCATGTGTCTGTCATCTGTCTGTGTCGTCCATTTGCGATTGGCATGTCTGTTTATCGCAATCAGAACCCCTTTTACATTATAAGAACTGACAATACAATCTATCTTTTAAAATTCAATCTTGAACAGCAAACATGTTGGATGAAACGGAACATAGTTTGTTGTTAATGGATTGTTGCCATATATTTTAGATATAAAAAACAAAAATGAAAACACAAACAGAGAGTGAGGGGTATGATAAGGAATACAACCAACTATAGCACATACAATCATTTAGTGTGTGAATTAGAATTTAAAAGTGGTGTAGACTTTCCATGTGATCAGAGCACAGTTTGCCTTCATTCTAGAATGTGCTAAGGCGAAATTACAAGAAGACTGACTACAAGAGATACAAAATGTGCAAGGGAATGACTTTTGTTTTCATTTCTGCTTGAAAGGCAGTCAAATGGTCAACTGCAAAAAAGAATGCTGCATGTAACAAAGCTTTTTGTTGCAATCAGACCCCCGCATTGACAGATAACAGTCGGATACATGGAAAGATTCAATTGAAAATACAGTAAAACCTTGATATTTCCAATCTCGAACATTCGAGGACCCCTTATTTTTCGATGAATTTCCATGGTCCCGGCAAAAACTCCACTATCTTGAACCACATATAGATCGGTAATTTTGAGTCTCGATAATCTGAAAATTCGAACACATGTGCTGGTTCCTGTCATCAATTTGCCTCTTTAAATTAATTGTTAATTCGAACACATTATTTTCTCACCTCTCAATTGTTTTCACACCTTTCCCAGCAAAGGAATTTTCGGCGTCGGCCCATCCACTGTGTAGTTAAGTTTTACAATCTATGACAATTACTACCGGAGATTCATACTACAATACGATTTTGAAAAGGAGTTGACCTTGATTTGATAATAAGAGGTTAATTATGTTAAGTTT
The DNA here is from genome assembly GCA_946811185.2 of Hippopus hippopus. Taxonomy (NCBI): domain Eukaryota; kingdom Metazoa; phylum Mollusca; class Bivalvia; order Cardiida; family Cardiidae; genus Hippopus; species Hippopus hippopus. Next base: position 31,167,941 of record OX328111.1, read on the forward strand.
GACATGTTTGCTTCTACCACCCCTTCCTTCGATTATGTTGTCTGACATTTCATTCTATAAAATCACTCGAGTATTTCATTCCTGATCAGACAACTGATTTTATCCCTGACTTCATTTTTTTTTACGTATGTGCATACATCACATGTTCAAAGTCAATTTTGACGCTAAAAAGACAGTTTGAAGCGTTTGTGATCGGAGGATGTCTCATTTTTTATCATTTTTCGTGTCTATTTTTAGCATCAGGTTTTCCTGCCTTCATTCTTCGATCGTTTTCAACACTTTTCAAATCGCGATATTCAAAGCTATTTCATTGAAACATCGGTATCCGAGGAACTTAAATCCATACACGTGTAGGCTTAAATATTTTTGATACCATATTATATCCTACCTTCTCCTGTTTTCTTAGGTCAAAAAATAATAATGTGCTTTCTTTCCCGTGGGGTGACAGTTAATGGGGGCGAATACAACAGGGCAAATTTTACAAATTTGAAAGAAAAACTAGAGTAAGCCTACCGACCTTTCCAAAACCTCACAGGATGAAAGGAATTTTAACGTGACTTATTTCCAAGACCTCATATGGTCAGATTTGCGGCATTTAGAGAAATTAACCCTTTTGATAGGATATTCTTTGAATATTATTAAAAAAGGGAACGAAAACTTGGATTAATTGCGGGGGTGGGTTTGTAGATGTTAACTTTACTTGCCAATCTTGAACGGAATTCATTTTTTCATGGACATTTTGGGTAATTCAAAAACCGCGATAATTCGAATATTTTGCTTGTCCCCTTGGGACTTCGAATTATTGAGGTTTTACTGTTATGTGATCTGAACTTGTGTCGGAAAATTGCACTGTCGCAAAACAATAATGCAGTCGGATGAGATACATTGAAAACCAGCCTTACATTGTTTAGCCTCCTGTTATGAAGATCATGATTATTCTTTTATTTACAGCAACATATATATTGTCCGTTTATATCTATGTCTCCCTGCTGCTCCTTTCCAAACCTGTTTATTTGCCCCCTTGCTGGTCCTTTGTGGAATCTGCTCCTAAAAGGTGTGAAATAGATCTAATGTTCACATTTTTCTAGTGAGCATTAATTTTATGCTTCTGTTTCTTAGGGATTAAAAACAAGTATGTATAGATTATGGGTTAAAACTTCAGGGTGTTCATCTTATTCTTTGTAAAATGCAAGTTTAGAAAGGAGCAGAAAGTTTTGATTTGGAATAAATGGATCAATATGCTACTGCACCATTGGAACAGTTCATCGAGTTATATATGAAAAACTTGAAAGAGGTGAATATTCACTAAGATTGATTCAAAGTGTGTTGTCAAACTGAAAGAAACAGGAGCAAATCAGGCATTGTCATCAGTCTGCAACCAGCATACAGCCATACGCTTAACTTCTTCCTCTTCCCAACTTCCTCAGCCAAGAACATTTGGATGCTGTTGGAAGTTATCCCATGCAGTTTAGGTGTCAGTTTCAGCAATTCCACAGAAGTCATATTTTGTGGAGGTACACCTACTGTAGCAGTGTGTATGCAATGAACTCTTTTCCAAATGACAAAAATTTAGACTGTTCCATACTGAAAGCACTTGCAAGTGACATATTACTGATGGTTCAAATGGCGTAATTTGTCTGTGATAGAGCAGACAACATTGTGGGAAAAGGAGAAAATGCTGGTTACCAGCATTTTCTCCTTTTCTCACAATGTTTTCAAAAGTTTTCTCTGCCAGGGTCATTAAAACCCGGAAATATTTGGAAAAGGGTTAATAATTATTACTTATTTCATGCTTTTCGGTAGTTTGTAAGGAAATAATGGTGGATTATAAGGTTTGATAATAAAATGGTTATGACTAGTGACCGTAAATATTTCCTTAACTCTTCAAATGAAGGCGGAAACAGTACTTCCCATGCTCCAGTTACCTAGGTGAACAGTGCGTGCCATTCAACCAGAGAGTAATATGACATAATTTACACACAATTACCTTGTATTTCTCGCGCTTCTCATAATATTGTAATGCACTGATTTGTTTGGGGATGTACGCCACCGAAAAAACTGTACTTGATTTTGATGCAAGACTTGACAAAAAGGAGGTTAGAAGCATGAAATAAATAGAATAGATCAAAATGCATTTCATCTCATGAACATCATTAATAATATTTTTACTTATTGCTGTGCCACTCGTGAAAATATTACCAATGGGGCATGGTTACAAATGACTAGTGCATAACCCATTACCACATAATGACAAGTTTTAACAGTCTTGAGGTACAAGACTGTTGAAAACATCCTGGGAAAAGGAAAAAATGCTGGTAATTATCATTTTCTCCTTTTCGCGCAATGTTCACTATCCTTTCTAGTACAAATTCCATCATTTGAGCCAAATGTTATGTCGGCCGCAAATACTTTCAATTTAGGCGAGTCTAAAATTTTGTCCTCTTATATACAATATACCGCAAGTCATAACTTTATGATATCTATTGCCGAGCTCTGGTTGCTCAGCCGGTAGCATGCAGGACTTGAGAACAGGGTGTCACAGGTTCAATTCCTGGCTCGGCTAATTTCTGTCCAAGGATTGATGATAGTCAGTGTGACAGGATTCATTCCTCTTCCACCTCTGACCATTGTTTTGACTATGGTTATGTGGAAAAGCAGCCAGTGGCTTGGAAAGAGAATTGTGCCGAGTACTGGTAAATGAAACTCAAGGAAAGCATGGATAGGTGCACTTGCCACTGCAATGTAAGTGAAATAATGTTGAACACCATACAATCGTTCATCCAATGATATCTATCTATATAATAATGCATCATTTGTCACAAAGTTTTCTAATATCCAAGACTGCATATGTTTTCAAAGATTTATAAATGGAGAACACTTCTATGTCTGAATCTTTTCCGTGTTTAAACTGGATTCATGAAATACTGGTACATCCTTGTATCTGTAGGAATTTTGAAATAATGCACATTTAGATAATTGTGTAAGTGTATGCACAATCATGGTTAGCTCTGCCTCATATTATTGCAAAGTGTTTCCATAGAATTTTGTTATCTGTTGCTTATTTACTAGTCAGTCAAATTTTAGGTACCATAGTTCACCTAATTAATGCTCCCTCCCCAATAGTAGGCCCCTCCCACTATTACTTTCTCCAGAGGCCTCTGGACAACCCCACCGAACCTTACCTTAAAATCAAGGACTGCAGTGACAAACGTCAAAGTGTTAGATAACTTAACTAAAACATTTGAATCGCAGACTAATGAAAATTATTGTTACTGATTACCTATACTTTATAAATAAACTTAGCGGTATGGCATAAGCATAATCCTAATTACTTCACAATCAACGTCATTAACAGGTCAGACTATCTGAATATACATACACTTCCAACAACCTTATGAACTTACGGTAACACAAAATTTGTCAATCAACTTGGAAAAACTTTAAGAAACTGAAGTATCGAAAACAAAAAAAGTGTTCCATACTATTCATGAATGCTATTTGATGTTCAAATGAATCATAATTGGTGGTAGAATCGATTTTCTGCTTTAAAACAGTGGGTTTTTCAAATGGCGACTGCTTTGAAGTCGGCACTGGCTAAAACACAGATGAATAAATGTGTACGACATGTATCCCGGTTTATGCTACTATCAAAATACCATACTTACTTTACTATATGATGGCTCTTAAATTTTGGAATGTTGGTTAAGAAATGAGACAGCCTTAAAGGCATTTTGCATGGTGCCCTGGCATGCTTATTAGGTTAAATATGGTTTGTCCCTACTTAAGACAGAAGACAAATTAACAATTGGAGCACCAAATAAACTCAACAAACACTTTCAGTCTAAAAAGACAACCCAAGTAATTAAAAATAAATGGTTGCTCTAGTACAGAATGTCTCAAGAAAGCGGACAGTGTAGATCATGTTTTACACAGTCTGATCTTGATCTACATTTGCCAAAAAGGCAACTATAGTAGTGAAAGGCATTTGAAGGGACAAACATGCTTCACATGAAGGGTTGAATGGCGTTTCATGCCTCTTTCAACATTATTTTAGTCATATCACGGCGACAGCTCTCAAATTCATGTATTTCCCGGGTTTCACTAGTTCTAGACCACATGATGGAATTTGTCATGGGAAAGCATAGAAAAAATTGAGGAATAAGAGCACTCTATCTGGGCACCAATGCTCACCTGCAACCATTTTTTCAAGGAAAATTCACTGAAAAAGAGGCATAACTTTATCAATATTTTAAGGGCTACATAACCTTCTTGAAAAGCCCAGGTAGCAGAATATAGGTAGTATGTATACAGACCTTGCGTTCCCTAGTTTCTTTTACCAGTACATTGCCCAATATTCTTCCCATGCCACTGGCTACTTTCCCACATAACCATCATTGAGACAACGATCAGCTGTGACAGAGGAATAAATCCTGTCGCAATGACTACCATGAATCCTGAGAGAGAAATATGCCAAGTTGGGGATTCACACCAGTGACATCCTGGTTTCCAGTCCTGTGTGTTACCCACAGCTCTACCAGATTCAGCCCTTTCTCTGCTCCAAGATCTAGCTATATTGCTAAATTAAAAAACTCAAGTTACCTGCAGTCAAACATAAAACAGACCTTAACTCTTTACCAAACGAAAAAATGTTAGACTGGTCCATATTAAAAGCATTTGCAGACAACCAATTAAATGTGTCTCAATTTATAAAATTTGTCTCTGAAAGGATAGAAAACATTGTGGGAAAAGGAGAAAATGCTGGTTACCAGCATTTTCTCCTTTTCCCACAAGGTTTTCAAAAGCTTTCCTTCCCAGGGTCGTGAAAACCAGGGATTGTTTAAGATGCACCCTTACAGCCAGAGAGTAAACAAACACTGTTAAAACTTTACAGTGTGTAGAATCTAGATAGCCATGTAAATGTTGATAAAAAATCGATATAAGGTGTATGGGATAAAGAGAGGCCAGGAATTTGTCTTTGATTTAAACCAGAAACAGTGGTTGTAATGTCTATGGCTAGCCACAATGGAATAAAATGCATTTTCTATCCGTCATAATCTGTGCAACCTTGCAACAATCAGGGGCAACATTTGGCATGAAGGTACAAGAATGACTATAATTTCATAAAATAAAGATAAAATTGGTTACAAAACTAGATGGAAATGAGTAAAGATGCATCTTTAAAGGGATGACAAGATTTAGCCCTTTATCACTAGGATAAAGTTTTAGACTAGTCCATAATTATAGTCCAGATACTAGTCCATATTGAAAGTACTTGCAATGACAAATGTTGCTCCAATAGCTGAATCTCTCTTTGAGAGAGAAGAAAAAAAACGTTATCAAAGGAGATAAATGATGGTTACCGCTGTTTTCTTCTTTTCAGATTAAGCCTTCCTGATCAGGGATCAGAACATGGGATTATGTGGTAAAGGGTTGATTGAGATTCACTGGAATGTTCTTCAAAATAGACAACCAATTTTGTTATGCCATGCATTATGATGCAAGCAAACAACTGCTTTAATAAGTGTCATTTCGAGACAATTTAGAGCACCTGCAGTGGCCATTATAGAGAGTGTTGAATTATGTAATCTAACTAGAACCACAATAAATATACCAATCAAGTCGGAGCCAGCACACGTCCTGCCAATCAAGAGCTAACTAGAGAGATGCATGTGGAACATCATTTGCCCCACAACTATTTCCAGGAAAATATTCTACTCTACAATTATAAGAAAGAATTTCCAGGGAAAAACATTTACCTATCTTTTTTCTTTCATTACATTTCATTATTTGTACAGTTGTTAACTCTTTACCAAATGACAAAGTTTTAGACCGGTCCAAATTGAAAGCGCTTGCAGACGACAAAATAAACGAAACTCAAAAAACTGAAATTTGTTTCCAGCAGCGTAGAAAACATTGTGGGAAAAGGAGAAAATGCTGGTTACCAGCATTTTCTCCTTTTCCCACAATGTTTTCAAAGGCTTCTATCACAGGTTCGTAAAAACCAGGGATTGTTTGGTAAAGGGTTAAGAAAAGCCATAATTTCAACTAGCAATGCTCTAGCAAAAGGGGTTTAATGGACCTCTGTGACGCAGGATACCGAGCAAGTCAATGCATAATTATGGATCCATAAAATCTATTTTGTCTAACATACAACTGAATGTTGAGTTAACTCTTTACCACACAATCACAACTTTTAACGACCCTGTGAAAGAAGCCTTTTATAAACATTGTGGAAAAAGGAGAAAATGCTGGTAACCAGCTTTTTCTCCTTTTCCCACAATGTTTTCTACCCTTCCCAAAAGGACTGTCAATTTTTTAGTCCCACTCATTTTGTCGTCTGCAAATGCTTTCAATTTGGACCAGTCTATAATTTTGTTATTTGGTAAAGCGTAAAAATGGTCCATGGTCCTACTGAAAATTTACCAAAGCGAAAAAGTTTTAACACAGATCAGCCTGCGCAGTCTGCACTAGATGACCTGGGTCAATACTTTTTGATGATGCAGATGCATTAAACCCCCTTTGCACCGAGCATGGTTCAATTTTTTTCCCGTCCATTCTGTCAACAAGTTATGCAAAAGAGCACAATGTAGAGAGAAGGTAACTTGAACAACAAAGCTATTAACCTCCTATAAATTTTAACTTTAATCATATAACTCTTTAATTCAAGTTTTAACTATCCAAAGGAAGAAGGCTTTTAAAAGCATTGTGTGAAGAGGAAAAAATGCTAATAACCAGCTGCTGAATGCTCAAAAGGTCCTCATAATCGCTAACCTCCATTAATTAGGGTTGTGTGTACTTGTTTACAAATCATGGATTCTTAAGATATCTCTGACTTGAATGTGTCATTCCGATCTCAACTACACATTCATGCAAGCAACAGTTTATGGAAAACTAACAGCAAATTACTAAAACCTGGCAGACCATTTTGATCCAAACGCTTTTCATCCAAGTCAGCAATGTGTGATAAACTCCTGTTACTGTCTTGAGGCTATCTTATGTCTTTTGGTCTCAACTGACAGGTCATTTGTGATTGTTTCGTAATTTCGTAATCAATAAATATGATAGTGTCAAGATAGCTGATAAATAAACTACAGACAGATAGTCCGTTCCTACAGACCCAAGAATAACTGTACATGTAGAACAGTGCATAGTTGATTACAGACATGTGTAAATCAGGTGGCCATAAAGAAGTTGTGAAAATGGAGTGGTTAAATCAACAGGTAAATTTGTATTGGTTCTCAAAATGGTGGTCGTAATTTCCCGATAGTGGGGTGCACATATTTCTCTTGATCCTTTAAATAAAGAAGGAAAATTTCCGTTTTGAAAAAAAAATCAGTTGTAATGGTGAGGTGCTCTTCTTCTCAGGGTGTTCCCAAGGGCAAGGTTTTATTTATATGAAACTGTAAAAGAACATGTAAATAGCTTTTGTAACCTTTTTTTTTGTTCATTTACAAGTCGATATATGGAAATGCCTCTCTATACAATTATTAATGTAAAGTACCATTAAGTAAATTATAATTTAACTCTTTATCACGTTTCCAAATTTTAATCATCCTGAGGAAAAAGCCTTTTGAAAACTTTGTATGAAAAGGAAAAATGCTGGTAATCAGCATTTTCTTCTTATCCCTCAAGGTTTTCTATAGTTTCACAGGCAATTACCATCATTTCAGCAACTTTTGATATGTCATCTGCATATGCTTTCAATTTCGACAAGTCTAAAATTTTATCATTTGGTAAAGAGTACATATACAGATCCATGGCCAAATCAAACAAGAGCACAGCATGCAGGTGCCCGATCGCTCTGCTACAGTTGCTTGATTTTAAGTAAAAATTCTTAGTAAAAGCAGGGGCATAGCTGTGTCAAAATACATTGATGCCTTTGTTGTATGCATTACCCTTTTGATAGTTAACAACTAATCTGACTTTGAAGGAAATTTATATCTTCAATAAGAACAGAGATATAAAATGTCAAAGTGTTTGCAACATGATGATGGTGACAACGCAGACAACGACAGGGCTATGACAATACCTTGACAATTTCTTCTAAAACAGCTGCGCTAAAAAAGAAAGAAAATCAGGACCAAATCAGTCTAATATTGACTTAATCTGAACTCTTCCCTTAATACAAAAATGTCCAAGAGGGATGATGTAGCTTAACAGCAGAAGAAGAAAAAGAAGGGCAGATAATTCTCTAGTGCATTAAGATAGATGCCTCAACAGTACTTCCTGTAGTTATCACTCCTTGTTGTCATTCTAATGAAGTTTTGGGGAAAACCGTAAAGCAAAAATAAAGATTGACTGATTGATTGCATGGTTTTTAACACTGTTTTCAACATTATTTCGGTTATATCGCGGTAGCCAGTGCACTTTTCCATGCTTTCCTGGAGTTTCTTTTAGTAGTACTCTGCACAATATTCTTTCATAGCCACTGGCTGCTTTTCCACATAACCAGTGTCAAAACAATGGTGAGCAGTTAGAGAGGAATGAATCCTGTAGCAATGACTATCATCAATCCTTGGAAAGAAATTGTCCAAGCTGGCGGTCAAACCAATGACCCCCCTGTTCTCAAATCCTGTAAGCTACCAGCTGAGCTATAGAGGCTCAGAAGTTTGTTTCCAAAGATGTATAATGAAAATTATCAAAATAGGATAAACTAAGAGGAAGACAGGTATAAGCACCACAACCTCTCCACACCTCATTTTGAGGATGACAGAGAGACAGAGAGAGAAAAGAGATGCAGGGGTCAATGACTGATGTACACCAAGTCTGCCCCCATACATCATACATCAAGAACTGCTGCATATTTTCATATAAATCTATTATAAATGTTTATGTGGTATACAGATCTAAAGATTGTGGTTATGACAGTTTTATTACTCAAATAACCCTCAACTTAATGGCTACAACCATAATTCAACCCTATACCACAGAATCCGACTTTCAACAACCCTTAGGAAGAGAGCTGTTGAAAACACTGTGGGAAACAGAGAAAATGCTGGTAACCTTTTCCCGTAATGTTTTCTACCCTTCCCAAATCAAATTTCAATTTCTGATTTACGTTTATTTTCTTGTCTGCAAATACTTTCAATTTGGCTGATTCTAAAATTTTGTTGTTTGATAAAGAGGTTAACCCTTAGATCCTGTCTGATCTACCAGGGGTCTGCCATGATGCAAAAGTTCAGGCAGTGGAATTGTAATCCAGTGGTATCAAGTTCAATCCCTGCAAGTAGCGCTAGAAGCATGAATATGCTCTTTTGCTAGGCACTGCATAGACTAATTGCAAAACAGGAGCTGTCATCATTACTTAACCCTTTACCAAACTATCTCATGCCTTAACATTCCTAAGTAAGGTGTCTATTGAAAACATTGTGGGGAAAAAAGCAAAATGCTTTTTCCATGTTTTCCACCATTTTAGTCATGAATTTAATGGTTTGGACCTCATTTCATCCCTCATATGCAAAATACTTTCAATATAGAAGAATGTAATATCTCTTGTCTGGTAAATATTCAACACTTAAAGCTCCTTTTACAACCATAGTTGCCTCTGTGGCCAGTGTAGATCAAGATCAGACTACAAAACATGCAGTCTGATCTATGATCTACACTGTCGGCTCTGCTGAGACATTCTGGACAAGGGCAGTCTTGAAATTGCTATATTTGAGTCTTGAATCTAGACTGAAAATTGCATGTAATGGTATTATTTGGTGCTCCAAGGGTAACATGGTATTATTGCATAAAATGTGCCTTTCCGGGCCGTTATAAGCATGTATTTACAGATAAAAACCGGGCGTTAACAGTAGAAAACACGTATTAATCAGTAAATTCATGCGCCATTAATGCCCAGCTTTGTATTATCAATATCCTCGATCCGGGCCTACCATGTAAACAACGCTTGTTCTTGTCAGAACTTCCCTAGACTTCAAGCAACAAACTGTAGGAACTTGTACCATATTAGTCCTCTTTATGGCTTGTATTTGATGATATTAGTACACCACAAACAGAATTTCGCACAGAATCTCAGTCTAATTGAGATCTGAACAAAAAATCACTTGTTAGATGTACTCTACACCAGCTACATCCCACCCACTCTTTAATGTGATCAGCTATTCCTTTGCTTGATATAGATCCATCTCTTTGATGTCTTTCGTTTACAGAAATTCAAATCTACTCATTTACCCTAGTTTTAATTGTCCAAACCTGTGCAAGTTAATCTCACTAAAGTCCACTTCGTATTAAGAATCATTAATAGTGAATTTACACCGAGAGAATCATAACTGGCATATAGGACTAACGGCCCTTCATTGCTCGAAACAAAAACTTCTTCACCGACTTCCAGTTTTGACACATTGAGGTCCAGTACACTTGAAGTTCGCTTATTTGGATTTCGATGGAAATACTCTTGCTATCGTTGCAAATTATTGCTAAAATACTTTTACTATAGCATTAATTCACGTTTTTTTTGGTTGTTAACATTCGCAGAGGCCCTCAAAATACTTGAACACCTTCGTGCTTTGCACTTGGGCGTTAAACCATTTTTTTGGCCTCTGCGAATGTTAACGACCTCAAAAATGTGAATTAACCGTATATAAAATCATCTAGTATATCAATGGTAAGCACTGACAAGGCCCTGTCAGCTGCAGTAGTTGGCATAAGTAACTTCTTTAAATCACATCCCTGTGACTCATAGGTGACTCTTCGAAGGAAAGTATCCGAGTTTACTGTCTTGCTACCGTATTTTTTTTTGTCAACTTCTCTTTACAACAGTATTTCTCTAATGCTACAGTCACATATAAGGAACTGTTGCCAGATGGCACCCGTTTTAGCCCAAATTACGGAAAACTGGACGGCACCAGTCAGTCCACAGTTGAAATCAAACGGTAGCAGCTGTGCATAATGGCTGTAGTGATGGCATTCATCCAAGGTTTAGGGGCGCAAGGAGAGACATTGAGTACATAAAAATGATGGCTATGCACCGTTCGATCCCTTTACATGGACATGGTTTGCAAGAGTCAGACAGTGGCTGTGCAATATTAGTCTCTAAAAAGTTGTCCGGTCTCAACCATGACCATGCAAGTACCTTTCAAGCACCATTAAACATTTGGTAAGGCATTGCCTGATGCATATATGCATCATCAGGGTATCGGTGGATGCCTGTAAAGGCAACATGCAGGCTCTGGTTTGTTTTGCCAAGTCTATGTGTATAATTATGTGAAACAAATGGGGATAGTTTTGTAAAGAGTAAAAACATTGTGGCAACCCACAATACTTACATTATGCCTTATCTATGTACCGTATGATATTTTGCTAACAAAAAATTGTTTTTTGATTAGTAAATGTCATTTGTGTCCAAGGAGTCCTAGGATTTTTTACCAATGAATAAAGATGTTACAAGTCATTTGTGCAGAAAGATCTGCCTTGCCTAATATTAGTAACAAAATCCCCAATTTGTTGTCATGACTGGGGTTCAAGTTGAAGAGTTGTCATTCACAGTCTTGATTGTTTTAATTGCCACTTTTGCAGCTCATGAATACTGATGAAAACAAGATTTCAATATTGAATCTCACATGAAAAGGAGCGAAGCATAAAAACGGAGAGACAAGTGACTGATTGAATTAATGGCTTTTTACACTGTTTTTAACATTACTTCAGTCATAGTGACAGCTACAGCTCGCTTACTCATGTATGCCCCGAGTTTCTAGAGCACAAGGCTAGGGCTCTGAAGCATCTTGCCCACAAAAAAAGCAAAATGCCAATACTTTATCCGAACATGTACAGGACCTTTAAGATTCCATTCACCAGTAATGGACAAGTACCATGTAAAACAAAAATGCAATGCATTTAAGAAACTGACTTGAGGCTCTTCAAACATTAGAAGAACATTTTTATACCAGTCCTGTTACTGAGAAAAATATACTCATGGGATAAAGAACCGCAGTGAGACATTATTTGCGATATCTTGCGAACATGTTGTTCAAAAACAATGAAAATCAGTCAAGCAATTCTTTAGGTTATGGTGCACATGGTCCTGTATCGAATGTTGCATTATGGTATTGTGTGATGATGTCTGCCAGGGAAAACACGAAACGGGAAAATCTTGTGCACAGCAGTGTTGTGACATTGAGTTACACTGCTCGTTATACCATTAGGTAGTCTTCATAGAGACACATAATTTTCCGATATTTTGATTCATTTCTGATAGCATTAAATAATGACACGGCTGACGGAAGTTCAGAGGGGTCAGGCCATTGCGATGGTTATGCAAGGTCAAAGGCACATACAGGTTGCCAGACATTTCGGTGTCCATGTTTGCACTATAGAACGTCTTGTTAGACATCTAAGGGAAACTGGGCGGGTTGCTGACTGACCTAGGTCTGGGCATCCGCGCGTGACGTCACAACGTCAGGACAGGTTTATTCGTCTCGGCACCTTACTACTAAGAATTGGGACACCATCAAAAATCGCGAAAATAATTATTTTTCATGACCCAAAGATTTGGGACATACTAAAAATTACGAAGCAAGATCAGTATTTTTTTGTTCCAAAGAATTGGGACAGTGAATATCTATTTAAAAAAAAAATCTTTCAATCCGTTTGATACCCTTTGTTTGCAACTATTTATTTCGCGCAGTTTTATTTCTACACACGTAACGTCGTAAGCATGCTTCCCAACCGTGCCGATTTCAATGGGAGTTTCCTGATTCAAGACAAAAAACTCGATCACCTGACAAGTCTAATTTAAACCCCATTTCAAAAAAAAATCCGACGTAAGTGTAAAAAGGGTGTGATAAATTTGTATCCAAGATACATAACGTGTATAACATGTATATGTACATTCGAAGTTGACAGAGTTGACACGCATGTATTTCACGGTCAATCGAGTTCGTTGTTTATATATAGAAATCAAGGTACATCATTCTAGTTTACCCAAGGTTTATCGATCGAAGATCGACGAACCAATCAAATTTGAGAACGGTCCGAGCAGGTACTTGTCAGAGTGGAATTAACGTCATTCACCTCACGTACATGTAAGCAGGTAAAATATGTTGTGAATTTATCTACAAACGCAAAATAACATTCTCATCGCGATCCCAGGACGCAGACAATAATGAGTGACAAGTTAATCATCAACGACAACAATGATAAAAAGCGAAATTTTAAGCACTTAGTGCTCAAATTGATCGGTGAAATTCCAATCTGTCTAAAAATAGACCAACCTGCATATGATTGGATGTTTATCGACATCAATGACGTAGCAATATTTTAACATCGGCAATATTCAACGGGATAGCGGCCATTGACTTTCAGTATGACAGATTGTCTTGTTTGACCATAAGTTTTAGGACAGCTGACAAAATAATTATTTTTTGTAGACCAAAGTATTGGGACACGAAAAAAATTAATTATTTTTTACTGTCCCAAAACCTTAGCAAATTACAGTACATTGTAATTTCGAACGCATTATTTTTTGCATCAACTGCCGAGCCCCGGTAGCTCAGGCGGTAGCGTACAGGACTTGAGAACAGAGGGTCGCCGGTTCCATTCCCGGCTCGGCCAAATTCTTTCTGAGGATTGATGATAGTCATTGCGACAGGATTCATTCCTCTCTCACCGCTGACCATTGTATCGACAATGGTCATGTGGCCAGTGGTTTGGAAAGAATATTGTGTGGAGTAAAAGAAACTCCAGGAAAGCATAAATAGCTGCACTCGCTGCTGTGATATAACTGAAATAATGTTGAAAACGGCGTTCAACACCATAAAATCAATCAATCTATTTTGTGTCAACTGCTTCCTTTCCGAAGATGAATTGGATTAACATCTTACATTTTTTGGTTTTTAACATATGCAATATAATGACCATAGACAAAAAGACAAGTGCTGGAACGGTTACCCCCCCTCTCTATCTCTCTCTTCATATTGAACCAGAAGTTAGCTTTCAATATTCATATTCCAGTATCTTTTCCGCAGTCCATCCTTTTTCAAGATCTTTTTGGTTTCTTATGTTATCAACAATGAATGAATAGGAACAGAAACTCGATATCTGGCAGCTACATTTTTTCCTTTACAACTTGGGGAAATGTTCTACACTATTCCACTATAATGCAATAGGATATCAATAAGAATCTGGCGGATGTTCCATGCGTTTGTCTGTCCACCCAATAGTTGCACAATATGTAGTTAGGCCTCCTTTGACATTACAGTATATCTATTCGCCAAAGTCAACAGTTGAGTAAATACGTCCGTCAGCTAAAGGTTGTGTAAAATGTCAGGAATCAACGAGCGTAGGTAACTTAATTCTCTGCGCTTCTTAAAAATGTAAGAAAATTTATCAGCATCCCGAGAATTTTCAACGCAATTACATAGATCTTTACCTCAACTTTTACGAAAAGTACTGTCGACTCTCGGGGTTTTTTTTTAGCCCAAACTATGTTGAAAATAAAAAAGAAAATTGTAGCCCGAAAAGGCTTCTGTAGAAAACAGACTTTCTTAGTTGCTTACACTAGTTTTGCATTGAATTATTGTACAATTCTTCGATTTTTAAATGCGTTTAAAAGACAGTGTTTTCTGTTTGATTTAACATTTTACTTGGAAATACTTCGGGTTTTAAAAATAGTGTGTAACTATTAGAAATAATCATTCATAATGATGAAATGTAGCTTTACTGACATGTAATGACAACAATTTGTGTAAAGGAACATAAAGATAAGGGTCACATGTGCTGTGGGCGTGTCAGTATGGTCACATGGTACCATGGGCATGTCTTTGCATAAAAAGTGGGACAAACTTTATAGCGGATAAAGTTTATCTAAAATCGGTTTATAGTCAGTCACTAAGTTGGTTAGAACTCAAAAAAGAGAATTCTTCGAGAAAATAAAATCTACGGCGAAAGGCGCCTCCGCTTTTATTTTCTCGAAGAATTCTCTTTTTTGAGCTCTAACCATTTACATGTTTGTCATTGTTCCTTTTGAGTTATCATCTGCTAAACTTGCGGTTAGTGTGTGGAACACCTCTTGTCAGAACATCTCTTGTCAGGTAGCAGTCCAGCCTAGAATCATGTCAACCAAACATCAACAGCACAAACTGGACATGGTAACCAACAAATCAGAATAACATGTGTGCCAGCTTATAGCTACCCTACATCCAGCCATTCCACTTTTGTGCATGCACATAACTTTTTTCTACACCGAAAGGACCTTGGCTAATAAAAAGAGAATTCATAAAAACAAGAAATGGACAAGATATTCAGGTGAAAAGACGGAGCAGATTGGAAAATGTATTCTGCATGAGACATCCAGGCTTTCCAGTAAAGTGTGACAGATACTTAAACCAGAGAGCGCCAAATAAATCCACCAGAAATTTTTATCCTAGAAATGCAACCCCAATACTTGCAATTTCATGGTTGCTTTTGTGTACGGTATATCAGTAAAGCGGACAGTGTAGATCAAGATCAGGCTGCACATTTTGTGCAGCCTGATCTTGATCTACACTGGCCGCAGAGGCAACTACAGAAGTGAAAGGCACTTTAAGTGTTAAAATGTTTCCTTTCTTTTTCTCTTTCAATGTTTATGGAGTTTGTCTTTCACAAACACTGATGAGCTTGGAAAATGTACAGAAGGGTGATTAAAGACTCATAAGCAATTTGCATCACTAAGATCAAAAGATTGCAACTAAATGAAAATGAAAGATAAATATTGGTAACTCTAAGGATGCTAAGTACAAATCCAGGCACTTTTGGTAGGAGAGTAGATCAAGATCAGATGGCAAGCTTTTTATGCAATGTGATCTTGGATCTATCTACACAAACAGATACAGTAACATTTTTGCAGCAAAAAGAGCTTATATAATTAAAACACTTGGATTTTACTTCTTGTTGAAAAGTTCATATTTATCTATAGTAAAATAACCTTTCACCAAACAATTTCATGTTTTCATGACCCTGAGGAAGAAGCCTTTTGAAAACATTGTTTGAAAAAGAGAAAATGCAGGTAACAAGCTGCTTTCTGCTTTTAACACAATGTTTTCTGCCTTTTTATCCCATCAGTTTAGTCACTCATGCCCTGTCGTCTGGTAAAGAGTTAAAGTTAAACCCAATCATTATAGCAATATTTATTTGTCTATCAATGTATTTAATTTTGGACAGATCTTAAAACTTGTTGTTTTAATTGGTAAAGACTTAATCCTTTACCACACAATCCCGGCTTTTAAGGACCCTGAGAAATTAAGCTTTTGAAAATATCATTGGGAAAGAGGAGAAAATGCTGGTAAACAGCATTTTCTCCTTTTTCCATAATGTTTTCTACTCCCAAAACAAGTTTCAATTTTTGAGTAACCTTTATTTTGTCGTCTGCAAAGGCTTTCAATTTGGACAAGACAATTTTTTTTTGTCTGTAAAGAGTTAATCCTTAGGCTGCCAAGCATGACTCACTGACCTTTTGCGGACAGTGTAAATCAAGATCAGACTGCACAAAACATGCAGTCTGATCTTTTATCTACACTGTCAGATAAGATGTTATTTCAAAAAACGTAACTTTGAAATAGCAGTATTTGGGTTTTTAATATCTAATTAAAAAATTTAATTTTGGTTATTTAGAAGGATAAGGGTTAACCCTTTTCCAAACATTCCTGTGTTTTCACAGCACTGACAAAGGGGCCTTCTGCAAACATTGTGGGAAAAGGAGAAAATGCTGGTAACCAGCATTTTCTCCCTTTCCCACAATGTTTTATACCCTGTCAAAGAACCTCAGTTTATTTGTACCACTTTCAAATTTGTTGGCTGCAGGTACTATGGATTTGGAAGAGTCTAAAATTTGTTGTTTGAGAAAGGGTTAATATCTGAATCATTAGAGAGCAATGAATAATAAAAAAGTCATCTCTTAAGAGCCCTTTGCTGTCTGTAGTGCAGCACTCTGCCTTAAACAGATGTGCAGTTTTATCTCAATGAGAACTATTGTAGAACTCAAAGAACAACTGTGGGCGTTTCACGATGAGAGTGTAGATCAAGATCATTCAAAATGTGCAGTCTGTGATTTGTTAATTACATGGGTTGCTCTTCATTCAAAGGTTCTGTTTTAACTCTTTCACAACCCAACAAGTAAATTTCAATTTTTCAATGGTTGCATTGTAGTTCTGCTGCAAGATGAGGAGACAGTTTTGTTATAATCTAGAATAGAGTAGTGGACAGTGTAGATCACAGATCAGACTGCACATTCTGTGCATTCTGATCTTGATCTACACTGTCCACAAACGGTTCATGTGTAGTCTACAGTAAAGAAAGAGTTTAAGAGCCCTGTAATTGCACCGTCTGAGTCCCTTCTTCATCTAATCCAAAATTTCCATTTCATTTATTTAGAGCCTTGTCGGGTATCCACGAACCATCGGTATTTTTTGGCCGCAATACTTATTTTCATTCCTGATTGTTAATTGAGTTGTCCTTTTTCTGCAATCATCTTGTCATCTGCACAATCAGTAAGCATGATTTTTTTTTCACAATAGTACTTTCCAAGGCAGATAATATTTTTTTACCTCTAACACTCAAAAAATTCATTTCACTCATAACATTGTAACTCAATGCGAGTCAACACTGTATCAGATTTGGGAAGTTTTTAGCAGATATAAATGTGTCATGAATAAATTAGGAACGTCTGCATGATTCCAGCTGCACTTGATTTTGAATTATGAATGGTTAAAAAATACAAGACTGAATTTTTGAGCTAGAAAGTCCAGTGGTTAAATTTCTGTTCACAAACAGTCACAGAAAACTTTAAAGATACATCCCCCTGCAAAAATGGACTTCATGAAATCATGATTTTTTCAATCCATTACAAATTATTCATGAAGTCCTCTTCACCACTTCATTGAAATTTATAAGCTTACTTCATGAAGTTTTATTCATGAAGTGAGGTTGTGAGTACTTCATGAACGCTTTATGCATTACAAAAATCCTGGAAACATTCATGAAGTATCACTCAAGAATAAATCAAGGTTTTTTAATGAATATAAGAATCCTGGAAGTATTCATGAAATTGTTTAAGAATAGATCTTTACTTTATCATGAATATTGAAAATCCTGGGAATTCATGAAACTTGCTTGAGAGTTAATAAGTTCATTAGGAACTGTGACATTGATATACAATGTGATTTTGCAGACATTTAAGGCAGTAAACAGAGTGTTGAAATTTGTCTGTAGGAGGTTCATTCAGACTATGAGGTTCAAATGGAGCTGCATATCAGAGCACTCTTCATGAGAACATCATGATTTGCAATACACTGATTAAGTATACATCAGTTTTGGATTAATCATATGGCTTACATGTCTTCTATGATGAATGTTTGTATTTTTACATGTATATTAAAGTATGGTAATATCAGAGAATCGTGATATCAGACAGGGAGTGTGCTGGAACATAGTTTTCATGTAAAGTTGACCCTAGTTCTAGTTGAACTGGCTCAGTCAAAGTCGACTTTGCTCAGGAGAGTTGCTTCCCTTCCGTACAAAATGTCTTCCATCCACTGCACATGTTCGAATTGTTTCCAAGCTTCTGGCCATCATGGCATAAGTATTTCTACCACAGTGTGCATAATTATGGTCCTGTGCACTCTCCTCTGCATTTCTCAGGTTTGATAGGTGTTTTTGATGTCTATTTTACTTGTATTATTGTTCTAATGGATAAGTCATTAGTTTTCGCTGACTATGTCAAGCAAACATTTTACCAACAATATTTTCTGTTTAAACTTTCAAGTCAGTTAAGGAATGTTAATATCAGTATCAGTTCTTTTTAGAGATCTAGATGATTAAGTGTTAGGGTCAGATTCACAAGTTCAGGCGTAATCTTAAGATTGTATTATGCCGATTTCTCCTTTTTCACACTGTTTCGTGGAGTCAATCTGGTCTCTTCTAAATTTTAATTCCAATTCTTATTAGGATAGGATTCTGAGGATTGCTCCTCTTCTACTTCAGTCCTTTACCATCTGGCTCGAGTAATCCAATTGTTATTTGACTGTCAAGCCAAGGACAGCTCAGTTAATGAACTGTTATGAGCTTATGAAATTCGTATATTGGCAGTTACAACTGTTTTGCCTTAAATCCTCAAAATGTTGACTTTTTATGACAATTTTCGTATAAAATCAGTGATTTTGAAAGAAATTAACTTCAAGGAGAAATCATACACAGTTTATAAGTTCTTACAAATTGTCCATTTTTTAAAACTGCTCTTGCATAATGCTTCAGAAAAACTTCATGAATATTCAAGAAGTGATGGCTCCTTTCTTCTTGAAATTCCAAAAAAATTATTCATGAATACTTCATGAATAAATGTGAAGTATATATGAGACAATTGAAGTATCGAACAAATACTGCATGAAATCTTCATGAAGGAAAATTTTCAAGAATCTTTGTATGAAGTCTTCATGAAGGATTACAGATGCATGATTCAAGAAGTTTTTATGAACAATATCTCTTCTTGATTTCATGCATTTTCATGGATAAAGAAAATAAATGAAGTGTTCATGAAGCAATGTATTATGAATTTTTAATGCATTTATCATGAAGTCTTCATGAAACCACAGCATGAAGTATGCATACAGTTTTCATGAATAATTCATGAATTATGCGGATAGATTTCACAGGGGTCCTTACCGCAAGAGGAAAAAAAGACGCTGTCTAAAACTCAAAGTGTGTAAAATGGCTCAGCTGTGTAAACATAGATAAATTACCAATAAATATGGTGTAAAGGATAGAAAAACACAAAGGATTTGTCCTCATTTAAAACCAGAAACAACAGCAGTGATTGCTTTGATAGCCTCCATCACATGAAATGCATTTTCTATCTGTAGTTATCTGTGAAATCTTGCTGCCATCAGGGGCCACATTTTGCATGAAGATACAAGAATGATTATATTTTCATAATAGGGATGAAGCAGGTCAAAAACTGGCTGGAAACAAACATAGACATATCTTTAAAGACTGCATTGATACAATGACCAGAAGAAAAGACTTATTCTTTCTATCTCAACTTTGGTTGGGTCCCTTTCGTGTTCAACTACTGTATATGTGGATATACGCACATCGAAAAATTTGCGAATTACTGATTATGGACATTTTGCATATTTCCTACAACGAAACAGATCTAGGTCCAATCGAAGACATTTTTTTTTCCCAAAATACCCAATATTGTGTCCGGAAATTTCAGACATGTCCTGAAATTAACGACACAGGTTGGATTTTTTTCTTTATTCATATCGCACTGATTTTAGTTATGCTTACATCATGCTCCCAAAATACACAATAGGATATAATAGGGGTTTCTAAATTTTTGTAGCTTTTCCCGTTTTAAGCATAAATAAAATCAAGGTAACAAATATTACTTAGCTGTCCAGAAATACCCAACAATGCTCTAGCAATAAATGGTTTAAACTCTGGTGCAGGAAGATAGTGCAATTTCTTTATATAGTTCATAAATTGTTATCCTTAAAAACACTTTGGAAAAGCAGCAAAATTTCCATGAACTTTTTCCAATAACTTCTAATCTTGAGTTAGAGGGCTTTTGAAACATTGTTGGAAATGAATAAAATGCTGTCAACCTGCATTTTCTCTTTCTTCAACAATGTTTTCTGTCCTTTCAGAAATAAATCCCATGAGATTTAGGCTCATTAGATTTGTCGCCTGCAAACAAATTAATTCAAGTCTATAATTTTGTCATCTTGTAAAGGGATTAACCCTTTACCACACAATTACAACTTTTAACACCCCTGATAGAGAAGGCTTTTGAAAACATTGTGGGTAAAAGAGAAAATGCTGGTTACCAGCATTTTCTCCTTTTCCCACAATGTTCTCTACCCTATCAAAGAAAAATCATTTCATACGATCCACATTGAAACTGTCATCTGCAAATGCTTTCAATTCGGACAGGTCTAAAATTTGTCGCATGGTAAAGGGATTAACACTTAACAACACAATCCTGAGTTTTAACAAGCTTGAGAAAGCAGCTTTATGAAAACATTTTGGGAAAGGAGAAAATGCTGGTAACCAGCATTTTCTCTCTTTCCCACAATGTTTTCTACCCTATCAAATACAGAAATCTCCATTTAAGCAACATTTAATGTCGTCTACAAATGCTTTAAATTTGCCGAGTCTAAATTTTTGTCCTCTGGCAAAGGGGTTAAGACTGCTCATCACATAATTTATAAGTGCAGCATACTGCAACAATGACAGACTATTGGGTACCTGCCATTTTCTTAGCAGTAAGAAATTTTGGGATTTAATGTGTTGGTTCATGTGTCATTTCTAGAAACTTGGCCCTCAAAGCTCTGAATCCATATTGATTTATTTCTGCAGACAGCGTAGACTAATATCAGACTACAGAGAATGTGCAGCCTGATCTTGGATCCATACAGTCCAATACTTTGCCAAATTATTGCGACATATAGAATCTGACATGAGGCTCGCTTAATAACATTTTTTTTTTTGGACAAGTTTCACAAAATTTTATCTCAAACACCAACAAATGTCAGATTCTTTTTATCACATAACAATATTTCACAAATTATAGATCAGAAGACGCAAAACCATCTATAGATGCACCCCCAGTAATATCCATAGAACCCATTCACTTCCGTGAAATACATACAAAATGATGTCACAAATGACGTCACACACTAAGTCTTGTGATATCAAACATGTATAAGATAAGAAAATTCGTAATTACACTGAAAACAAGGGAGGTTATGTGATAAAAGAGCATCTTTAATTGCCAATATCTGCATCTATATTACTTGCCGAAAGTTTTAATTTATTTAGCACAATGGGAGGTAACTCTTTACCAACCAATGCTGTCTTTTTATAATCCTGAAGAATAAGATTTTGAAAAACACTGAGGGAAAAGAAGAAACTGATGTAAAACAAAATTTTCTTCTTTTCTAACAGTGTTTTTTAGCCTTATAGAAATAAGTGTCATCATTTCAGTCACATCTAATTTGTTGTCTGCAATAAAACATTTAATTTGGACAAGTCTAAAATTTTGTCATCTGGAAGTTAACTCTTTACCTAATGACAAAACTTTAGACCAGTCCAAACTCAAAACATTAATTTTGCAGGCGATAAATTAACTATCATTGCTCAAATGGTGTAATTTGTCGACGATAGGTAGAAACACTTTGGGAAAAGGAGGAAATGCTGGGTTACCAGCATTTTTTTTATTTTCAACAAAGTTGTAAAAGCGAGTGTTGTTTGATAAAGGGATAAAATACCATTTCAGGGCCAATGAAGAAAGTGCTGTTATTTAAATAAATTCCATCATTCGGGTCACATTTTATTTGTTGTCTGCACAATATGCTGTCCAATATGGACAAGTCTTAACTCCTTACCACACAATCCTAAGTTTTAATGACCCTGAGAAAGAAGCCTTTAGAAAACATTGTTGGAAAAGGAGAAAATACTGGTAACCAACATTTTCTTCTTTTCCCACAATGTTTTCTACCCTTTTAGAGACATCTTTCATCATTTCAGCCACATCTGATTTGTTGTCTACGTAATGCTTGCACTTTTAGGTCTACTGTAAAATTTTGTCGTTTCAAATAGAGTTAAGAGTTTAAATATAATTCCTGTGCAAATGGAGAGTGTGGTGTTATTTAGATAAATCGAATCATTTTGGCCTAATTTTATTTGTTGTCTACAAAATGTGCCTTTCAATCTGGACAAGTCTTAAATATTTCCTACAGTGAAGGGTTAAAACCTGCAATGAGTTAAGGGACTACTTTTCATTGGGGTATGGAATGTGTTAATCGTCTGTTGCAGCAGACAGGAAGTGCATCACCAAATTCAAGGAGACAGCAACATTAGTTCTTTACTGCAACGTGAAATTCCTACATCTGCAACCAATCAGTAAACATAAAAGGGGCCCATGTGAAAATAGATCCCTTTTAATCTACAGCCCGTCTTGACAACTGTCTTCAGACTTTTAATACATTTCACATCCTTTTACAAATATATGGTTGTACAACGAAAATAAGCAAGTTTAAACCTTAACTAAACAAAAAAATTTAAGCCTTGCCCACACTGAAAGCTTTTGCAGATGACAAAATAACTAAGATTTGCAAAAAATTATAATTTCACCCTTGGAAGGGTAGAAAAATTGTGTGAAAGAAAATGCTGGTAACCTGCATTTTCTGCTTTTCCCATAATGTTTTCAAAAGGCCTTTACCTTATCGTCATTAAAACTCAGGATTGTGTGGTAAAGGGTTAATTCTAATGTTGAGAAATACTTAAACCTCATAGTTCTGAGCATGGATTTAATAGCTTGTGTGAACAGTGTAGATCAAGATCAGACTGTACAAAAGATGATGTCGGATCTTTGGTATTCACTGTTGCCTTCTTTGCAAGGTATTTTGACAAAAAAATAGCCTTGATATTGCAATATCTGCATCGTAACCCTTTACCAAACAATCCCATGCTTTCACTCTTTACCAAACAACAAAATTTTAGACTTGTCCAAATTGAAGGCATTTGCAGACGACAATTTCAACGTGGCTCAAATGGTGCAATTTGTCTTTGATAGAGTAGAAAACATCGTGGGAAAAGGAGAAAATGCTGGTTACCAGCATTTTCTTCTTTTCCCACAATGTTTTCAAAAGGGTTCTTTCTCAGAGTCGTGAAAACCCTTGATTGTTTGGTAAAGAATTAATGACTCAAAGAAAAAAAATCTGTATGAAAACATCGTGGGAAGAGGAGAAATGGTGGTAACAAATTTTACCACTTTATAAAAGGCTATTAATATCGTGACATACTTGGGGGTGGGGGGGAATTTCCATGTCATTTTTATAAGGCGCATTCTTAGGTTTGAATGTTCCATTAGTTCACTTTATTTATATAAAATACTTTTTTTTAAAGTTATTTCTGAAACAGTTACAGACCTGGAGAGAAAAATTGTAAGACCAGTTGTCTTAAATTCCATATAAACAAGATGGCAGTCTGATGGATTGCTTTATCCCCTGCTGCAGAATGACAGTGAGACTGTAAATTAAGCGAACATGAAAAAAGAGGTTCAAACTGTTGACCACCAACTATTAGACCTTCATCTCGAGTCTGCATGGTTGCACCTCCCACAACCAGTAACTAACACTCCCCCTTCCCCCCCCCCCCCTCCCCTCTGAAAATGTTATAACAATTGCACAATCTGGCACTTTTATAGCAGTGGGCTGATAGCCCACAGCAATTAACTGTTGTTTTTCTTTTGGAAAATCATTTGGACCCAGCCACCCAGTTACATAATCTAAGACTTGTCCTAACTAAAAATATTCTCAGATAACAAATAAAGCTCATCTAATGTAAGTTGTCCATGAAAGAGTAAAAATTATTGAGGGAAATAGAGAAAATAGTGGTTACTAGCATTTTCTTCTTTTCCCACAATGTTTTCAAAAGCCTGTTTTCCCAAGCTCCTTATGTACATTGTGGAATTGAATTGAAATTGAAATTTTAAGTTAAATGCGAACTATTTTTCAAGAATTCATACAGGACATCGAAATTTCCGGGAATTAGACTCCGTATCTGAATAAGTTTAACTCTTTACCAAACGACAAAAGTTTGGACTAGACCAAATTGAAATCAATATTGCAGATGATAAATTAAATGTTGCTTAATTGATGATTTCTATTTATGATAGGGTAGAAAACATTGTTGGAAAAGGAGAAAATGCTGGTTATCAGCATTTTCTTCTTTTCCAACAATGTTTTCAAAAGCCTTCTCTTTCAGGGTCGTTAAAAGTCGGGATTGTGTGGTTAAGGTATAATGCACATACAGTTGGTGTGTATATGCGAATCATGACAACCCATGCAATTGTCTAAATCTCAGCTAGCCCTTCAGATTGTGACTGGTTGTCCATTTTGTCACTTATAGTCTGCATGTCTATAAACCAGTCAACGTGTAACAGCAATGTCTAGATAGTCGTGTTTATATTTTTGTCACTTATTGTTATTTTCGAGAGAGACGGCTTGAGTGATGGAATGAAATGACAAAAACAGCAGCCAAGCTGACGGGGGTGGACTAAGTACAGTATTGTCTATTAACTCTTTACCACACAATGCCGAGTTTTAACGACCCCGAGAAGGAACTTTTATAAAACCTTGTTGGTAATGGAGAAAATGCTGGTAACCAGCATTTTCTTCTTTTCCCACAATGTTTTCTATCCTATCAATGACAAATTCTTTGATTTGATTGTGGTAGCCTGCAAATGCTTTGGATTTGGACAAGTCTACATTTCTGTCATTTGGTGAAGAGTTAGCCCCTTGCCGCACTGATCATGGGCCTAAAATCTATGCTTCTTTGCCAGCATTTTATACCAGCATTTTCTCCTTTTCCAACAATGTTTTTTTTGAAAGTCTTCTTCCTCAGTGTCTTTAAAAGTTGGGATTGTTTGGTAAAGTGTTAATAGCCAACTTTGTTACTGGTCCCTCCTCATCCCTTTCTTAATTAAAATGTCATATGAAATTAACCCTTTACCTAAAAGTCCTATGTATTAAAAAACCTAAGAGAGGTTTTTGAAAACATTGTGGGAAAAGGAGAAAATGCTAGTAACCAGCATTTTCTCCTTTTCCCACAATGTTTTCTACCCTATTAATTAAAGCCAGAAATCATCATTTGACCTACATTCAATTTGTGGTCTGCAAATGCTCTCAAATTGGTAGTGCATAGATTTTTGTCCTTAGGTAAAGAGTTAAATCATATTCTTATAATCATAAAGGAGAATATAACAAATAGCTTTGACTATAACCTCGATGTCACCCTTTTCTATCCTTTATCACATTTTTGCATCAACCTCCAAAATTTCTCGGTGCTGCTGTACCTGACTGAATAACCAATCAGAGGCATAATTTTCATATGCATCCAGTTTAACCCTTTACCTGACAACAAAATATTAGATTTGCCCAAATTCATAGCATTTGCAGACAACAAATTAAATATAGTTCAGATCATTGTAAATATTTTAAACTCTTTACCACCCACAACAAAATTTTACACTTGACAAAGTTGAAAGTATTTGCAGACAAACTGAATTTGAATCATATGGTGATTTTTGCATTAGATAGAGTAGAAAACATTGTGGGAAAAGGATAAAATGCTGGTTACCAGCATATTTTCCTTTTCCCTTAATGTTTTTAAAAGGTTTTATCCTCAGGGTTGTTGAAACTTAGAATTGTGTGGTGAAGGGTCAAAAGGGTAGAAAACATTGTGGGAAATGGAGAAAATGCTGGTTACCAGCATTTTCTCCATTTCCCACAATGTTTTCAAAAGCCTTTTTTTCCCAGGGTCATTACAACTCAGGATTGTTTGTTTAAAGGGTTAAACAGAAAAACACTGTTGGAAAATGAGCCTTTTTCCACCTCAAGTACAGGTGTTACAGTATCAGATGTTGGAAGGCCAGTATGCCGCATTGTATGATTTCCACAGAACCTTTCACATTCCCGAGTTAAACTGCATGCTAAAGTTTGGTTGTATAATCACCAAAACAAGACTGTATGCTACAATGAATCACAAAAACCTTTCACAAGTGCAACAGGCATTGTTCAAACAACAACAATTGTAGGCAACTTTTGCACTATACAGCTGCATATCCTCCTCCTAACAGTGATTGTGTGTTTCCGTGTGATTGTTGGACAAGTACTTCTTCAAAAGTCTAATGCCATCGTATGCGACAGTATGTGACTACGCAATGACTGGAACAGCTTTCAGACACGATGCAAGTGGTCAAGACACACTGCAAAAAATGTGAAGCGGTCAGTCATTAAAGACCCAGTGGCAGCCAATAGTGAACAATTTGAGTGCTAAATGCATTTGAATTGAAATCATACCATATAAAAGCATGGAAATTATTGTGAACATGACAATCTGTTACTGTAACTGGTCTAAGTATTAGTTGCTTGTAGAAAAATGAATTTTAAAATTAGGCCAAGTTCTTTTGATTACTTTTTACATAGTTTTAAAATTCATCTTTTCTGCAGGCTACTAAAATTTCGACTAGCCGTATAATTATTTCCACACTTTTAAATGTTTTGATTTGAATTTAAATACATTTCAACACCTGTATTGTTTACATTTGGCCCCCTACAGCCTTTTAGTGGTAACAGAGCAATAGGGAAAGAGGCTAAGTATCATACCAAAGACAAAAGAAAATAATTAGTGTATTCAGAGACAAATCATTTGTTGCAGTTTTGTAATTTGCTACATTGTTATAACATCTACTTATGTACTTAGCATTAGTGTTCTTTAATTGAGAGAGGAATTTACAATACTTTCTCTTATGCCAAAATGTTAACATAAGATTCTGCAGCAAGAAAAAAAGAAGCACTGCAAGCAGGTGCCAACACACTGCTGCAAGTGCTTGATTTTCAGTGAAAATTCTAAATTCCAAGTTGAAAAGGGGGTGTAACTCTCAAAAATATTTTGATGGTTACCTGTCCTTGTTGTTCGGGTTCCCCTATTGATAGTTTATAACTTATCCAAGTTTGAAGTACGTATCATCTGTAATAACAGAGATATTATAGAATGTCATAGATTTTGCACCATGACAACAACACTGACAGTTACTCGACTTTTTCCTTGAAACAGCCAAGCTAATAATTGACTATAACAGGTAATGAGTAAACTCTAAATCAGCAAATGACAGAATATTACACTGGTCCAAATTAAAAACTTTTGCAGACAACAAATCAATTGCTACTCAGGGCCCAACATCTGAAAGCACTTTGAGTGATACGATCATCGTAAATCGAACTTAAGTGCCTCGTAAGCATTTTGCCGTCTCTCTCAAAACATCATAACTTAAGGGCCAATTGTAAACCCGATCTTAAACTACGACCACTCCGAAGCTAACTTAACATAGGCTGTTTTCAGCAATGCATAAAATGCGGTGTTGTGGTTTATTTTTCAAATTGATATTATTTTTACACATGAACAGACCTCACAGAAGAAACAATATAGCTCGGCGAGTTTTTGGGACAGAATGAATGCATTGGACGACATGAAATTAATTTGAAAATACCGCCTCGACTGAGGATCAATTGTTACCCTCTGCAATGTTCTTGGTGGTGCACTTCAAAGAACAAGAGGGCCATTGGCCCTATAGGGCTCACCTGAATAAAGTCATCTAGGGTTGATAAAACTAAAGAGATCCTAGTTGTGATGATGTAAAACACATCATTGTAATTGACCTACTTTTAAACTGTATTGGCCAACTTGATGGAGATATCATCAAGACAAACATTTTGGTTGGTTGATTGTATGATGTTTAACATCGTTTTCAACATTATCTCAGTTATCCCGCAGCGGCCAGTGCACCTGTCCATGCTTTCCTGGAGTTTCCTTTACCAGTATTCCACACAATACTCTTTCCAAGCCAGTGGCTGCTTTTCCACATACCGGTAACCATCATCGAAACAATGGTCAGCGGTGAGAGGGGAATGAATCCTGTCGAAATGACTATCATCAGTCCTCAGAAAGAAATTGGCCAAGCCGGGGATCAAACCAGCGACAAACATTTTGACAATGATTCATGAATATCAGACTGAAAATGAGGCCTCTAGACTGTACACAAG
Organism: Hippopus hippopus; assembly: GCA_946811185.2. Classification (NCBI taxonomy): domain Eukaryota; kingdom Metazoa; phylum Mollusca; class Bivalvia; order Cardiida; family Cardiidae; genus Hippopus; species Hippopus hippopus. The sequence continues at coordinate 31,196,524 of OX328111.1, forward strand.
GTCTTCTAAGATTTGGCCCAGTGACCAACTTCTTGATCTGTTGTGACCAAATTTCAAATTCGTCTGATATCATCAAGATAAATATTTTGACAAGTTTCATGAGTGTCAGACTGAAAATTTGGCCTCTAGACTGAGATTTAGACCAATGTCCAACTTTTGAATCTGTTTTGACCGAATTTCTAACTTGTTGGAGATAGCACCAGAACAACCATTTTGACAATGTTTCATGAGTATCAGACTGAAATGCGGCCTCTACAGTGCAAAAAAGGTTTTTCTGAAATTTACCCCAGTGACCTACCATTTTAAATGACTTGACCCAATTTCAATCTTGTCAGAGATAACATCAAGACAAATATTCTGACCAAGTTTCCTAAAAATGTGGCCTATTGAGTGCACACAAGGTTTTTTCTAGGATTTGGCCCACAGACCTACTTTTTCACCCGACATGATCCAATTTCAGTCTTATCCGAAATATTATCAAGGCAAAAATTCTCACTTAGTTCCATAAGTATCTGACTGAAAATGTGGCCTATAGAGTGCACACAAGGTTTTTCTAAGATATGGCAGTGACCTACTTTTTAACCCAAGGTAACCCAATTTGAATCTTGTCAGAAATATAATCATGACAAAAATTCTGACAACAAACTTTCTGACCAAGTTTCATGAGAACCGGGCTGAAAATGTGGCCTCTAGAGTGCACACAAGGTTTTTCTTAGATTCGGCCCAGTTACCTACTTTTTGACTGGATATGAACCAATTTCAGTCTTGACAGAGATATCATCAAGACAAACATTCTGACCCTGTTTTTTGAGTATCTGGCTGGAATGTAGCCTCTACAGTGCAGACAAGGTTTTTCTAAGATCTGCCTTGGTGACCTACTATTTGACCCAACATGACCCAATTTCAGACTTGTCTGAGATATTATACAGACAAAGATTCTAACCGAATTTCATGGGTATTAGACTGAAAATGTGGCCTCTAGAGTGCACCAAGGTAATTGTTGACCCCTGGAAGAGACACGACGCACGACGGACACAGCACAATCACAAAAGCTCACCTTGAGTACTTTGTGCTCAGGTGAGCTAAGAACTTACCGAAATCACACACTTCTGGTGCCTTTGCAGATAACAATGGCTTTGAGAAGTTATGCAACAAGGAGTTTTCAGTCTGTGATCGCAGACAGTCACTGGGTCGGAATCGATTCAGTATCAAGAAATGACGTCACTTTTAAATGTTACGATCCTAAATACCATTTCTTCACGGAGTGTTAAGGTCGGTTTTGAGAAATCACTTTAAGAAAATCATAACGTCCTCGTAAAATGATCGTGTTTGGATTTGTTCAGAAGAGGGTAAAAAAGTTGTGCAACAAGGAGAAACTAGAGCTGTCACTGAATGTGACTTAATACCCCCGCCAGCGCTTGACAGAAACAGGCAATTATTTGTACACAGACGGACACACGGACGGACACACAGACGGACAAACGGTATACCCAGTTTTTTTTTGTTTTGCAGGGGTATAAATATTGGTTTACAGCATTTTCTTTTTCCAAAATGTTTCAACTCTTTACCAAACGACAAAATTTTAGACTTGTCCAAATTGAAAGCATTTGCAGACGACAAAATAAACGTGACTCGAAAATTGAAACTTGACTTTAGAAGAGTAGAAAACATTGTAGGAAAAGGAGAAAATGCTGGTTACAATGTTCTCAGAAGGCTTCTTCCTCTGGGTCATAAAAACCAGGGATTGTTTGGTAAGGGGTTAAATGTCCTCTTTCTTTGAATTTTTAAAACACAGGATCGTTTGGTAAGGGGTAATGAACCCTTAGGCCTCTGAGCTCAACTCAAGGACCTTTTGTGGACATTGAAGATCAAGATCAGACTGCACAGAACGTGCAGTCTGATCTTGGATCTACACTTTCTGATTGGGTGATATTTTTCACCAAAAAATATTTTTGAAACGGCAACATTCAGGGTTTTACTTTCGACTTGAAAGTTTCATATAACTTATTTAAGCAGGTTAGGGGTTTGGTTCAAGGTCATTCTTTAAATTTCTACAAACAAAATTTATCTTTTCTATCTTAAAAATAAAATATTCACTAACTCTAGAAACTTTCCTGTGCATTGGACACACTGTATCAAATTGCTTTTAAACTTAAAGAGGAATTTCACATGAATATAGGTTTTTGTAAAATGTGACAATTCTGTTGGAATGTTTCGAGTGTCTACCGACCTTTGACTGATTCCGTCTTTGAACAGAGTAAACCAAAGTTAGTCTGCACGTCCAGGCAGTCTGATCTAAGCATGCTTCTTAACTCTTTAACACACAATCCCAACTTTTAACAACCTTGAGAAGCCTTTGGCAAACAATGTGAGAAAAGGAGAAAATGCTGGTAACCAGCATTTTCTCCTTTTCCCACTATGTTTTTTACCCTATCAAAGGAAAATTGCATCATTTGAGTAACATTGAAACTGTCGTCTGCAAATGCTTTCAATTTGAACAAGGCTAAAATTTTGTTGTTTGGTAGAATTAAACAATGATTTTGAGAGGTAAACAGCATTTTCTCCTTTTCCCACTATGTTTTTTACCCTATCAAAGGAAAATTGCACCATTTGAGCAACATTGAAGTTGTCGTCTGCAAATGCTTTCAATTTGAACAAGGCTAAAATTCTGTCATTTGGTAGAGTTAAAAAATGATTTTGAGAGGTACCACTGGTTTATATTATTCTGAAGCCTTGTTGTACAAATCTATAAATGTCACGGACATTCTCAATCAATACAAAAGATAGAGATATCCAAATTTTAAGGCTGATTTTGTCCAAAAACCTAGCATAGAGGCAGACAGTACAGATTCAAGATCAGACTGTGCAGTCTGATCCTTACCTTCACTGTCTGCATAAGCAATTAACCCTTTACCACACAATCCCAACTTTTAATGACCCTAAGGAAGAAGGCTTTTGAAAACTTTGTGGGAAAAGGAGAAAATGCTGGTAACCAGCATTTTCTCCTTTTCCCACAATGTTTTCTACCCTATCAAAGAGAGAAATCATTATTCTAGCATCATTAAATTTGTCGTCTGCATATGCTTTCAATTTTGGTCCAGTCCAAAACTTCGTCGTTTGGCAAAGAGTTAACCCAAGAGCACCAAATAAACCCATCAGACATTTTTAGTCTAGAAATAAAATCCAAATAATTGCAATTTCATGGTTGCTTTGTCTACAGTGTTTCAGCAAAGCGGACAGTGTAGATCAAAGATCAGGCTGCACGTTTTGTGCAGTCTGATGTTGATCTGCTCTGGCAACAAAGACAACTACAATCATGAAAGGCCCTATAATGGTTTCATTCAGGTTCCATGCTACTAGGGTTAAGAACACAAAGTTAACCCTTTACCAGACTACTAATGTTTAGACTTGTCCATATTGACAGCATTAAAATGCGGGCGACCAATCAAATGTGCCTAAAATGACACTAATTCCTGCTAGGTGGCATTTTTGAAATACACATCTGATTTGGCATTTTGGGTACTGAACCAGACTACTTTACAAAACGACAACCATTACTTTGAATTTCAAAATAAATGTTTACTCAATAAAACGCTACCTGGTACAATTCATTCAGCTATGGTCAGCCAGCATGTAACTTATGCACTGGCCATTTATAAAACTGCCTCTATTATACTAAGGCTTGGGTAATAGCTTCGGTATGAGCCCAGACACTGCTTGTTGATAAGTCTGTGAAAAACTCTGCACGAATCCTGGTTTCCCTAAAGTCTATATTTAGAAACTGTATTCAAAGATGTGCAGTAAAACAAGAGTATTTGTGAAAACTATTTTTCCCTTTTGAAATAATTTAATTTTCAAGATATTTGGAGTGAAAAACAGCTACAATTGTCCACAGATGTATTTTTTATAGCAATTTTCTCCATTGCTACTTTATTAGCAGCATACTAGTTTCTCTTGTACAGAGGAGAGTGATGCATGATAGCAGACAGGTCGAATCATCAAAGAATATGACATGCACAGACGTTGGCTAAAATGATGGAATGTTTTTTTTTCTTTTAAACAGCATGTAAACATAGGCATGGGTAGTGGAGTAAACCACTGGTTTTAACTGCATTTTCTTCTTTCCCACAATGTTTTCAAAAGCTTTCTTTCCCAGCGTTGTAAAACAGAGTGCCTCATTTTGCACAGAGTAAGCTGACAAATTGATAGACACAACAAAAGTCAAAAGTAACTGTTGAGACAAACACCTACACTCAACTTGGAAAAAAATAACTCTTTACCAAACAACAAAATTTTAGACTTGCCAAAATTGAAAGCATTTGCAACTGAGGAACACATTAAGGGATTTGTCATTGATGATAAGAAAACTTAGTTGGAAAAGGAGAAAGTGCTGGTAAGCAGCATTTTCTCCTTTTCCTACCAGGTTTTTTGGTCGAAAGTCATCTGCATTAGGGTCGGTAAAACTCAGGATTGTGTGGTAAACAACATTGGATTGAGGGTAAAAAAAGTGGCAGATGGATATGTTTTGAGGCATAATGTTTCACAATATGTTACCACTTTCTTTCCCCATTGTAGGACCAGTCTCTATGGACTGAAGAAATTACAAACCCATCCAAATTGAAAGCATTCACAGATGACCAATTAACTCTTTACCAAATGACAATATTTTAGGCTTGTCCAAATCGAAAGCATTTGCAGACGACAAAATAAAAGTGACTGAAAATTTGAAATTTGTTTTGTGAAGAGTAGAAAACATTGTGGGAAAAGGAGAAAATGCTGGTTACCAGCATTTTCTCCTTTTCCCACCATGTTTTCTAAAGACTTCTTTCTCAGGGTCGTCAAAAGTAGGGATTGTGTGGTAATGGGTTAAACGTGGTTCAAATGATTGAGATTTGTCTTAGAAATAGAAAGGGCAAGAAAACATAGTGGGAAAAGGAGAAAATACCAATTACCAAAATGTTCTACCTTTCCCAAATGTTTTCAAACACGTTGTTTAACAGGACCGTAATAACTTGGAAATGTTTGCTGTAAACGATTAATCCCTAACCACACAATCCAAAATTTCAAAGACCCTAATGAAGCCTTTTGAAAACATTGTAGAAAAAGAAGAAAATGGTGATAACCAGCATCTTCTCCTTTTCAGATAATGATTTCTTCCCTGTCAAAGAACTTTGGACAGTTTTTATCGCTTTTGAATTTGTTGTCTGTTTAAACTTTATGTTTGGAAGAGTCTAAAATTGGTCGTTTGGTAAAGAGTTAAATAGCACAGTTGTGATACAATGCATAGGAAAACATTGCATCAAAATGGAAGATTGCCCTGGGGAAAAAGTATCTCCTTTTGTCCTAAAGACATTTTCTTGGTTATCACTTCCAAACTTAATTTGTGAAAGGGACTGCTTGAAACCTTATTCTAAAATGTCTTTAAAATAGATCAGAGTATAAAATTCCTAAGACTCCTGTGTTTTAAAGGCTTTTGAAACACTGTGGGGAAAAGGACCAAACACTGGTAAACCAGGGTCCGTATTCACCAACCATTCTAAAGAATATTCATAGTTTTATTCTCTAAAATTTTCTAAATATGACATGACCTCTGATTGGCTACCTGGAGTTGTGTTACTTTCAAATTTAGAAAATTCTGAAGAATAAGACAAAGAACATTTTCAAAAATGGTTGGTAAATACAGATACAGGTGCATTTCTCCTTGTCTCGGAATGCATTCTGGCATTTCAAAGACAAATTTCATCATTAAGCTACATCAAATTTTTTTGTCTGCTTTGTTTGAATATGGTTGACTGCGACATCTGGAAAAGAGTGAACAGGTCAAAGAATTCCAGCACAGGATTATCCCAGAAAAATCTAACACAAGTAGAAGTGATAAAAAAGAGCAATATTTGCTGATAGGAAAATATAGCTTGAAGATACATCCTTACAGCCAGAGAGAAAAAATGCTGTAAAATTTGATAGATTGTAGAATGGTTCAGAATTTAGTCAGCTGTGTAAACATAAATTACTGATATATATACTGTGTAAGGGATAAAAACATGTATCAGAAATCTTTGATTTAAAACCAGATTTCTTTGATGGCCTCGACAAAATGAAAGGCATTTTTTATCAGTCGTAATCTATGCAACCTTGCAACCATCAGGGGCAACATTTGGCACGAAGAAGAAGTCTTATTATAGTTTGATAACAAAGATGGAATGGCCCAAAACTGGCTGAAAATCAGGACAGATGTATCTTAGAACTGCCTCAAAAACATTATGAGAATAGGAGCATTTCCTTGATACAAGCTGATGCTAATTTATCCCCTTAATTCTACAAAGTTTTTAACTGCAGGAATGTAAAAAAGTGATAATTGTGGCGTAACAGGTTATACAATAATAAGTTAGGGTGTTTCTTTTGTCAACTTGACTAGTGGCATTAATTTTAATCACATCATTGCCAAGGAAATTGGCCGAGACAAAGCTTGCCCAATTTCGGTAAAATTTTGTCAGGGTAATGAATTTACACGACTCCTGGTGTTATAATGTCTTCCCAGCATTCCATGATGTAAGATGACGGAGGGTTTTTGACATTGATGGTTAAATATTTTGATATGTTGCAGACTCGGCACTGCAGCAAGATTTACGGTGGGTAATTTGAACTGTATACTGCAGATTATGCTCTCTTGCAGGCCATAAAACAGGGTGTCTTTTTATATTTTGCTAGACTTTGAGATGACTGTCGACAAGACTGTGTGCTTTTGCATATAGTGCAGATTTACAAAATTTAAATCTAGTGTAAATTGCAAGCATTTGCAGACCACACATTCGAAGAGGCTTAACCCCTTACCACACAATACTGAGTTTTAAAGATCCGGAGAAGGAAGGCTTTTGAAAATATTGTGGGAAAAGAAGAAAATGTTGGTGACCAGCATTTATTCCTTTTCCCACAATGTTTTCTACTCTTATACAGACAAATTATACAGACTTATATACAGACTCTTATACAGACAAATTCCATTATTTCATCCGCTTTTTGTCATCTGCAAATGCTTTCAGCTTTGACCAGTCTCAATATTTATTGTTCGGTAAAGAGGTAAACAATGGGATTTGTCTGGAGATGGTAAAACACACTGTGGCAAAAGGAGAAAATGCTTGTTATTGCTAAAAAATATGCACTAATTATCATTGTCCTTCACACTTTTCACATTCACAACACTGACAATGAAGCAGACAACAAGAAGGCAACAAAATTTTAGCTTTGTCCAAATTGAAAGCACTTGCAGACAACAAAGTAGATGTAACTCAAAGCCTGAAATTCGTCTTTCATAGGGTAGAAAACATTGTGGGAAAAGGAAAAAATGTTCGTTAACAGTATTTTCTCCCTTTTTCAAGATGTTTACAAAAGTCTTTTTCTTTGGGCCTGTTCAAACTCAGGATTGTACGATAAAGGGTAAAAAAGTGGTTTGCCCTCTCTGGGTCCATATTCATCAACCATTCTTAAGAACATTCTTAGTCTTACTCGCAAAAAAAACCAAATGGTTTAGCAAATCAGAAGTTGTGTTACTTTCAAAATCTATAATCAGACCAAGAATGTTCTTAATCCCTGAAGCACAACTATAGTTGCTTTTGCAGCCAGTGTAGATCAAGGTCAGACTGCATAAAATGTGCAGTCTGATCTTTGATCTACATTGTCTGCTTTGCTGAAACACCAGAGACAAAAGCAGCCCTGAAACAGCATTCATTTAACTCTACCACACAACAATATTCTACATTGGTCCAAATTGAAAGCATTTGCAGACGACAATTTCAATGTGGCTAAAATGATGCATTTTTTCTTTGATAGAGCAGAAAACATTGTGGAAAAAGGAGAAAATGCTGGTTACCAGCATTTTCTCCTTTTCCCCTAATGTTTTCAAAAGACTTCTTTCCCAGGGTCGTTAAAAGTCAGCATTGTGTTAGGATTAAGGATCTCATTTCTGGTTGGAAAATGTCTGCTAGGTTTATTCGGCCCTGTAACAGTTAAGAATGGTTGGTGAGTACAAATTCTGGATTACTGACAGTCATGACAATTGTAAAGCACGACTCCAGCAGTTGGAATGCCAAAGTTCAATTTTTATAAAGGATGTTTTTTGTCAAGTTAGATTGCCGAACACAAAAAAATCCTCCCATCTCTAATTTCTGAAGCTTGAGAGTAATTAAGAAAACAATTAATTCTGACAGGTGCTTTATGCATTTCTGTAGGCTATATGAGACACACGCATGTCTTGAAACTCTATACAAAAATGCATTTTTTTGTTTTTCTTGAAATATGAAATTTTATATCTGCTCATTAAAACTAAGTGAAAGTGTTAATTCTAAATCAAAATGTTGTAAACTGTATCTTGGAAGATATTTTTAATTTGTTGATTGAGAGAAGCTGCCTTGAAGAAAGTGTTTTAAGTCCATGTTTTATATTCATTGTCTCTCCTTTTTATATTTCTGAATTAATAAAAAGTAGAAGGTACATAATTATGAGCAGGGCTCTGGCAAAAGGGGGTTTAATGCATCTCCATGATGCACTGTACCCAGCAAGTGATCAGAATAACCACAGATCCCTAAAATCCATATTGTCTAACAACCAACTGAATCACTAGGCAGACTGGTCCTTTGGCATATGGAGAATTTGACCAGTAGCAAAAACACTTGAACAAAGTAAGCCTGCACGGACTCTTAAGGCTGACATGGGTTGAGAAGTTTTATAGATGCATTAAACCCCCTTCTCACAAAGCATCACACATACTGATATAGTTTGCCTACATTATCAAAATGGATGAGTCTAAAATTCTGTGGTCTGGTATAGAGTTAACTCCTCACCAGATGACAAAAGTTTGGACTTACAAAAAACCCAAGCATTTGCACGTGACATATTAAATATGGCTTTCATGAAAAATATCTTTAACAGGGAGGAATTGAGCATTGTGGGAAAAGGAGAAAATGCTGGTTACCAGCATTTTCTCCTTTTCTCACAATGCTTTTGAAAGATATCTACCTCAGGGTTGTGAATGATTGATCGAATGGTGTTTTATGCTGCTTTCAACATTATTTCAGTGATATCATGGCGACAGCTCACATATTCATGCATTTCCTAGGTTCCACCAGTACTAGGTTAGGGATCTGAGGTGTCTTGCCCAAGGACACTCCCACAAAAAACCAAGTAGTTCCAGTGAGACTCGAACCAAGGGCTTCTAGGTTACTTTATGACTGAGCCACGCAGGAGCCCTCTCAGGGTTTTGAAAACACAGGATTTTTTGGTTAAGGTTCGAGATGTAATAAGCACTATGAGGAGTTGGGTCACCCTACCCACCCCCCTACCACCCCAAAAAAAGAAAGGAAAATTGTTTACAATAAACTATTATTTCATTGAAGTTACAAATGCTTCATTGGACTTGGTGAAATATTTCACTTACAATTTGCTGAACAATTCCAACTTTGACAACCCAGGAATTCTTAAAAAACAGTCTGGGAAAAGAAGAAATGCTGGAAACCACCCTTTTCTCCTTTTTCCTAATTGTTTTCTATGCTATCATTTGTGTCAAATTCAATCTGTTGTTTGTAATGGCTTTCAATTTGGACCAGTCTGAAATTTTCTCCTTAGGTAAACAGTTGCCTATTTTTTCAAAGTGCTGAAACAAAACTTCAGACTTCGACAAAATAATTGAAGAAATAAAATTAATCTAACATTTGCATGTTTTACATCATAAGAGATTTATTTTGGAAAGTCACTCTTGGTCTACTATTGCTGAAACAAAACGCAAAATCTGAATCCATTTTTTTCAACCTCATAATGAACATTAATCCTTTAACAAACAAAAGCACCCCATGTTGGTGCCAATGCTCAGCTGCGAGTGCTTGATTTTCAGAGAAAACTCTAAATCAAAAAAGGGACATTACTATGTCAAAAATATTTTAATGGTTACCTGCCCCTGTTGTATAGGTTTGCCTTTTGATAGTTAACAACTTTCGCAATCTTGTATGAAGTAAAGATCCTCAGCAATTACAGAAATAATGTAATATGTCGATTTTTTTTAGGAAAGAAAAAAAGGGGGCATAATTGAATCAAATATATTTTGAAGGTAACCTGCTCCTGTTGTTTGGGTTCCCAATTTGATAGTTAACAATTTATCCAAGTCATAGCCCTGGTATCATACAGACAACAGTGCCATGTCTACAGTAATACTTCTACATTTTCTTCTAAAACAATCAAGCTAATAAATGTTTTAACTGCCCTAATGAAGCAGTATTTTGAGAACATTGAGGGAAAAGAAGAAAATGTTTGTAACCAGCATTTTCTTCTATTCCCACAATATTTTCTACCCTTTTAGAGACAAAACTGTCATTGGACCCACATTAAATTTCCTGTCTAAAATAGCTTTGGATTCGTAAAGTCTAGAATTTTGTCGTTCAGTAAAGTAATAATCTTTTCCATCATAAACACTGCTTCTGCAGGCCTTCAATCTTAAATCTGCTTAAAATTTAAACTTAGGACTTTCATTAATTTGTCTTCTTCAAAAATTTGATATTTGGTCCAGGCATATTATAAGGTGGAGAGGAAAAAAAAATTGTGGTTGCTTTATTTGAACTTGTGACTCTAAATACTTGTTTTCTGTATCTGCCGACTGAGCAAGCTTTGGAATAAAATTTTTGGGTATTTTTGAAATGTAGAGATTGATACCTAGTTACATAATTAGTAGCATCTATCCTGTGACAAACAGGGTAGAAATTTCATCAAAGAGAGAAAAACAAAAGAAAATGGGCATCCATCATGTTTTCGAGCCAGGGATGGAACCAGCAATCTCCTGTTCTCAAGTCCCCAGCCCTACCAACAGAACTACTGGGGCTGGGCAAAGGCAAAAGTAGTAAATACAACAATTCCACAAAATTCAAGTTTTAGACGGCTATCTCTTTTCTTAGAAATAGTAGAAGTCAAACACTGAAGACACCCACAAAAATGACAACATTTCATGGTGAACTGACAACTCTTTGTGCACCAATGAAGTGAACTGAATATTTCTAGTCAGTAAAGCAAATCCAAATATTTAAAAAATAAGGCTGATTTTTTTTGTGTCTGTCTTTCTCAAAAAATAAAAAAAAAGCAACTAGAATTAAGATTGCACTGTAAGTTCACTGCAGTGTGATCTTGATCTACACTCATTGTTAAAGCAATTCTCCTGAATTTCTAAGGGTAAAAATAAGCAGTAAAGTCATGGTTGACTTACAAATAATGAGAAACCAGTCACCATACACAGTATTATAGCTATCGGAGGGGGTATGAGTGAGGGTAATGTTGGTGATTATTCCTCGTTTATCCCTTCACTAAACAATCCTGAGTTTTAAACCGTAGGCTGCCTAAGGTCTCCATGAGCATTGAATTAATGATGACTACAGTATACCATTTTTCTGCAAGTAGATAATCAGTCATTGGTAAAAGTATAGTGGAACCCCCAAAATTTTCAGAAATTCCCCCAGTTTTTCAAATTTGTTAATTTAGGGAGTGAAAAAAAAATGGGCCTGTCGGTGCGCTGCCAATCGACATTATCGACAACTGTCGATTAATTAATTCAGCTGTCGATTAATTTTTCCAATTGTCAATAAAAATTGTCGATTAATTTACTCCCAAAAAAGTCGGGTAAAATTCCCTTTACTTGCCTTGATCACGAGCTAATTTGCACCGGAAATGTGTGGTAATCACTTGTTTCACACCTCGGCGGACGCAACCTTAGGTAATCGACAGGTCACAATTGGCTTGTATATTCCACAACGCATGTCATGTTACCGGTTGTTATTCTAATCCGTTAATTGGAGAACAGTTGGCGATTATTGTTTATTTCACGTTAAATTTTGATTGACTATTTTAATCGACGCAGTGATAGAATGTCTTCGATTTCGATACCGCCAGAAACGGCGATGGCGACTAATGGAAACCAATTAGATATCATAAATTCGTTTACATTGCTAACGTAAACCGGCACTGTTTAAATGTCGGCGAACAAAAAGAAAACAATAATTCATAATTTAATTTAATTGACATGTTGACATTATTCTAATAAATCTCGTTCTTGTACCCCAAAAATCTTGTCATTCTTCACTTACACGTCAACATGGGTCGTCCTAAATGAAAACTATCGCCAATAAAAAAAGATAACAATCTAAGGAAAATTAAACTGCATTTACAGTATTGGATTTAGCAGTGGTTACCAGTGAATAGCATTATGAAAATTCAAATGAAATTTAAAGGCTTAGGTTGATAACCTTCGTCCACTTCACTGTTTAGGTACTATCGAGTGAATGACTTTATTTAAGACATCTTACCCTCCTCATTGACCTTATTTGAAAATAATTAAGGTCAACAGATAATAAAGGGAGGTAATTTGTCATGTTATAGAAAATTTTCTCCTTTACTTGTGCACATCATTTATTACAATACAAAGAAAATTGTTGTTTGGTAAAGGAGTAACCATTCATCAAAAGCAACTAGGACCTTAAAGCCTTTATGCTTTTATGTAAATATTGTGGGAAAAGGGGCACTATCCCAGGAAATGGTATAGAGCAAATTCTCCTTTCCCACCACATTTTCTACAAGGTAAGATTAAATATATATGACAATTTTTTTTCTTTTGTTTATTATTGTCGTGGAAATGACTATGTGAATGAAAGTTTGAAACTATGAGTAAAAAATAAAGTTAATGCTACATGTGCATGTCTTTTCTTTTAAACCAAACTTCACGCGCTTAATTTGTCTATTATTTTTTTCAAGAAAAAGTTGTTGGCCATTATTTTACTTGGGCCAGAGCTAGCACTGGTTATGGGAACACTAATTGTGAGAAAGGGAGAAAATACTGCTTACCAGCATTGTTTCCTTTTCCCATAATGTTTTCAAAAGCCTTCTTCCCCAGGCGAGATTGTATGGTAAAGGTTTAGTTATAGCATTTTCAGACTATTAGACCACAGTATTAGCCACAATATTAGGCTATGTGGGTCCAAGATCAGACTGCATGTTCTCTACTGACTTATCTTCAAAATTATATTAATGTTGTACTCTGCATCTCCAAGTTTTAACTGCTCTACCAGTGTGCAAGTTTCTCTACACTGCAACACTTTGATGTCTCGTTTAACTTACATAACTCTCTCATCAGTGTATGTCTGCTCCCACCATTATGATAATTATCGACTTAATGATTAACAACACTAGTGGATAAGCAATCATCATCAACCCAACACTATCCTTGTGAAATAATTTTTAAGCAGTTGGCATCTAAAAATCAATCCGAGGATCCATCTTATTCCCCCACCCCCTCCCTGGTCCTAGGTCATGTAGACGTGCTCTAGTGCATTAGAGTATTTGCAGCAAAATATTCTAGAGTATGAAAAAAAAAAGACACAGGACATTATCAATTAACACTTTACCAGACGACAAAATTTTGGACTTGTCCAAACTGAAAGCATTTGCAGACGACAAATTACATGTAGCTCAAAAGGTGGAAGTTGTCTTTGATAGGGGAGAAAATATTGTGGGAAAAGGAGAAAATGCTGGACCAGCATTTTCTCCTTTTCCCACAATGTTTTCAAAAGGTTTCTCCCTAAGGGTCGTTAAATCTTGGGATTGTTTGGTAAAGGGTTAAGGAAATAATAACAAAATAGTGCAATTCCATGGCCATCTTTGCAAAATACATATGAACCATGCTCTGGCAAAAGGCATTGAAATGCATTTCCATGATGCATGATACCAAGCAAATAAACACACAATAATTATGGATCCAATATAAGCCCTTTTCCATAACTGACTGAATCATTAGAGACTCTTGTCCTTTGACAAGCAGAAAATTGACCAATAGCAGAAAGTTTTGATCCAGGTCAGCCTGTGTGGACTGCATGGGCTGATCTAGGTCGATAATTTTTGCAAATGCATGAAGCCCCCTTTTCACAGAGCATTGCTCATATCTATGTAGCAGATGGTATACTTAAGATTAGACTGCACATTCTGCACAGTTTGATCCTGATCTATACCATCTGCAAAAGCAACTATAATTGTGAGAAACAGTCTTAGAGTCAAAATATTGAGACAAATATAAAAATTATTCATGGTGAGCAATTTCTAAATATTTCATTGCTCATTATCTCTTGAAACAAATAACAAATAGGAGAAATATCAGAAAGAAAAGAAAAAGTGATAGGCCAATAAAGGCCTGAATGGATCTTGTGGCAGTCACTGACTTTCAGGAAACCAGCTAGAATTTATCATTGGAAAAGTTCAAATAAGATGAATATATCTTATGTCCAAATCAGCTCTAATCCAAAATAATATTCCCAATCAGCTGTAATCCAAAAATGAAAATACTTCTCTGATCAGAGTTAAAAAACCAACCTTCATGGGATTCCGTAAGTATAAGAGTACAAGAGCACTGCATGCAGGTGTGGCTTCTGAGTTGCTTGATTTTCAGTGAAAATCATAAGTTGTAAAAGCAGCATAACTGTGCCCTTGTTGGATGGGTACCCTTTTTGTTAGTTAGTAACTTGTCCATTTTTGAAGCAAATATCTTCAGTGATAACAGAGATACTATAAATGTCAAAAATTTCGCACCACAAAAACGATGATGCAGAAGACGATGGGGCTATGACAATAACTCTTCTTTGAAACAGCACAGCTAATAATAGACTTTGTAAACCCCCGTTTCAAAAACTTGCGAAAAAAACTGTTTTCATATTTAAGGAAGTTCCATTATTTTCAAACATCTTGAATGAATTTATATTGAAAGAAAATAAAGGGGGTTAGGGTATTTCAGCTAGGCTTGAACCCTTAAAGGCTTTCAGTCCTGGATTTTAATGACCCTTGAAAACTTTGTGTAAAAAGGAGAAAATGTGGTTCCAAGCATTTTTTTTTTATTTTTCCCACAATGTTTTCTACCCTTTCAAAGAAAAATACAATCATATTGTCTGCCAAATTTTTCAAAATGAGCAAGTTTAAAACTTTGATGTCTGATAAAGAGATGACAAATTCAGTGTTACTCAAACAACTGACTTTGTCTCAGAAAACAGAAAACAATGTGGGGAAAAGGAGAAATGCTGGTAACCAGCATTTTCTCCTTTTCAAACAATGGTTTCAAAAGCTCTCACCAAGGGTTGTTAAAACTCTGGATTGTGTGGTACAGGGCTAATCCTTTGCCACACAATGCAGAGTTTTAACAACCCTGAGGAAGACTGCTTTTGAAAACATAGTGGGAAAAGGAGAAAATGCTGGTAATCAGCATTTTCTTCATTTCCAACAATGTTTTCCTCCTTTTCTCAGACAAATTTTCTCTCTTTGAGTTGCATTTCATTTTTATCCTGCAAATGCTTTCAATTTGGGCAAGTCCAAAATTTTGTCATTTGGTAAAGGGTTAACCTATAGACAAACTGACTACATTTTCCTACATCATTCCTAGTTTATTTATTGACTGGTATCTCTTTTCCAGATTATAAGCCAAAATCCTTTATCACACAATCCTGATTTTTAACGACCCTGAGAAAGAGCTCAAGAGAAAATTATGGAAAAAGAAGAAAATGCTTGTAACCAGTATTTTCTCCTTTTCCCACAATGTTTTCTACCCTTTCAGAGATGCATATTACCATTTGAGCCACATTTATCGTCTGGAAGTGCTTTCAGTTTGGACAAGTCTACATTTTTGTTGATTGGTAAAAGAGCTAAAGCTTTACCACATAACAACAGTATGGACCTGCCCATATTGAAAGCATTCCCAGATCATATGTCAAATAATAAATTTAATCCTTGAAATTGTAGGAAATTTTATTTGAAAAGGATAAAGTGATGTAAACATGTATTTTCTTTTTTTCCCATAATGTTTTCAAAAAAACCCTTATTCCCACAATGTTTTCAAAACCCTTATTCCTCTGGGTCATTAAAACTGAGTGGTAAAGGGTCCACTCTTTATTATGCTACAAAATTCTTCACACAGACAGCAAATTAATTGTTGCAAAGACAATACATTTTGGTTTTGAAAGGTTTGAAAAAAATGTAGGCAAAAGAAAAAATGGTGGCTACCAGATATCTCTCATTTTTTTAAGACACAATGCCATTTCCTCAGGGTGGTTAAATCTCTGGATTGTAAGTTCTTACGAACAAAGCCCATAACAAAGAAACAAATGAACAAATGTATGGCAGATATACAGGGACCAGGCAGGATTCGAACCTAGAATGCCCGGATGAAAGGCCAACACCATAACCACTGAGCTACAGAGAATTCTCCCTAACGCAGTTGTTAGGTATTGTATTTAAATCCGGATGAAGCCATGCATGAAGGAGTGGTCTACCGTAACAACCCCCTCTTAAAGTCATCATTTATTGATGACTTAAAGCCTTATTAGGCAGAAAATCCATTTTTGGACAACAAATGGGATTAATGGCTCAATGGCCAATCCCGGACGAGCCCCTATCTTACGAACAAAGTCCGTAACAAAGAAACAAATGAACAAATGTATGGCAGAAATACAGGGATCGAGCAGGATTCGAACCTAGAACGCCCGGACAAAAGGCCAACACCATAACCACTGAGCTAAAGAGAATTCTCCCTAACGCAGTTGTTAAGTATTGTATTTAAATCAGGATGAAGCCATGCATGAAGGAGTGGTCTCCCGTAACATAGGTAAAGGGTTAACGACTGGTTTACATGTGTCTCACTCAATCTAGGGTCTCTGTTCCCCACCCATTCCTAATTTCATTCCAAGACTGATTCTAGATTTAGAAAGTAACACAACTTCTGATTGGCTAAACCATTCGCTTTAGCCAATCAGAAGTTGTGTGACTTTCAAATTTAGAAAATTCTTGAGAATAAGACTTAGAATGTCCATTAGAATGGTCGCTGAATATGGATCCCTGAGTGGAAAACACTACAGTAGTCTCTTTTTTTAAAAGTATAGATTCAGATCAGACTGAACAGAACCATTAATCTGATCTTAATCCTTTACCACACAATCCCAAGTTCTAACAAACAGTTAGGAAGAAGCCTTTTGAAAACATTTTAGTAAAAGGAGAGAATGCTGATAACCAGCATTTTCTCCTTTTCCAACAATGTTTTCTACCCTATCAAAGACAAATCCCAATGTTTGAGCCACATTTGAATTGTCGTCTGCAACACTTTCAATTTTAACCCTGAAATCTTTACCACACAATCTAGAGTCTTAACAACCCTAAGCAAGAAGCCTTTTGAAAACATTGTGGGAAAAGGAGAAAATGCTGGTAACCAGCATTTTCTTCTTTTCCCACAATGTTTTCTAACCTTTCAAAGAAAAATTCTCTTATTTGTGCAAAATTGAATTTGTCGTCTGCAAATGCTTACAATTTGGACCAGGCTAAAATTTTGTCATTTGGTAAAGAGTTTAAGTGCAGAATAACTCAAAAGACATTTTCAGTCTAGAACTAAGACCCAAATAATCAAAGTTTCAATGTTGTCCTTGTCTAAAGTGTTTCAGTAAAGCAGACAGTGTAGATCAAAGATCAGGCTGCATGTTTTGTGCAGCCTGATCTTGATCTAAACTGGCCACAAAGGTAACTACAGTTGTGAAAGACACTTTAAGGGTTAACAAGTCTAAAAAGTTTTGTCACTTGGTAGAGTTAAATCTACACTACAAGGGTCGTTCATTTAATTGTGTCACTAATAGGCCTCCATACCACATGACCATTCACATGGAAATAACGGTATTTTCAAAAGCAAGTTTTTTTTTAATACTGGCACGTAATTTTGTTCTGATAGGTCCATTCTATCAAAAGTTATTAAAAGTTAAAGTAGGTGCAGTCATATACACTGGCTATATTACTGAATGTACAATGGACCCAAAAGCAAAGCTTGAAATTAGGGCCTATCTTAAAAGTTGTGTTAGTCTAATTATTTCAGCTTCACAAATATATAGTGAATTATGTTAGATACATGGGGCTTTGGTGGTTTTAAAATGGTTGGTTTTCAGATTGTATAAAAAATTCAAAGATGGTAAAACTTACTTAAAAGATGCACCCCCCCCCCATCCTGGTCAACCCAAAAACTGCAGCTTCCAAAGGAAATGTTGTTGCTGTGGCAGATTAAATTAAGCAGGATGCCAGGCTTACAGTAAAAGAAATAGCTTAGAGAGTTGGCATATCATCGGGGTCAGTTCATAAGATTTTGACCAAGGAGTTAAAACTTCGTAAGATTTGCACTCGATGGATCCCCCACCTCTTGACAGATGAACAAAAGGCTATTTGTGTAAAAATGGCCAAAATTCTTCTTAAAAAGTACAAAAATTGTGACAAACACAGAATATCAGAACTGTTCACAGGTGATGAAACCTGGATTTATTATTTTAAGCCCCAGAGACGTGTCAATAATAAACAGTGGCTGCCCAATGACCAAGCTAGGCTGATCGTAGCAGAAAGAATAAAAAGTGTGGGAAAAGTTTTTATATGCATATTTTTTTTTAATTCAGACAGTCCAATTGCTCAAATTCCTGTACTTTAAACGGTTAAAGTCAAGTTTTACAAGGCCAATGTTCTTTCAAAAGTGGAGAAACACTATGAAAAATGGAGACCTAGAACCGGAATTAGGGGCCTGTGCCTTATCCATGACAAGCTGCTTACAAGTCTGCAATTGTTCAGAATTTCCTGGAAACGGAAAAAGTGGTACAGCTTCCCATCCACCTTATTCTCCAGACCTCAGCCCAAGTGCCTTTTTTCTCTTTCCTTTATTGAAGAAAACACTCTCTGGACGTCAATACGGCTCTAAAAGTGCCTTGGGAAGTGCCATTTTTCAGTGTCTGCTGGGTATTCCCAGAAAAGCCTATTTTGCAGCCTTCACAGACTGGATTTCCAGAACTGAAAAATGTATTTCTATCAAGGGAGAATATTTTGAAGGGATGAAATGAACAAAATATATGCATTTAATAAAATGCATCTCATAGACTCCCAGTGACACAACTAAATTAAAGACCCTCGTATCTGCTACTTTTTGACTGATTGATTGATTGGTGTTTAATGCCGTTTTCAACATCATTTCAGTTATTTATATCACTGCTGCCTGAGTGCACCTATTGATGCTTTCCTGGAGTTTCTGTTACCAGTACTCTGCACAATATTCTTTGCAAGCCACTGGCTGCTTTCGCACATAATCGTCGTCAAAACAATGATCAGGGGTGGGAGAGGAATGAATCCTGTCGTAATGACTATAATCAATCCTTAGAAAGAATTTGGCTGAGCCGGGGATCAAATTAGCGACCTCCTGTTCTGCTACTTTTTGAGATATGCTTACTAGCACTCCATCATACAATACAGGGCTTTTGTTCACTGACTGGAAAAATGCTTTTAACCTTTTACCAAATGACAAATTCTGGACAGTTAAAAGTACTGGCAGACCACAAATTATATGTGGCTGAAATGATGAGGAAATGTCTTTGAAAATAAAAAAAAAAAGCATTTCTCCTTTTCTTACAATATTTTCAAAAGCCTTCTTTGCTATGCTGGTAACCAGCATTTTCTCCTTTTCCCACAATGTTTTCTACCTTTCCCAAATCAAATTCCAATTTTTGAGTCACATTTATTCTGACGTCTGCAATTTATTTCAACTCGGACAAGTCTAAGACTTACTCTTTATCCAATCAGAAAATTTTTCTTAAAATCCAAATTGGAAGCTTTTGCAGGATAATACATTAACTTTGTTTAAATCTATTTATTTCACATCAATTGAGAGACATGTTCTATCAAATTATACAAATCTCTCTCGATTCTGTTTCCTGGGAACTACACCACTACTTGCACCGAATGTGTGGGCCAATGAAAAATCCCAAAGTTGACACCCACTCTCGGGTATCGAACTCGGGGCCTTATTGTTACAAGGCCAAGCTCTACCTCACAACCACGGACACCACACCCGGATAATACATTTAATGTGTCCTATCCTTCTACTGCACAATCCTGAGTTTTACCAACCTTGAGGTAAAGGTCTTTTGAAAACATAGTGGAAAAAGGAGAAAATGCTGGTAACCATTTTCTCCTTTTGCCACAATGTTTTCTGTCCTTTCATATATGAGTTCTATCATTTCGACCACCTTTAGTTTGTAGTCTGCAAATACTTTCAATTTAGTCACATCTAAAATTTGAGTTGTCTTGTTAAGGATTAAATGAAATTTGTCTTTCAATTTGTGCAAAAAGAAAAAAAGGTATGATAATATCAATCTAAAATATGCATAATCATTTAATGTTGGATATCCAATGAAATATAGTTTGAAGAGGAAATCAACCTCCTCCCTTTTTCAGATCCGTGATCTACCATGTAAAGTTGTCAACATGGTACAAGACAGGTGGATTACAGCTAAGAATACTCTTGTTACTATCAGTTTCTGTTTATGAGGAAATCGGATATCATAAATCGACTAATTATGCGATGTAGCCCAGTTTCGAGTTAGCAAATGCAAGTAATCTTAGATGTATGTAATGTAGTGCATCAGTGCAGCATAAACTCTCTCTTTTCCGAGCGACGAAATTTCAAAATCTGTCTATGTAAAAAGCACTAGCAGATAACAAATAAAATATGGCCTAAAAGATGACAGTTGTCTGTAAAAAGGTAGAAAATACTGTGGCAAAAATAAAATAAATGCTTGTTTACCAACAGTTTTTTCTTTTTCCCCCACAATGTTTTCAAAAGCTTTATGTCTGGGTTGTTATAATCTGGAATAGCATGGTAAAGGGCCATACAACAATAAACAGATAATGTAATTGCATTTATAATTACTTTTATACCCACTTCCCCTTACAACATCCTTTTCCACTCAACTCTAGACTACTTATTATGAAATGGATATATTGCCTCTGTAGAGTACAGTAAAACCTGTCTTTATGACCACCTCTATAAAGCATGCAACCTGTACTAAGGAAGCATGTATTGAGTTCCTAGGGAAATATAGAATATTATGCTGTAGTGACTTTCCTGGTGCATGTATTTGATTCGAGCTGTTTGAGAAAATTTGAAATTGCTCAAAACCAAAGGTTGAGCCAGATGTCAAAATTTTCATGTGGAGTGATAGGCAAATACTAGCGCCAGAAAAATTACTACAGCATAATATTCCTTTTATTATACTGTATACGTGGATATACATGTGTGTCGAAATATTTGCAAATTACAGATTAAGGGCATTTTGCGTACAGAAATGTTTGTGAATTCAAGACACTCTTTATTTGTTGGTATACTTGTAGTAAAATATGCTAACAGAAAAGTTTGCGAATTTTTCAAATTTGTGAAATCGCAAAAATTTCCACGTCGCAAAAATTTCCACCTATAAAGTACACCTTCACCTTTCAACGAAAAAATATTGCAGTTGTTGATATTTTATTCGAAAACGGTAATAATGATAGTGTAGTAGCCAGTAACTTTGTTTTTATGAATGGCGGATGAATGTTGCAGTGTAAAATTTTGACAAACCAAATTGCAAATAGATACATACATATTCCACTCTCGAGTTTAATCATCACAACCTCATCATACCATATTTGGAACCGTATTTCACAGTTTGTAGATACAGATTTTTTTCTGTCCTGTGTGATATTTTATCCTCGTGTGACGCATGTATTTTCTCCAGAAAACTTTCTGGTATATAATAAAAGACTGTACAATCCAAATACTTTCAGTGCCATATTTGGCAAATACATCTGAGCATATTAAACCATGCAGATCCAGAAAAATAAACAGAAATATTTTGTCAGCTCTGGTATTTACCTACATTTAGTACATTTAAGGTCTACGGCCCTAACTCTCATATTAAACTATGGAAGCTGCCAAGATTGGCCGAATAACCTTTACGAAAATGTCGTCGTTACACAATATTTACCAATGAGTTAGTGAGTCTATGGCCCCTAACTCATATTAAAAGACAGAAGTTGCTGAGATAGGCCAAAGAGTCTTTACGGAAAACGTCGACGTTACACAATATTTACCAATGAGTTAGGGGTTGTAGTCCTTAAAAACACAACACTAGTTGTTGGTTGAGAATCCGCAGTAATAAAACAAGTTTTGATATATTTTTACCTTAAATATAACTCATTATTATTCCACTGAATGGTGCACAAAATTTCATTAAAATTATTTAATTTTTTTAATCCTTTACCAAACAATAATAGTTTGGACTCAACCAAAATAAAAGCATTTGCAGCTGATAGCTGAAATGTAGCTCGAATTGTGATTTCTGTGTTTGATAAAGAAGAAAACATTGTGGAAAAAGGAGAAACTGCTGGTTACCAGCATTTTCTCCTTATCCCTTGTTTTCTAAAGCCTTCTTTTTCAGGATCATTAAATATCGGGTTTGTGTGGTAAAGAGTTAAACATAACGGAAGATGGGATTTGTCTTTAAAAGGATAAACATAGTGGAAAATGGAGAAAATGCTGGTTACTCGCTTATTCTCCTTTTCTCTCATTGTTTTTCACAGCCTTTTTGCTCTGGGTGGTTCTAACATAGGACTGTTAGGTAAACTCTTTACCAAACAACAAAATAATTTTATTATACGTGTCAAAATAGGAAGTATTTGCAAATGACTTAAAACATGCCACAAATGATGATATCTACTTTTGAAAGAGCAGAAAACATTGTGGGGGCAAGGATAAATTGCTGTTTACCAGCATTTTCTCCTTTTCCCACAATGTTTTCAAAAGCCTTGTTCCTCATGGTCATTAACCCTTTACCACACAATGCTGACTTTTAACGACCCTGAGGAAGTAGCCTTTTGAAAATATTGTGGGAAAATCAGAAAATGCTGGTAACCAGCATTTTCTTCTTTTCCCACAATGTTTTCTACCCTATCAAAGTAAAATCGCATCATTTGAGCCACATTGAAATTGTCGTCTACAAAAGCTTTCAATTTAGATAGGTCTAAAATCTTGTTGTCTGGTATGGGATTAAAACATGGAAATGTTTTTTAGTAAAGGTTTGCAGTTTACAGTTTTGAAAACATCCTTCTAAAATTCATGGGTTAGTCAACATATGACTGGTTTCAACAAATTTGAAATAATTATAAATCAATAAAACAGAAGAAACTAAACGGAAGACATAAAAACAGCTTTCTTATAATAGTCAAGGATGTGGGTTTGGGTGGAGAAACGGGCATGGATCGTAAATTTACATCATACTAATTGATACTTTATATCACAGACGATTGCAGAAGACATAATTTTCAATTAAACCCATTACCATAAAATCCTGACTTTTAACAATCCTAGAGAAGAAGGCTATTGAAAATATTGTGGGTAAAAAGGAGAAAATGCTAGTACCCAGCATTCTCTCCTGTTTCCACAATGTTTTCCATCCCATCAAGGACAAATTTTGTTATTTGAGTCACCTTTCATATTATGTCCTCTGCAAATATTTTCTACTTGTACAAGTCTAGAATTTTACCATTTGGTAAAGAGTTAAAGCTCTTACCTGAACCATCGATGTGGAGGCTGGTTGCCAGGCCATGGGGATCCATATGGCTCGTTATACATGGTCATAATGAGAACCAGTTATTCACTGAAATAAAAATAATAATGGAATACAAGTTTATATGTAAGCCATTCTCTGTGAAAAAGGGGTTCAGTGCATCTCTGTGATGCATTATATCAAGCAAGTCAACATCCAATTATACATCCGTAAAATCCATTTTGTCCAAAATTCAACTGAATCATGAGGTAGAACGGTCTTTTGACACTGAGAAAATTTACAAATAGCAAAAAGTTATACCCCATGTCAGCCTGCACAGCCTGACCTAGTTCCAATGCTTTTTACAGATGCTTTAAGCCCCCTTGTCAAAGAAAATATGACATATGGCTTGCAACACTGGAAAAGGGGCATTCGGACATTTGCGTAAAATGTCATCTCGGACTGCGCAGGCTAATCCGAGACCACACTTTACGTGTACATTAGATTTTGTTGTTTAGTAGACTTGCGCAAACAGAAAATTACATAAAAACATAAAGTGCCATCTCGGAGTAGCCTGCGCGGACTGCGCAGGCTGATCCGAGACGACACTTTACGCAAATGTTCGAATGCCCCTTTTCGCGTGTTACAAGCCATATATGAAACTCTACCAGACGACAAAATCTGACAAGACCAAATTAAATGCATTTGCAGATGCCATATATGTGGTTCAAACAATGAGATTTCTCTTTAAAAGGGAATCAAACATTGTGGGACAAGGAGAAAATGCTGCTTACCAGTATTTTTTCTCAAAATGTTTTCAAAATCTTTCTTTGTCAAGATCTTTAAATTTCTGGATTTTGTGGTAAACAGTTAATAAATTAAAAGGAGAATTTCTATAAATGAAGAAAAACATTGTGTTTATTACTTATGAGTCGTGCTCTGGCAAAAGGGGGCTTAATGCATCTCTGTGATGCATGATACCAAGCAAGTTATATACAAAATTATGGATTCATAATGGCTACATTTTTTAACAACCAACTTAATCACAAGGTAGACTGGGCCTTAAACATATAGAAAATTGTCCAATAGCGAAAAGTCTTGGCCCAGGTCAGCCTGCGCAGGCTGACCTGGGTCGATACTTTTCGCAGATGCATTAAGCCCCCTTTTCATAGAGCATGGCTCATATATTTCTGAAGCATATTCTATTGAATATTGGATAATTTAGGTCCAACATTAAATTGCACATTTTGTGCATTCTGATCATAAACTACAACACCTGAAAAGAGCCACTCAGTTATATCTAATCCTTTACCACACAATTCCTACTTTTAATGCCCTTGAGAAACAAAGCTTTGAAAAAATTGTAGGATAAGAAGAAAATGCTGGAAGACAGCATTTTCTCCTTTTTCCACAATGTTTTTTACTCTATTACAAACAGAAATCATCATGTAATTTGTCTTCTGCAAATGCATTCAATTTTGACAAGTCTAAGGTTTTTTCATTTGGTATAGAGGAAACCTAACCCTCTGCCAGTAAAATTTTTACAAGATCATTGCATGTGGGTGCCAACGCTCTGCTGCTTTTGCTTGCTTTTCAGTGAAGAGTCAAAAAAAAGGACATAACCATGTTAAAAATACATTAATGGTTACATGCCCTTGTTATTTAGGTTCCTCTTTTGATAATTAACAACGTGTCCAAGTTTTAAGCAAATGTCTTCAGTAGTAACAGAGATATTATAAAATCTCAAAGTTATCGCACAATAACCAGGGCTATGACAATACCTCGAAATTTTCTTCAAAAACAGCTGAGCTAATAAACACATGTACTTCTGTCATCATCAACACTATCTATTGTCTAGTTATCATTTTTTGGGCTCTAAGGCTTACCAGATGATACAATCCTTACAACCTGTGGAAGAGGGCTTTTCAGAACATCGCTGGAAAAGGAGGAAATACTTGTAACTAGCATTTTGTTTATTTCAAACCCCGTCTTCTATCTTTTCAAAGTTATAACCCCACTATTTTGGGCCAAGCTTTCAATACTTTATAGATATTTATTTTTCAAAAGCTGAAAAACAGGTTCTTGCAACCAATATTTAATCTCTCTTGATTCTGCTTCCTGGAAACTACACCAATACTTGCACTAAATGTGTGGGCCAATGAAGAGTCCAAAAGTTGACACTCACTCCTTGGACCGTATGGTTACAAGGCCAACTCTCTACCTCACAACACCAGACAGCTTTCAATACAGATTGAGTCTGAAATTTTCTCCTTTGTTAAGGAGAGAACTCTTTACAACATGCCAAAATTTTAGACTTGTTCTCTACTGAAAGTATTTGCCACAACAAATTATTATCAGCTAATATGCATGATGAAACCTTTCCTTAAAGAAAGCTTTTGAAAACATTGTGGGTAAGGGAGAAAATGCTGGTTACCAAAGTTTTCAAAAGCCTTCCTCCTTAAGATCATTAAAACACAGGATTGATAAAAGGTTGGAAAGCAATTCAGAGTTCTATGATTGACTTTTGTTTTCTATTCATTTTTTTAACTTCATTATTATTATTTTACAGTATGTTAAACTCTGGTTTCTATTTCATCAATCACAAATTATTCAAAAGGAAACTAAACAACTCCACTTTCTCCATTTACAAGCCACAAAGACCTCTGTTCTAGCAGTCTTATCCTGGCTTTTATTTTCATAAAACCCACACTGTTTACTTTTGACAGCTACCTAGGCTTTAACTCTTTACCACACAATCCCGGCTTTTAATGAAAGAAGCCTTTTGAAAACTGTGGGAAAAGGAGAAAATGCTGGTAACCAGAATTTTCTCCTTTTCCCACTGTGTTTTCTACCAAGTTCCCAAAACAAATTTCTTTTTTTTTTTCCCAGTTACTTTTTTTGTTGTCTGCAAATGCTTTAAATATGGACCAGCCTGTAATTTTTTTGTGTGGTAAAGAGTTAAATTCAAGACTGTACATGTATTAGCCACTGTGTCCAACAGTGAAGATTTAAGATCAGGTTGCAAGTTCTGTGCTGTCTGATCTTCATTTTCACCGTTGGCACAAGCAAAATTGTGCACTTTGCTTTAACTTTTTACCAACTGACAGAATTTTAGACTGGTCCAAATTGAAAGATTCTGCAGAGGACAAATTAAATGTGGCCAAAATGACAAAACTGGTCACTGATAGGATAGAAAACATTGCAGGAATAGGAGAAAATGCTGGTTACTAGCATTTTCTCCTTTTCCCATAATGTTTTCAAAAGCCTTCTCCTTCAAGATCGTGAAAAGTCAGGGTTGTGTGGTACAGGGTTAATCTTTAGAGCATAGAATAAACATAACAGAAATTTTCTGTTTAAAAATAAGACTCAAAAAATTGCAATTAAATGGTTACTTTTGTCTATATAATAATGTTTCAATAAACTGAACAGTGTAGATCAAAGATCAGACTGCTATGTTCAATGCATGCAGAAAACATTGTGGGAAAATGTGAAAATGCTGGTGACCATTATTTTCTCCTTTATCTTCAATACTTTTGAAAGCCTTTCTCTACAGTCAAAATAGATTGTTTTCTTTTTTACCCCACAATCCCAAGTTTTAACAACCCTGAGGAAGTACTTTTTTTAAGACCCCCATGGGAAAAGGAGAAAATGCTGGTAACCAGCATTTATCCTTTTACCACAACATTTTCAACACTTTCACAGACATTTACCATTATTTCTCTTCCCTACATTTAATTTATCATTTGCAAATACTTTCAATTTGAACAAGTCTAAATATTATTGTTTGATAAAGGATCAGTCAACAGTCTGTCATTGACCTGTCATTAAAAGCATTTAACTGGTTGATTTCATTTTTTTCCCTTTTTTTTTTAAAAAAATTGAACTTAGAAGAAAAAAGAAGTTCCAAATGTAACTTGAGTTTTCTATTAGCAGACAATATTTTGCCCTGCCAGATGGGAACCGTACTTCTGCTCTAGTGTTTCAATTCATTGTCACAAAAGAAGTCATATGACACTATATAATGAGCTTTACTAATGAAATTAAGTGGCATCAAATATTAGCATTACATCATACAAATACTATGCAAATTTTTTTGGATTAAAAAGTCTTGTTAATATTTTACCACACAGTCCCAAGTTTTAACCATCAAAAGAAGTAAGCTTTTAAAAAAAAAAACTGGGGGAAAAGAAAATGATTTTCTCCTTTTCCTGCAAAGTTATTCAAAAGCCCTTTTTTTCCAGGGCTGTTAAAATTTGGGATTGTGTGGTGAATAATTAAAAGACTAGAACTTGTTTTTCTACAAAAAAACAGATGTCTCCCCCTCTTTGGTGTCAGAAGGATGGATATGTCACCAAGGCAATTTCTAACTGAAATAATGGTCATTTTTCTCTAACGGTTTTCGAGTTTTAGAGCGGACACGAAATTGTACGTAAAATGAGTAAGGAAAATAATCAAAGTGACATAACTCGAAAAATATACAAGCCAGAGTTATGGTTCTTGTGCATGACACTTCATCTCATGGTTCTTTACAAATGTGTGAAGTTTTATCAAAATATCTTAAAAGGTTTTCGAGTTATAGAGCGGACACGATTTGTGAAGGAAAATAATCAAAGGGAAATAACTCGAAAAATATACAAGCCAGAGTTATGGTTCTTGTGCATGACACTTCGTCTCATGGTGCTTTACAAATGTGTAAAGTTTTATCAAAATATCTTAAAAGGTTTTTGAGTTATAGAGCTGACATGATTTGTGACGAACAGACAGACAGACAGACAGACACACGCACCGGGAAAAACAATATGTCTCCCGACCAGACGGGGGGAGACATAAAAACAGTAAACTAAATAAATGAAATGGACTCAGAAAATGGGTAATAGATACTACAATTTTGTGGCTTACCTCACAAAATATCAGTGCACACACTCTGTGCAGTCTGATCTGGTAACACTTTTATCTACCAATAAGCATTTTAAATTATGCCTAATGCTTTAACCCTTTACCACACAATTCCAATTTCAAAAAATCCTGAGGAAGAGGCCTTCTGAAAACATTGTGGGTATAGAGAAAATGCTTGAACCCAGCATTTTCTTCTTTTCCATCAACATTTGTTACCCTATCAAAAACAAATTTTACCATTTGAGTCAAATTTCTGCTAACGGTTTCAATTAGGCCAAATCTACATATCTGTGGTTTTATAAAGAGTTAAGGCTACTTATATAAAGGCTACCTTTGTTTAACTCTTTACCATACAACAAAATTTTAGACTGTACTAAATTGAACACATTCGCACATTGACAAATCAAACGTTGCTCAAATGCTGATTTTTGTCTTTGATATGGTAGAAAACATTGTTGGAAAAGGAGGAAATGCTGGTTACAAGCATTTTCTCCTTTAACCACAATCTTTTCAAAAGCCTTCTTCTTCTGTGTAGTTAAAACTCAGATTTGTGTAGTAACTTAAAAGCATGATGAAATGATCAGACAAAGAGACGAGGGTAACCATCATGTTATATTATCACATATTTAGTTAATCTGAATGCATTTTACAGAGGTAAAGTTTTTGTTCATTCTTGATGGGAAAACCGTAAAGATAGATTTTGATAAATGGAGGCTAATGTTGTAAAAAAAAAAAGCCTGTTTTAACCCTTTACCAAATAATCCTGACTTTTAACGATCTTGAGAAACAAGCATTTTGAAAACACTGTGTGAAAAAGAGAAAATGCTGGTAACCAGCATTTACTCCTTTTTCCACAATGTTTTCTGCCCATCCCAAATCAAATTTCGATTTTTCAGTCACATTTATTTTGTCGTCTGCCAATGCTTTGAATTTGGATCCGTCTGAAATTTTGTCATTGTGGTAACGAGTATTGAGTTAACCTTTGTGGAGGTTAACCCAGATTTGACTGCTTAGACTGACAATGTAGATCAAGATCAGATGGCATACCATGTGAAGTCTGATCCTGAATTTCCACTGTTCACTTTTTTACTGTCTATTCCGACAAAAACATTTTTGAAATTGCGGTATCTGCATCTTTAGTTCGGAGTGAGATTGTCTATTTTATTTATTCAGCACAACTAATGTAAATTATCTATCACTCTATTTTACTTAACCCTTTACCAAACGACAAAATTTAGACTTGTCCAAACTGAAAGCATTTGCAGACAACAATTCAATGTGGCTAAAATGATGTGATTTTTCTTTTATTGGGTAGAAAACATTGTGGAAAAAGGAGAAAATGCTAATTATCAGCATTTTCTCCTTTTCCCGCAATATTTTCAAAAGCCGCCTTCTTCAGGGTTGTTAAAACTCGGGATTGTGTGGCAAAGGGTTAAGTTGCAATCAGTTATGCTTCAGTTAAGTTACATTTGGCCTGTGATGAGTTTACAATTCCCTATGATGGCCTTATCCCTCTTTACATGCAGCCTTCGTATGGCGGCCATACGGTTATCATACAGATTCACAGGTGTTGTAGCCTCTGCAAGTTTGTTAAACTCCCCACAATGATAAATTTTAAAATCACCAGCTTGATACCCATAGGCATTTTGTGAAAGCTAGCATGATCCATGCACAGGCTCAGTAAAGAAGCTGTGCCATGACCATGCAGACAATGTACAATTTCAGATGGTCACTTTGTACCAAAATATCCCAGAACAATTATACAGCCCCCACTCTGCTATTGCAAGATTACTGCACTGTGCCTTTGCTATCTCTGTGCGGAGACTGCATGATTTCAATTGGATTTCTGTACAATATCCATACGCCTATACCTCTATCTGTTGCCGAAAGATACCACAAGAAATTGCTTGATGCCCATATGAAATGTAAACATGTATGCTATCACCCTAACCACCTACAATGCCTGAAAAATCATACAGAAAATTGCTGACAAATAAATTGTATAAAGCCAATAGCAAATGTAAGCCAGGCATCACTAATAACAGCCTTCTGGTCAAATAATAATGTTTCCTACCTAACAGAACCAAAACAACGCTTCTTTCAGTTGACTCTTCACCAAACAATCCTGTGTTTTAGAAGAAAGAAGCAATGTAGGGAAAAAGAGAAAATGCTGATATACAGTATATTCTCCCGTTCCAACAGTATTTTCTAACTTTTCGAAGACAAATTCCATGATTTGTGCCATATTTTATTTTTTTCATACAATTGCTTTCAATTTGGACAATCCAATTTTGTTCAACAGTACTGAATTAAGAAGACCCTAATTAAAACAATTTTGAAGGTGTCACAGCCTGAAAAATCACTTCACAAAACAGGCTGTAGAATGAACCCTTCAAGAGCCTTTCACAACTATATTAAATTTTGCCTTTGCAGCCATTGTAGATCAAGATCATATAGCAACAAAATGTGCAACCAGATCTTTGAACTACACAGTCCGCTTTGCTGAAATATTGAAGACAACAGCAACCACAAAATTGCAATTGTTCTAGTTGTGTTTCTAAAATAGAAATTTCTGTTGGTTTCATTTACCACAAAATGCCGACTTTTAACGACCCTGAGAAAGAAGCCTTTTGAAAACATTGTGGGAAATGGAGAAAATGCTGGTAACCAGCATTTTCTCCTTTTCCCACAATGTTTTCTACCCTATAAAAGAAAAAAATTGCACCATATGAGCCACACCGAAATTATCGTCTGTAAATCTTCCATTTTAGACTAGGCTAAAATTTTGTCGTTTGGTAAAGAGTTAAGATAACTGACAAACTCTAAGTTTGGCTATCTGATTGGCCAAGATATTGACATTTAACTCTTTACCAAACGACAAAATTTTGGACTAGTCCAAATTGAAAGCATTTGCAGACGACAAAATAAATGTGAATCAGAAATTGAAATTCGATTTGGGAAGGGTAGAAAACATTGTGGGAAAAGGAGAAAATGCTGGTTTACCAGCATTTTCTCCTTTTCCCACAATGTTTTCAAAAGCTTTCTTTCTCCGGGTTGATAAAAGTCTGGATTGTGTAGTAAAGAGTTAAGTCATATTTCTATGGTAGTGGCTTGCTGTACACAATGGTGGACCAGGGTTTTAACCCTTATTTTTTTTTTGGGGGGGGCGGGGGGAAATATGTCCGTATTGGACAGTGTAGATCCAAGATCAGACTGGTACTAGATAAAATGGCTCAAAGGTGCGCTTACAGTTAAGCCTAAGATACGGAATTGTTGTTGGTCGTCAACATTATCAAACAAATAAAGGGGTATAGCTGCCTGTACAAAACAACATAGATGCATACTTTAAAAAAAAGAAAGAAAGACAATTTTGTCCAAAACTGTCACCAGAGACCACAAAATAACTTCTATAATTCAAAAATTTTCTGTGGGAGACCCTCTAGATCCTCCTGGGTAATCCCCATCCGACTCCATCTTAGCACTTCGCACCTTGGACCATACCTTTGGTACTACTTCTATATACAGTGTTTCTGCAAGCTCATGAATCTTGGGGGTCTTCAGTAACTCCTTGTTTAGAATTTTGGGGATCATTTAGAAATTCTAAGGGTCATGGTCTTTGATTTTTTAATTTTTTTTCCACATGTTGCTCCCCTTTGTAGATGTCACATAATGCTAAAAGTTTTATATGACAGTTTGGTATTAAAGGTAAAAGTTAAAAACAATGACTTCATAGAAACTGTCATCTGTTATCCCAACCATGATTGAGCAGGGTCTAAAACGTGGACAAAAAGTTTAAAGTATGGATTCCATACAGTAATATAGGCAAGACAACAGCAATGTCACACAGCATAATATCGTGTTTTAGACCAATAGTGTAAACTGAACATAGTACATAGTAGAGTGGATTTGATATGATTCTGCAGTTATAAACTTGACAATTTTGTAAGATATATTGATTGAATCAGTCTTTTATGTTACTTTTAAATTTTGTTTCATGTTGTGTCAAAAACAATGTATTAATTTTGTTACATCAGGCTTTCATTTTCCGATTAAAAAACACAAACATGGACTTTCTGAAACGCTGTGTATACTTTGTTTTGGGCTAGCTATGTCACTGAAATATATCTCTAAAGCTACAATATGGCCAATCTTGATCAAATTTTGTGTGTGGCATCATTACCCCCCAGTCTCAAAGACCCCGAATTGATCCCGAATTTGAAATTTTCAAATTTGCGGCGAATTCGGCTAGCTTCGGGAGATTCGTAGTGCTTCATGAATCAAATCGGCGTCAATTCGGGCTCAAAAACACTTCAGGGGAAAAATTTCAACATGCGCAATTTTTCTTCCCGAATTCAAAAGTCGAGCCGAATTGATCAGAAATCGGCGTGTTTCGGAGTACTTCATAGTACTTATACTACACCGTAGTGTTTCGGTGTACTTCGTAGTAGTCAATTCCGCATTGTTCGGGTAAGAAACTGGCCCAAATTTCGTGTACTTTCCCCAGCTGCAGCAGCTCATGGTACTCTCCAGTGCTCTGCCTCCTGTCTTTAATAAGCCAATGCCGCACCCACCACCGCCTTTGTTTCTTGTGCTTAAGCTGTGGACAGTGCTGTTTGTATTCCGCCCCCTGCTGTTGCCAAACAAGACTTTGTTCAGGCAGAGCCTTCTTCCTCGTCTCAATTTTGAAGCACAAGATGGCAATGATGACTTCCTCAGTTGTGGTTGGCACGTTGTCACTTCAAAAGTTAGGATGACTGATTCTCAACTGAAAAATGAAGAATTTATATACCTGGCTGTGTCTTTAGTTCAAATTCAGGTGCAAAGTCTTGGAGAAGATTTGAAACTTGTAGTACATCCGGAGCTGTCGATGTAGTTCGCCGTTGTTCGTTGTACATCATAGTCCTTCGTACATAGAAATTGGGACAGTCGGTGTAGATCGGGATGCTTCGTAGTACATCGACTCTAAAACTTGGCGTACTTCGGGAGAGAGTCGGGGTGAAAGCGTAGTAAATCGTAGTATGTTGTAGTACGTTGTAGCACGTCTGGAAAAAAATCATTGTACTTCGGGAAATACACCCTGAAGGTTTATTGAACGGCTCGTTTTCTTAGTGATTTGGAGAAAACGCTGTTTCCCGAAGTACTACTATTTTTTGGTGATTCGGGCTCTGTGAGACCGGGGGGGGTTAGGCAGGGGAGAACACTGCATGAGCTTTTTAGGCATGTCTGACCAAACTGTGTTTACCATGGCGACCAATAGCTCCTATTCACTTAATATCAAGAGAAAAATGGTGTCTCTAGCTTTTTTTTTTTGTCATTTTTGATCAGATCTGTTTCAGACTTGCAGGGAACAAGGACAGCTGCAAGAACTTAGACACCTTTGAAATTCAGCAAGATCAGTTTTCACATTCCGGAGTTATTTGCCCTTTAGCATTCCTAAAGAAAATAATTTGACAAAATGTATAAATTGCACATTTACACAATAATACAATCACCTTTCAAACTGTATTTATCAAGATACACTGCACACAACAACAAATATTTCTTTTTTATCAGATCAAAGTTTACTTTAGTTATTTGACGATAGTTTGTTACCATTTTACCCTGCATTGCTGTAGGGCTATCTTTCTGCAACATACAAATGCAATAAAACCCTTGGCAACCTGGTACAAATAAAAAACCTAGATGTCCTTAAACGAATCTGAGGCAGATAACAAAAAGAATCTTTTGACAAAATGGATAATCAACAGGACTCAAAATTTTGTAACTGGTTACATGCAAACATGTTGGGCTATAGAAGACATGATGCTCATTTAACTCTTTTCCACACAACAAAATTTTGAATTTTTTCAAATCCAAAGCCTTTGCAGACTGCATATCAAATATGGCTCAAACAATGAAAAGTATTTTCTTAAGTATAGAAAACACTTTGGGAAAAAGGAGAAAATACTGGTCAACAGCATTTTCTTTTTTTACCACAATGCTTTCAAAAGCTTTCTTTCTCAGGGTTGTTAAAAGTCGAAATTGTGTGGCAAAGGCTTGAATGAATTGTTTATTTTGTCCAAATGTTTTCAAAATCAGTCTGTATCAAGACACGAACAGTTATCTGCTGATGGAAACCTGATATCAAAGATACCATTTATGGGCACCTAAATCTCTAAGGTTCTTCATTCACAGATCAAAATAATGTGTATATGTGAAACCTACTATCCCACTTATCCCTGTAACTGAATCTAGCTTAGTCCCTATCAACAAGGTTTCTATTTTGCTTACATGTCACATGATCATAAATACAATGGTGCTCATGAAAATCAACTACATCATTAACCATTGTAAAGTTATTCACATCTTTTAATCTGTCGGTGAAAAATGCCGACAAAATTGATAAATTTGGACCCCACCAAAATGAAAGCATTTGCAGACAACTAATTAAATCTGGTTCAAAAGAAGATTCTGTTTTTAAATAGAAGGAAACATTGTAAAAAAAAAAAAGGAGAAAATACTGATTATCAGCATTTTCTTCTTTTCCAAGAATGCTTTCAAAAGTCTTCTTCAGGATTGTTAAAACTTGGATTGTGTAGTATAGGGTAACATAAGGTTTTTTCAAATTTTGAGATGATATCAAAATTTTGTTTTTGTAAGGGAGACTAACTTCAATTGAATGTTTACTTTTATTTAGATGTTACATACTTCTTTTTTCTTTTCTTTTTGTACTTGATTTAAATCATCCACACAAACATTTACAAACAGTTTTTATTGTCTTGCATCAGATCACTTTTGAAAAGATTGTGGCGAAGACAAAACTGCATGTAACAGCCAACTCCACCCACCTTTTTATATAGTGCATGCAAATAGTTTAACTCTATACCACGAAATCTTGTGTTGTAACAACCCTGAAAGAGAACGCTTTTGAAAACACTGTCATTAATTTCATTTCAGTTCTTTTAACTCTTTGTCGAATGACAAACTTTTAAGCCAGTCTAAGTTGAAGCATTAGCAGGTGAAAAAAAAAAAACAATTATGTTACTCAATCAAAGCGTTGAGAACGCTGATGTGGCATTTGTCAAGGAAGCCACTGTGTAAATTTAATAATTTGAAAACAGGAGGGCCATGATGGCCCTGGATCGCTCACCTGAGTCAATAGGCGAAATTCACTCCACGCGCGTAATTCAATTTCTGACCAATTGTCTGGTCAATTGAGCTTAAAATGTGGCCTCTGGAGCGTCCACAAGGAATTTCCTGAAGTTGACCTAGTGACCTAATTTATCACCCGATGTGACCCAATTTAGAACTCGTCAAAACATTTATCAAGACAAACATTCTGAACAGTTTTCAAGTTAATTCAGCAATAAATGTGGCCTCTAGAGTGCCCACAAGGTATTTCTAAAATTTACCAAGTGACCTAGTTCATGACCCCAGGTGACCCAATTCCAAACTCACCCAATATTTCATCAAGACAAACATTCTGACCAATTTTCAAGTCAATTGAGCAAAAAATATGGCCTCTAGAGTGCCCACAAAGTATTAGTTTAATTTAATCTTGAGACCTAGTTTATGACCCCAGGTGACCCAATTTTGAACTGACTGAACACGTTGTGCTCAGGTGGGCTAACAAACTTAGAACAGGTTCACTACATACCAAGTAACAAAGCTCTATGCTTTCCAGTTTTAGGAAAGAAGAATTTTAAAGTTTTCCTTCTTTGTTCCTTTGTTCGAACTTGTGACCCCCGGGGCAGGGCCAGTTTTGACCCCAGCGGCATCACTGAACAAACTTGGTAGAGGTCCACTAGGAATTGCTACATACCAAATATCAAAGCTCCACACCTTCCAGTTTTAGGGAAGAAGTTTTCCTTCTTTGTTCCTATGTTCGAAATTGTGACCCTTGGGGCGGGGCCAGTATTGACCCCAGGGGCATCATATGAACAAAATTGGTAGAGGTCCACTAGGAGATGCTAGATGCCAAATATCACAGCTCCATGCCTTCCAGTTTCAGAGAAGAAGAATTTTAAAGTTTTCTTTCTTTGTTCCTATTTCCGAACTTGTGACTCCCGGGGCGGGGCCAGTTTTAACCCCAGGGGCATCATATGAACACACTTGGTAGAGGTCCACTAGGAGATGCTACATACCAAATATCAAAGCTCTACGCCTTTTAATGTCAGAGAAGACGATTTTCAAAGATTTTATTATTTTTTTCCTTTCTGTTGCCATAGCAACCAGAGTTAAGGGTGGAATTCAATCTCTTGAACAACTTTGGTAGAGCTTCACCCAAGGAACATCCCTGCCAAATTTCACCAAGATTGGCCCAGCGGTTTAGGAGGAGAAGATGTTTAAAGGAATTGTGGACAGACGGACAGATGGACGCCGGACAATGACCGATCACAATACCTCACCTTAGCACTTCGTGCTCAGGTGAGCTAAAAAAAAAAAGAGAAATATTATTTAAATATTAACTTGAAAATCAACCTCCTAAGCAAATTAATACGTCTCTTTGGTTAAAGGGAGATTACTGGTGCCTAAGTTTGCATTATTTGTGTATTGGTCGTCTCCCTTTGATCTTTCAAGAGGAGTCAGGAGAAACGTCCCTTGACGGAAGGATGCACGATGGGTAGAGAGAGAAGCCATGTAAATATATTGAATTCAATTAAGTTTATACCTGAATACTATGATTTTGAGATATCTTTGGCCGTCAGGACCTAATTCCCAACATTACAATAAAGTTTTCTTCCTGTAAATATTCATGCACAATCAAATGAGTAGCGTGCAATCATGGGACGAACTGGTTTTGGAACGAACAACCCCGGAAGCAAAGCGGTCAGAAGACAAATTTTGTGCATATCATTGAGGTGAAGCTATTTTTACTCAAAAAGAAGTATTTCCATGATCGATAGCCTTTTGCAGTTTATTTCAATACGCCATTTCCAATTATATATCTGAGTGCTATTGAAAAACTCATTTGTCTTGAAAAATTGAGTTTAACTGGGTTTACTTCCTTCGGTTTTGGACAAAATACCATACATGGTCTTCAAAATTCAATATTGAACATTTATTATTGATCTCATAGTGGCATTGTCTTCGACAAATGCCACAAAAATAAAATTTTGTGTTAAAAGAGCAAAAAAACTTTGTGGAGAAAAGGAGAAAATGCTGGTGACCAACATTTTCTCCTTTTCCGACAATGTTTTCTACCCTATCAAATATGAAAAACATTTGTGCTATGTTTGTCATCTGCAAACGCTTTCAGTTTGGATCTACCCACAACTTTGTTGTTTGGTCAAGAAATGTCTAAATCTTGATTTATATAGATTTTTGATATTTCATGAGGATGTTTCGAATGTCTCGATTTAAAGTTTGTTCAAAGGGATAAAATGCTAAATTATAATTAAATTATTTTCAGTCAGCAAGTAAATGTAAATACACTGTGGCACTTTATGGGAAATGTTAAAAATTATGTCAGAACTTTGAATCACAAAATTCCTTTTCGACCAAAACTAACAACCACTGACCTCTCTGAATAAGTTATATGCTTTCAGAGTAGCATGAAAAGTATATAAAATCTTACAACTGATACATTATTATTAAGCTTGTCAATATTTTCCTACATGAAAATATTAATGCATCAAAGTCCCAGTAAATTATAAGCCTAAAAAGCTTGTCAACCCAGAGAAAATAATGTCCTCTGATTTTCACTGGTGAGTTAAATCATGTGATTATCTGATGTCACACGCTAAGTAAAAAAAGGAAATGACATAACTTGGTGCATATGATACCCCCATTCCACTGTGCCGCAATACCCCTGCTGTCATGGAGCTTCTCCAAAATCTCCCTAATCAGCGCAAAAGTGCAGACAAGGGCCAAATATTGGCTCTTCAGCATTTCTAGTAGGCTCATAGTGCACTTCAATAAAGATCTTGCTGCACTGGTCACTGTTGTGCTTCTATGGCACTTGGAGTCTCTCCAAGATGCTTCTTCTAGGCTTCCACTTTGGCACAGGCTTTCAGGCTACGGCTAAGTCTACACTTACTACGTTGCTGGAGCAACCTTCCTATGACCTATGCACTGGAGCTGCGCTACTGTTGCACTTTTGGAACGTTTCTATATAAAATCAGCGATTTAACAGCTTTGGCAGCAGTTGACCATTGGCCATCGAAGACAACAGAGAATTGGTGCCAGCTTGCAGTTATGAACAACAGATTGATATGATGGGTGTTGTGAGACAAGCCAGATTGATAAGTTGGGTGTTGTAAGACAAGCCAAATGGAGAAAGAGGGCCAAAAAGGCTTTGGGCTCGTACATGGTTGTCTGCAGAGAGAAAGCTCCAATTTAGTCATCATGACCAACTTATGAGAGAACTTGACATAGAACACAGCCCGTCATTTTTCAAAATTACAGGAGAATGGAGCCTTACATATTGATGAGATCTTGCATAGAGTTGGTCCTGGAACCCAAAAGTGTGACACCAACTTCAGGAAAGCTCTTGAACCAGGCCTGAATTTGGACAAATATCTCGACACTTTTGTTACGATGTGCTGTGCTTGTGCTATGTTACTGGCTCTGCTGCTACGATACTGCTGCGTTTATGAGCTCTTGTTACGTTTTTGTGCCACTTTGAGTCTGAGGCAATCCCACAACTAAATTATGAGCAAGGTCAAAACAATGCCCTAAAGTGGTGACCATGAAGCATCTGAAGCTTCGATCAATGTTTCTACTGTGCTGTTGCAATTCCTTCTACAATTCACTGCATTTTGACCAAAATTTCAAAGCGTAGCGGAATCGCTGCAAAGTGGAATGGGGGTTTTGTCTACCTCCTTCAGTTATCATTCCTTTGTAATTTCTTCCTATTAACCTTCCCAAATGACATATCTTAGTCTCTTCCAAATTCAAAAACATCTGCAGACAACAAATTCAAAATTGGTAAAAATGAGCTTAAGCTCTTTGATAAGGCAGGAAACAATGTAAGAAAAGGAGAAAATGCTGGTGACCAGCATTTTCTTCTTTTCCCACTATGCTTTCAAAAGCCTTCCTCCCCAGGGTCGTTAAAACTTTGGATTGTGTAGTCAAGGTTTCAACCCTGTATTTTCCCACTTGAGGAACAACAAAACATGAAGCACTTTATGACATCATTGTACCTCTCCTCTGCATGTGGTTTGATTTCAAGACATACCACCGAAAGGTTTGGAAAATTTTCTATCAAAGTATCGTCATCAATAAGATGAGCTTGATTTTCAAAACCTTTTCAAGCAAATATTTAAATGTGTTTAAATGTCTTTACCAAACGACAGAATTTTACACTAGACCAAATTGAAAGCATCTGCAGACAAAAATTAAATGAGTTAAATGGTGTTTGCATATTTTTTGTACAGAGTAGCTGGTTAGCA
Organism: Hippopus hippopus; assembly: GCA_946811185.2. Taxonomy (NCBI): domain Eukaryota; kingdom Metazoa; phylum Mollusca; class Bivalvia; order Cardiida; family Cardiidae; genus Hippopus; species Hippopus hippopus. The sequence continues at coordinate 31,236,215 of OX328111.1, forward strand.
GCATTTTCTCCTTTTCCCTCAATATTTCAAAAGACTCCTTCCTCAGGGTCATTAAAATATTGGGTTGTGTAATACAGGGTTAAATCTCGGCTGCAATTGCTTCTAGAAATAAATAGATTTTTTCTGAAAATTTCAAGTCAAAAAAGGGGGCATAATTGTGTCAAAAATATTTTGATGGTCACCTGCCCTTCCTGCACTGGTACCCCTTTTGATTTAACAATTAGTCTAAGTTGAGAGTAAATATTTTTAATAACGACAGAGATATTATAAAATGGTCAAAGTTTTTGCACAACAACGATGCAGACAACAACAGGGCTATGACAATACCTGGACTTTTTCTTTGAAAACAGTCAAGCAAAAATTGAAAATCAAGAACATTTTAATTTTTTAACCAAAAAATCTGAATATCTCTCCGTAGAAAAATTCACAAAATATTGGACCATACCATTTAGTCTATGGCCAGAAATCAATGTTTTTAAGTCCCTTCAGAAAAAAGCTTTTGAGATCATTGTGAGTAAAGAAGAAATTACTAGCATTAACCAGCTTTTTCTTCTTTTCCTATAATGTTTTAAGCCTTTCCAGTACAATCCCAAGTTTTAAAGACCCTGTAAAAGAATGTTTTTGTACACATTGTGGAAAATGGAGAAAAATCTGGTAACCAGCATTTACCCCTTTACCCATAATATTTTTTCTTTCCTTCAAAGACAAATTTCAGTTCTTGAGTCATTTTACTTCGTCATCTGCAAAGCTCTCAATTTCGACAAATCTAAAATTTTGTCATCTGAAAAAAGGGTTAAAGATAAATCCCATCATTCATCATAGACTGGTCTAAAATTTTGTCATTTTGTAACTCTTTACCAAAAGACACAATTATAGACCAGTCCAAATTAAGTGTTTGAAGATGACAAATAAAGTGTGGCACCTGTCTTTGGAATGATAGAAAAAATTGTAGGAAAAGAAGAAAATGCTGGTTGTGACCAGCATTTTCTTCTTTTCCCACAATGTTTTCAAAAATGTTCTTTTTGAGGGTTGTGAAACAACAGAATTGTGTGGTAAAGTGTAAAAGATCAGACAGCATAGTTTGGCCTTGATGTACATGATGTGTACAAGTATCTCACAACATTCTCAGGTGCAGTATGCACGTAAATCTATACCATACTGTTTTATGAAACTATTTGGTAATCATCAGAATTACCGTTTTAATCTTAGCTGCTTTACAGAATCATTTAAAAGCTATAGCTTTTATCAGATACAGAAGGGTAAACTATTAGACACAGGAAAACCAACGCTTTGCCACGAATTTAATCGGCTCTGAGAAGAACCCTTTTGAAAACATTGTGGGAAAAGGAGAAAATGCGGGTAACCAGCATTTTCTCCTATTCCCACCATGTTTTCTATCTATCCAAGGACAAAAACTATCATTTGAAAAAATATTTGAATTGTTGGCTATCAATTCCTTCAAAATGGACGAGTCTAAAATTTTGCTGTAGGATAAAGAATTGACTGGTCGCCAAACAATCCAAAATTTCAAAATCTCTGAAGAAGGCTTTTAAAAAGCATTGTGTGAAAAGGAGAAAATGTGTTTTCCCTTTTCCAGTATGTTTTTCACCTTTCCAAAGGAAAATCTAATCATTTGAGCCCACTCTACCCTCTCCACTGTGAGCAGGTTGTTTGTTAGCATACATCAAAAACTTTGGGCATACACAAAAATTTTGTACACCCTGAATAGGCAACTTACATTATCTGTATTTCAACAAATATGAAATTTCATGTTTAGACGGGTAGAAAACATTGTAGGAAAAGGAGAAAATGCTAGTCACCAGCATTTTCTCATTTTCCCATGTTTTCTACTCTTTCAAACAAAAAATTTCATTTTTGAGTTACAATCATATTTTTTCATCTGCAAATCCTTTTTCAGACTGACCCAGAATTTTGGCATTTGGCAAAGAGTTAAAAGAATTGAAATGAAATTAATAACAAATCAAACCCAACTAGTACCAATGAATATAGTATGACAAATGCTAGCAGTATACTTTATTTACAGAATCAAAATGCTTGAAAATTACAGGCACAGATTGCTTGTAATTCACAACAGAATAATAGACAATTATAGAACAGAAAGCTTGAAAATTACAGCTTGAAAACTACAGTACAAAATGCTTGAAAATTACAGAACAGAAGGCTTGAAAATTACAGCTTGAAAACTACAGAACCTAATGCTTGAAAATTACAGAGCAGAATGCTTGAAAATTACAGAACAGAATGCTTGAAAATTACAACTTGAAAATTATAGTAAAGGATGCTTGAAAATTACAGCTTGAAAATTATAGTAAAGGATGCTTGAAAATTACAGAACAGAATGACTGAAAAAAAAAAACAGCTTGAAAATTATAGTATAGGATACTTGAAAATTACAGTTTAGAAATAACGTAACAGAGTGCTTGAAAATTATAGCGTGAAAATTATTGTATAGGATACTTGAAAATTACAGTTTGAAAATAACAACAGAATGCTTGAAAGTTATAGCTTAAAAACTAAAGAACCAAATGTTTCAAAATCACAGCTTGAAAATTACAGATCAGAATGCTTGAAAATTACAGCTTGAAAACTACAGTACAGAATGCTTGAAAATTACTGCCTGAAAATAACAAAAGAATGCTTGAAAATTACAGCTTGAAAATTACAGAACAGAATGCTTGAAAATTATAGCTTGAAAATTACGGAACAGAATGCTTGAAAATTACAGAACAGAACGCTTGAACATTACAGCTTGAAAATTACAGAAAAGAACGCTTGAAAATTACAACTTGAAAATTACAGAACAGAATGCTTGAAAATTACAAAACAGAATGCACTGAAAAGAAGGTCCTTTCCTCCCTTGTTACATTTTACTTTTTCCTAGAATACAGATGTTCTTACAGACAATGAAAGTCAAAATCAACCTGCACAGTACAGCCTGATCTTCAAACTGCTTAACATTATCTTTGTAGATATTTTGATGAGCCTCTCGACATAGGATTAATTAATTTTCTTTTCCAACCATACTTAACTGTTAATATAGTTTACAAATTTGACTGCATATAATTTTATAGAATTGATTATAATATATAAAAAGCGAAATATAATTGCAACATGTGTTTATGCCCCTACAAATTTTTAATTAACCCTTTATCAAACAGTGCCATGTTTTAACTAGAGCTGTCACTGAATGTGACTTAATACCCCCGCCAGCGCTTTGACAGAAACAGGCAATTATTTGTACACAGACGGACACACGGACGGACACACGGACAGACAGGCTGATTCCAGTATACCCCTGAAAACATACTTTTTGCGGGGGTATAATAATCCTGAGAAAGTAGGCCATCAAAAACCTTGCAGGAAAGGCAGAAATGCTGGAAACCAGCATTTTCTCCCTTTCTGACAAAGATTTTTACAATTTTATCATTGATCATAGAGGTTTGTTCATTTTACTTGTCATCTGCAAATTCCTTAAATTTGTCAAAATGTATCCATTCAGAAAAGAGTCACTCTTTACTGAACAACAAAGTTTTAGACCTGTACAATTTGACAGCATTTGCAGACAATAAATCAAATGTCATGCAAGTCACAGAAATTGTCCTTGAAAGGATAGAAAGTGTGGAGGAAAAAAGAGGAAATCCTGGTTACTAGCATTTTCAACTTTCCTTCAATGTTTTCAAGACGGTTTTTCCTTCAGGGTAGTTAAAACTCACCTAATTTTGTGGTCTGCAATGTGCTTTCAGATTTGACAGGTCTAAAATTTTGCTGTTGGGTATAGAGTGAACTTTTTGTAAACACAAGAGTGAAATTTTAGACTGGTCAAAATTGAAAGCAATTGCAGACAATAACTCAAACGATGCTTTGATGGTATTATTTGTCTTTTACAGGGTTAAAAACATTGAAGAAAAAGGAGCAAATGCTTTTACCAGCATTTTCACCTTTTTCCACAGTGTTTAAAGAAGGCTTTTCTGTCAGGGCTGTTAAAGTTGGAATTATGTGGTAAAGAGTTATAGTATATGGACAAACACATTAACATACAGGAAAAAAGATCCGACACAAACCAGAATATTGAAATACAAAAATTTGGCTACAACCTTTTGATTCTATAATTTTTTTGGGGGACAATTGCCATTGCCTGCCCTGTTGTCCCTATAATCAACTCAAGCTTTCTAAGACTATTTTACTCCTTCATTCTGTCAATCCATTCCTACTTTACAAGCACTTTTATTTCAGTATGGTTGACCCTCAGCACTTTCATTTTCACTCCTTCCAAAATAATCAATCAAATGAATAAGATTGACCATACAATGTTCTCAGGTATTGTTCATATTTGCTTTTGTACCTGAGTATTTGTATGTATCATATCGTATAATGAACAAGTTGTAATGTATATAATCGAGTCATGCTCTGAGAAAAAGGGGCTTAACGCATCTGCAGAAAGTATCAACCTGTGTCAGCTTGTGCCTTAACTGTGGCCTTAACTGTTTGCCTTTATTACATATTCTGCATGTCAAAGGACCAGTCTACCTCATGATTTCGTAGGTTGTTAGACAGTGAATTTTATGGATCCCTAATCATGGAATGGCTTGCTTGGTACAGTAAATTACGGAGATATATTAAACCCCCTATTTTCCAGAACATGGCTTATTTAGAAAGGTCGAACAGTCAAGTCTTTTGTAAAGAGAAATACTAAAAGCCAAATACATAACGTTTTTTTTTTTATAAGGCTACTGCAGAAGATTTGTATTGGAGTTTAATGCCATTTTAACAGCTCAGGTCTTATCACAATGCTACTGGCACAACTTTGTTTCCAAGCCACTGACCACTGTTCATACATGTGAGGTGAAAGGCTAAAAATCGCCACAGAGCAAGTTTGCCTCAACCGTGTGTCAAACCCACAACCACCAGGTCACAAGTCTGGTATGCTAACCACTGAGCTACCCAGCCAGGTTAGACCACTGCAAGCATTACTAGATGATCAAACATTTCATGTCACTGTCTCATTCCCATTTTGTTCTTTGGTGCTCTTGTTTGGAAAATATTTGAGACTTTAAAACAAGACTAACAGCTCTTGAAAAAGAATTATGACAACTGAATAAAGTGTTTAGTTTTGGCATTTTCATAGTTTTTCCATTGTTTTACTTGGTTATTCCTTCATCACACAATCCTGATATTTACCAACCCTGAGAAAGAGGCCTTTTAAAAACACTGTGGGAAAAGGAGAAAATGCTGGTAACCAGCATTTTCTCCTTTTCCCACAATGTTTTCTACCCATTCCAAAATAAATTTTGATTTTTTAGTCACATTTATTTTGTTTTCTGCAAATGCTTTAAATTTCAACAAGTCTAAAATCTTATCGTTTGGTAAAGAATTAACTCTTTCATTACTGAATAAACAAACAGCGTTTTCTCAAAGGCTTGTAACAAATACAGTTCCGCTGCAAGATCAAGACACAGTTCGGTCATAATATAGAACAAGGCAGTAGACAGTGTAGATCAGAGATCAGACTGCATGTTCTGTGCAGTCTGATCTTGACCTACACTGTCCACAAAAGCTTCTGGTGTAGTCTTTGGTATGGAAAGAGTATGAACAAAAAAAAATGTGGAGACAGTATTTTTTGTGGCCAATATTTTTGTCTACTTCTTGGTTGGTTTTTTGTCTAAGTTTCATATGACTTTCACTTTGAAACTTGAAATAGTTTACCATATTGTTCATTCATTTGAAAATAGTTACAGAGATACATTTCTCAACCTTGTATCATTTTCACCTCGAAAGAAAATTTGTAAAAAATTTAGAATTCCTGTGGGAGAGATTTACTTCTTTAATTTTTAACCATCAATCATACAGTTTACTTTTCGACATTATTTAGCTAACAGTTTTTACTGATTAATTGCTACATTTACTGACCGTGAGAAAGGAGGCATTTGAAAATATTTTGGGAAAAGGCCTTTTCCCTCAATGTTTTCTTCTCTTCAGCCATAAATTCCATCATTTAAGTCTTTATGAACCTACAAATTTTAAACTTGTCTAAATTGAAAGCATTTGCTGATGACAAAGAGAGATGTGACTTAAAAATTGTAAGTTGTAGTTGGAAATTTTGCATTTGTTGTTGGAAGGATGGAAAACATTGTGGGAAAAGGAGAAAGTGCTGATTACCAGCATTTTCTCCTTTTCTGGCAATGTTTTCAAAAGCCTTCTCTATTAAGGCTGTTAAAACTTGGGAATGTATTTGAAAATATTTTGTGAAAAGGCCTTTTCCCCTGACATTTTCTTCTCTTCAGAGATATATTCTTACATTTAAATTTTTTTTTTTCTGAAGGAGAGAAAACAGTGTTGGAAAAGGAGAAAATGCTGGTTACCAGCATTTTCTCCTTGAACCACAATGTTTTCAAAAGCCGTCTTTATTATGTCTTTGCCTCACAACAAAATTTTAGACTTGTCAAAATTGAAAACATTTGCAGAAGACAAAGTAACTCGGTCTCAAATGTTGAGACCTGCCTTTGAAAGAGTAGAAGACATTGTGGTACAAGGAGAATATGTTGGTTACTAGCACTTTCTCCTTCTCTTACAGTGTTTTCAAGAGAAGATTTTTCAAACATGCTTAGATGCCTGTACAATTTACATAAAACAATTTTAAAATCCTTCAAATGTTTCTCTGCCACTGAGCCTAACTTATTTAGTTAAAAAATTTAACATAAAATCTAAATATTCATTTCATTTAAGCCTTTACAAAACAATCCCTCGTTTAACCCTTTACCACACAATACCGACTTTCAATGACCTTGAGACAGAATACTTTTGAAAACATAGTCGGAAAAGTAGAAAATGATGGTAACTAGCATTTTCTCCTTTTCCTACAATGTTTTCTATCCTTCCAAAAACAAGTTTTAGGTTTGAATTACATTTATTTGTGGCCTGCAAATGCTTTAAATTCGGACAGGTCTAAATTTTATTGTGTAGTAAAGGTTTAGAAAACTCTGAGGAAGATCCAGTGTCCTCTGTAAACATACTAGAAGGAGCAGGAGAATATACTGATAATCAGTATTCTCTCATTTTTCCACAATGTTTTTCTACTCTTTTGAAAGGAAAATCTCCTCATCTGAGTCACATTTAATCTGAAAAATGCTTTCAATTTCCTTAAGTCTAAAATTTTATCCTTTTGCAGAGTTGATAATAATGCTCAATCAGCTCAGCATGAATAGTTTACTCCGAAATATCTCTTTTTTAATCCATAAACTACTAAGCATGACTAACTGACCTTATGTGGACAGTGTAGATCCAAGATCAGACTGCACAGAACATGCAGTCTGATCTTGGATCTACAATGTCCGATAACGAGATATTTTTCTCCAAAAAATAAGTTTAAAATAACATTATTCAGGTTTTCACCATCAGCTTGAAAGTTTTATCTATCTCTAACGAACGACAAAATTGTAGACTTGTTCAACATGAAAGCATTTGCAGAGAGCAAATTAAAGGTGGTCCAAATGACAAAATTTGTCCCTCATAGAGTAAAAAACATTGTGGGAAAAGGAGAAAATGCTGGTTACCAGCATTTTCTCCTTTTCCCACAATGTTTTCAAAAGCTTTCTTTCTAAGGGTTGTTAAAAGTCGGGATTGTGTGGTAAAGGGTTAACTTATTAAGCAGGATAGGGGTTAATATTTCCTATTTTATTTTACAATTTTATTGGATTTATTTATTTTTTCACAAAAATTTTGTTTGTTTCTATTTTTAAAAATGCTTGTTTTCTTTTTTTCTCAACTTCTTAAAAGACAAACACATTTGTACTGTTAATGAAAAAAAAAAAGAAAAAGATTATGACCACCATTTTCTCCTTTTGCTAGAATGCTTTCAACCCAATGCAAGACAAATCCCATTTTTTAAACTTTTACCACTCAATCATGAGTTTTAATGACCCCGAGGAAAAGGACTTTTGAAAACATCATGAGTAAGGGAGAAAATGCTGGTAACAGCATAATTTTTTTCTCCTTTTCCCACAATGTTTTCAAGCCTTTCAAAGAAAAATTTCCTGATTTCTGCACCATTTAGTTTATCATCTATAAGGGCTTTCACTTTGGACCAGTTCAAAATTTTGTCATTTGGTAAAGAGTTGAGCAAAATTTATTTTGTTTTCACCAAATTATAACTTTCACCATTAATGAGTCAAAAGTTTGTTGTCTGGAAAAAGGTTAATTTTGTTTTCTGTTTCTAACACTGTTTTCATTAGCATTTGTGTAAAAATTATGCATATTGAGGTATAGTTACCTGCCTACTTTACTTCACTTTCTTCATACTTTTTATCTAACAGAGACCTGGTGAAATGTCAGTTTCTTAATACATGCGCTATTTATAAATCTACGAAAAACTATGAAGAGTCACATTAAGGCCAAACTTTGAATGGGTATTTAAAGAAGCAAATCAAACCATAACAATACGATAAATATTTCGGAAAAAGGAGGTATGAATTGTTAGAAGCAATAATCATACATTCCCTGCTCCATAATGACTTTTTAACAGGTATGTTTCTAATAACTCTTCCAGTGCTTTTAATGACTTTATCTGACTTTGAAAAATATGTAGATCAAGATCAGACTACACAAGATAAGCAGTCTGATCTTTGTTCTACACTGACCTTATTGCTAAGACATTTTAGATCAGAGCAATCTTGAAATTTTGATTATTTCTGGACACAAAAATTAATGCCTGCTAATTTCACACCATGCTCTAAGGTTAACGGATATCATTTCCAGTAATAAAACTAAGCATTTGACAAGAAATAGATTTATTAGAGTTTTTCTCTCCTCTTCTCCTTTCTCTCCTCCTACATAATTATACTTATTAACTCTTTCCAAAATAACAAAATTTTATATGTAGCCAAATTGAACACTAATCTTGTGCAAATGACAAATGAAGCTTCAAATATGATTTTTGTCTTTCAAAGCTTCAAATATGACTTTTGTCTTTCGAATGGTAGAAAACATTGTTGGAATAGAAGAAAATGCTGGCTTCCAGCATTTTCTTCTTATCTAACAATGTTTTCTAAAGCCTTCTCCTTCAGGGTTGTTTAAAGATGGGATTGTTTGGTAAAAAGGTTAACAAAATTGTTGTAAATACAATTATATTTAACAAACTAAATGTGGTTTACAGCACTAAATTCACTCTATACTACTTTACAAAGTTCTTGTCTTGGCTCTATAAAAAGCATTCGAACACAACCTGTTACATGTAGCTCATCTGATGTAAACTGTCTTTGAAAAGGTTGAAAATGGTGTGGAGAAGAAGGAGAAAATGCTTGTTGTAGGCATTTTCTCCTTTTCCCAAAATGTTTTCCAAAGGTTTCTACCTAAGGGTCTTTAAACTGAGAGGTTGTTTGATAAAGAGATAATGAAATATCATTTCAGTTGGTAAGGAGAATATAAAATTTGATACTGGCATCTCATAAATATTTTGGGGGGGATTATATAAAGAAATAGCCAAGTACATTCAAAATCAGGCTGAACATTACTGAAGTCTGGTCTCTGTCTACACTGTCACAAAAAAGATGCAAAGTTGTCCTTTGCACTTTGGAATTATTTTTCTTTATTCTGAAAATTCTGTAGTTAAGTTTCTTAAGTGATATCAACTATTATTATATACTTTGATATTGTTCCCATGTATTTGCACTGAATGAAAGTATGCAATATTTTTTCATATTGCATACTTTGATATTACATACTTTAGAGCTTTTTTCACGTGCATTGCTAAGTACGGAACTATTTCAAAACCCGCCATTTCTCCAAAAATCAAAATATGAACGGCCGCCATTATAAAAAATTTCATCGTTAGACATCACATTTTATGAACTTTTCAATGCATGGTACTTAATAAAACCATGAAAAGTAAGCAGAATGTTCGCTTCCCGTATAACAGTCACTACAAATTGATGAAAAATTTGTCTATCGAACATGTTTATCGACGATGAAATTATTAAGCGATGAAAAAGGATCCTCGGTCGCCATCTTGTTTGTTTACATACCTTTAGCAACGGTGACATCATCAAAAGCCAAAATTGAAAATTCTGCGAAAGCACGGTATGGCGACGAAACAAATTTCTTGTCGCTTTTTGAATAAATAAAACTGTTTTCAAAAAGATAAATCAACGAATTTGATGAAAATACTGTAAAATCACGGGAAATTATGTAAACAATATCAAAGTATATAATAAAAAGGTTATTGCACTTGTATGGGGATATATTGTGTTGAACTCGTTCTTTTGGCGTAGTTGCCCTCGCAAGCTCGGGCAACTCTGCCAAAAGAACTCGATCAACACAATATATTCCCATACAAGTGCAATAACCTATAATCTTATTATAAGAAAAAGAACAATTTATCAAAATATCCCATGTTTTAACATTCCTGAAAACATTGACTTTTGAAAACATTGTGGGAAAAGAAGAAAATACTAGAAACCAGCATTTTCTCCTTTTCCCACAATGTTTTCTACCCTTTAAAGGATTTAAATCATCACCTGGACCTTATTTAATTTGTTGTCTACAAATTCTTTCAATGTGGACAAGTCTGAAATATTGTCATTTGATAGGGAGTTAAATGTTTTCCTCAAGACTATGACTTGTATTCTCAAATAACTTATATGAAAGACAACAGAAATAGATTTAATTTCATCTTTTTTCCTTCCTTTTTTTTTTTCTCTCTCTTCCTACAAAAATAATTACATTAATTGGTATGATACAGATTTATAATTTTTCCTACAAAATCCTAATGATTTTTCAGTTTTTGTAAGCCTTGTTTGCTCTTCCACACGAACTTATGTTTTTCATGACCATGAGGAAGGCAAGAAATAGAAGGACATAATGGTATCCAGCATTGCCTTCTTTTCTTCTGATTTTTTTTTACTATTTCAAAGACAATTACAGTTTATTTGTTGCATGAAAATGCTTTCAATACAGAGGGTTAACGTTTTGTACCCTGGTAGAGAGTTGACTGAAAATGAAAAAGTCCATGTGAAAAAAAAAATATACATCTTGCTATCCTGAGAAAGATAATTTCTCCATTAATTAAAGTGTCGATTTGTATCTAGAGGTTCTAGGTTTGGTCCCTGCATATGGACTGAGTTTCACGTTGAGACCTAAACTAAAAGTAAACTGTATCAATGACAATACATGAATGATATGGCAGTCACTGTGATACACCTGAAATACTGTTGAAAGAAATATAAACACCATATACATCAATAAATACATAGAATCTATCCCAGCTGTCAACATTTTAGACTCATCCAAATAGCATTATGCAGACGACAAATTAATTTGCCAAAATTGATTGGCTAAAACAATAGGATTTTTTTATAATTAGGATAAAAAATACAGCAAGGAAAGGATAAATTGCTTGTTACCAGTGATTTTCTCCAATTTCCGTAATTTTCTTGGGTAATTAAAACACAAGATTCGCTGGTTAAAAAGTTAAATTAGATAAATAGATTCATTTTTTTCTTTACCGGCAATGTTTTCAAATGCCTCCTTCCTGTTAAACACTAGTTTGTCTGAGAAAGGGCTAACAGAAAAAGATAAATATCTATTTGTTTATTCATAGCTTCTTTCTTTCTCTTTCATTTCTCTACCATTGCCTGATCATAGTAATTAAAAATTAATATTTTATCAAACTTAAAAAATACCAAATGTGAGTATCTTTTCCTTCTGCAACTATATTTTATCTACCTTTTTTCATATTAAACCATCATAAATGGATACTTCAACACTTTTTTTTATATTTGTTGTTGTCATATTTGTTTTTATATTTGTTGTTGTTGCCACTTTAAATCAATAGAAATATAAAGATGTATCTATAAAAAGAAAAACAAACAAATATTCAAAACAATAATACATTTTGATGAAGAACAACATTGTCTTTTAGCAGAAGATTGATTTGTATTTAACATATTTATCAATTTTAGCTAGACAACTCCCATCTCAGATAAATGAGATTTAGTTTGTTGTCTGCAAATACTTTTGATTTGTACATCGTAAAAAATATTATTTTTTGGTAAATATTAATGTTAGGCCATCATAAATAATAGAAAAAAAAATTATTATTGGCTCTCTTGTCTCTCTTTTAGCTTGAAAAGAAAGAATTGTAAAGATATATCTATTTGAAGAAAAACTGAAATTTATAAACCAAAATTCTATATTTGATGAAAAAAAATATCAATTAACACAGATTAAGGGGGATGATGTTTATTGTAAGTAATATATGTGATTATTGAAACTTCTTTACACAAAACTACAGTTAGGTTACTGTCTGTGTGTTGTCTAGTTGGAAAAAAAACTGACAGAGGAAAAAACTTAGTAAGGTAAGAAAGTAAAAGAGACTGTTTTTTTTGCGCAAAAATGACACAAACAAGTTTGTGGATAAAAAATCCTTGACAAGACCACAAAAAATTGAACAATTTACTGATGTTTTTCTTTAACACACAATTTCATTTCTAAAGTAAAAAACTGAGATCATCAAAAAATCAGATTTTTTTCTTTCTGATTCACTCGAAAAAATCATGCATACTATTTCAACATTAGAGACTAATTCATCTGAAAAAAAAAGTTTTGAACTGTAAAGAACTAAGAAGTATGTTTAAATACCTGGTGCAAAAAACAGGAGGAAAAATGTTTTCTCAAATTTGAAAACAAATAAATAAATTTACCTATTCCATACTTTGCACTCCATTAGTTAATAATAACTCAATTAAAACAATTATCTTCGTTCAGTTTTATAATCCTTTTGAAGCAGACGACATATTTACAGTGACTGGTTTACAGCCCAATACCTGGATTTTATTAGCATCTGGTGTGAAGTTTGTAACCAATCCCAGATACAGTATGAAAACTGAAGCAGGTAACCAAAAAAGCAGTAGGAACAGTATGCTGCAGACATTTATACTTAAAAAGTTGGTTAATCTTATTTTAATTCTTTCCAATGGTTAAAATTGTTAACTTTTCAAATTTGAAAGCTTTTGCAGACAACAAATTAATTCTAATTCAACTCACTGGTTTTTTGCTTTGAAATGGTAGAAAAGGTGAGAAAAGAAGAGAATGCACGTTACCAACATTTTCTCTTTTTCTCACAATGTGTTTAGAAACCTTCCTCTTACACCTCTTGGATATGAGATCATGAAATTTGGTAAAGTATTGTTCCGAAGACTGTTAACCCTTTACCAAACAACAAAATTTTAGACATGTCCAAATTCAAAGTATTTGCAGACAACAAAATTAATGTGACTCAAAAATTGAAGTTTGTTTTAGGAAGGGTAGAAAACATTGTGGGAAAGGAGAAAATGCTGGTTAACATTTTAGGCTAAGCGATAACGACCAAAATAATTGTAATTTCACTCTGTACCAAACAACTAAATTTTGTGCTTGACCAAACTGAAAGCATTTGCAGACTATGGGGTTGAAAATATTGTTGGAAAAGGAGAAAATGCTGGTTACCAGCATTTTCTCCTTTTCCTACAATGATAACAAAAGCCTTCTCTTTCAGGGTTGTTAGAATTCAGGATTTTGTGGTAAAGGGTTAAAGGCAAGTTCTGTGCAGAATGTCCCTGCAAAGTGGACAGTATTGTTCATAGATCAGACTGTGCAACTAATGTTATGAAAGGTTCTTCAAGGTTTTGTCTTCATAATCTCATGTAATAATGACTGATTTTTGCCTTTTTTTTTTTATTCGTTTGCTGCCATCCCTTGAAAACTTTGATTAACCCTTTCCCAAACAATCCCTGGTTTTCACGGCCCTGAAAAAGAAGCCTTTTGAAAACATTGTGAGAAAAGGAGAAAATGCTGGTAACCAGCATTTTCTCCTTTTCCCACAATGTTTTCTACCCTGCCAGACCAAATTTCAATTTTTGAGTCACGTTAATTTTGTCGTCTGCAAATGCTTTCAATTTGGACCAGTCTAGAATTTTGTTGTTTGGTAAAGAGTTAAAATGTTACTTTTTGCCTTACCTCTAAAACAAAACTTGCTATAAACCCCATATCACACTATCAGAGTTTTAAAAGACCTTAAAGAAGGTTTTTAAATCATTGTGAGAAAATGGGAAAAATGCTGGTAACCGGCATTTTCTGCTTATTCCACAATGTTTTCTACCCTTTCAATGATAGAAATCATTACTTTTTATATGTCATCTGCAAATGCTTTCCATTTTGGACGAGTCTAAAATTTTGTTGTTTGCTAAAGAGTTAATTATAGATCTTATCGCAAAACAACTTTAGAAACGACAAGTCCTGAGAGTGACTTCTGCTGTTACCAAAATGTTTTCCTAAGTGATCTGTGGCAAAATAAAATGAGAGCAAATGAAGATGCCAACAATTGCCTTCAGCTGCTTGTGCAGAGATAATTCCTTGTAGAAAAGGGGCATAACTGTGTCGAAAATAAGGTTACCTGTCCTTCTAGAACAAGTTCCCATTTTGATACTAAACTACTAGCCTATGCTTGAAGGAAATATTTTCAGTAATGACAGAGATTTTAGATAATGTATAAGTTTTTATCAGAACGATGCACATACAATTTTCAAACAGGAAGTAACAGAACAGAACAACAGAATCTTTACTTGACACCTAACATCAAAGATAATCACATGTACCGAACTTTGGAAGACCAATACATCTTACCACACATCATCCCAAGTTTTAACAACCCTGAGAAAAAAAGCTTTTGAAAACATAGTGGGAAAAGGAGAAAATGCTGGTAACCAGCATTTTCTTCTTTTCTCACGTTTTCTTATCTTTTACAGACAAGTCCCATTATTTGTGCCACATTTACTATGTCATTTGGAAATGCTTCCAATTGGCCCTTAACTCTCATATTATAGGACAGAAGCTGCCGAGATTTGCCAAATAGCCTTTACGAAAACATTGATGTTACACGATACTTACCGATGAGTTTGTGAATCTACAGCCCCTAACTCTTATATTAAAAGACGGAACCTGCTGGGATTGGCCGAATAACCTTTACGAAAACGTCGATGTAACACAATATTTACCGATGAGTTGGGGATAATAATGACAAGATATTAATGTACAAAACACCCAATCTGATCGTTTGTACACTTTAATTGTGAGACCAAATTTGACAAAAATGGTAAGCTCCCTTTTTGACCGACTGAAAATTTGCATTTTGAGATATATATAAAATGTCAAAGTTTTCACAGGACGAAGCAGACAACGACAGGGTTACAATAGTAACTCAACATTTTCTTCAAAAACAGCCTAGCTAAAAATTTCAGTAACAAGAAACATTCACTTTTTCCCTGCTAAAGGACATTTCTATAAATATTTTATTTAACTCTTTACCAAACGACAAAATTTTAGACTAGTCCAAATTGAAAGCACTTGCAGATGACAAAATAAAAGTTAATCAGAACTTGGAATATGTTTTGGGAAGTGTAGAAAACATTGTGGGAAAAGGAGAAAATGCTGTTTACCAGCATTTTCTCCTTTTCCACAATGTTTTCAAAATGCTTCTTTCTCAGGGTCGTTAAAAGTCGGGATTGTGTGGTAAAGGGTTAATGACTAGGAAGCAGTACTTACAAGCATTCACCTGTCATGATATTTTTTCTATTTGATTGATTGAATTGGAGTTTAGCACTGTTTTAATAGCTTAGGTCATATAACGGTGGTCAGTGCACCAACTGACACAACTGTCTATCCAAGTCACTGACTACTTTTCTTGCATGCATCAGAAGTGAGAGGCAAACAACCTCTGGAAAGAAAGTTTGCCTCAACCCGGTATCGAACTCATAACCACCAGGTTACGAGTCCAATACGCTAACCTCTGAGCTACCCGGGTGGGCTCACCTGTCATAGCAAACGTTATGGTAACACTTAGGCTTCTAAGCGGTACTCAATACCATTTTGCAGACAGTGTAGATCAAGATCAGACTACACAGAACCTGCCGTCTGATCTTTGATCTCCACTGTCCAGTACAACAATATTTACTGTCAAAAAGAAACTTATAGATCGGGAACTTACAAAATGCAATGATATTAGTGTTTCCTTATGACTTGAAATTTTTATTGAACTTTGTTAACAGCTTAACCCTTTACTCCATATATACTCATTTTGACGTATCAACAACAGACAGCTTTTGAAAACATTGTGGGAAAAGGAGAAATTGCTCGTAACGAGCAATTTCTCCTTTTCCCACAATGTTTTCCACTCAATCAGATATTTGTATACTCATTTGTCCATATTTTTGACATCATATCTTTATTTGCTGCTGAAATGGAAGAGCCTCAAATTGGCATATCAGGTAAAGGTTAAGGGTTCGCCCTTGTAGGAGAAATGGGTCCACATTACTGATCACTACTCACTACTTAACTCTTTACCCAAAGAGAAGACTAGTCCAAATTGAAAGCATTTGCAGAAGACAAATTTAATATGTCATAAAGGATGGGACTTTTATCAGAAAGAATAGAAACCATTGTGGGTAAAGGAGAAAATGCTGGTTACCAGCATTTTCTCCTTTTCCCACAATGTTTTCCAAACCTGTGTTGCTTACGGTCGTCAAAACTCGGGATTGTGTGACAAAGGGATACGATGCAGATAGTGCAGTTTCAGGGCTGTTTTTGGTTAGACAATCAGATAGAGAAGCTAACAGTGTAGATTCATTTGACCAGACTACACTTTTTCCTCAGTCTTATCTTGATGTACATTGTCCAAGTAAGCAACTATTTTCTGATACAGTGCTTGGATTAACCTTTTCCCAAACAATCCCTTGTTTTCACAATCCTGAGGAAGAGGCCTTCTGAAAACATTGTTGAAAAAGAAGAAAAAGCTGGTAACCAGCATTTAGTCCTTTTCCCACAATGTTCTCTAATCTTTCAAAAATATATTTCAACTTTTGTGTTACACTCATCTTGTCGTCCACAAAGGCTTTCAATTTAGACAATTCTAAAATTTTGTCATTTAGTAAACAGTTAACGCTTTGATGACAAAATTTTAGGCTTGTTCAAATTTAAAGCATTTGCAGACAACAATTAAAATGTGACACAAATAGAGAGATTTGTCCTTAAAAGGCTAGAAAACATTCTGGAAAAAGAAGAAAATGATGGTTACCAGCATTTTCTTTTTTCCCATGTTTTAAAAAGCTTTCTATATCAGGGTCATTAAAACTCGGGTTTGTGTGGTAAACGTTTAATGCAAATCTGTAGCTGATCAGTTATAAATTTTTACGTATTACAAAAAATGTGCCATCAAAAATTAGGTTAGACCAAGAAAACATTTAACACAAAATGGTCATGTTATTCCAGACCAAAACAAATTGTTTGATAATTTCTGATACATGCAGCAGTGAGTTTTTGTCTGCACAGAATGGGAGGGTACTCAGTTCTTAATGAAACTGAAGTGTTTTAGCTCGGTTGTAGGTACAGATTATAAATTGTAATATAATTCAATTTGGCCATATTTAACTCTTTACCAAACGACAAAATTTTAGAATAGTTGAAAATGAAAGCATTAGCAGACGACACAATGCAAGTGACTGAAAAGCTGAAATTTGTTTTGGGAAGGGTAGAAAATATTGTGAGAGAAGAATATGCTGGTAACCAGTATTAACTTTTCCCACAATATTTTCGATAGGCTTCTTTCTCAGGGTTGTTAAAAGTCAGGATTGTGTGGTAAAGGGCTAATACTATGAAAAAAAAATTTCGAACAACAAAAAAAGGTTTCAATTTTTGTCAGTCATGTTTTTGGTCATGTTTTGTAGATTATCTGGGACCCTATCGTAACTGATTATCAGTAGATCTAGGGTCAGACCGTCTCACAGAGTGGAGAAAATTATTGTAAAGACATACATCAAGACTTCAGCGGTAACCATGCAGCTTTCAGACTAATCTCTTATTTACAACTCATGTTTTACTCTATCAATCATGTTCATCTATGTGAAATAAAATGCCTATCACAAATATACAGTCCAACCTCTTTAAAGTGAGGGACACTGAAAATTTACTTGCTTAACACAGGTTTTTGGTTAATAAAGGTACCTTTCATTGCTTGATATCTATAGGCGTTTGGTTAATCCAGGTACATTTCATTGCTTGATACAGGTGCTTGGTTAATACAAATACATTTGATTGCTTAATATAGGCTTTTGGTTATTACAGGTATATTTTATTGCTAAATACAGGTACATATCATTGCTTTATGCATTTGTTTGATTAATACAGGTACATTTCATTGCGGAGTACAGGTGCTTTGTTAATACAGGTATATTTCATTGCTTAATACAGGTCTTTGGTTAATACAGGTACATTTAATTGATTAATACAGGTGCTTGGTTAATAAAGGTATCTTTTCATTGCTCAATACAGGTACATTTCATTGCTTAATACAGGTGTTTGCTAAATACAGGTACTTTTCATTGCTTAATACAGGTGTTTGCTCAATACAGGTACGTTTAATTGCCGAGTACAGGTTTATTTCAACATGTTTACCTTCTCTGGGAACTTGAATATGCTTGCTTAACTTTTTACTGAACAAGAAAAAATTTGTACTAAACCAAATTGAAAGTATTAATATTGCAAATGACAAATAAAATAGCTAAAATGATGATTTCTGTCTTTGATAGGGTAGAAAACATTGTGGGGAAAAAGGAGAAAATGCTGGTCACCAGCATTTTCTCCTTTTCCCACAGTATTGTCAAAAGCCTTCTTCTTCAGGGTTGTTAAAACTGGATTGTGTGGTAAATGGTTAATGCAGGTTGCTTTGTTGAACAGAGTTAGCCAAGGAGTCAGGTTATACTATACATGTTTTTGCAGAAAGTGTGTATCAACTTCAGACTCTTCAACATGTTTTGTGTAGTCTGATCTTGATCTACACTGTTAACTTTGTACAAGTATGTAGGAAAAATAATTGCCTTAACCCTTTCCAACAGGGCCAATTTCAGACTTCCAAATTAAAAGTACTTGCAGAATACAAGTTAAATATGGCTCAAAAGAGGAATTTTGTCACAGAGAGGGCAGAAAACATTGTGGGAAAAGGAGAAAATGCTGGTTACCAGCATTTTCTCCTTTTCCCACAATGTTTTCAAAATTTTTCTTTTTTTCAGGGTCAACAGAGTCTGGATTGTGTGGTAAAGGGTTTAAAAAATTCTTGTTTTACAGATTCAAACCTGCACTGTATTGGTTCATACTGTTGAGAAATGAAAATGGACATTATCTATCCATCAGGAAAGACACACCTATTGCAAATAATTCTAGACTGTTGTCCCACAATGCTTAACCTTTTTCCACAAAATCCCAACTTTTATAACAACACACAGGAAAAGGCTTTTGAAAACATTGTGGAAAAAGGAGAAAATGCCGGTAACCAACATTTTCTCCTTTTCCCACAGTGTTTTCTGCACTCTCAAGGACAAATCTTGTTATTTTAACATTTCTTTTGTCTGCAAATGCTTTCAATTGGATGGGTGTAAAATTTTGTCATTTGGTAAAGAGTTAACTCTTTACACAAGAGGGCCATGAAGGTCCTATATCGCTCCACTGGCTAATAAGTAAAAACCCTACACTCCACACATTACAATACTTGGCTAATTGGTTTCGAACTAGAAGCGATACAAAATTTTCTCTATAAAATCCCACAAGAAAAGTATGACCCCAGGACAAAGCCATCTTTGACCACAGACTTATAATTACTTGAATCCTAGTACAGGTGCACAAGACCAAGTAATACAGGTCTAGAATGTATGGTTAAAAAAAAAGAAGATTTTCAAAGTTTTGTTGATAAAAGGCCCTGTAACAAGTGAGACCCCCGAAACAGGGCTAAATTTGGTAGCCCTGGGTCGTAACAAGAAATTTTCTATAGTTTTCACTATATAAACCTATGTAAAACTTGTAACCCTGAGGCAGGGCCAAACTTGACCCAGGGCTATAACTTGGGCCTTCTTTATAGAGGCCCAAGATAAAGCTACATACATAACTTTGTAGTCCTAGGCCTTATGGCTAGGTACGAGATGAGTTTTAAAGTTTTCCCTAAATAAGCCCATGCAGAACTTGTGTCCCTTGGGGTGGGGCCAAATTTGACCCCTGGGCTATAATTTGGGCCCTCTTGGTAGAGGCTCACTAGATAAAGCTACATGCAAAATTTGGTAGCCCTAGACCTCATGGCCAGGTAAAGAAAGATTTCAAAAGTTTTCACTATATAAGCCCATGTAAAACTTATGTTCCCTGGGGAGGGGCCAATTGTGACCCCAGGGCTATAATTGCAGAAACTTGGTAGAGGCGTATTAGATAAAGCTACATGCCAAATTCAGGCGTTGGGCCTTTTGGTTTTAGACAAGAAGGTTTTCAAAGATTTTCAATATTTTCCAGTTTTGTTGCCATGACAACCAGAGTTTTTGAAGGAATCAAATTCTTTCTAGAAATTCAGAAGAAGACCATGGCAAGATATTTCTGTGAAGGTTCATCAAAATTGGATGGGTAGATTCAGAGAAGATGTTTGAAATAAAAGTTAAGGTACAGAAGGACTGACAGAAAGGTGGACTGACGCAGGGATGGACACAAGACGAACACCAGGCCTGATGATATGAACCCCCTGGCCTTTGGCTAGTGGAGCTAAAAACAATGCCGAGTTTTAAAGACCCCCAGGAAAAGCACTTGAAAACATTGTGGGAACAGGAGAAAATGCTTGTAAGCAACATTTTCTCCTTTTACCTACAATGTTTCCACCATTTCAAAGACACATTTCATAATTTGAGGCACATTTAATTTGTCGTCTTAGAATAAACTCCTATGCGTCTAAAATTTTGTAGTGTGGTACAGTTAACAAGTTTTATCAAGGCCAAGTTCCCTTTAGCAAAGTTTGATCCTTTACCACTCAGTGCGAAACTTTAATGACCCTGAAGTAAAGTGCTTTTGAAAACATTGTGGGAAAGGAGAAAATGCTGGTGACCAGCATTTTCTCCTTTTCCTACAATCTGTTCTACCCTTTCAAAGATAAATTTCGTTGTTTTAGCAAAGTTTATCTTATTGTCAGCAAAGGGTTTCAATTTAGATAAGTCTTAAATTTTGTTGTTTGGTAATGAGTTAAATATCCTCGGTTTTAATAACCATGAAGAACAAGAGCGGCAAATTGTCACAAGATACGCCCGTCCCACCGCCAGTTGTCGAGGGTGGATAATAATCGTAAAGGGCAGGTAGAGGAAAATAGTAGTGCAGCAGAAATCATGTAAGTGATTGAAATAGGCATGAATGTCTAGTGTTAAGGAGACATGCATATAAAGTTTCAGGTCATTCCAACATGAAAAGACAAAGTTATATTGTAGAGAAGCATGAAAAGCTGTAAAAAAAAAATAATGAATAGGGAATAATTCCAAAAGGGTATTAGGTAAGGTTACGGCTCCAGTGCATTGCACTTTTCATAACTGCAACAAACATGTTTACCAAGTCTCAAGTCAATTTGACTTGAGGTGACAAAGTTCCCTTCCGGACAAGCAAGAAATACTGTAAAAATGACAATCAAAGTGGAATTACTCAAAATTATATTATTACTCAAAATTATATATTATATTCTAGACAAGCACTAAATGCTGTAAAAATGACGATCAAAGGGAAGTAACTCAAAGACAGCACGAGGTAGTTACAATTCTTGCACACTGCACTTCCAAATATTGCAATAAATAAGCATACCATATTTCAAGTCATTCCTACTTAAGATGAAAAAGTTATGCTCCAGACAGGCAAGAAATGCTATAAAAATGAAGATCTGAGGGGAATAACTCAAAATTCGTGCTAGGAAGAGTTATGGTTCTTGTGCACTGCACTCTGTAATTTTTCAATAATCATGCATACCAAATTTAAAGATGTTCAGACTAAAAATGACAAAGTTATATTCCGGACAAGCAGAAAATGCTGTAAAAATGATGATCAAAGGGAAAAAACTGAAATACAGCATGAGGTAGAGTTATGGTTCTTTCACACTGCACTCCGTATTATTGCAACAAACACAAATGCCAAGTTTCAAGTCAATCGGACTGGAGATGACAAGGTTAAGCTCCGGACAAAGAACTGGACTGTAAAAATGAAGATCAAAGTGGAATTACTTAAAATCTGGGCTAGGTAGAGTTATTGTTCATGCGCAGTGTACTTTGTAATATTGCAACAAACATGCATACCAAAATTGAAGTCATTCTGACTTGAGATGACAAAGTTATGTTCTGGACAAGCACTAAATGCTGTAAAAATGACGATCAAAGGGAAATAACTCAAAGACAGCACGAGGTAGAGTTACAATTCTTGCACACTGCACTTCCAAATATTGCAACAAATAAGCATACAATATTTCAAGTCATTCCTACTTAAGATGACAAAGTTATGCTCCGGACAAGCAAGAAATGCTATAAAAATGAAGATCTAAGGGGGAGTAACTCAAAATTCGTGCTAGGAAGAGTTATGGTTCTTGTGCACTGCACTCCGTAATATTTCAACAATCATGCATACCAAATTTGAAGATGTTCAGACTAAAAATGACAAAGTTATATTCTGGACAAGCAGAAAATGCTGTAAAAATGATGATCAAAGGGAAATAACTCAAAGACAGCATGAGGTAGAGTTATGGTTTTTTCGCACTGCACTCCGTATTATTGCAACAAACACAAATGCCAAGTTTCAAATCAATTGGACTGGAGATGACAAAGTTATGCTCTGGACAAGCAGAAAATGCTGTAAAAATGATGATCGAAGGGAAATAACTCAAAGATAGCACGAGGTAGAGTTATGATTCTTTCGCACTGCACTCCGTATTATTGCAACAAACACAAATGCCACGTTTCAAGTCAATCGGACTGGAGATGACAAAATTATGCTCCGGACAAGCAGAAAATGCTGTAAAAATGACGATCAAAGGGAAATAACTCAAAGATAGCACGAGGTAGAGTTATTGTTCTTTTGCACTGCACTCCGTATTATCGCAACAAACACAATTGCCAAGTTTCAAGTCAATCGGACTGGAGATGACAAAGTTATGCTCCGGACAAAGAAATGGACGCCGCCCGGACGCCCGCCCGTTAGCCATGGGTGATCCCATAATATGGCCCGTCTTCGAAGGGCGTATAAAAAGGCTTTTGAAAACATTGTGGGAAAAGGAAAATGTGCTAGTTTCCGCACTTCATCCATATTCTACTGTGTTTTCTAGCCTTTCCAAGACAAATTCCATCATTTGAGCCACATTCAAACTGTTGTCTGCAAATGCTTTCAGTTTGGACAAGTCTAATTGTTTTTGTCACATGGTAAACAATGATGAACAGCAACAGAAAAGGAGTTATTGTCAAGACAAAACTTATCAGATATCAATAAGTATTTGATAAGAAGCAATGCCGCTTGTTAAAACCTAACAACAAAAGTTCAAAGTGTTCATTTTTTTTTGCTTTTTGAATTATCACTTTTTTTATAACAGGGAAGTCAAAATAGATTCCAAAGCCCCACAATAATGTGACAAAGAAGTCACTTAATACAGTGAAAGAATAAATCATATTAGCAATTAATTAGCAAAAAATAAACAGACTAAAAAGTGATACGACATATGAATAGAAAAAATTCAAAATGATTTTCAAAGGAAGTAAATTTGATTCCCTCTCCCTTAGAATTAACCTTTTACCAAACGATTCCCAGTTTTAACGACCAAAGTGAAGGAAGCTTTATGAAAATATTACATGGAAAGGAGAAATTGCCAGTAATCAGCAATATTATATGCATACAACATTTGAATTAAATGTGCCTGAGAGAAAGTGTATTTCCATCTTTGAAAGGCTGGCATTTCCTCCTTTTCAAACAATGTTGTCAATAGCCCTCTTTCCTAGAGTTGTAAAACCTGGGAATAAATGTGTAAACTGTATAATTCAGTAAAATTTTAGACTTGTCCGAATCGAAAGCATTTACAGATTATAAACCAAAAGTAAATCAAGTGATGAGATTTATCTCTGAAAGGGTAGAAAACATTAAGGTAAAAGGAAAAAATGCTGGTTTTCAGGATTTTCTCGTTATCTCACAATGTTTTTTCAAAAGCCTTCCTATTGAGGGCTGTTGACCCTATTTCACACAGTCTAGAGTTTGAACCACCCTTGGTAAAGGGACTTTTGAAAAAATCAACGTGGGAAAAGGAGAAAATGCTACTTGTTTACTACCATTTCAAAATCATAAAATTATCTTTGAGCGTCATTTAATTTGTCATCAGCAAATGCTTCCGATTTGAATTAGTCAAAACTTTTGGCTTGTGGAAAAGAGATAAAGCACTGGATTGTTTGGTAAAAGGTTACAGCATTTAACCCTTTCGGCGCCTTTCAGCACCATAGGCAAAATCAGAGCCTTTTGCGGATGGCACAGATCAAGATCAGACTGCACATAACATGCAGTCTGATCTTGGATCTATGCCATCCGCTTGTTCAGTCAAGCCTGTAAGATAAAAATCTTTCTGAGACCCATAGGATTGCATTTTCAGCCATCGAAAAAGGTCGAATAGGTCGAAAAAGAGTCAAGGAGCACACAAATAAACTATTGGTCTATGTATTACAGACTTTCCTTCACAACTGATTCCTAAGAAGCACAAAAGTGATTTTGTCACCTCATTCTACTGAAACCAAATCTTGGACCAATTAGTTCTACTGACTTTGAATAATTATGGAAGAAAAAAAAATATTTTTTTTACTGTCTCAAAGGCAAATATTAATTTTTTGTGAGAGCTTGAACAATGAATCTCTATTATTATACATTTCATGAGAGATGGCCTTTTGCATCAAACAACTTTGAAAACTTTCTTGTAAAAATATGGATAATCAATTTAAAGGAGCCCTTACATCCTTGTAAAATATGTACAATCAACTTAAAGTTTCCCTAACATCATTCTAAAACAATGGGTTATCATCTTAAATGTGCTCTTACATCCTTGTAAAAACGGATAATCAACTTAAAGGTGTCCTGACATCTTTGTTAATCTCTACAATCAAATTAAAAGGTGCCCTTACATCCTTGTAAATCTGGATAATCAAACCTAAAGGTGTCCTTACATCATTGTTAATCTGGATAACCAACTTAAAGGTGTCCTTGCATGCTTGTAAATCTAGATAATCAATTTTAAGGTGCCCTTATGTCCTTGTAAATCTGGATAATCAACTTAAATGAGTCCTTACACCTTTGTAAATCTGGATAACCAACTTAAAGGTGCCCTTACATCCTTGTAAATCTGGATAATCAACTTAAAAGTGTCCCTACACCCTTGTAAATCTGGATAACCAACTTAAAAGTGTCCGTACACCCTTGTAAATCTGGATAATCAACTTAAAGGTGACCTTACACCCTTGTAAATCTGGATAATCAACTTAAAGGTGCCCTTACATCCTTGTAAAATCTGGATAATCAACTTAAAGGTGCCCTTACATCCTTGTAAAATCTGGATAATCAACTTAAAGGTGCCCTTACATCCTTGTAAAATCTGGATAATCAACTTAAAGGTGTCCCTACATCCTTGTAAATCTGGATAATCAACTTAAAGGTGTCCCTACACCCTTGTAAATCTGGATAATCAACTTAAAGGTGTCCCTACACCCTTGTAAATCTGGATAACCAACTTAAAGGTGTCCCTACACCCTTGTAAATCTTGATAACCAACTTAAAGGTGTCCCTACATCCTTGTAAATCTGGATAACCAACTTAAAGGTGCCCTTACATCTTTGTAAATCTGGATAATCAACTTAAAGGTGTCCTTACACCCTTGTAAATCTGGATAATCAACTTAAAGGTGTCCCTACACCCTTGTAAATCTGGATAATCAACTTAAAGGTGCCCTTACATCCTTGTAAATCTGGATAATCAACTTAAAGGTGCCCTTACATCCTTGTTAAATATGGATAAGCATCTAACAGAAGCCCCTATATCCTTGTGAAATATATATATATTCAACTTAAAGATACTCCTTATATCCTTGTAAAGCTGGATAATGAACTTAAAGGTGTCCTTACATCATTGTAAATATAGATTATCAACTTAAAGGTGCGTCTTGCATCCTTGTAAATTTGGATAATCAACTTAAATGTGCCCCTACAGCCTCATTAATCTGGATGATCAACTTAAAGGTGTCCTTACACCCTTGTAAAATATTGATAATCAACTGAGATTACCCTTGGAGGTGCCCTTACATCCTTCTAAATCTGGATTATTAACTTTTAGGTGCCCTTACATCCTTGTAAAGTATAGATAACCAACTTATAGGTGCTTTTACATCATTATGAAATGTGAATAATCAGCTTAAAAGGTGCACCTAAATCCTTGTAAAATATGGATAATCAACTGAAAGGCGCTCTAATATCCTTGTTAAATATGGATAATCAGCTTATAGGCATCCTTCCATCCTTGAAAAATATGAATGATCAACTGAAAGATGCCCTTGCACTCATTTAAGTCTGGATAATCAACTTAAATGTGCGCTTACATTCTTCTAAAATCTGGATAATCAACTTAAATGTGCCCTTACATTCTTCTAAAATCTGGATAATCAACTTAAATGTGCCTTACATTCTTCTAAAATCTGGATAATCAACTTAAATGTGCCTTACATTCTTCTAAAATCTGGATAATCAACTTAAAAGTGTCCTTACATCATTGTAAATTTGGATAATTAACTGAAATGTGCCCTTACATTCTTGTTGATATGAATAATCAACTTATAGGTGCTCTTACACAATTGTAAAATATTGATATTCAAGTTAGAGGTGCCTTACATCCTAGATGATCAAATTTTAGGGGCCCTTGCATCATTTTTAAACTGGATAATCAACTTAAAGGTGTCCTTACATCCTTGTAAAATATGGATAATCAGCTTATAGGTACTCTTACATCATTATAAAATATAAATAATCAATTTAAAAGGTGTACCTTCATCCTTGTAAAATATGGATAATCAACTGAAAGGTTCCCTAACACCCTTGTTAAATATGGATAATCAACTGAAAGTTTCCCCTTAAATCCTTACAAAATATGGATAATCAACTTACAGGTGTCCTTCCCTCCTTGTAAAAAAATGAATAATCAACTTAAAGGTGTCCTTACACCCATGTAAATCTGGATAATTAACTGAAAGGTGCCTTTACATCCTTGTAAAATATGAATAACCGACTTACGTTCCCTTACATCTTTGTTGATATGCATAATCAACTAAAAGGTGCCCTTACATCTTTGGATAATGAACTGCAAGGTGCCCTTACATCCTTGTTAATCTCTAAAAGGTGCCCTTACATCTTTAAAAAATTTGGATAATCAACTGCAAGGTGCACTTACATCCTTGTTAATCTCGATTATCAACTTAAGGTGCCCTTTTATCCTTTTAGAATATGAATAATCAACCTAAAGGTGCCCTTACATTATTGTTAAATGTGGATAATCAACTGAAAGGTGCCTCTACAGCCTTTTAAAATATTGATAACCAACTTAAAAGTGCCCTTACATCCTTGTAAATCTGGATAATGAACTAAAAGATGTCCTTACATCCTTGTTAAGTCTCAATAATCAACTTAAAGGTGCCCTTACATCCTTGCAAAATATGGATAATCAAATTACATCCTTGTTAATCTGGATTATCAATGTAAAGGTGCCCTTTCATCCTTTTAAAATATGGATAATCAACTTCAAGGTGCTCTAACATCCTTGCAAAAT
The DNA here is from genome assembly GCA_946811185.2 of Hippopus hippopus. Lineage (NCBI taxonomy): Eukaryota > Metazoa > Mollusca > Bivalvia > Cardiida > Cardiidae > Hippopus > Hippopus hippopus. The sequence continues at coordinate 31,263,914 of OX328111.1, forward strand.
ATGTATATCCACTGTCCCAATTTTTTTGGAACAAAAAATTACCGATCTTGGTTTGCAATTTTTAGTATGGCAAAAATCTTATGGTCACGAAAAATAATCACTTTCATGTTTTTTGATGGTGTCCTAATAGTTTGGCTGTCCCAATACTTAAGCACAATATGGTATATTCGGATAGTAATGTGTTAATGACATTGATTTGTGAAATAATGTGGATCATGTTGATTGGTTGGTTGTATTGGTGTTTAACGCCACTTTAACAGCTAAGGTCATATCATGGTGGTCGGTGACGCACATGTGTTTCCTGGCTTTCTCACACCAGTACTAACACAACTTCCTTTCCAAAGCCACCGACTACTTTTCTCACATGCTTCAGCAGAGGTGAGAGGCGAAAATACGCCGGAAAGAAAGTTCGCCTCAACTGGGTATCAAACTCACAACCACCAGGTCATGAGTCCGACACCCTCACCACTGAGCCACCCAGGCGGGGCGGATGATGTTGATGCAGTTAATTTATTCCAGCTGATTTATTTCAACTTAATGGATGGTTTGGCTATCTGGTTATCCCATTTCGAGTTAGAGAAAAACTGGGGGCTGGGGAGGGCATTAACAAGGAACATTTTAGTATGATGTCATCATTCTTATTTCAAAACAATCCCACTTAATCAATGCATGTTACTGATCATGTGACATTCCCACATACCTTTGCCAAATTCTGGTGCAAAATCTATAAATACCTTAAGAGGCTATGTGGCTCATTCATTTGTCTTTCTTCTCTATTGAATGTTTAACCTGACTTAAATGAGAGATATAAATCTATTTTAGAGTTTGGGAAGATTATAAAAATCTAAATAACCCCTTTAAACTGAGGTTTTATACATACATTAAAAAAAAAAAACCTATGAAACTAGTTTTTCTGGAGAAAACAATTTGAAAATTGAAATAAAAGGCCTTTTGTGCCAGAATATTTGACAAAAATATGGACCAAGTAGATTGCTCCTATTACAACAATTTTTCTGCTCTGTTGAAAGAAAAAAACAGCCCAGCCCCCCCCCCCCCCCCCATCAAAATATTTGTCCATAGAAGAATTTAACATATTTTGGAAGTCTGAACCTTTAGTCCTTCACAGTAACAACATATTACAGAACAAGTTTGTGTTTAAATGAACCTGAGGAAATAATCTTTTGAAAACATTGTGGTAAAAGGAGAAATGCTCGTAACAAAGATTCCCTATTGTCAAATACTTAACCCTTTCCCACACAATCCTTTGTTTCAACAACCCCAGGGAAGAAGACTTGTGAAAACGTGGGGACAGGAGAAAATACTGATAACCAAAGGTTCTACCTTTTTGTTAAGATTCAATAACTAAAGCCACATACATCTTAACATCTGCAAATGCTTTGAATTTGGGACAAGTCTAAAACTGTCATCTAGGAAAGAGTTCAAGGACAAATTCTAACATTTGGGTATGGGGATAACAAATTTGATAATGCCCAAATGAAGGGGTTTGTCTTTGAGAAAGCATAACATATTGCAGTAAAAGACAATAGCCCTCTTCCTGACGAGTATTACAGCACAAGACTGTGTAGCACAGCATTAATCACTGTGACTCCAGAGAAAGTCAAAGCACCCATGTTGATTTGAGCGTTAATTTATGGGTGCCATTGACAGACTGTCAAACATAGAAATTTGTAGACTGGCTCTTGGTAATGGAGACAGCACAGTTACACAACCTAATAGAATGCATGAAATGAAGGGAATCCAGTTGGCAGATGTCATAATTTGGAATAATTTAGGTGCATATATATCTCTGCAGTTAGAATGCTGCTTATATGTTTTCATCGTGTGATGAATCCAAAGGTTTTATACATGTAGATACAAGGCTGTTTTGACCAGTTTGGTTCAAAATGTCATATATGGTAAGTCTTACGATCAGAGTGCCTTTTTTGTGTGGTCTGATATAGGTAAATATTGCCTGCATGTCCAAGATCAGAGTACACATTTTGTGTAGTCTGATCTTGATAAACACTGCCTTCGTTTCCAAGATCAGAATGCACATTTTACATGGTTTGATCTTGATAAAAATTGCCAGCATATTGTGTCGTCTGATCTTAATAAACACTGCCCACAGTCCCAAGATTTGAGTGTACATATTGTGAGGTCTGATCTTGATTAATACTGCCTGAAAAAGCACTTACTCCATTCTCACAGAATGGGTCATATTTCTGAACAAATCAGCTTTTAACTGCCCATAAATTAGACTCTGTTTCTTTTTCTTATTGTCTGTTTACCAAAGGACAAAATTTTAGACTTTACCAAATTGAAAGCACTGTGAAACAACAAAATGAAGGTGACTCAAAACTTGAAATTAGTTTTTGGAACGGCAGAAACATTGTGGGAATAGGAGAACAAGAGCATTGCATGCAGTGCAAATGCTCGGCTGCAGTTGCTTGATTTCCAGTGAAAATATTAAGTCAAAAAAGGGGTATAACTGTGTCAAAAAAAAACTTTCATGGTATCTGCCCACATTGTATGGGTTCGGCTTTTGATGGTTAACTTGTCCAAGTTTGAACTAAATGATTTCAGAAATAACAGAGATATTATAAAACGTCAAAGTTTTTGCACGATTATGCCAGGGTTACCACTATACCTCAACAGTTTCTTTGAAAACAGCTGAGCTAAAAATGCTGGCTACCAGTATTTTCTCCTTTTTTACTCAATGATTAAGTTAATACTCGGGCTTTTTTCGTACAGGATTAAACTAGTGAACAATAGTTCATCTTTCTGATCATAAGAATGTTGCAAACAAATTGACAAAGGAATGGTTCATCCCTGTAACTCTTTACCAAACGACAAAATTCTGGACTAGACCAAATTCAAAGCATTAGCAGACGACATATTCAATGTAGCTAAAATGATGATTTATGTCTATGATAGGGTAGAAAACATTGTGGGAAAAGGAGAAAATGCTGGTACCAGCATTTTCTTCTTTTCCCACGATGTTTTCAAAAGGCTTCTTCCTCAGGGTCGTTAAAACTCGGCTTTGTGTGGTAAAGAGTTAATTAATGAAAAATCTGACGACCCCGGCTTTTGAAAAATTTATGGAAAAATAGAAAATGCTAGGTACCAGCATTTTCCCCTTTCCCCCACAATCTATATCTTTGCTTTGAAAGACAAGTTTCATCAATGAAACTGCATTTAACTTGTTGTCTGCAAATTCTTTAATGTTTAGGCCAGTATAAAATTTTGATGTATGGTGAAGGGTTAACCCTTTACCACACAATGCTGAATTTTAACGGCCCTGGGAAAGATGCCTTTTGAAAACATTGCGGGAAAAGGAGAAAATGCTGGTAGCCAGCATTTTCTCCTTTTCCCACAATGTTTTCTACCCTATCAAAGAAAAATTGCACCATTTGAGCCACACTGAAATTGTCGTCTGCAAGACTAGTGCTCTCAATTTGGACAAGGCTTTTGATGTCTGGTGCAGGGTTAAGTGCTCAATTGACCTTGATACATTATCTCCTGAAATGATATATTGGCAACAGACAGATTTTTAAAACATTGGTCCTCACAAGGCATTGCTCATATAAGAGAGTTGTCTGGAAGAAAATACATGTGAAAGCGATATTAAAAAATAATCTGTGCCTATGAATATATCAAAGTGGTTTCGATTGATTGATTAGTTTGACTGACTGACTGAGCTACCGACCGATTGACTAACCTACCAAATTACTTGCATTTGGATGGATGGTTGGATTTTTAACTGAATTGACGGTCAAACAAATTGACCGTGCATGAAAAGTCTGAAAAAACAAGTATTATTACATAACAGAGACCATATTTATTCTTCTTTTCATGAAACAAAATCAGGAATAAACAAGAATATCACAAGTAAAAATCTTACCAGGTCTCTTTAACTCTTTTATCAAATGACAAAATGTTTGACTACACAAAACTGAAAGCATTTGCAGATGTCAATTTAGATGTGGCTCAAATCATGATTGCCGTCTTTGACAGGGTAGAAAACGTTGTGGGAAAAGAAGAAGATACTGGTTACCAGCATATTCTTCTTTTCCTGCAGTGTTTTAAAAACGCTTCTTTTTCAGGGTTGTTAAAACTCAGGATTATATGGTAAAGAGTTAAATGTATTTCATCTCGAGTCTAGATATTTCTAATGGCTATTCAAATACAAGGAAAGTATTCAAGACATCAGTAATTGTTTTTCCTGATCTCACACTGGGCTCTTTCATGCTCATCAGGATTGTGGCATGAAACCCACATAGAAAATATCCTACAACATCAGCCCCAAATATCATCTAAAAACATGGTGACAAATAAAAACATTGCTCACAATGAGTAATTCCCTCATTTATCCAATATGTTTCGAAGACTGTCTAACATTTTCATTACATTTAAAAACCTTTTGTCAAACATTCAAGAAAATTTTAGAAAGTTTACCGTGAGGTAGCAGTCTGCTTTACCCTTTCCATAAAAAAACAAGTTTTAGATTCCTTCAAATTCAAAATAGCTTAAGAGGACAAATTCAAAATTGGTACAGATGAGCTTAAGCTCTTTGATAAGGTAGAAAACATTGTGGAAAAAGGACAAAATGCTAGTCACTGGAAATTTCTTTTTTCCCTGTTTTCAAAAGCCTTCTTTCATGAAAATTCAGTATTGTTTGGTACAGAGTTAATTGTGGGTTTACACTGCATACAACATGATTTCATTCCTATCAGGGCTACAGTTCAATTTTTCATGTCTTTCTTGGGTTTAACCATTTCAAAGCTGAGTCTCTGCAATATAGCTTCCCCAAAAACATTTTTCACCTCCAAGTGCTGTCAAAGGGGAATGGTTCATGATTTCTTGATAATATTTCCGATGCTTTGACCTCTTCACCAAATGACAAAACTTTATACTTGTCCAAATTGAAAGCATTTGTAGGTAACAAAATAATTGTGGCTCAAATTTTGAAATTTGTTTTTGGAAGGGTAGAAAAGATTGCGGGACAAGGAGAAAATGCTGGTAACCAGCATTTTCTCCTTTGCCCACCATGTTTTCTACACAATGTTTTCAAAAGGCTTTCTTTCCCAGGATCATTAAACTCTGGATTGTGTGGCAAAGGGTTAACTCTTCACCACCCAATCTCATAACAGTGAGGACAGCTTTTGAAAACATCAGTGGAAAAGAAGAAAAGGGGCCTAGGTGGCCCTGGGTGGCTCACAATATTAGGCAATTGCACCTATGAGAAAAAACTAAGAACTTAGGAAAAAGATTTTATCCAGAAAAATATAGCACCTAGAATAAATACACATTTAGCTTTTTCTATGATTTGATGCGGTGACTTACTCAAAATGAAACATTTTCAAACTTGTTTTAACTATGAAGAAAATAGTCAAACCAATAATTCAGGAACATTGGACTGAAATTGTGGCCTCTCAATTACTAACAAAGTTCTCTAAACCTTGACCTAGTAACCTATTTTTTAACAGGAGCTACCCATTTCCAAACTTATACAAAATCTAAAGAAAGCAAACATTCTGATTAGTTGCATGAGCACTGGAGTGAATATCAATGTGCCCTTTAGAGAGCACAGAAAGTATTTCTATGTTTTGAGCTACATGTAGGAACCTACTCTTTGACTCAGGATCATTCGTTTCCACACTTGTTGGAGATTGTATCAAAAAAGATATTTTGACAAAGTTTCATAACATTAGCCTACCAATTTGGCCCCTAGAGTGTGCAAGGTTTTTATATATGATTCATGGAAAGTAATTTTTTCAAACTAATGCCAGATATTATCAAGACAAACATTCTGTCCAACTTTCATGAGCACTGTTTAGAAAGTGTGGTGTCTGTAGTACAAGCAAGGTTTTGTTTAAAATTTGACCAAGTGACCAACTTTTTTTCCTAAAGTAATCAATTTCAATTTATTTGAGATATTACCAAGTTCAACATTCTGAGCAAATTTCATGATCACGGACCAAAAGTACAGCCTCTAGAGTGCACTCAAGGTAAAACTAAAAGTTTTAAGTTGTGATGGATGATGAACCCTTATGCAGCATGATCACTAAGATCACCTTGGGCACTTTGTCTGAGAGTAAAACAATGCCGGTAAGCAGTAATTTTCCCCTATTCTTATAATGTTTCCACCCTTTCACTAGACTAGCCCCATCAATTAAGATGAGTAATTTGTCATCTGCAAATACTTCCAATGTGTGGACAAGTATTAAATTTTTTTTTGTCTGGTAAAGAGTGAAAAATGCAAACCTACATTTTTCCCCTTGTCGAAAAGATGTCCCATTTTATTCATTTAGTGCCCTATGTGTTAATTTCTAACAAATTAATCCTTAACGCTTTACCAGATGACAAAATTTTGGACTCAACCAAATTGAAAGCATTTGCAGACAACAAAATAAATGTAGCTCAAATGATGATTTTTGTCTTTGATAGGAAATAAAGCACTGTGGGAAAAGGAGAAAATACTGGTTACCAGCATTTTTTCCTTTTCCAACAATGTTTTCAAAAGCCTTCTTCTTCAGGGTCATTAAAACTGGGAATTGTGTGGTAAAGAGTTAACCTATTGAATAAATGAAATAAAACTTCCATGCTAATAGTAAAAAATACCCAAATTCAGTTGATGTCTTTTTTCTTGAAAATTATCTCCTTATAGGACAGAGTAGATCCAAGACCAGACTGCATATTTTGTACAGTCTGATCTTGATCTACACTGTCAAAAAAAGGTCCTTGAGTCCCGCTTAGCAGCCGAAGGGTCAACACACTGTCTTTAAGCTTGTGTGCAGTCAAAATTGCATCCAGACAACACTCAATAATAATAAATAAGGCCTTGCATTTGCTTATTTCCACCCTATCATTCATTCAACTTTTAAAACCCCATTACGAAACAATTTTCTGTTTTATCAATCCTAGGAGTATAACAGCTTTTGAAAACATTGTGGGAACCACGACTTTTTTCTATGTTTTATCACTTCGTTTTATGACTTCACTAGCATACAAATAAAATACTTCAGTTTTTACTTTTCTCAAAGTCAATAAGAAAACAAGAGAGTTATATTATGCAGGTTTTAATTCTTGGCTGTGGATGCTTTTTCCATGGAAATTTTAAGTAAACAAGAGGGCCAACATGGCCCTGGATCGCTCACCTGAATTTTTGAGAGGACCATAGCCATTTTTTTTGAGATATTGAAACTTTGGAAACAAAATTATTATTTTGCCAAGCAATTTTGAAAAGATTACCTGTAAAAGTCATTTCAAAATCTGTTACCACCCCTACAATCATCACCACAACAATGAATTTGATGAATCAGAATTCTGCAAATAAATTTTTGGATAGATCAGCCAAGGACAACTTCTTGAAGAAGAGCACATGCTCGATACTGACTAAAAACATATGTCAAACAAGAGCACCGCATGCAGGTGCCAACCATTGGCTGTTGTTTTTCGACGGATAAAAATTTCCCTAACAATTTTTGAAAAGGGTCACCCTAGGAACATTTCTGTGAAATTATTTCAAAATCTGACCAGCCGTTCCAGAGAAAAAGAATTAAGAAATTCCTCTTCATGTCCCTGTAGTGCAAATAGCCCCCACAATCACAGCCATGTTTTCTGACTGATCACAATTTTGTAAACAGTTTTTGAAAAGAGTCACCCTATGAACATTACTGTGAAATTATTTCAAAATCTGACCAACAGTTTCACAGAAGAAGAATTTTTAAGAATTTCTTCATCTCCGTACAGTGTAAATAGCCCACAGCCATCAGAGCCATGTTTCTTAATGGATCAAAATTTCTCGAACAAATTGCAAAAAGGGTCACCCAAGAAACATTTCTGTGAAATTATTTCAAAATCTGACCAGCCGTTTCAGAGAAGAAGAATTTTTAAGAATTTCTTCATGTCCATATAGTGCAAGTAGGCCCCCCAACCCATCACAGCCATGTTTTTTGACGAATCAAAATTTTGCGAACAATTTTTGAAAAGGGTCACCAAAGGAACATTTCTGTGAAATTATTTCAAAATCTGACCAGTGGTTTCAGAGAAGAAGAAATTTTAAGAATTTCTTCATTTCTGTATAGTGCAAGTTGCCCCCAGTCACCAGAGCCATGTTTCTTGACGGATCAAAATTTCGCGAACAAGTTTTGAAAAGGGTCACCAAAGGAACATCTCGGTGAAATTATTTTAAAATCTGACCAGCGGTTTCAGAGAAGAAGAATTTTTAAGAATTTCTTCATTTCTGTAAAGGTCAAGTAGCCCCCATTCACCAGAGCCATGTTTCTTGACGGATCAAAATTTCGCGAACAGTTTTTGAAAAGGGTCACCCAAGGAACATCTCTGTGAAATTATTTCAAAATCTGACCAGCGGTTTCAGAGAAGAAGAAATTTTAAGAATTTCTTCATTTCTGTATAGTGCAAGTAGCCCCCATTCACCAGAGCCATGTTTCTTGACGGATCAAAATTTCGCGAACAATTTTTGAAAAGGGTCACCCAAGGAACATCTCTGTAAAATTATTTTGAAATCTGACCAGCCATTTCAAAGAAGAAGAATTTTTAAGAATTTCTTCATTTCTGTATAGTGCAAGTAGCCCCCATTCACCAGAGCCATGTTTCTTGACGGATCAAAATTTCGCGAACAACTTTTGAAAAGGGTCACCCAAGGAACATCTCTGTGAAATTATTTCAAAATCTCACCAGCGGTTTCAGAGGAGAAGATTTTTAAAGAATTTCTTAGAAAGTTCCATTTGGTTGCCATGGCAACCAGTTTTTGATGGAATCAAATTCTGTGAACAATTTTAAAGAGGACCTCACAAGGAACATTCCAGCCAAGTTTGGTCAAAATTGGCCCAGCAGTTTAGAGGAGTTGATGTTTAAAAATTGTTGATGACGCACGACGGACACCGGGTGATCCTAAAAGCTCCCCTTGAGCACGTTGTGCTCAGGTGAGCTAAAAAATGGGGCACAACTGTATCAAAAATTGTGTTGAGAGTTACCTGCCCTTCTGGTAGAAGTTCCCTTTTTTGATGGTAACAGCTATCCAAAGTGTTAAGTAAATACCATCACTAGTGACAGAGGGATAAGAAAATGTCAAAGTTTTGACACAAAGAGGACAAAAACAGGTCTATACCAATACCTCAACATTTTCTTCGAAAAGGTCCAAGCTAAAAATGCCAGACAACATCTAGAATACTTCAAAACTGACAAAACTATTACTGTGAACATTTCCAAATGAGAGGCACTCTAGAAAAAGGGGGTTTAAATACATCACCTTGATGCAATACACCGAGAAAGTTATCACATAATTACAGATCCATAAAATTTATTTTGTCTAACAACCAACTGAATCTTGAGGTAGAATGGTTCTCAGACATGTAGAAAATTTACAAATGGCAAAAAGTATTGCTCCATGTCAGTCTGCTTGGACTGCACAGGCAGATATGGGTCGATACTTTTTGGAGATGCATTAAACACCCTTTTCATAGAGCATGGCTCAAGTAGTTTGCCAAGCATTACGTAAGATGGTATTTTCATTAAAATAAAAACTGGACTCATTAGACATGTAAATCCATGGTTGCATAAAACATACTGCCAATGTTGCTTTTACCTTCAAGTTTCATTCAAATCAGACATCAGACTTAGAATTTATGAGGAAATTAAATCTGGCCTATTTTAATGATAGGAGCTGTACTTCAAAAGGATAGAAAAAGTAGTGCGAAAAGGAGAAAATGCTGGTAACAAGCATTTTCTCCTTTTCCCTCAATATTTTCAAAAGCCTTTTTTCTAAGGGTCCTAAAACTCAGGATCATGCGGTAATGGGTTAAGGATAGCACAGGTCTAGGCAACGTGGTTATAAAGCAAGGTCAGAAACAAGTAGATCTTTCAAGACCACTATAAAAGCCTTTGTAAAAGTTGTGACTTCTGGGGCGGGGCCAATTTTAACCCTAGGGCTATAATTTGAACAATTTTGGTAGTGGTCAATTAGATAAATATACATACAAAATTTGGTAGCCCTAGGCCTTACTGTTCGGAAGAAGAACATTTCCAAAGTTTACAATATGTAGGCCCATTTAAAATTTGTTACTGCCAGGGCAGGCCAATTTTGACCCCAGGGCTATGATTTGACGTCTTGGAGTAGGTCCATTTGATAAATTTCCAAGCAAAATTTTGTAGACCTAGGTCTCATGATTGAACGAGAAGATTTTTAAAACTAGGTTAAAGCCCAAGTAAGCTCGTGACTGCAAATTTAACCCCCATGGCTACAACTTGGGGTGTCTTGGTAGAGGCCAACAACATAAGCTAAATGTAAAATTTGGTAGCCCTAGGCCTTCTGGTTAGGAAAGAAAAGATTTTTAAAGTTGTCACCATACAAGCCAATATAAAACTTGCAACTGCCCCCCCCCCCCCCACCTACTTGAGGGGCCAATTTTGACCCCAGGGATTTTATTTCAAGAATCTTAGTAAAGGTCCATTAGATGAAGCTACATGCCAAATTGATAGCCCTAGACCTTGTGGTATAGAACCATCAGTTTTTTTTAAAGTTTTCAATATTATAAGCCTATGTAAAATTTGTGACCCCCAGGGCAGGACTAATTTTGACCTCATGGCTATAATTTGAAAAACCCTTGTAGAAGTCTATTAGATAAAGCTACATGCCAAATTTGGCCTTATGCTTTCAGACAAGAAGATTTTCAAAGATTTTAAATATTTTTCAGTTTTGTTGTCATGGCAACCAGAGTTTTTAAAGGAATCAAATTCTTTTGAGAACTGAAGAGGACCATGGCAGGATAATTTCTGTGAAATTTGGTCAAAATTAGATGGATTGTTTCAGAGAAGATGTTTGAAATAAAAGTTAACACACAGGACCCATGCGACTGAATTTGAAAACCTTTGATGAGAAAAACTGGGCTAAACTTGAGGCCTCAGGGTATGGATCATAAACATCAAATTCTTATGCAAAATACAGTGGAATCCCATTAGAACGAACTTCGCTATAATGCTGACCCTATTGTAACGCAGGTGTCCTATGGCTCCCAAAATTTTGGGGAAGGGGGGGGTGGGTTTTTTTTTACCATTTTCGAGTCTGATCCGAATCTATCATTCTGCTGACAAGAATCCTCAATGTAAAAACATAACTACCTGCTGACCAAATACTGATGTAAAATCGATCATAATGGGACAGTTTTTCACACCTTAACCTTGTTGATTACTTTTTATCACCTATGGCTGTGCACAATTGCTTTGTTTGACAAATACACGCACAGTTGATACCAAAAGGACGTCAGCCCATAATTGTCTTCACATAAGATATACAGTTTTACATAAGACAAAATTAATATCAATAAATTCCCGTCTGTATGAAGATTGTTAACAGCAATATCGAATGTACTGTAATTCGCCAATGTATATGTATTCGGACACCCTAAATGTTCAGGCACGTTAAATTACCGTCAAAAATATTTTTGTCTAGTCCAAAACTCCAGACAGTCCAAATATTCATGAATACTAAAAACTTGGACAGGCTGAAAGTATATTTTTCAAAACATCTGACTTTTAATATTTGGAAAATGGTAAACAGTCAAAAGCCCCTCCGGTCATTATCCCCTACCCCCAAAACAGGTAGGGCGGTCAAAAGCCCCTTCATGTTTTCGCAAGGGCGGTCATTATCCTCTTCATCAAATCTTAAAGGTGGTCAAAAGCCTCTTCTCGATTTCGCAATGGCGGACATTATCCCCTTCATCCAATCTTCAAGGCAGACAAAAGCCCCTCTATCATTGGCCCACAAAAGTCCCTATCAATGGTAACCATGTCGACATTATCCCCTTCATAGACCTTAAGTCTGATAATGGCTAGTTAACCCATTACCACACAATGACGCCTTTTGACGCCCCTAAAAAAGAGGCCTTTTGAAAACATTGTGGGAAAAGGAGAAAATGCTGGTAACCAGCATTTTCTCCTTTTCCCACAAAGTTTTCTACCCTATCAAAGAAAAGTTGCGTCATTTGAGCCACTATGAAATTGTCGTCTGCAAATGCTTTCAATTTGGATAGGTCTTAAATTTTGCCGTGTGGTAAAGGGTTAACCTGAGAAACAGATCACTTGTAAAATACCGTAATTTGCTTAAGTTTTGGGACAGTAAAAAATAATTAATTTTTTTCGTGTCCAAATACTTTGGTCAACAAAAAATAATTATTTGTCAGCTGTCCCAAAACTTATGGTCAAACAAGACAATGTCATACTGAAAGTCACTGGCCGCTAACCCGTCAAATATTGCCGACGTTAAAATATTGCTACGTCATTGATGTCGATAAACCTCAAATCATTTGCAGGTTGGTCTATTTTTAGACAGATTGGAATTCCACCGATCAATTTGAGCACTATGAGTTTAAAACTTCGCTTTTTTTTTTCATTGTTTTTTTTGATGATTAACTTGTCACTCATTATTGTCTGCGTCCTGGGATCGCGATGAGGACATTATTTTGCGTTTGTAGATAAATTCACAACATATTTTACCTGCTTACATGTACATGAGGTGAACGACATTAATTCCACTCTGACAAGTACCTGCTCGGACCGTTCTCAAATTTGGTTGGTTCGTCGATCTTCGATCGATAAACCTTGGGTAATCTAGAATACTGTAGGCCTACCTTGATTTCTATTTATAAACAACGGACTCTTTTGACCGTGAAATACATGTGTGTCAACTCTGTCAACATTGGATGTACATATACATGTTATACACGTTATGTATCTTGGATACAAGTTTATCACACCATTTTTACACTTACGTCGGATTTCTTTTTGAACTGGGTTTTAAATTAGACTGTCAGGTGATCGGGTTTTTTGTCTTGAATCAGGAAACTCCCACTGAAATCAGGTGGGTTGGGAAGCATGCTTACGACGTTACGTGTGTAGAAATAAAACTGTAACAAATGGTATCAAATGGATTGAAAGAATTTTTTTTAAAATAGATATTCACTGTCCCAATTCTTTGGAACAAAAAAATACCGATCTCGCTTTGCAATTTTTAGTATGTCCCAAATCTTTGGATCATAAAAAATAATTATTTTCGCGATTTTTGATGGTGTCCCAATTCTTTGGGTGTCCCAAAACATATGCAAAATACGGTATACGATAAGTTCTATTGTACATCTAAATGTGAAATTTAGATGTGGATCTAGAACTGTTAAAATGGGGGCAACAGTCCTTCAAATATCAAAATCCTTCAAAATTGATATAATCAGTCTGCAAAACGGTTGATTGTTGATTTAACACATTATTTGACTTATATCGCGGCAGCCAGTGCATCCTTGGTTTTCTTTTATCCAGTGATCCGCACAATTTTCGATTCAAGCCACTAGCTGCTTTCCCACATAGCCATTGACAATGCAATGGTCAGCGGTGAGAGAGGAATGAATCCAGTGACTATCATCAATCATTGGAAGAAAATTGGCCGAGCCGGGGATCGAACCAGCAACTCCCTGTTCTCAAGTCCCCTACGCTACCGACTGGGCTACGGAAGATCGGCCTGCAAAATGGACTGAAACTTCGGAAATAAATGATCGATGGAATAGTGTTTTACGCCGCTTACAACATCACGGCGACAGCTCACATATTCATGTATATCCTGGGTTTCACCAGTACTATGCTAGGGCTCTGAAGCGTCTTGCCCAAAGACACTCCCACGAAAGACCAAGTGCATCCAGCAAGACACGAACCCCTGGGCCTCCAGAAGATAGCTCTGTGACATTTACACCTAAAATAAAATGAAACAGTTTATAGAGGGAGTAAACCGAAAGATTTCAAGTTTTGTTGACCTAACTCTTTTTCACACGACAAAATTCTTCTGGAATTCGAGAGCAATTGCAAACGACAACTTAAATCTGCTCAAATGATTGAATCGTAGTAATTGAAAGAAAACATATTCGGAAAAGCAGAATATGCTAGTTACCAGCATTCTCTCCTTTTCTCACCACATTTTCAGACAACTTCTTTCTCTTGGTCCTCAAAAGTTGGGATTGTTTGGTAGAGGGTTAAATAACATGTGCTACATTTCTTGTTGTTAACAAACATGAAAATAATAATTATGGCCTATTGAAAGTTTAAAAATTGTGGTTAAGGACGATCATTTACTTTCTTTATAGTTGAAAAGGTGTTGTCCTGACATCTTTTGAAATGAATGAGACAAAATGTGGACGGATTAAGATAATTATCTTTTCATGGGCAAAGTGATCACACATTTACATGTTGAATGTATAACATGGTCAGGAAACAATTTATTGAGTAAATCATCATCGGGGAAAAAAAAAAAATGGTTGGGCGGCGGTGGGGGTGGATGGCACATATAGACACCCTGACATTAATTATTTCATTTCTCCATTTAAAATCACAGCGGAAAACGTTAGCCTACTTTAAGGGGCTTTTGTCAGCCTCTGACATTTACTGAAGGGGATAATGTCCGCCATTGCGAAATCGCGAAGGGGCTTTTGACCGCCTTTAAGATTTGATGAAGGGGATAATGACTGCCCTTGCTAAATCGTGAAGGGGTTTTTGACCGCCCTACCTGTTTTTGGGGTGGGGGATAATGACCAGAGGGGCTTTTGACCGCCATTCTTGGAAAATAGGATGATCGGCTGCATAATGAATGCACAATTGTACATTGTGTGTAAAACGGTAATGAACATGAATCCTTTGAGAGCTGACGCAACCAATGGTAATTCTCAGTCATGATTTATAAACAAAAAAATGAAACATTGATTTTTTTTTTTGTAAGAAATGCCTCTTCACAGCGGACCGAGAAGATTACGATCAGAGATCAGACAGGACATTTAGTCTACAGTCTAATCTTGATCTACAGAGGACGCAACAGCAACTTTATTCCTGTAAGATGCATACCGGTTAAAACTTTCCCAGCTTTTGGATGTTATGTAAGCAGTTTTGCAATTTTTCACAACATTTACAAAAGACATCTGCAGAAGCATGAAGTCGTTCCAGAGAGGGAAACGGTTGAAGCCCTGTGTTGTCCCCATTATTACAAAAATAAAGCATTGTTGAATACAAAACCTTGTTTCTCTTCTTTATTCATCGGTAATTAATCCATTTAACTTGGGCATCAAATTAGCATATGCATTTTTTTTTATCTCGGTCATGACAAAATTTTCAGATAATTGCCTAATCACTTTTTTTTTCTGCCGACTACACAATGTACATGTGACACGACTGGGGTGTTCTAGCAATAATCATTACAGTACGCAAAAAGGTTATATCAGATCATGTAAAGCAGGCGAGATATTGGCTTATTGCGTGATCATTTGTTTTGATTGGAGGTAAGCCCATAACCAGGTGTGAATTCTTCGAGCGAAACAGTTGTAAGTGTGTACAACAAATGCTTGCAGTACAACCCTGTCGCTTCAAATTATTGGCATGCTATGTCATACCCCTAATGCAAACTTTACTGCAAAACATTCATTTTGTGGATACATGACTGGTGTGAAATCTTTACGGATGGAAAGTTAAATGTTTATGGTTGTATTTAATCGTTCACTGCCAATGGCAGGATGACGATTTTTAACTCTTAACCAAGCTACAAAATTTTAGACATGTCTGAATTCAAAGCATTTGAAGACGACAAAAAAAATAGTGAGCCAAATCTGAAATATGTTCATGGAAGGGTAGAAACAATGTGGTGAAAGGAGAAAAAGCTGCTTTCTAGAATTTTCTCCTTTTTTCCCACCTGCTTTTCAAAAGCTTTCTTTCTTAGGGTCTTTAAAGTGTGGTAAAGGGTTGAAATCTTTGCGGCCGTGGTAGATAAACAACAGACTTCAAAGAATGTGCAGTCTGATTTTTTATCTATACCATCCGCAGCTGAACTATGATTTGTAGAAAGCTCCCCTGTTATGCATAAAAAAGGTAAGAACATATTTAAGATCCATTTAATTCAGGATTGAAAACCCATCCACACAGGATCTGTATTACAAACAGTTTAGATCCTTCCACCGTAGTTTAATTTATAGACGCACATGTTTTTCAGTTTGACTTTCATCATGTATGTCAGTCGGGTCTTGTCTAGTTTGATTATTGAAAGAGATTTCGTTAGTCACAGTCAATTTGGGTTTGTTATGCAATCATCAGCATGATTGAAAAACATGGTGTCGCTATCAAACATGATAGCGTTTTATTTGATTTCTGAATGAACCTTGCTGTAATTCAGCTACACAGCGGCTGAATAATTTCCAATAAACATGGCCCGAAAGTAAACGAAGTTCTTGTACGTAGTTGTGTACAGTGTTTGAATGACCAGATTTGGTAACAGAACTAACTGGGAATCGTTAAGACGTTACTTGCGAAAAAAATCTAAATTGTTAAATGTCCAATAGATAAACGTTTAAATGTAAGTACTCATGTCTGTGTCTAAGTATTTGAACTTACCTCCACCGCTACTATGTACAGTCGAGCTGCGTTAATCCAGGCTCAATTTTTCCGGAAATCTCAAGATCCGGAAGAAAACAGGGAACAAATATTTTCTGTACAAATCTTACTTTTTATTCCGGAAATCTGCATTCCGGAACCGGCATGAAAAAATCGGGAACGAAGGGTTAAAAAACAGTACAAACCTTATAAGATAAACCGGACGTGGCCTGACTGTGTATCACACTATTTAAACTTGTTATTTTCCCTGGTACTATTGTGGACTGGTTACATAAATATCGAAACAGGCCACCTCGAGCCATTTTGGACTGGTTCCAAGTACGCGTGAAAAACACGAATAATGGTCTAGTACCAATTTATTTCAGATGGTTTTAACACATTTGAATACACACGTCTTAATTAGAGATGGTTTTCGAAAAGTGTTAAAAAGATATACACGTGCCATTGTTAAGTGTCAATTTGACAGATTATCAATACCCATAGTATTGATGCGATGATGTGACAATTACACGCCTTTGTTGCGCTACCCAAAATTGACACAAAATGGCCGCTAAACACGATAAATTTCTTAAATTTTTTTTTCAATTTTTTTACTCCTAACAGATTAAAAAGGTGAATAAAGATCAATATGCACGTCTTTTATTTCGATTCAATTGTCAATCAATACGCTCGACAACCTTATCATTTTACCATTTCAATCATTTGAAGTCAACAGAAGACGACGACTTGAAATTTCGACTCCTGTGAAAAAAGACATTTGCCAGTACAAAGAAGACAACGCAAATGCCACTATCATGGAAATTCTACAATACGTCATGAAATCCATGTCTCTCGAAATTGGAAAATCAACAATTATACTATAATACAGAAATACTGTACCTGTGTTTCGCCTCCCTCCCCTTTTTTCGTGGTGTTTTCGAAAGTCATAATGTGCCGAGCTTTACAAGCCCACCCATTTGTACAAAAGGTATACATGTGCATGTAATAAGATACAAGGGGAAAAGCATGTACAAAAAACACAATAAGGCATCATGCAAATTTATGACAATTTATTCTATTATATATCTGAACAATCACAGGAACAATACAGACGAGTGCTCGTGTAAATCATATGCAATTGTAATTCTTACGAAGTACAGTGTCCCTTATCAACATGGAAGTCTTGGTGATCCCAGTTCTCTGGGCCCCGTTTTACTAAGGTAGTTACGAACAAAAATTGCGTAAGTTTTACGTAACTATAGTATAGTGGCATTAATCTGCCACCAGATACGTGATAACTATCATGATTATTTTAGAAAACTATTGCGATAAATCAAAGTTTCCTGGAAATTTTATCTAGATAAAATGAAAATATAAAATTTCAAAGGAAACTTTGATTTATTGCAATAGTTTTCTGATATAATCATGATAGTTAGTATCTCGTATCTCATAGCAGATTAATGCCACTATATTATAGTTACGTAAAACTTACGCAAATTTTGTTCATTACTAATTTAGTAAAACGGGGCCCCGGTCCGTAAAAACAGCTTATCCGGAAACATTCATAGGAAACAGAAGTGTCCGGATTAACGCAGCTTGACTGTATAAATTTGAAAGACTTTGCCCTTATCATTTTAGACACACTCCCCAAATTAAACTTATTATTTTGGCTACCCTAAATTGTTCAAAATGTTGATTTCCATAATAACCAGAATATTATTATTTTATTTTTGTCCGAATATATTGGGGAATAACAGTACTTAATTGATGCCATAGTTCTTGCAATGGTCGGTGGATGGGTCGCAGATAGTGTGTGTGTGGGGGGGGGGGATGTCAGTGTTATATATTTCAATCCCGGATATAACACTGTTGCAGATCATGGCTCCCGATGACAACGTTATAACAGGGTTCCACTGTATGCAGTCTGACACTGGACATATACTCTGACAATTTGCGAGACATTTGTTTAAAATATTTAAAAAATAACAAAATCTGTATGTTTCATGCCTGCCAAATAGTACATATCATATATCTAATATCAATTTTTTGTCTGCTTGCAGATAAACTGTGACATAGTTGCAGAATATTCTTTATCTCATACATAATGTCATATGTAACAAGAGCATTGCATGCGGGTGCCAAGGCTAGGCTGCAAGTGCTTGATTTTCAGTGAAAACTAAGTCTAAAAAGGGATATAACTGTGTCAAAAATATTTTGATGGTTACCAGCCCCTGTTGTATGGAATCCCCTAACAACTTCTCCAAGTTTGAAGTAAATAACTTCAGCAATATCAGAGATATTACAAAATGTCAAAGTTTTTGCACTGCAACATCAATACACACGATCACGCCAGAGCTATGAAAATAACTCACATTTTCTTTGAAAACAGCCGAGCTAAAAATTGCTCATAATGAGATGATCTTATGAAACTTTGTACAAAGAATAATGCAAAGGTTTGTGGCTTTTCATAAATGTGTGTTGGTCTAAACTATTATTAGATGAGCAACTAAATAATAAAAGCGACACTAGGTTTATTCTTTTTAACGCTTTACCAAGCTACAAAATTTTAGACTGGTCCGAATTGAAAGCATTTGTAGATGACGAATGTTGCACAAATTATGTAGTCTGTCTTTCAAAGGACAGAAAAGATTGTGAGAAAAGGAAAAAAATTCTGGTCACTAGCATTTTTCCGTTTTTCCACAATCTTATGAGAGAGGGAGCCACTTCCTGTCACAAGAAATTGCTTCCTACTCAGACTTTCATTTGTTCTAAACTATCTCCTTGAATATTCCAATACAACAAATTTTAGTCTTCTAAATTGAAAACATCTGCAAATGGTACAAATGACTTTGAGTTCTCAGAAAAAGTAGAAAACATTGCTTATCAGTATTTTCTCCTTTTACAACAATGTTTTTCTCCAATTCTAGGACAAATTCCACCATTTTAGCCTTATGTAATTTGTCGTCTGCCAACGCTTTGTATTTGGACATGTCCACATTGTTGTTGTTTGGTATAGAGCCAAGATATATTTTCATGTTAGAAGTAAGTTTTCATCTGTATAGCTCGCTTACAAATTAAATTCCTTCTGCAACTTCTTGCAAATTATGTGTAGATCAAGATTACACAACACAGTCATGGCCAACACACTGAGATATTTTCTGACAGCCTCTCTGAATCATTATCTTATGGTTCCTTTCTTGCAAAAAAAAATATTTTTACACCTTTACCTTTCTATGGATTAACCCAGGATGTTTTCAAAAGCCTTCTTCTTCTAAGTCGCTAAAATAGGGGATAGTTTGGTAAAGGGTTAATGACTGATTTTGGCTATTTCTGTACAACGAAATTCTGGACTGGACCAAATTGAAAGCATTTGCAGAGGACAAATTCACTGTAACTCAAACAATATTAGTTGTACGGTCAGGTGGCAGGGGACTTGGAAACTTGTTCACGGCTGTGGCGAATCATCATAGTCGCAGCGAGCTGAAGGCGAGATGGCGACATTATTCTCCACAGCCGTGAACAAGTTTCCAAGTCCCCTGCTACCTAACCGTACAAATAATTTATTATACTGCAAAGTTTTACCATTCCAACGTGTGTTAAGCGAAATTTCCCAGTTTTATGGTCTCCAAAATTGAGTACGCTGATGAAATAGAATTTCCCTTCTGAGTGCCCCAATTCAATGAAAACGGACGTCACTGAGAACTGATGTCACTGAAACCTTGGTAAAACATGCAGTTTGGTGCATAATCTTGACGATGTCACTGCAATAGACATTCGTCATATTTTTATTTAAACATGGATTTAAACAACTTCAAGGTAAGTAACTATGAATTTTAATGATTTGTTGGCAAAAGTAAACGACCATTAGTTGCCTCAAATAATCGTTATGTCGTCCTTTTAACATTATACACAATGTATGAGTTTCGACACTTCACAATTTGCTTACCTGATGAAGGGATGGCTTGTTTTAAGGCCCCGTTTATTTGTTTTAGAATGACATCCAACGATAATACATGTAAAATTCTATATTCATTTATTTTAAAAAATAATCCATTCTTTCCGTTTTATAACAGCCATCATGGGAAACTAGTAATAATATGGTGCAGGCTACTAAGTATGTTTTTCTTGTGGGCGGCTCGTATCAATCGATCGATGCCGCCATTTCGGATGTTGTGTTGAAAGTGTAGTCATGTACACTGGGCTCCCGAAAGGGAAACTGATTTTACGTGGGTTTTGCCAGTGTACATGATATATATATGTTCGGGGCATATCATCCAATCAGATCACGAGAAATTTCTTTGCAGTATAATAGTGATTTCTGTCTAAGTCTGGGAAGTAAACATTGTGAGAAAAGGAGAAAATGCTGGTAACCAGCATTTTCTCCTTTTCACGCTATGTTTTCAAAAGCCTTCTCTTTAAGAGTCATTAGAACTCGGGATTATATGGTAAAGAGCTACATGTAACTCTATACCACATGACAATATTGTGGCTTAAACATATTGAAAGTATTTGTAGATAAAGAATGAAACATGGCCACAATTATAAGATGCGTATAATGAGCAAGTAGAAAACGTTGTAGGAAAAGAAGAAAATATTGGTGACCAGCATTTCTCCTTCAGCCACAATGTTTACTTAAAGCCTTATTTGTATGTTTTAGGAAACATGGCAGCATTTGGTAAGTGTTGAACTATTCTAACAAAGAGAAACCCAAACAAGAGCACCGCATGCAGGTGCCAACACTAGGCTGCAGTTGCTTGATTTTCACCTCAGTCGGTGGTGTGCAGGACTTGAAAACAGGGGGTCGTGGGTTTGATCCCTGGCTCGGCCAATCTCTTTCCGAGGATTGATGATAGTCATTGTGACAGGATTCATTCCTCTCCCACCGCTGACCATTGTTACGACAATGATTATGTGAGAAAGCAGCCAGTGGCTTGGAAAGAAAATTGTGCGGAGTAATGGTAAAAGAGATTCCAGGAAAGCATGGATTGGTGCACTGGCCGCCGTGATATAACTGAAATAATGTTAAAAACGGCCTTAAACACCAAACAATCAATCAATCAATCTTGATTTTCAGTGAAATTCAAAGTCGAAAATAACTTGATGGTTACCTGCCCTTGTTGTATGGGTTCTCTTTTTGAAAGCGCACAACTTGTCAAAATTTGATGCAATATCTTCATTAATGACAGAAATATTATAAAATGTCAAAAATTTTGAAAATGTCAAAGTTTTCGCATGACAACGCCGACGCCAGGGTTATGGCAATACCTTGACATTTTCTTCGAAAACAGCTAAGCTCAAAATCAGACTTTGATGTAACTAAGTGACACTGAGAAACGATTGCCAGATAATAAGCTTATTGTTCCTTCCAATTAACCTTTTACCACACAATTCCGACTTTTAACGACCCTAACAAAGAGGCCTTTTGAAAACATTATGGGAAAAGGAGAAAATGCTGGTAACCAGCATTTTCTCCTTTTCCCACAATGTTTTCTACCCTTCCCAAAGCAAATTTCCATTTTTGAGTCAAAGTAATTTTGCCGTCTGCAAATGCTTTCAATTTAGACTAGCCCAAAATTTTGTCATCTGGTAAAGAGTTTATGTCTCCATCAGTCAAAATGTAACCATTATAACACCCTGGACAACATAAATCTACAGTTTAGATGCACAGACACATGCAGTCTCATCATCATCTATACTCCGCTTTCTACAGAAGATAGGGTAAAGGCTCTCTCAAACAGTTCAGGATTAACCTTTCATCCCACAATTCTGAGTTTTAACAACTATCTAGGAGAAGGCTTTTAGAAACAGTATCGGAAAAGGAGAAAATGCTGGTAACCAGCATTTTCTCCTTTTACAACAATGTTTTCTACTCCTTCAAAGAAAAAAAAACATGTACCATCAATTGAGCCACATTTAATTTTGTTGACTGCGCATACTTCCAATTAGACAAGTCAAAAATTGTGTCCTCTTGTAACCAGGTATCTTCTCCTTTTCCAACAATCTTTTCTACTCTCTGAAAGAACTAGAGCTGTCACTGAATGTGACTTAATACCCCCTGCCAGCGCTTTGATAGAAACAGGCAATTTAACAAAAAATTTTCTAAGTTCAAGGGGAGATTACCCTTGATTCATAGGGAGTAGATGATTGAAAACTGCGTCTTGCACAACTTCAGTATACGATCAATGTATCAACAAACTTTCAATACAATAGCAGCAAAACTGTAGGAGGAGTTCGCGACACAAAATTACTAGTATTTCGTACACTGACGGACACACGGACAGACACGCTGATTCCAGTATACCCCCGAAAACATTCGTTCTGCGGGGGTATAAAAATACTATCAATTGAACCATATTCAATTTTTTCATACAGACATACTTTCAATTTAGACAAGTCTAAAAATTTGTTGTTTGATAAAGAATTAAAGAAACAAAAAAGAAAGACAGTATCCATAAAAAAAAACTCACCATGAAAGTTCAAGCATGTTAAAATCCAGTAGTTAGTTCACAGAATACAGGATAGAGCTTAAAGCAATTATTTTGCACCATTTTGTCAAACATTAATGCATTTCATGTGAAATTTTATCAAAATGTACCAAGTTTCTTGTGTAGCTGCAGATTAATTACATAGGTATATTTCAATATATACACCTTTCACATCCTCTTTCACTGATGAACGTACAAAATAATTTAAATATATGCAGGCCATCCATTAATAGTAATTTCACAAATATATGTAAAAAAAAACACACAGTCACTGAATTTCAAAATTGCTACAATTCATTGAGCAAGACAGTGCATTATTTTAATTATTTAGTTTAAGTATTTTTCACAGCTGTATGCATATGACAGAGTATCTACCCCTTAAACTGCTAAATAAGTGAAATGAATTTTTCAAGCTGACAATAAAAACCCAAAGATTTCTACTTCAAAGGTATTTTTGTGAGAAAAATATCTACTCCTCAGACAGTGTAGATCCAAGATCAGACTGCACATTCTGTGCAGTCTGATCTTGATCTACATTGTCCGCAAAAGGTCTTCGAGACACACGCTTAGCAGCCTAAGGGTTAACCCTTATACTGTTTAAGAAAAAAAAAAGTAAATTTTCAGCTAAAAGTATCAGCCTTAACCCTGTACCAGATAGCAAAATTTTAGGCTCGTCCAAATTGAAAGTATTTGTACATGACAAATTAAAATTTGGTTCATACGATGAGATTTGTCCTTGAAAGGGAAAAAAACATTATGGGAAAAGGAGAAAATGTTGGTTATCAACATTTCCCCTTTTCCTATAATGTAATAAAAAGTCTCCTTCAGTCCTATTGTTAAAACTCAGGATTATTTGGTAAAGGGTTAATACAGTGAGTTAGCATTCATTTTGCCCACCATTGCAGATCCACGATCAGACTGTATTGTCTTTGCTGCAGTCTGATCTTAATCAACAGCATCCTGAAAAACACTTTAGGTCTCACTTAGTAGTCTCCAGGTGAAATCCTTGACAGCTGGAAAAAAAATTAATGTATTTTTTGTTGTTAGGCAAAATCCACTTGTAGCAATTTTAACACCATTTTGATTCAAGTTTCAGTCAAAATACTGGACACTGTAGATCACTGATCAAGCTGCACATTTTTTACAGTCTGATCTTCTTCTGCACCATCCGCTAATGTACTTTAAGTCTCACTTAGCAAAAGACATGACCCACTTGTAGCAATTTAAACACCATTTTGACTTAAATATCAGTCAAACATTGGACGCAATCAACCAGTGATCAGATTCCAAGTGCTGTACATTCTGATCTAGATCTACACTGTCTACAAAAATACCCTAGGTTGCCTTAAAGAAGGAAAAAGGGCAGTAATGATTTTTTAGACACTTTTCAGGATGAACACATATGTATAAAATATCACAAATATCACTTTTGAATTTAAAAAAAAAAGGTCGCAGAAAATTAGAGAGAAACTGTTTTAAGACACTAAAGTAAAAAGTTGTTGTTTATCTTAAAAAACCTTACCAATTGCACTTCTTTTCTACAGAAATATACTTGCATCAGAAAACATCTTTATAAAACCTGTATGAAATACCCAACATTAGCTAAAATTAATTACATAAGAAAAAAAGTTTTGTAGTAAAAAGAGAAGGTGCTCATTAGATCAATTTCTCCGTCGGCGAGTATATTTCCAAAAGTGCTGCAAAGACCAAAGCTGCAAGACCTAAAAATATTTTTTTGTCGACATGAAGTAATCATGTAAACCATTTTTTCCTCCGTCTAAGTTCTCTTTTGCACAAGAAGTACATCTGTGAGAGATCAGGCAAAGAGAGACGGTATAAAATGGAAAATTCTAGCTTATTACCCTTCAAGTGCTAAATAAATGAAATGGACTCTCTCATTCAGCATGACAGAAGCATTTATAACAGTTTGAAAGCTGCTTTTGTCATATTGTCTTGCCGAGGAAGCGGACAGTGTAGATCCAAGATCAGACTGCACGAATGTGCAGTCTGATTTTGATCTACACTGGCCGCAGAGGCAATTAAATACCAGTTCACTGCTACAAGGGTGAGCCATGTTGTGTATTTTCATCTATCTGTCAGTCACTCGGGAAGGCTGTATAACTGACAACTCCTACATGATCATATCAATTACTGCAAAACGTAAATATCCCCGCCATAATTACTTTCTGCATTCTTCGTTCTGATTGTGCATTTTATGGGAGCCGAGTTAAACATGAACCGTCTGCTACTTATAAACTGAGCAGTCATAAAAATCATTGCAGGTACAGACAGACAAACAAATGTAATGACTCAGGACTTAACAAATTAACCCTTTACCATACAATCCTGAATTTTAATGACCCTGAAACATAATGCTATAGAAAACATTGTTGGAAAAGAAGAAAATGCTGGTAAGCAGCATTTTCTCTATTTCCCACCTTGTCTTTTTTAAAGTTCTCTTCCCCACGGTCATTTAAACAACTGATGGGATTGTCTGTAAAAGGGTTAAATGCAGGGCTAGATATTCTGGGGTTCAAATCTTGCCTCCTTCCACTAGAGTAATTGCAGTAAGATTAGTTTTCCTCTCCTACCACATTGTTTCAATACATTTAACCCTTTACCATGCTACAGAATTTTAGACTAGTCAAAATTTAAAGCATTTGCACACCACGCAAGAAATGTGGATCAAAGGATGAACTTTTCTTTGAAAAAAATAGAAAAGATTGTGGGAAAAGGAGAAAATGCTGGTTACAACAATTTTTTCAAAAGCCTTGTTCTTCAGGGTTGTTAAAAAGTCCGTATTGTGTGGTAAAGGGTTAAGTACAAAACTGCCATGTAGCTTTCACAAGTCTTCTGAATACTACTAGTTCAGCACAATACAAGAAATACATGGACAGATGCTTACACTACCTCCATGTAACACAAAGAGTGATGAAAATGACATAAGTTACTATACAAAGAACTACTTACCCACTGCCAATATAGCAAAGTACTACTTACCCACTGCCAATATAGTTGGACAAATTTTTCTGTACCAAAATCTACCTCTTCTGACACATTTCTTTACGGATTTCTCCATTACTGGTATCTCTCTTAACTGATATCTCTATGGATATCTCCTTTTATGAACATCTCTCTTTATGGACATCTCTCTAAATGGACAACTCTCTATATGAATTTGTCTTTACTGATATATCTATCCACTGATATCTCTGTAAAAGGTATCTCCCTTTACTGATATCTCTCTTTATCAACATCTCTCTTTACCGATTTTTCTATCAACTGATATCTCTTTAAATGGATATCTCTCTTCTAGACATCCCTCTTTACTGATATTTCTTTATAGAAACTCTCTTAATTAACCCTTATGCTGCTAAGCGCAACTCACTGACCTTTTGCCGACAGTGTAGATCAAGATGAGACTGCACAGAACATGCAGTCTGATCTTGGATCTACAATGTCCAAGAAGGAAATATTATTCAAAAAAATATATTTTTGAAATAGCAATATTATGGTTTATACTATGGAACTGAAAATTTCATTTCAGTTATTTAGCAGGATATGGGTTAACATCTCTCTTTTGTGGACAGTTCCCTTTACCAATATTTCTATGAACTGATATCTCTCTAAATGGATATCTCTCCTAACAGACATACCTCTTTACTGATATCTTACAATGGAACCTCTCTTAGTTCACATCTTTCTTTTATTGACATCTCCCTTTACGGACATCTCTTTTCTCTGATTTCTGCTTTTACTGTCATCTCTCCTCACTGTCGTGTCTCTTTACTGATATCTCTACTTTCTGGTAACTCTCTTTATGAACATCTCTCTGTACTGACATTTTTCTCTGTCATCTCTCTTTACTCAAAACTTCCTCCAAATCTCTTCTTTCCCCAAGGAAATCTAAATTGAATAGGAAAATAAAAAAAAGTTCAGAGTTCAGCAAACAATATCAAGTAACTGAATTGAACAATATTTAGCCATTTATAAAAGATATTATAATTTCTGTGCAGTTTAGTGTCACAGTAACAAAAATATGAGAGTGTCAATTTGAGATCAAACTGTTCCTTTTCTGCAGTCTAATCTTGATAGGGACCATCAGCAAACTTGCAACTAAATAATCATGTAAGTCATGCTCTATGAAATGGGGTTTAATGCATCTGTAAAAAGTATCGAACCAGGTCAGCCTGCGCAGTCCACGCAGGCCGACAGGGGTCGAAACTTTTCGATATTTGTAAATTGTCTGCGGCTCAAAGGCCCATTTTATCACATGATTAAGTCATGTCATTAAGACTAATTGTATTGTGATGACTTGCTTGGTATAATGGATCATGGAGATGCATCAAACCTCCCTTTCTCTGAGCAATGTTCATGTGCTTTAATTTGCTTTCTTTAGAAAAGAAGTTATGAAGCAGGTCATTGCTTTAAGACTGTAAGAATCATTGAAAATTAGAGACAATATAAACAAGAGCACCACACATGGGTGCCAGTGCTTGGTTCCAATTGCTTGATTTTCATTAAAAATTCAGTCAAAAAAGGGCCATAACTGTGTCAAAAACAATTTGATGGTCACCTACCCTTGTTGTATGTTTCCCTTTTGACAGTGCACAATTTCCCAAGTTTGAAGTAAATATTGTAAGTAATGACAGTGACGTTATAAAATGTCAAAGTCTGAGAAAATATGTCAAAGTTTTCGCACCATGATGACGAGAGAGCAGATTTCACCAGGGCTACAGCAATACCTCAATGTTTTCTCCTAAAAAAAGCCGTGCTAAAAATGAGTGGTGCTCTGGCAAAGGGGGTTCAATGTTTCTCAATGATGGGTTAACTCTCTACCAAACGACAAAATTTTAGACTGGTTCAAACTGAAAGCATTTGCAGACGACAAATTAAAGATGGTTCAAATGGCAGAATTTGTTCATGAAAGAGTAGAAAACATTGTTGGAAAAGGAGAAAATGCTGGTAACCAGCATTTTCTCCTTTTCCAACAATGTTTTCAAAAGGCTTCTTTCCAAGGGTCGTTAAAACCCGGGATTGTTTGGTAAAGGGTTAAATCTTCTTTCTACACATACAGAGACACATTATTTGAATGATTTGAGACACATTTGTTATCTGCAACAAGTTCTAATTTGGACGAGTCCAAAATTCTCTTCTTCAATAAAAAGTTAATTTGTATCATTCAAGTAATCAACCCGAAGACAGTTTTTTTTGTTTGTTTTGCAACAGAACTTTTTATAGTCCTTCACTACACAATCCCGAGTTTTAACAACCCTGAAGAAGCAGGATTTTGAATACATTGTGGGAAAAGGAGGAAATACTGGTAGCCAGCATTTTCTTTCTTTCCAACAATGTTTTTTTACCCTATCAAAGATAGAAGTAATCATTTGAGCTATATAATTATGATTTGTAGTCTGCGAATGTTTTCAATTTGGTCGAGTTGAAAATTTTGTTATTTGGTAAAAGGTTAAAACAAAGTGAGTGAAACATTGTTCCTTCTGCCTCCTTGATCTAACACATATGTACATGTAAACTCTAGGCAACAAAATTTAATCTTATTGACAACATTTACAGATGACACATTAAGCCTTCTTCCTCGGGGATCCTTCATGTAAAATGTTAACTCTTTAACAAACGACTAAAATTTTGACTAGAATGAATTGAAAAAAATTTGCAGGGGACAAATTATGGCTCAAATGATGGAATTTGCCTATGAAAGGGCAGAAAACATTGTGGGAAAAGGAGACAGTCCTGGCTACCAGCACTTTCTGTATTTTCCATAATGTTTTCAAGTCTTGTCAGGGTAATTTAAAACTCTGAATTATTTGTTAAAGGTTTAGAACTTTAGCCATGTAGATTATCCATGTTTTGGAGGATATTTTGAAAGTTGTCTGCTGCTGTCATTTTGTTTCAGGATGTGGTTACCACACTGTCCATTATTGACCCTCCCCTTCTAATTAAGGCTTCCCCAAGCTTTTTTCTAACTAAATATGGGTTTACCAGATGCCCAATCCATCAATAAAGTTGAAATAAACTTACAGCATCAACTTAATTGTAATTAAGATGGTCCTCGCAAGTACCGCGGTACTTAATTTAGCCAAAAATTTACTACAATAGAGAGAACTCGCTTGTATTATTTTCTTATACTGTAATAAACTGTTGCATGTAAAGGAACAATTAATGTTGCTATCAAAGTTTAAGTTGTGTTTTTCAGACAGATATATCTAGATCAAGCTACCATGTTGACAACAGGTGCTCTAAAGGGAGTCCACTATGGTACCACGTTACCTCCTGTAATTTGGAAAATTGCAATAAAATGATTTTTAATTTTAGAAAATGATTTAGTTACCATAGTTATTGTTTCCAGTGAGGACTATGACGTCACAGCGTATAACCTTAACTCATCAAACATGAATTATTGGTTTTATGAAGAAAAAGGGATAATTATTTTGAAAACAGAGAGGAAAATTGTGCTTTATTATTGAGCCATTGGAATATTGAAAGTAACTTATTAGTAATGAAGACATATCCAATATTTTTTAACTGATACATTGCAAAAACGCTTCTCTTTTTTGATTTAATGGAGTAAACAGTGGATATGTGGCACTACGTATGCAAATTAGGTATTTATCGGATTAACGCGGTATCATCTATGGTACGGTACCAGTGAGGACGACTATACTTCACAAATTAATGTCATTAATATCTTCTTATCAGAATATACGTACACTTCTGATAACACTATAACCTTCTGGCTACATAATACTTGTCAAGTAACTTGGAAAAACTTTAAGAAAGTGACAGAATCAAAACCAGTGTCAAATATTAATCATTAACTTTATTAATGTTCAAATGAATCATGATCGGCAGTAAAATAGATATTCTGCATTAAATACAGTGGACGAAATGTTATTGTTGTCCTTGGAAAGTTCTGTTGTTTTACCTGTATTAATCCCCCCCCCCCCATTTTGGAAAATGTACACCCAGGTAGGGGGTGAGAGTCTAAATGAGTATGGTATATGCATTTTACAAAGGAAGACCACTGTTTTATGTTTGAAGAGAATCACTTCCCCCTTATTGCACCAGGGATAATCCAAAAGATGCTTTTGCAGGCAGAGCAACTTCATATCAGATTGCACATTCTGAACAGTTTGATCTTATATACACTGTCCGTTACCTTGAAGTTTACTCTTGCAAAAGTGTGTTTTACATTGCAATTAAGCCTTTACCACACAATCCGAAGTTGGAGGACTTTTGAAAACATTGTGGAAAAGGAGAAAATGCTGGTAACCAGCATTTTCTCCTTTTTCCACAATGTTTTCTACCCTTTCAAAGACAAATTTCATAATTTGTGGTACAAATAATATGTCATCTGCAAATGCCTTCAAATTGGACAAGTCTAAAACTTTGTCGTTTGGTAAAGAGTTACAAGACCATTTCTACACACTAAAAGTATTCATTTAATAAAATTTTGTTTAGCAGACAAAGGGTATATATAATGTAATTTTTCTTATCTCTGTTTTGCAAACAGCAAGACTGAGTGCTTTACAGACATAAATCAAGATCATGCTGCACACATAATGCAGTCTGATCTCGGATTGTCAGCGTCTGCTTTTCATCACGCTATTCTAGCCTCAACTTTTGGAGAGTTGCACTATCTGCTTTTTGCTTTATGGCACATTTTATTTCATTTTAAAGTCTCAAGCCTAATATATTTTATTTTTCTTTTGCCGAGAGCTGGCAGCAGACAAGAAGAAATCTTAAGCCTTTACCACACAATCCTGACTTTTAACAACCCTGAGAAAGAAGCCTTTTGAAAACATTGTGGGAAAAGGAGAAAATGCTGGTAACCAGCATTTTCTCCTTTTCCCACAATGTTTTCTATCCTTTAGAAAACAACTTTGAATGGCTGATTCATATTTATTTTGTCATCTGCAAATGCTTTCAATTTGGACTTGTCTAAAATTTCCTCATGTGGTATAGGGTTAACATGTTCTGCTAGTAAAGCCTTTACTAAACAACCTGTGTTATTTCCACCCTGAGGAAGATTTTAAAAATATTGTGGGGAAAAGGAGGAAATGCTGGTTTAGCAGCATTTTGACTTTTTCCCACATTATTTTCTCTGTTTTCAAAGACAAATACCAACATATAAGCCAATTTGAATTTAGTGGATGCAAAATTAATGCTTTCAATATAGACAAATCTAAAATTTTGTATGAAAGTTAAAGTAACAATAAAGGCCAAATGTAAATGCGTCTTTAAATGCATTTGAATTTCTTTCATACCATTCAAAAGTATGGAAATTATTGTAAAGATGACAATTTGTCATTGTACGGTTGGTCCAAGTGTTAGTCGCTGACAGAGAAATTAATTTCAAAACTAGGTTAAAACCTGCCAGGTAGCTGTGTCTTTTGTTTATCCTTTGCCTGACTTTAAAATTCTTTTTTCTGCCAGCGACTAACGTATGGCCCGACCACATGATAACAGACTGTCATCTCCATGATATTTTCCATACTTTTAAATGGTATGATTTTATTGTGTTATGACACCTGCTTTGATATTTTGGCCTTTAATAGAAAAGTGTACAAGTTAGTTAGTTAGCTTGATTTGTAGTTAGCTTGATTTGTATTTAACTCTTTACCACACAATCCCGACTTTTAACGACCCTGAGAAAGAAAGCTTTTGAAAACATTGTAGGAAAAGGAGAAAATGCTGGTAACCAGCATTTTCTCCTTTTCCCACAATGTTTTCTACCCTTCCAAAATCAAATTTCAATTTTTGAGTCACATTTATGTTGTCGTCTGCAAATGCTTTCAATTTGGACTAGTCGAAAATTTTGTCGTTTGGTAAAGAGTTAAACAGACATTTCTTATTGATTTCATAGAAAATATCAATTCAATTTGTATAGATGCAAAAGTCAGTCTTATCTTTTTTGCCATGCTTACCACATAACAAAATTATAGATCAGTCCAACCTGAAAGTATGCACAGACAACATAAGAAATGTGGGTCAAAGAATGGACTGTTGTCAAAAATAATTATTATGTGTGGTTCCTCTTCATAGGGACCCAACCAGTGATTGCTCAGAAATAGTGCCAACATTGTGTCATTTTCCCACAATGCTTTCTACCATTTTGAAAACAAACACCAAATGGTTAGCAACAATTAATTTTTCCATTTGAAAATGCTTTGAATATGGACAAGTTACAAATCTTGTGGTATGGTTAAAAGTTAAATTACAGTAGATGGTATTCCTGACTGCTTGAAAAAGCCAGTTTCATCGAAAATGTTAGGTTAATTAACATACATTATTGTTTTGTGAATCAGTTTTCATGTAGAATGTGTACTGATTAACTGTAATGTTATTGTATTTATTGCATGAGTGTCTAGTCAGCTTTGATTGTAGCTGAAGTAATCCATATGTTTCTCTGTCACACTCATGCAGTTAACTTCTTCATTCAGATTTCAAAGTGCGGCTAATGGGCAGATATAGTTAATGGATAAAGAAAGGAACAATTTGTCATGAAATCTGTTTTCTTGTAAACAGTTAATCCTTGAAGTGCCTTACTTAAAGATACATCTATACTTAACCCTTTACCAGATGACAAAATTTTAGCTTTGTCCAAATTGAAAGCATTTACAGACGACAATTTCAATGTGGCTCAAATGGTGCAATCTTGCTTTGATAGGGTTGAAAACATTGTGGGAAAATGAGAAAATGTTGGTTACCAGCATTTTCTCCTTTCCCCACAATGTTTTCAAATGGCCTCTTCTACAGGGTCGTGAAAACCCGGGATTATTTGGTAAAGGGTTAAAGATACATCTATACTTGTTTTCAGCCAGATTTAATCTATTTCATATTTTCTGAATCTACAATCATTCTTGTGTCTTCATGCAAAATGTTGTACCTGATGGGTGCAAGGTTGCACAGATTACAACCACTAAAAAATGCATTTCATTTTGTGGAGGCCATTAAAGAAATCACTGTTTTCATTTCCAGTTTTAAATCAGACAAATACCTTCCGTTTCTTTATCCCTAACAACATATAATTATATTGGTAATCTATTTATGTTTACACAGCTGACTAAATTCTGAATCATTCTTCACACTATCAAGCTTTCATAGTATTTTTTCTCTCTGGCTGTGAGGATGTATCTTTAACTTTGGTTGCCCTTGCCACCAGCATACATCAAGATCACACTACACAAAATTTGCAGTCTGATCTTTGGTCTACATAGTAGCTATATAGACATTCTAGACAAAAGCACCTTTGGTTACACATAATTGGATCTTATCTATAGACTGGATATGTCAGACAGGTCTATCTGGTGCTTTAACTCTTTTAATCGAACAACAAAATTTTGGACTGGACCAAATTGAAAGCATTTGCAGAGAACAAATAAAAAGTGGCTCATATGATGATTTCTGTCTTTCATAGGGTTGAAAATATTGTGGGAAAGGGAGAAAATTCTGGCTACCAGCACTTTCTCCTTTCCCCACGATCTTCCTAAAATACGGTCGTTAAAGCTTGGGATTGTGTGGTAAATGGTTAATGGTTGTATTTCCTGGAGTTCTGCTGAGCTCCTGTAATGAAATGGAATGCATTTGTTGCACTTTTAAAATGGGAAAAGCTAAATATAAGTTAAACTAGGAAGGACTTTTCTATGAATGCATGTTAACATTGCTGTTGGGGTTTTAGTCAATGCTTGTATTGAAGCGAATGTCTTAAGAGATAATAGCTGCTGTATGTAGAGGAATTCTATGGAGGTTACTGCCCATAGTAATAGTTTTTGACATTTACCCTTTACCAAATGATCACAAGTTTTAACAAACCTAAGGAAAAAGCCTTTTGAAAACAGCATTTTCTCCTTTTCCCACTATGTTTTCTTGCCTTTCAAAGACAAATCTCAACATTTGAACGACACTGATCAGTGGTCCTAAGTATGCTTTGGATTTGGACCAATCCAGCATATAATTGTTTGGCAAAGAGTTAAACCTCTTCATTGCACTTTAAAAATGGTGTGGCAAATACCTACAATTAACTGATTGTATGGCGTTTAATGCCGTTTTTGACATTATTTCAGGCATCATTTGTGTGTGTGTGTGAATGGTTTTAGAAACCATTAAGACCTTGATATTTTAGTCTTTCTTCCTGATGGCTTACTAAGTACTGACTTTCTCTATACAGAAACAGATTTTTTTTCCAAGTTTGATAGGATGATGAAAACTTAAATACTCCCCGTCAAAGCTACCTCAACAATTGAACTGAACTGATACATAAATAAATGATTTTTTGACCATTCAGAGACAAACTAGTCAGCAGGGGCTAGTTCAGAAATATTCACTTTTGATACAAAATTACCCTGGGTCTTCTGATGAGGTAAAGCAAAAACAAGAGCACCTCATGTGGGTGCCTATGCTTGGCTGCAGTTGCTTGATTTTCAGTAAAAATTCTAAGTAAATGGGGCATAACTGTTAAATATGCTTTGGTAGTTACCTGCCCTTGTAGTAAGGTTCCTCTTTTAACAACTGGCAATTTGTCCAAGTGTGAAGTAAATATCTTCAGTAATAACACAGATATGAAATGTCAATGTTTTTCCACAATGACACCAGGGCTAGGGCAATTTGTGCACTACTCACCCCGTTGGCACACTGCAAAATTTTAGACTAGTCCAAATGGAAAGCTTTTGCGGGCGAGATGTAAAGTGTGTCTCAAATGATGGGATTTTTCTTTAATCCTTTACCACACAATCCTGATTTTAACAACCCTGACATAGAAATCTTTTGAAAACATTATGAGACAAACAGAAAATGCTGTTCACCAGTATATTCTCCTTTTTCAACAAGTTTTTACCCTTTCCAAAAACAAATTTCAGTTTTTTGGGTCGCATCTATTTGTCTTCTACAAATGCTTTCATTTTGGACTGGTCTAAAATTTTGTCACTAGGTGAAATGTTAAAAGAATTGGAAACATTATTGGAAAAGGAGAAAATGCTGGTTACCAGCATTTTATTCTTTCCAACAATGATTTTAAAGGCCCCCTTTTTTTTTTGAGTCATTGGAACTTGGAATTCTTTGTCCTCTGCTTCAGAGTTTAAGACCACCTCTTCACTAAGACCGTTCAATCTTTATCTTGCAATGCGGCCTAAATATGTTGTAGTAATCACATTCTGTGTTGCAGTATTTCAGTTTTGTATAAACAAAAATTGATCAAAGACAAAAAGGGCACACTGTGAAATCTAATACAAACCAGACCACACAGCATTAACCCAAACCAAGTATTTGTGCTGCCATTTTTTTTGTTAGATAACGTTACAGTTGCATATTTTAGAGATTTCATATGCACAAACAAAAAATTTACTGATATAACTTACGATATGACAAGGTCAGAATTCAGAGATTTTGTTCTGGTTCAAGGAATTTTTTGTACATTTGGAAAAAAAAGAGTTTCTAGATCTACCGTGATATTAACTCTATACCAAATGACAGAATTTTTGACTTGTCCAAATTGAAAGTATTTCCAACCAGTACAATTGAATGTTGGTCATGTTATGATATCATTCTCCAAAACAGTAGGAAAACATTGTGGATAAGGACAAAATGCTGGTTACCGCATTTTCTCCTTTTGCCATAATGTTTTTAACAGCTTTTTTTGTCAGGGTTGTTAAAAGTTTAGATTCTGTTGGAAAGAGTTGACCCATAAACCAACAAGGCATGTTGTAAGAAGTCAAAATAAGAGGAAACTCATGAAAATAAGAAAATGCATTATCTGAATAAAAGGAAATTGTTGCAGGAAAGGAGTACCGTATTTTGCTTAAATTTTGGGACACCCAAAGTATTGGGACACCATCAAAAATCGCGAAAACAATTATTTTTCATGACCCAAATATTTGGGCCATACTAAGAATTGCAAACCAAGATCGGTATTTTTTTGTTCCAAAGAATTGGGACAGTGAATATCTATTTAAAAAAAAAATCTTTCAATCCGTTTGATACCCTTTGTTTACAAGCATTTATTTCGCGCAGTTTCATTTCTACACATGTAACGTTGTAAGCATGCTTCCCAACCCTCCCGATTTCAATGGGAGTTTCCCGATTCAAGACAAAAAAAACGATCACCCGACAGACTATTTTAAACCCCAATTAAAAAAAGAAAAAATCCGATTTAAGTGTAAAAAGGGTGTGATAAACTTGTATCCAAGATACATAACATATATATGTACATACGAAGTTGACATAGAGTTGACACGCATGTATTTCACAGTCAATCGGATTCGTTGTTTATAAATAGAAATCAAGGTACAGTATTCTAGTCTAACCGAGGTTTATCGATCGAAGATCGACGAACCAATCAAATTTGAGAACAGGCCGAGCAGGTACTTGTCAGAGTGGAATTTAAGTCGTTCACCTCACGTAGGCAGGTAAAATATGTTGTGAATTTATCTACAAACGCAAAATAACAATCCTCATCGCGATCCCAGGATGCAGACAGTAATGAGCGACAAGTTAATCATCAACAAAAACAACGAGAAAAAGCGAAGTTTTAAACTCTAAGTGCACAAATTGACCGCTGGAATTCCAATCTGTCTAACAATAGACCAACCTGCAAATGATTGTAGGTTTAATGAAGTCAATGACGTAGCAATATTTTAACGTTGGCAATATTTGACTGGTTAGCGGTCGGTGACTTACAGTATGACAGCTTGTCTTGTCTGACCATAAGTTTTGGGACAGCTGACAAAATCATTATTTTTTGTAGACCTAAGTATTGGGACACGAAAAAAAAAAAATTTTTTTTTACTGTCCCAAAATTTATGCAAAATACGGTACTTGTTTGTAACGACAACCTGATTATTTTATGGTGCAGGATTCTTACCAAGGTAGGAGTGTTTGGACATGGCACCATTAACATAGAAAGATTTCCCATCATTATGCACAGACTGTTGAAACTTTGTCCCCGTCAAGTTTTAATGACACTTAGCTTTAAAGAGAGCCATTCAGACTTTTATTATCACAACAAACTTTTTAAAAAAAATTGACGCTGAATTGAAGAAGGTGATAGCAGGCAAATATTAGTAAAGAGGAAAGAAAAATGCAAGACAAAACGTTTTTTCATTGGTATTTCCATAATGACCCTCATAAGGTATTTTTAGATTTAGTGCCAGAGTTTCGCAAAGGCTTGAGGGATGTCACGTGTTGAGTAGCAATATTGATAACAAGGTTTCATACTCAAATTAGTATGATGTCATATCTGCCATACTAAAAATAGTCAGAGATACCGATAGAAAAACCACCATTCTGTCAATTAAACATCCAAAATGG
The DNA here is from genome assembly GCA_946811185.2 of Hippopus hippopus. Lineage (NCBI taxonomy): Eukaryota > Metazoa > Mollusca > Bivalvia > Cardiida > Cardiidae > Hippopus > Hippopus hippopus. The sequence goes on from OX328111.1 coordinate 31,301,131, forward strand.
CATCTTCTTTTTTCCATATTTAACCATACAGCTTATATGGTTGTGAAGAAAAATTTTTCTAGTTGTATTTATCAGTGTTTTACAAAAAAATCTGATTAACGGCATAAAAACCAAACGGGCCCCTTTCATTCAAAAATTTTGTCCCACATATTTTAAGGATATCCCTTACGTCTGCGAGATTATCATTTCAATATTTCCTACACAAAACAAAGTAGAAGGGTTGTCTGTCTGTCTGTATAGAATGTTAACTCAGCACTTATATCCGAAGAGCGCCAAATAAACCCAAAGGACATTTTTAGCCAAGAAATAAAACCTAACAATTGTAATTTTATGGTTGCTTTATTTCAGATTGTCTAAGAAAAGTGGACAATGTGGGTCAAAGATTAGACTGCACTTTTTGTGCAGTATGATCTTGATCTACTCTAGCCACTAAGGTAACTATAGTAGTGAAAGGCCCTTTAAGAGTTCACTTGCTGTTGCAGACAGTGTAAATCAAATCAGACTACAAAGAACGTGACATCTGATCTGACACTATCTGATACTATGTTACATATTCTGGCAGAAACAGTTTTGTTGTGGCAATAATTTTGCTTTCTTTCCTTATTGAAAATGTCTGATTCCTAATTCCAATGCTCTGAAAGAAGCAGTACCCAATACATGCAACTACAAAGTCCCTGCCTCCTACTGGTGAAGTGCAGCAACCACATGGGTAAGTGAGCTGCTACTGTATTATTACTGAGATACCATGGGGTAAAAATAAAATACAGTACCAAGAAACAGAACTAACATGGTGGTCCTGGACTGCAGCATTATGTTTCCATATGAAATGATGATACTCCAAAGATACCTCTTAAAGCAACACTCACTTAACCCTTTATATACGAGAGACGCCTGAGGTCATCGAAAAATACTACCCCAGAAATCCCAGTGCAGAGAATACGCATAGTAATTTACCTGGCTTGTAATCCGAGTGACGATATGCCGCATTGTGTTTTCCACTCTAGGAAATCCAGTGACGATTTTGGTCGGTTCTAGAAGACCGATGTTAAAAAGAGGCCGATTGGTTCAAACCTACCCAAAATGCAACAAATCTGAAATCATTATCCAATCAAATAATGTTTCTCATTTCTGTGGTATGTAAAGGTACTATTTTTAGCTCAAATCAAAAGAATGCGAGGTATTTTCCGACCTTTATTACACGGCATGTGTTCAAAGAATTTCGAAAACAATGGCAAGTTATGGTAGTTGAAGTTACAGCAAATATGAGGGGTTTTTGCACAGAGATCAACTTTCTATCGGTGGATAATATGATTGAATAACTAAATATTGCTTTGATATTAGTATTAGCCCAGTTTTGACAAAAGAAATCAGACAATGATGAGTCTGAGAATGAGATTGACGCAGCCGTGTTGAGTTCAACCTTCGGAGGTTCAAAGCGAAAGTAATTCTTTTCTGGTGACCGTTTACGCAAAGCTTTTAAGCTCCGAACAGCAGAGAACAAAAGAATAAATGACAACTTTTCTCTGCAATCCTTTAAAGATCATTTGATGCAATATAATGTCCCAGAGACCAACAATTGCGCTGTGAGAATGAACTCTGAAAAGGCTGACCATATTTAGCACCCAACAACTCTGGCAGATATACATGCATTTGTGGTAGAGTATTTTATTTTTCATGCAGATACCTAAATTCCCCTTGCATGAAAAAGTAACAAAAACAATATTGAATGTGTGTCAGGAATAATTATACTTTAAAATATGCTACGGAGTGTCTATAGTGAAAAACAGAATCCACCTGTGGATCTCTATGACAGAAGAAATTTGTGCATAATATTTGTACATAATCATTGCTTTGTTAACTGGAAACACCTTTGGAGTAAAAAAAGAATAAAAGTCTGTAAGTACTAAACTTAGTTACTTTGTCAAACCATCAAAAAGCTTTGAAAAACAGTGTAATGTGAAGCTGTATCACTTTTACTTTGGCAGCCTGTTGGGAGCCATTTTGAGGCTAGTATTCTACCTGACAATCAGCCTGCGTTGCCTATCAGTAAATACTGGGCAGTGCTTAGTGTACATAACTTGTGTAGTATATAAAGGGTTAAGTTTGGCTGCTTTTGCTGACATTGTACATCAAGTTAAGACTGCACAAAATGTGATCTTTGATCAACCTTGGCCTGTTTTGAACAAAACAACGTAAGTAAAAGAATTGTTCTTACTAAGGTGTTTATTTCTACAATGAAAAATGTCTGTTGGCACTTTAACCCAATACCACATCATCCCGTGCATAAAATAACTCTAAGGAGAAAACCTTTTGAACACATTGTGGGAAAAGGAGGAATGCTGGTAACCAGCATTTTCTTGTTTTCCCACAATGTTTTCTTCCATTTCAATTACAGAAATAATCTTTTGAGCTACATTAAATTTGTCATGTGTAAATGCTTTCATTTTTGACAAGTCTAGAATTTTGTTGGGTGGGAAAGAGTTCAGAGTTAACCCTTATCTTGCAAAATCACTTAAATGAAATTTTCAAGCCGATTGTAACCCCCCCCCCAAATAATGCTACTTCAAACTTATCTTTTTAGAGACAAATATCTCTTTATAGGACTGTGTAGATCCAAGATCAGACTGCACATTTTGTGCAGTCTGATCTTGATCTACACTGTCCACAAAAGGTCAGTGAGTTGCACTTGGCAGCCTAACGGTAAATTTCCTGTCATAATTTGCCACTAAGATGATCAATGTGTCAGTTTCCATTCAAAATACTGCAGCATGTTATATCTTATCCAGGACGTTCAACAAACTTTGAACCGACATGTACAGTGGAACCCTGTTATAACGTTGTCGGTGGGAGCCACGGTCGACAACAGCGTTATATCCGGGGTTAAGTATATAACGCTGACACCCTCCCCCCACTACCCGCGACCCATCCACCTACCATTGCCAGAACTATGGCTTTAATTATTAATTACTGTTATTCACCAATATATTCAGACAAAAATGAAATAGTAGTGTTCGAAGTACTTAAACATAGACATGCGTATTTACGTTTAAACATTTATTTATCGGACATTAAACAATTTAGCTTCTTCTGTACGTAACGTATAAACGATTCCTAGTTAGTTTCTATTACCAAATCTGGTCATTCAAACGTTACAACTACGTAAAAGAACTTATTTTACCTTTAGGACCATTTTTATTAGAAATTATTCAGCCGCTGTTTAGCTGAATTACAGCCAGGTTCATTCCGAAATTAATTAAAACTGTATCATGTTGGATTGCAGACGGTGCCGCCGCCATGTTTTTCGATCATGCAGACGATTGCATAATGAACCCTAATTGACTATGACTAACGAAATCTCTTTCAATAATCAAACGAGACAAGACCCCTGTACATGATGAAAGTCAGAATGAAAAAACAACGTGCGGCAGGGTCTATAAATTAGACTACAGTGGAGGGATCTAAACTGTTTGTAATATAGATCCTGTGTGCAGGGGTCTTCTATCTTGATATAAACCGGTCCTAAGTATGTTCTTACCATTTTTAGGCAAAACAGAAGTAGCTTTCTATGAATACGATTTCGATCATAGTTCACATGCGGATGGTATAGATCAAAGATCAGACTGCACGTTCTTTGAAGTCTGATATTTGTCTACACCGTCCGCAAAGACTTGAACCCTTCACCACACTTTAACGACCCTGAGAAAGAAACCTTTGAAAAGCATGTAGAACTAGAGGCGCTTGAGTGCCTGTATCGCTCCACAGGCCTGATATTTCTATAATGGCGAAAGGAAGTTTTTAACAATTATCATTCAATCCTGCATTTTAGCTCACTGAAGAAACAATGTGGTAGACAACCACCATAGGAACTTACCTGCAAAACAACAATGAAATCCAATTAATAGTTTTAGAGAAGAAATTTTTCAAAGATTTTACTTTATACCATAAAAGGAAAATGAGTCTCCCATAAAAGCCATGTTTTTTGACAGATCTTTTTTTTTTTAAGGAATTCTGTAAACCTGTATCTAAGGAACATTCCTGCAAAATAATAATGCTATCCAAATAGCGGTTTGGGAGGAGAAGATTTTTAAAGGTTTTTTACTTTGGTTGCCATGGCAACCAGAATTCTTCATGGAACACAATTATTTGAAGGAATTTGAAAGAGGACCACCAAAGGAACATTCCTGTGAAATTTGGTAAAAATCCAGTCAATAGTTTCTGAGGAGAAGTTTTTTAAAGAAAAAGTTTACGGACGCACGCACGGACGGACGCACGACGGACACAACGCCATGACAATAGCTCGCTGGCCTTCGGCCAGTGGAGCTAAAAATGGAGAAAATTCTGGAAACCAGCATTTCCTCCTTTCACCACATTGTTTCTACCCTTCGATGAATGGATTTCAAATTTGGCTCACTTTTTTCGTCGTCTGCAAATGCTTTGAATTTGGACATGTCTCAAATTTTGTAGTTTGGTAAAGAGTTAAAAAATGTCATCCTGCCATGGGCAGTGAATGACTAAATATGACCATAAACATTTAACTTTCCATCCGTAAAGATTTCACACCAGTCGTGTATCCATACAATTAATGTCTGCAGTAAAGTTTGCATTAGGGGTATGACGTAACACGCCAATAATGTGAAAGCGAGAGGGTTGTAAGTGCAAGTGTTTGTCGTTCACACTTACAACTGTTTTGCCCGAAGAATTTACACCTGGTTATGGGCTGACCTCCAATCAAAACTAAACGACCACGCAATAAGCCAGTATCTCGCCTGTCTTACATGCTCTGATGCAGCCCTTCTGCCTATCGCAATGATTATTGCTAGAACACCCCAGTCGTGTCACATGTACAGTCGAGCCGCGTTAATCCGGGCTCCAAATTTCCGGAAATCTCAAGATCCGGAAAGAAACATCAGGGAACGAATATTTTCTGTACAAATTTTACTTTTTATTCCGGAAATCTGTGTTCCGGAACCGGAACGGAAATATCGGGAACGAAGGGTTAAAAAACAATGTAACTCTTATCAGATAAACCGGACGTGGCCTGACTGTGTATCACATAATTTCCCCGGTACGTGATTTTGGACTGGTCCATAGTATGCATTTGTAACACGAGTACCAGTCTAGTATCAATTTATTTCAGGTGGTTTTCACACATTTGAAAACAAACGTCTTAATTAGATGTTGTTTGGGAAAAGTGTTAATAGACATACACGTGCCATCGTTAAGTGTCAGTTTGACAGATTATCAATACCTTTTCAGATCAAAGATCAGACCAAATATTCTGTCTACAGACTGATCTTGATCTACACAGGCCGCATATAAGCAACTTATGTTTTGAAAGGTTCTTGAATGGCTTAATCTTTTCTGGCTCTTTGATGCTATACAAGCAATTTCTCCTTTTTTCGTCATGTTTTCAAAGGTCACCTTCTGCAGAAGTGTGAAACTCTGACTGTGAGGGAAATGGCTTAAGTCGTAACTGTGTTCTCCCTCTTAGAAAAATAGATCTAAAATAAAATAAAAAAATAAGCAACCTCGTATTCCTTTTCTTTATTTATCAGTAATCCATTTATATTTAACACCAAAGCATTAATTATCGTATGAATGTTTTTTTTTGTTTTGGCTGCGAGCGATTTTTATATGAAAACAGCCAAACTTTTTTTTCTGCCGACTACACAAAACACGTGACATGACAGTCCAGGTGTTCAAGTAACAACCTTTACTAGATGCAAAAAAGCATTAGCAGCTAATGTAAAGAAGGCATGATATTAGCTTATTGTGTGGTCATTTTGTATTCACTGGCAGTCTGCTTGTGGCAGGGTGTAAATTTCTTCGAGCAAAACAGTTGTAAATATGTACAACAAACGCTTGCACTACAACCCTCTCGCTTCGAATGATTTGCACATTACATCAGACCCATGATTCTAATTTTAACTTTTTACCGCATGACAAAAAGAGAAATGACTGGTCTAAATGCAAAGTATTTGCAGAAGACAATTTAAATTTAGTTAAAATGACAGAATTTGTCTTTAATTGCGTAGAAACCATTATTGGAAAAGGAGAAAATGCTGGTTACCATCACTTTCTCCATTTCCAACAATGTTTTTGAAAGGTCTTTTCCTCAGGGTCTTTAAAACTAGACATTGTGTGGTAAAGGGTTATCACTTGTGTTCCCGCAACAGGCGTGAAATCGTTGACAGATGGCTTGTTTTACATTTTTGGTTATTCAAAATTACTCTGCCGATTGCAAGATGGCGGACGGTGTGGATAGACATCAGACTAAACAGAACGCGCTGTCTGATCTTGGATCTACACCATCCACAGCTGAACTATGACTTAACTCGTATCGGAAAGCAACTTCTTGTGGGCCAAAAGTGGTAAGAAAATACTTAAAACGTGTAGATTATTTCAAAACTGAAAACACGCCGATCTGTTGATCAGCTACAGTTATGATCCCGTCACCGGTTGTAAAAATAGAACAAAATTTTGTCGGATATTACCCTTATTATTTCGGACACACATTCCATACAAGTCTCTCGAAATTGAAAAATCAACAGTAATACTATTATAAAAAAAAGAAACAATTGTACTTGTGTTTCGCGCCCCCCCCCCCCCCATTTTCGTGGCGTTTTTAAAAGTCATGATGTGCCGAGCTTTACAAGCTCACCCGTTTGTACAAAAGGTATTATACATGTACATGTGTATGCAATAAGGTATAAGGGGAAATTTGTGTACAAAAACACATTAAAAAAAATGGCAAGATGCAAATTTATCGTATGTTATTCTATTACATATCTGAACAATCGTAGGAAAAATACATACAAGTGCTTGTGTAAATCATACGCTATTGTAAATCCTACGATGCACAGTGTCCCTTATCAACATGGAAGTTGTGGCGATCCCAGTTCAATGGTCCGGAAATACGGCTTATCCGGAAACACCCGTAGGCAACAGAAGCGTCCGGATAAACGAGGTTCGACTGTATATTGTGTAGTGGGTAGAAAGAGAGTCATTCGGCCATTTTCTGAAAATTTTGTTGTGACCGAGATAAAAAAAAAATGCATGATTTAATGCAAAAGTTAAATGGATTAATTACCGATAAATGAAGAAGAGAAACAAGGTTTTGTATTCAACAATGCTTTATTTTTGTAATCATGGGAACAACACAGGGCTTCAACCATTTCCCTCTCTGGAACGACTTTTCATGCTTCTGTAGAAGGTACATTTAGAAAACGTTGTGAAAAATGGCAAAACTGTTTACATAACATCGAAAAGTTGAGAAAGATTGAACCCTTACTCTTCTTTCTGGACTTAAGTTGCTGTAGCGGCCTCTGTAGATCAAGATCAGACTGTAGACTAAATGTCTTGTCTGATCTCTGATCGTAATCTTCTCAGTCCGCTGTGAAGAGGTATTTCTTACATAAAAAAATAACTCAGTGTCTCATTTCTTGTGTGTGTGTGTGTGTGTGTGTAATTTCAAGACTGGGAATTACTATTGGTCAACTCGACTCTCGAAGGTTTCATGTAGATGACGGTTTTACGCACGATGTACAATTGTGCGTTCACCATGCAGCCGATCATTCTATTTGGAGTATTTTCCAAAAATTAAATGTCACATGTTTTGAAAAATATATTTTTCAGCCTGTCCAAGTATTTATTACTCCTTAATATTCGGACTATCTGAAGTTAGAAGTTGACAAAAAATTTTTTTTGACAATAATTTAACGTGTCCGAACATTAAGGGTGTCTGAATACATTTGCGAGTTGCAGAACATTCGATATCGCCGTTAAGGATCTACATACAGACATACAGATGTAAAGTCTGTATAATATAATGTAAGATTTTGTAATTTATGCAAAGACAATTATGGGATGAAGTCCTTTTGTTACCTACTGTGCGTGTATTTGTCAAACAAAGCAATTGTGCACAGCCATAGGTGATAAAAGTAATCAACAAGGAAAGGTAAAGGTGTGAAAAATTGTCACATTATGTGCACGGTATCGATTTTACATCAGTATTTGGTCGATAGGTGGTTTAGTTTTTTACACTGAAGATTCTTATCAGAGCACCGCTGGATTCGGATCAGACTCGAAAATGGTCAACCCCCCGCCACATTTTGGGAGCCATAGGACACCCGCATTATAATTGGGTCAGCGCTTTAGCGAAGTTCGTTCTAACGGTGTTCCACTGTATTTAATTCTTTAACCCTATACCAAACAAGAAAATAAATATCTCTAAAAAAGATAGACAGCGTTGGAGATACTGTGTGGTGTCCGTGGTTGTGATGTAGAGCATCTTCCTTGTAACAATAATGTCACGAGTTTGATACCCTGGAGCTGGGGTCAACTTTGGGATTTTTCACTGGCCCACACATTCAGCGCGAGTACTGGTGTAGTTCCTAGGAAGCAGAATCGAGAGAGAAGTGTAAGTTGTAAGAACTTGTTTCTCAATCAATGTAAAATAAATGTTTAAACTTAACTAAAGATACTGGAATATGAATATTGAAACTCTTTCTGGTTCAGTATAAAGTAAAATAATGGTAAGTAACCTCACCATTAATCTCTTTTTCCTCACTGTTTTTCATCTTGTTGAAATGTAATATTTGGTTATTGGGAGATGCTTATAAAAATATTTAATTTCCAAACAGAACAAGAAATGGATAAATCTCTATTACATAAATTTGCTATAGTATGAATAAAGGCCACAAGGAATTGATCAGAGGTAGCAACGCCTGTAAATGGTGGTTTCATAAATGTGTGCAAGCAAATATGGCAGCAGGGGCCGTTGAATAATCATGTGCACATTTTTTACCAATTGCAAGTTACCATCTATTCATATTTCATCAGTACAAAGAAGCAGGTCAAAAGCCAGCACATTCAGCTACACCAAAAAATCCCTTTTTTCATGGAAGGCGGCTTTGAAAACATGCAGACTGATGCTTTCACTTTTTTAACAAGGGTAAATCTTTTTTCATGGGGTAAAGAGCTTAATAATGAGCTTAGCATAATCTTAACTGGTTTTATGGACAGCACTCATGAAGCATGCTGAGCCTGTTTGCTCAGTCAGCAATGTACATGGTATGAAACCTTGGGGTACCTGGTTGGATCCCAAGCTCAGCCGAATTCTTTCCAAGGACTGATGATAACACCAGTCTTCATTCCTCTCTCACTGCTGAATATTTTTTTGATGATGTTTAAGTAGAAAGAAGCCAGAGGCTTAAAAATCACGATTAACCATTACAGCACTAACAAAACCCAGTACAAGAGGTCCCTGATGGCCCTATAGTCGCTCACCTGAATCTTTTGACCAAACATGACCCATTTTCAATCTCTTCTGAGATACCATGACAAACAATCTACTAAGCTTTCATAATTATTTGACTGAAAATGCCTTCTAGCATGTACACAAGCTTTTTTTAGAATTTCTCTCAGTGACCTAGTTTCTAGCCAACCATAGCCAGTTTTCCCATTGTAGATATTATCAAAAAGAGACTGAAAATGTGGCCTCTAGAGCATACACAAGGTTTTTCTAAGATTTGACCTAGTGAACTAGTTTTTGACCCGACATGACCCATTTTAGAACTCGACCAAAATATCATCAAAAAGATTCTGACCAACTTTCAAGAGTTTTGGACTGAAAATGTGGCCTCTAGAGCTTACACAAGGTTTTCCTAAGATTTGACCTAGTGACCTAGTTTTTGACCAGACATGACCCATTTTCGAACTCGTACAAGATATCATCAAGACAAACATTCTGACCAAGTTTCATGAGTATCTGACTGAAAATGTGGCCTCTAGAGTGTACACAAGGTTTTTCTAAGATTTGACCTAGTGACCTAGTTTTTGACCCAAAATGACCCATTTTCGGAATCATCCACAATTTTATCAATACAAACATTCTGACCAAATTTTAAGAGTTTTGGACTTAAAATGTGGCCTCTAGCGTGTACACAAGGTTTTTCGAAGATTTGACCTAGTGACCTAGTTTTTGATCCGACATCACCCATTTTTGAACTTGTCCGAAATATCATCAAGACAAACATTCTGACCAAGTTTTATGAGTATCTAACTGAAAATATGGCTTTTTTCTAAGATTTAACCTAGTGACCTAGTTTTTAACCAGACCTGACCCATTTTCGAAATCATCCGAGATATTATCAAGACAAACATGTTGACTAAGTTTCGTGAGTATCGGACTGAAAATGTAGCCTCTAGAGCGTACACAAGGTAATAGTTGACGACAGATGACGGATGACGAACGACGCACGCCTGACACAGCATGATCACAAAAGCTCACCATGAGCACTTTGTGCTCAGGTGAGCTAAAAATGGTAAGGAAAGCATCATGTGCAAAAATTTTACATCTCTGTTTTTGGTCAATGTAGATCAGACTGCCATATAATTGAAACAGTGTTGAAAATGGCATTCAAATAAAAAACGTGTTGTAACTCTTTAATAGACTACTCACACTGTTTCAGTTGCATCTAATTTGTCCTCTGCAATAGCTGTCAATTTCAAAAAGTCTAAAATGTTGTTTTCTGGTAGATTTAAAAGACAGAATTACAAAGCAAAGAAAATATCTTTGCATGCTAGTATGGAATTAAAAGCCAATTAGGCTCATCAGTCTCTGCCTTTCATTGCACGAAATGAAAGGAACAGAAGGAGGCTGCTGAATGATCTCTAAAATGAAGGATTGTAACACTTGTTGACTTTATGAGATTATGTAATAACCGTGAAATAAAGCAACATCCTTTTCTCTATAGCATCAGGATTACCATTGGACTTGACCAAATTAACCCTTCTCCTGCTAAATAACTTAACTCTTTACCAAATGCCAAAATGTGAGACTGGTCCATACTGAAAGCATTTGCAGACGACAAATTAAAAGTGTCTCGATTTATGAAATTTGTCTCTGAAGGGGTAGAATACCTTGTGGGAAAAGGAGAAAATGCTGGTTACCACAAGGTTTTCAAAAGCTGTCCTTTTTAGGGTCGTGAAAATCAGGGCTTGTTTGGTAAAGAGTTAAATGGAATTTCCAACTTGATGGTAAAAACTCAAATATTGCTTTTTCGAAGTTATATTTTTGGGGGAATAATATCTCTATATCGGACAGTGTAGATCAAAGATCAGACTGCACGTTCTGTGCAGTCTGATCTTGATCTATGCTGTCCGCCATAGGTCAGAGAGTCGTGCTTAGCAACTTAAGAGTTAAAAGCATCTGAAGACAACAAGTCAAATAAGCCATGCACTGTGTAAAGGGGGCGTAATGCTCTGCTAAAAATATCAACCCAGGTCAACCAAAGAAGTCCTCACAGGCTGACCTGGTCCAGAACTTTTAGCTACTGGCCGATTTTCTGTATGTCCATGGACCAGTCTACTTCACGATTAAGATGGTTGTTAAAAAAGGTGGCTATTCTGGATCCGTAAGTATCTGATGGCTTGCTTTGTACGATGGATCAGGGAGATGCATTAAGCCCCCTATTGCTAAAGCATGGCTAAAATGTAGCTGAAATGATGAGTTCTGTCTTTGATAGGGTAGAAAACATTGTGGGGAAAACAGAAAATACTGGTTACCCTCAATGTTTTCAAAAGGCTTCTCTTCCCGAGGCGTTAAAACTTGGGATTGTGTGCTAGGGGTTAATGGGAGGATGGTTCATATGAAAAATTTATCAAAAGCATGTCTTCTTCCTTTATTGTCCACTTGACATCCAAACCATAAATTGGTCAGTATTCACTGTCTCAATAAATAGGTTCTGTTGGATTATGCCAAAAGGCAAGATATTGAATGATTGAATGGTGTTGCCGCTTTTAACGTTATTTCAGTCATATCACGGTCAGTATTCACTGTCTCAATAAATAGGTTCTGTTGGATTATGCCAAAAGGCAAGATATTGAATGATTGAATGGTGTTGCCGCTTTTAACGTTATTTCAGTCATATCACGGTCAGTATTCACTGTCTCAATAAATAGGTTCTGTTGGATTATGCCAAAAGGCAAGATATTGAATGATTGAATGGTGTTGCCGCTTTTAACGTTATTTCAGTCATATCATGGCTCACATTTTCATATATTTCCTGGATTTCACAAGTACTAGGCTAGGACTAGGTGTCTTGCCCAAGGACATCCCAACGAAAAACCCAGTGGATACAGTGGGGCTCAAACCTGGGGCCTCCAGGTCACATGTCCACACTTTACCACTGAGCCACGCAGGACCCCAAAAAGCAAGATATTGAAAATGGCAAACAATCCTAAAATAATGTGTAAACTATACCTATGTAAGTATTGGTTGGGACCCTAGGGGTTTGATCATGAAACTTTTGGTTTTTGTTTTATGGCAAACTTTAGCCACTGAAAATCAGAATTTTTTGCTGTAAGGTTAGTTACTTTTAGATATGCTGAACTACTATCACCTGTTAGCTCTTTACCGCACAATACCGACTCTCAACAACCCTGGGAAAGAAGCCTGTTGAAAACATTGTGGGAAAAGGAGAAAATGCTGGTAACCAGCATTTTCTCCTTTTCCTGCAATGTTTTCTACCCTATCAAAGAAAAATTGCACTATTTGAGCCACATTGAAGTTGTCGTCTGCAAATGCTTTCAACCTGGACAAGGCTAAAATTTTGTCTGGTAGAGGGTTAATCTTCAGCAACATTATGTTAGCTGCATAGTTCAATTGTTCATGTACTTTGTCCAATTTGAAATAATAATAATGTGTAATTTTGCTTATCCTTGAGTCATTTTGTCTTAAAACCAGCTGAGCCATGTGTTAGAATGATTCTCTGACATGCATAAAATTTACCAATAGCAGAAAGTTTCAACTCAGGTCAGCCTGTGTGGACTGCGTAGGGTAAACTTGGGTCAATACCTTTAGCAGATACAGTAAAGTTCTTTTTGACAGAGCATGTCTGAAATCTGAGATAAAAAGACTAAGAATTTGCTTTATCAAGGTTATTTCTTATAATCCTTTATCAAACAATCCTGTGTTTTATTGAAACTGAAAACACTTCTAAAAACAATGTTTGACAAGGAAATCATATCATGGTGAAATTCAATAATTCACATAGATTCTAGATTTCACCAGCACTAGGCTATTGGTTCTAAAGTGCATGGCAAAGGACACTCTTAAAAAAAAAACAGTGCCACAAGAGAGGATTGAATCCAGGGACCCAAGAACTTTCACTTTTACCACTGAGCTTCAATGGGGATCAATTTACAAACCCAAAGCCTTAACAGGCCAAGCCAATTGGGGAATTGGGCATACTGCAGATGCAGAGGTGTAGACTGTTCTATTTTAATTCTGTATTCAAATATTTTGTGAGAAATTAAGATAAAAGTGGCTTGAAATTGAAACAAGTAGGTATACCAACTGGCAATACTTCGTTTCAGTTATTTAGCAGGCCTTGGCTTCAACAGGTGTCAGGCATTGACTTTATCCTACCATTTACCTCTTTCATTACTGAATGAACAAATAGCATTTACTCAGTGGCAACAAATGCAGTTTTGCTACAAGATCAAGACGCGGTATGTTCATAATCTAGAATAACGCAGTGGACAGTGTAGATTACAGATCAGACTGCATGTTTTGTCCACAAAAGCTTCTGGTGTTGTCTATGGTATAAAAAAGATTTACAGGCAAGTATCTTTACCCTCCACCAAAAAATCACATATTTCTACAACCCTGAAAAAAACGGCTTTTGAAAAGATATAGCAACAAGGGAATTAAATTTTAGAGTCAACCCTATTAACTCTTTACCACACAATCCTGACTTTTAACGACCCTGATAAAGAAGCCTTTTGAAAACATTGTGGGAAAAGGAGAAAATGCTGGTAACCAGCATTTTCTCCTTTTCCCACAATGTTTTCTATCCTTAACAAAACAAATTTCAAATTTTCAGTCACTTTTGTTTTGTCAATTTGGACCAGTCTACAATTTTGTGGTTTGGTAAAGAGTTAAAAGCTTATGCAGTCAATGAGCTAACCCTCTACCAAAGAAAAAATTTAAGAATAGTCCAAATTGAAAACATGTACAGGCAACAGAATAAACATGACTCAAAAACTGAAATTTGTTTTGAGAAGGGAGGAAGACATTGTGGTTACCAACATTTTCTCCTTTTTCCACAATGTTTTCAAAAGGTTTCTTCATCAGGGTTGATCAACAGTCTGGATTGTGCGGTAAAGAGTTAAATATGCCTCAATTGATTGTTGTGGCTCAATTGATGGTCTTAAATGTCTTTTAACCCTTTACCACACAATCCCGACTTTTAACGACCCTGAGAAAGAAGCCCTTTGAAAACATTGTGGGAAAAGGAGAAAATGCTGGTAACCAGCATTTTCTCCTTTTCCCACAAGGTTTTCTATCCTTTCCAAAATAAATTTCAATCTTTCATTTGCATTTATTTTGTCATCTGCAACTGCTTTCTATTTGGATTAGTCGTAAACTTTGTCGTCTGGTAAAGGGTTAAACGGTTAGAGAACACTGAGAGAAAAAGAGATAATGCTGGTTACCATTTTGTCCACAAGGCTGTTAACTCTTTACCACATGTCAAAAATGTAGACTTGTAGTCCAAAATGAAAACATTTGCAGAAGACAATTTAAATGTGGCTCAAATGGTTGAATTTCTCTTTGATAGGGTAGAAAACATTGTGACAAAAGGAGAAAATGCTGGTTACCAGCATTTTCTCTTTTTTCCAATAATGTTTTCAAACGGATTTTTTCTCAGGGTCGTTATAACTCGGTATTCTATGGTAAAGGGTTAAGGCACCTCTCACAATGTAAGTTGCCTCTGTGGCCAGTGTAGATAGAGATCAGACTGCACAAAACGTACTGTTTGATCTTTGATCTACACTGTCTGCTTTACTGAGATTTACTAGACAGGTGCTGCCTTGAATTTGCAATTATTTGTGCCTCATTTCTAGGCTGAAAAAGTTTGCTTTGTTTATTCTGCACTGTAAAGATTAAAACTTGGAATTGTTTGCTAAAAAATAAAGCCCATTGAAGGATTCAGTGAGAAAAAAGTAGCCTATGTACTTTAATAACTGCAAGTCTTACAGGTTGTATATCTCTCTGTCTCACATCATCAGATATATCACAAAATATGTCAGTATTATCAGGTTATACCATCTTTCTGAAGGGGTATCATTTCCCCATGGGAAGGTGACAGGTCATGATGCATGTTAATTTGAAAACTTGTGCATGCAGCACACTGCATATATCCCAAGGGGTCTGGAATTCCGTAATCTTTGGAAATTGGTTTTAAATTTGGCAACTTTGCGTAGAATTTAAACCAATTTTGGAGTCAACCCTGGTAATTACTCCAGAGCAAGCTCCTGAGAGTTCCGATTGAACTGTCAACTGGAATACTTCATATTATCTGTTGCGGACACCTATAGTGTCGATTTTCCCTTCACATAACATCCGAAGAATGAACTTATGGTAACCCTTTACGACATCATCCTGACTTTTAACAACCTTGTGAAAGATTACGTCTGAAAACATTGTGGGAAAAATGAGAAAATGCTGGTAACCAGCATTTTCTCCTTTTCCCACATTTTCTATCCTATCAAAGACAATTTTCACAATCTGAGCCACATTTAATTTGCTGTCTACAAATGCTTTGGATATGGACAATTTTGAAAATTTCTCATGTGGTAAAAGGTTAACTGAATATACTTGCAATGAAACATCAAAACGCAAAAAGAATGCCAAAATAGAATGAAATTTTAGATTTCCAAATAGGGAAAATGTTCCTTTTAAGCAACTTTTCTATTCATCATCAAGTTCCTGAAGAATTCCACTGTGCATAAGAATTTCCAAACAGCATCAACACAAGGGAATATAATTATTTGTTTTGAAAAATATCACAACAGAAAGTTCTTAACTCTTTACCACTTGACAAACTTTTAGCCTGCTCCAAATTGAAAGCATTTGGAGACAACAAAATAATGTGACTCAAAATTTTCAATTTGTTTTTCGAAGGGTAAAAAACATTGTGGGAAAAGGAGAAAATGCTGGTAACCAGCATTTTCTCCTTTTCCCACATTGTTTTCAAAAGCCTTTTACTTGAGGGTCGTTAAAAGTCGGGATTGTGTGGTGAAGGATTAACATAAATTACACAAGATGTCTGTTTGTAAAACAGTCATGCCCCCCTACTGCCATATTGATACAGGAAGTGGCACAGTTCATAAACTGATATCAAAAGAATTGATTGGGAAATATCGATGTCATCTTTTTTATTTATAGCCCACTTCAATTGTTAAACATGATAATCTGTCAACAGTTCGCATAATTATACACACCGCCGTGTGTATACATACAAGATTGTAAACAGTCGCCGATACACAGCCGGGTTATCAATTTTCTTTTCGGCACGCGCGTTCGACTTCCGCTTTTTCCCAGTCGACTTCGATGCTTACTACATCCCCGATAATACCCAAATAAAATGTTGGAGCCACAAGTTGAGCCACATATGATGATTTTTGAGACACTTTAATTTTTTTTGAGCAAATGGCTCAAGTGACGAATGGCAGCATGGGCCCTGAATCATCTGGTGGTCACTGTGACCTTGACCTTTCACGGATTAACCTTAAAATCGATAGGGATCATTTACACTCCAAGATGAATATCTGTACAGAATTTGAAGGACCTAGGTCAATTCTGTGTTTAGTTATCATCTGGACAAGGTTTGGTCTATATATCATTCAGTTGAAGGCCACTGTGACCTTGACCTTTGATGGATTAATCTCAAAATCTATAGGGATCATCTGCACTCCAAGACAAATGTCTGTGCCAAATTTGACGAACCTAGGTCAATTCTGTGTCTAGTTTATCATCCGGACAAGGTTTGGTCTATATATCAACATGTTGACGGTCACTGTGACCTTGACCTTTGACTAATTGTCCTCTAAATCAATAGGGATCATCTACACTCCAAGACAAATGTCTGTGCCAAATTTGACAAACCTAGGTCAATTCTGTGTCTAGTTATCATCCGGACAAGGTTTGGTCTATATATCATTAAATTGTGGGCCACTGTGACCTTGACCTTTGACCGACTGATCTCAAAATCAATAGGGATCATCTACACTCCAGGACGCATGTCTGTGCCAAATTTGACAAACCTAGGTCAATTCTGTGTCTAGTTATTATCCAGACAAGGTTTGGTCTATATATCATCATGTTGACAGTCACTGTGACCTTGACCTTTGACCGATTGACCTCAAAATCGATAGGGATCATCTACACTCCGAGACGCATGTCTGTGCCAAATTTGACGAACCTAGGTCAATTCTGTGTCTAGTTATCATCCGGACAAGGTTTGGTCTATATATCATTAAATTGAAGGCCACTGTGACCTTGACCTTTGACTGATTGACCTCAAAATCAATAGGGATCATCTACACTCTAAGACGCATGTCTGTGCCAAATTTGATGAACCTAGGTCAATTCTGTGTCTAGTTATCATCCGGACAAGGTTTGGTCTATATATCAACATGTTGACGGTCAGTGACCTTGACCTTTGACCAATTGACCTCAAAATCAATAGGTATCATCTACACTCTGAGACGCATGTCTGTGCCAAATTTGACGAACCTAGGTCAATTCTGTGTCTAGTTATCATCCGGACAAGGCAAGGTCTACCGACGGACCGACCAACATACCGACCGACCGACATTAGCAAAGCAATATACCCCCACTTCGTTGAAGGGGGGCATAAATACTTTCTTGTAGGAATGTCAGCATTCTCTGCAGTGACTGATCTGTCCTTACAGTGTCTTCAGAACTGACTATCTTTTTGTGTAGAAAAAGAGGTCATTCTTTTACCAGACGACAAAATTTTACACTAGTCTAAATTGAAAACATATGCAGGAAACCAGTTAAGGGTGGCTAAAATGACAACAATTTTTCTTCATTGGGTAGAAAACATTGTGGGAAAAGAAGAAAATGCTGATAACCAGCATTTTCTCTTTTTCCCACAATGATTTTCAAACCACATGCACCTGTATTCTCTTTTTCCCATGATGATTTTCAAACCACATGCACCTGTAGATACTGATGTGTATAGTTGTTCGTTGTGTAGAGACTGAGAGATCAATCTCAATCAAACTTAATCCATGTTATTTTCACTAATTTCTCCTTTTGCCTAAATGTTTTCAAAGCATGTAATACAGATCTACATCCTAAAATGACTGCTTTCTATAAAACAGAAAAGCAAAGCACACGTCATTGTTTCCAAGAAAGTTTTTATAAGAACAAACCTTTAAAGCACCTAGTCACAACTAAAAATGCTTTTGAGGCAAGTGTACATCAAGGTAAGGCTGCAAAAAATGTGCAGTCTGATCTTTGATCTACACTATCAGCTCTGCTTAAACACTACAGACAAAAGAAATCATCAAAATGCAATTATTTGAGTCTTATTTGTAAACCGACTATATCTGTAGGGTTTATTTGGTGATCTAAGGTATAAGACTTTAGTGAAGTATAATTAACCCTAAAAGCGCCTTTCACAACTACAGTTGCCTTTGCAGCCAGTGTAGGTCAAGATCAGGCTGCACAAAACATGCAGCCTGATCTTTGATCTACACTGTCCACTTTGCTAAAACACTTTATTCGAGAGCAACCTTTAAATTGTGACCAAAGCGGTCCTATTCCTAGACTGAAAATATAATTTGGGTTTAATTGGCACTCTAAGGGTAAGCTTTGTCACTGAAGAAAAAATCAAAATTCAATTTTAAAAACCTGAAAATAAAAGGTGTTGAAATTTTTGCAGACAGGCGGTAGCAGACTATCACAATATATTAATCACATATCAGTTTGATGTACCCTTGTCTTTCCCCTTAGCTAAGATTGTTATTGAGTAGTGTTTTATGCTGCTTTCACCATTATTTCAGTCATATCATGGCAACAGTTCACAGATTAACGTGTTTACTGGGTTTCACAAGTACACGGCTCGGGCTCTGAAGTGTCATGCCTAAGGGCACTACCACAAAAAGTCCAGGATGCTGTGAGGCTAACCCCGGGGCCTCCAGGTAATGAGTCCTACATTTTGCCACTGAGCCATGCAGGACCTCCTCTAGCTTGGGTTCCAGTCTGTTCATTTTTTTCCTTTTCTATCATTCGGACGTTGCTTAGTCAAAAATGATGGCCGTGGGTCATTTGAAAACCGATCGCAGTGACATCTACTTTATTCCACCTCTCAGTGGAGTAAAGAAGATGTCGCTGCAATCAGTTTTCGAACGTAAATTACTAAAATTAGATACCGAAATTCCACTTACCTCGCATTGATCACTTCCTGTTTGTGAGTCATCTTTGAAAATACTGACTACAAAATTTCAAACAGGTCATTCACAATGATTTTTGAGGATAGATTACCAATAACAAGGTTTGTTGAAAGTCGCGATGTATTTTTGGGAAGGTTACTTGTATATGAGATCTCCCTGTTGTATTTGAATTTGTCTAAAAGATTCCCGAATCCATCGTTTTCAACATTGTGACGTCATGCGATAAACAAGTCTGTAATTAGATTATCTGCATAATTCATAGTCCCTCGAATGTCCCCAAGCGTAATAATAACAGAGCGATAAACAGATAGCTGCCAAGGATCTATAGCAGATCACGATTGAGATTTTGATACAGAGTAGTTAAGAAATTATTGGCGCCTGGACCCAGGCTAGACCTCCCCCTTTTGCTAAGCAATGTTCAGTCACTTTAACAAACAAGGTACTGTAAGACTGAAATGTTTGTGTTGTGGAAATCTTCCCAATTTTTGCATATTGATAAAAACTGCAGATATCTTCCAGTGTAAATTTAGGCCAAATTAAGGTACATTTTAGCTAGACACAGGGTTACATGTGGGAGCAATTTATTGGAACCCTTGTTGATATCAATGAGTGCCTTTCTTCATCAAAGTTGACCAGAATACCAGTCTAGTAGCAGTTAATACTGCCAATTAAAGGAGTTGTAGTTTGTCAGAACAGGATGCTGGCAAAAAGCAACTTGTATGCAAAATTGTCTGTTGCAGTTTTCGCGAAATTAAAACACAGATAAGGTCAGTATTTGATAATTTGCAAAATTTTGGACCCACACTAACAACCTCTTTTACTGAATCATAACTGGCATTTCAACAGTTAATATCTAACAAAGTTTTTATACCCTCAAAGCACCATTAGCGAAAAAAGGAGCTTTTGCACAGAATTTGCTGTCTGATCTTAGATCTACACTTTTCTCTTTATAGGCCAAGTCTGTAACTCTTTACCAAATGACAAAATTTAAGACTTGCCTAAATTGAGAGCATTTGCAGATGACAGATTTAATGACTAAGACTCGAGTAATGATACTTGTCTGTGAAAGAGTAGCAAATGTTGTTGGAAAAGCAGAAAATGCTGGAGCAGACATGACATTGAAGAATCAAGTACTTGACTCTAAAATGAGACCTTGACCTTGAGTCTGCATGGTTGAGCCATGCACAGTGACTCTATCAGGTGTACATTTGAGTAAACTTGAATAAGCATAAATAACAAGAGTTTTGAGGATCCATGCAATCTATGCTCGAGCCTCTCGTCTGAAACCTCAGCTCTTCACATCGTCTCATCAAGGTGAATGCAATGTGCGAAATATTTATAAAAACAGACGAAAATTTCAGGAGATATTTAGTGGACACCATTTTGAAATAAAGGAGCTTTGACTCCTGCAGTCACAAATGTAAAATTTAATCTGTTATCTGCCATTTATTTCAATATGGACAAGTCTTACCCCTTTACCACACAATCTTGACTTTAAACAAATCTGAGAAAAAAGGCTTTTGAAAACTTTGTGGGAAAAGGAGAAAATGCTGGTAACCAGCATTTTCTCCCATTCCCATAATGTTTTCTAACCTTTCCAATACGCATTTCAATTTTTGTCCCACATTTATTTAGTTGTCTGTAAATGCTTTCATTTTGGTCTAGTAAACAGTTCAACTTACATGCTCATGGCAAGTCATGATAGTGATCAGGGAAAAGAAACTATAATTGTAAATAAAACGTGCAAAATATCACACTTGTGCTGACAAATTATCAATACAAGCTCTTATCTGATATCCGCATATCTGACACAGCTGATATTGAAGACATTTAAAAGCATGATGCTAAAAGGAAAATTCACTCAAAACCACCAATAAGAAATAAGCCTTTACCAGATAACAAAACTTTAAACTTGTCCAAAATCAAAGCATTTGCAGACAACATTAAATGTGATTTGAATGATGGGATTTGGTATATGAAGTGAGGAAAATATTGTGGGACAAGGAGAAAAAGTTACCAAATGCTTTTCCCACAGTGTTTTCAAAAACCTTAGGATTGGTAAAACACGGGATTTCTTTGATAAAGGGTTAACGACGATTTTGATTTGTTTAGTATATTATATTTTAACGTAGTATCATGTTGGCCAGTGCACCTTTCCATTTGTACCTGAAGTTTCTTTTTGCAAGTACTTTCTACAACACTCTCTCCAGTTCACTGGTTGCTTTTCCAAAAAAAATGTTGCCAAAGCAATCCTCGAAAGTGAGAGTGGGATGAATCAACTTGCAATGACCGTAATAATTCCTTGAAAAATAGTTTGACGATGCTGGGAGTTGATCTCATAATCACTGGATTACCAATCCATTATGTGAATGGTTGCATTCTGTTCTCTGGAATACTAAAATGCAATTAATGTCAACATGGCATAAAAATGTAAAGCACTAGCCAGAGTGAAGCTATGCCCTTTGACAGTGTGGATCTCTATGACAGTTCAAGATAGTTTTTTTCTTTTGGAATACCTTACACTGAATAGTCTTTTCTCAAAGTCCTCAGGGTGTTACATTTCTCAAAATAGGGGTTAAGCATTAGATAGTGCTAAAAGTTCATAGAACTTTTCGCCAAGCCCCGATAGCTCAGTTGTTATGGTGCAGGACTTGAGAACAGGGCGTCATGGGTTCAATTCCTGGCTTGGCCAATTTCTTTCCGAGGATTGTTGATAGTTATTGCGACAGGATTTATTCCTCTCCCACCGCTGACCATTGTATTGACAATGGTTATGTGGGAAAGCATCCAGTGGTTTGGAAAGAAAACTGTGCGAAACTCCAGAAAATCTTATAATACATGTATTAAGAATTTCCCACAGTAAGATTTGTCTCAGATTCAAAAATCTCTGAGATTAATCTTACTGTGTGTTCCAAACTTTAGGATACACCAGATGACGGACTGTCTAAATATGTGGATTTTACCGAAAGGGTTATTTTACATGACATTTGATTGGTTTTTGATGATGTAATTCTAGGGGTGATAATGATCAAAATCTGGTTGGTGACATTTTGCTGGGATTACAAATTTCGACTTGATCAGCCATTAGGGTCAATAGAGCAAAAATTATAGATTGTCACCATTGACTAGCAAAGACGAACAGTCATAAGACAAAATATTCTGACAACATGTAATAATTTCAAGGCCATCTTGACCAGACCATCTCTAATGAAGTGTGGACAAACCAGCAAACAATACATACTGTGCAATCAAAAGCACTGTAATATATTGCCCTTTGCATGCAAGAAATGGATTCCTATTTCCATTTATTATTACTTACTTCATTTAACCTCTCCCAGGTCAACATCATTTACATAAAGTTCTACTTTTACCCTCGGCTTAACACTGGGCTGCCTTCGGTTTTGTTCTGAATGGTCACAGAAATGTTCCGTATGGTATGCACAAATTAAATTGCTTACCTGTACCTTCCCCTGTATATAGAACTTCCCAATAATAGTCAAGAGTTTTATTGGAGAGGTCATCAGACCTCTCCAATAGTGGTGAGTTTAAAAGGCAGACTGCCACAGAATTGGCTGTCTAAATCCATTTTTCTTGAGAAATTATTCTGATGCACAGTCTGTTTCGTCATGGTTTTGTAAATAAACTGAAATCAAAAAACTGAAACAGGAAATAGACGTGGTTTATTTTTATATGACAAATTTCAGAAAAGATTTGTTATATTAATTTGCCATGGTTGCAAATGACCTCTAAAATAATTGTAATTTTTCATTAAGCAAATAAATCTAAGCAGAAGAAAAAATAAGAAGAATTTCCTTAAAAAAGAGAACGAAGACCGCTGGACAAGATCATGCGACTTGAAAACGCGGGAAGGTCACACGACTGTCATGTAAAGCACAAGAGGTTTCAACGTGGCAGCTTCCCCCCCCCCCCCCCTTTAATGCCTTATTTGTTTGTTTACATGTACCACATTATATTGAAATTAAAAGCCAATAAACTATTTGAAAACATTGATGCTGACCTCTCCTGGCTTCTTTTGTAAAGAAGCCAACTTGTTTATATACATGTACCTACTTCTATACTCAGCATAAAGGTCAGGATCAGGTTATATGAAGTTGGCAGTAAATGTCTTTCTTTAGATTCTTTGATATGTTAGGGGCATAAATTTCAAATTGGAAGATACATGTGTAGCTTCTTTTTTGTTTTTTCTACACACAGAACAAATTGGCTTTTTTGTTGTCATATTGTTAATAAAGTAAAAACCACAGCAGAGGCATGCTAAGATTTATATCTCTAAATGAATGATGTCCCCAAAAACTATGAAGAGTCAATTGGTTTTCATTTTTGAGCTTCAAGTGTTTTCTTACTGCAAATTAACTCTTTACCAAACGACAAAATTTTGGACTCAACCAAATGCTTTCAATTGAAAGCATTTGCGGTTGACAAATGTAGCTCAAGTAATGAGTTCTGTCCTTGATAGGGTAGAAAACATGGTGGGAGGAGGACAAAATGCTGGTAAGCAGCATTTTCTCCTTTTCCAACAATGTTTTCAAAAGCCTTCTTCAGGGTCTTTAAAACTCGGGATTGTGTAGTAAAGGGTTAAACATTAAAGTGCTTTTTACAACCGTAGTTGTCTTTGCGGCCAGTGTAGATCAAGATCAGATGGCACAAAACATGCAGCCTGATCTTTGATCTATACTGTCCACTTTGCTGAAACACTCATCCATGAAATTGCAATTATTTCAGCTATATTTCTAGGATAAAAATGAGTGATAGGTTTATTCTGCACTCTAAGGGTTAATGCGATACAGAAGCTGGTGTCAGCATTTACAGTCCTCTGCTAACTTTTTACAAGATAATGAGGTTTTAGCCTTGTCCAGAGTGAAAACGGACATCATTTATGAGGTAAGTAACAGGAATGGTCTTTGAAAGCGTTGAAAACATTGTGGATATAGAGAAAATGCTGGTAACTCCTAAGCTTTCATAGTGTCAAATTGGGTCTTCTATTCATGGGGAAAATATCCATCTCATGCCTTCATCACACTTATAATTAATTGGCATGAGTTCCTTACCATATATTATAATCTTTGAAAAATTTGACTTTGAAACAAACCTTGAAGAGCTAAACCAAATTATACATGTTTTTTCATTTCGTCATGAAATTAACAAACCTAAAGATTTGAGTGCTGGAGGGACTTCAAGAGATTTCAAGACAATTTTTCCTCAACCATATTTTCCAAGATCTTCCTCTCATTTATCTTCTATTTCACCTCTCCCATTAGTAACCAACCAAAAACAGTAATAAATGGGTTTCAGTGTTACTACATAAAATCTTCCTTGTCCATAAATCATTTCCATTTTCAGTTCTTAAACAAACAGGAAACAGTGGTCTCTGAAGGGTGAAATTTAAAACTGCACTCCCTGTGATGGGAACCATCTCCAATCAATCAAGGAATTAAAACCTCACGAAGGTTAACCCCTATCGTCACCAACTACCATGCGCAATCTACACACAAATTCATCAATTGTCATCAGGCCTCATTCCTCCGGGAGTTGACACGAAAAGTTTGTTGCATTGCCTCATCAAGACACATGCAAAATGTGATTTAAACTTTAACGTAATATGAGCCTGCTCTATAGAGAGATGAAAATTCGTGCTAATCACAAGCTAATCAGTTGTCAGGAGATACTGTGATAAAACAACTCGGAAAATGAAGACTTATTTTTTAATCCTTGTCAGCTTTAATCCAAGTGTTGTTGTCCTAGTAACTACAACTATGTTTCACTTCAGAATGCCACTGAAGAAAGCAACCATCATTTAAATCTTAATATGCTGTCAAAAAATTCAGCGTCCGTGTTAATGCGAGTTATTCTATAAACTGTTTTCATGCCTGATTAAACTTTTTACCACACTGCAAAATTTTAGACGTCCATGTTTTTAGAATTGATAGACAACAATTCAAATGCTTCTCAAATAATTCAAATGTTTCTCAAATAATAACATTTGTCCTTAAATAAGTAGAAACACTGTGGAAAAAGGAGAAAATGCTGGTTACCAGCATTTTCTCCTTTTCCCACAGTGTTTTCAAAAGGCTTCTTTTTCAAGGTTATTAGACCTCAGGATTGTGTGGTAAAGGGATAAAGATTAGCATGAATGACAACTGAGTGCAGGAGGCCACTAAGTTGTCATGAAACCAAATCCTCATGCTTTGTGCCATAATCATATAGACGCATAATCTTTGGTCGTTATAACTGAGCCGACCTCAAGGGACATTTATACTATTTAGCAAACTATTACACACTAGTTTTGAACTTAAAACAAATTAATACTGACCTAAACTATTAATGAAGAAACATATGTGTTGCTATTTTGGGCAAACTTTTACATGCTATTTTTGATCTAAGGACAAATTAGTCCTGACTGAAACTGCAAATATAGAAATAATTTTAATCCTTAAGAAAAAAATTTTTTAGCTTTCAACAAAAACACTAAATCTGGGAATTACTTAAAAAAGATAGTAGACGGTGTAGACCAAGATCAAAGACCTGTTAATTTCAAAGATGAAACTCTTTAATTTTATGACAATCCTGGCATCTAGAAGTCATCATGCTCAATACATCAGCTCTCCAATAAATTGACAAACTTGGGTTCTGGTGAAAAACAGCAGCGGGGACATCCTGTGTGTCCACTATTGTTAACAATATGCACAATAGCTTTGATGACATGTACTAGTTTTTTGCACCCACTGGTGACTGTGATAGGAAGAGAATCTCCAGAACCACTAATGGTAACTTTATTTGTATCATTTATCTATCATTGACTGTTTATTTGATATATTCAAATGTTTGTCTTTTAATAATGTGTCACAATTGTACATATATAACACTTTATGCATTTCCATCTTTGTCAACCTCTCTTTACTGTTATTAAGTTTTCTTGCATAATATTGTTACAAGATGAATCTAAATGTATGTCTGCTGTCTGTACTGTATTTCCCTACTAGTGTTTTGTTTCAAATTATATATATCTATTTTTTGTAATCCCATCATATAAGCCTTCTGTGTCTCCAACAACCCAGTGGTTGACATTTTAGCATTTTTTTTAGGGTCTCTCCATATCAAATTCTTTTATTGCCACTTTTTCTCTATCTCCCGCAATGCTTTTCTTTGAAGGACCACCATTCTAAGGGGGTTGCTCTAAAAATGACTCTTTGCTTAATTTTCTTTCTTCCCATCTCTGTCTCATATCTCCGAAAATTCGTTAGTTTTACTTTGCATGCTACTTGTATATTTTTACTGCAATTGGGACTTTTCTTTAGGTCTGATAGTAGCCTGTTTTTGATAAATTTTGATCTTAGTCAATACGCTCCCCCCCCACCCCTAAAAAGCAGAGAGGGGATTACAGGAATGGCCTTCGTCTGTCCGTCTGTATACTTTCCTGTCTGCTCCATATCTCCTGAACCCTTTGAAAGGTTTTCATTAAATTTTGGTCAAATGTTCATCTCAGTGAGATGGTGTGCCACAGACTACTTTTCCCACATGCATCAGAGGTGAGATGCAAAAAAATAGCTGTAAAGAAAGTTTGCCTGAAATGGGTATCTAACCTGCAACCACCAGGTCGCAAGTCAGATACGGTTTGATCACTTCCTATTTGTGAGCCATGTTTGAAAATATATTGACTACAAAATTACAAAAGTGTTGTTCACAATGACTTTGGAGGATAGTTTAACAATAATACCGGTTGTTGAAGGTCACAATGTATTTTTGATTGAACAGACCGTCACTCGTATATGAAATCATCCCCTTGTATTTGAAGTGGTCTAAAAATGCGCGAATCCATCGTTTTCAACGTTGTGACGTCATGCGATAAACAAATCTATAATTAGATTATCTGCGCAATGCATGATCATGGGGAGACCCTTGAACATCCCCAGGCAGTAATAATCACAGAAGTGACAAACAGGTCAGCTCTGCCAAAGATGGTAATTAAGAGAGTGTGAGATGGAGTAATTAAGAAATTATTACTGCCTGGACCCAGGCTACCAAGATGAGACAACACATTCAACACAGTTTGATAGTTATCAACCCTAAAAAAGCTCTGCTTAATAATTTTGTGCATGGAAGTAACAGAGTAGACTGTAATAGAACCCCAAACATAAATAAAGCTTGACTTCTGCAGTTAGATAATCCTTACCAATTGATACCATTGTTTTACAACCAAGACGAACCAGGCTTGAAAATATGGCTGGAAAAACAGAAAAAACATAATGACCAGAATTGTCTCCTTTTTCCAGACTATGTTTTACCCTTTTAAAGAGAAATCCAAACGGTTCATGAATATTCTTTATGTCATCTGTAAATGTTCTCAATATTGACGTGATGTTTTGCAGCACAAAGTTGTGCTCGGCATATGTACGTTTATCAATTATCATTCCACGGCAATCACGTAAAAGATTGTGAACTCTTCATAAAATATCTTCTTATATAAGTCATGCTCTGTGAAAAAGGTGTCTAATGTATCTGAAAAAAAGTATTACCAGGTTTTAATGATCCTATTCATGAAATCATTTGAAAACATTGTGGGGAAAAGGAAAAAGTGCTGGTTATCATCATTTTCTCCCTTTCAGAACAGTATTTTCTACCCTTCAAAAAGCAAATCACTTCAATTAAATGAAATTGAATTTGTGGTTTGTATGAATGCTTTCAATTTGGGCAAGTCTAAAATTTGATCATCTGGTAAAGAGTCTAACTCATTAATTCCTGTATCATCTCCTGACAAAACATTGCATCAGAGGACTTTAAAAAACATTGTTTCTTTACCCTTTACCAAAAGGACAAACTTTTAAACTCATCCAAATTCATGGCATTGGCAGACATCAGTTTAAATGTTGCTTATCAACGTATATGATAAATGTTCGCGCACATCCTACTGCGCATGTACTTT
Source organism: Hippopus hippopus (assembly GCA_946811185.2). Classification (NCBI taxonomy): domain Eukaryota; kingdom Metazoa; phylum Mollusca; class Bivalvia; order Cardiida; family Cardiidae; genus Hippopus; species Hippopus hippopus. The sequence continues at coordinate 31,329,344 of OX328111.1, forward strand.
TGTCATGGATATTGAATCAAAAGTGCACCTATGTATTTTTTGCACATAATGGTAGTACTACTGGTGCACTGAAACAAGAAGCACTTTCTTCGGGTAGTATTGGTGAAGAGAAAAAAATGGATCTTTGAACCGTCACCATGAAATAAAATGCTGCTGACAAAGCGTTACATACCAAACAAGGAAACAAAGGCAGGAAATTTAAAGCTGTGGAAGTATAGCTGTTTCCACTTTGAAAATTATTGTTGGAAAAGGAGAAATCACTCCTATTGATTAGTTTCTCCTTTTCCCACTATGTCTGCTGAGCTTTTATCCTATTTTTTTCCTAGAAAAAAATAACTTCCACAGTGACCTTCAACCTCGTTTTCTGACAAAATAAGCACGGATAGGTGCCATTATTACTTTTGTGGCATTTGTCGAAGACAATGCTACTACGAGTTCAATATTTTACGTTCAATATTGAATTTTGAAGACCATGTATCGCATTTTGTGCAAAACCGAAGGAAATAAACCCAATTAAACTCAGTTTTTCTCAGACAAATGAGTTTTTTGATAGAACTCAAGATATGTAATTGGAATGGCGTATTAAAATAAACTTGATTAGGCCATCAATAGTGGAAATACTTCTTTTTGATCGAAAATAGCTTTACCCGCTCATAGCCTTCCATTGGCGCAATGATACACACAAAATTTGTCTACTGACCACTTTGTTTCCGGGCTTGTTTGTTACAAAACCAGTTCATCCCTGGGCTTGTTTGTCCCATGATTGCACATATTTACAGATCGAAATAATTGATTGTAATGTTGAGAATTAGATCTTGACAGCCAAAAATATCCCAAAATCATAGTTTTCAGGTATAATTTTATTCGATATATACATGATTTCTCTCTCTACCCATCATGCATCCTTGGTACCGTCAAGGGACTCCTCCTGCGGTGATCAAAGGGAGACCACCAATACACAAATAATCTGAACTATGGCACTAGTACTCTCCCTTTAATCAAAAGAGGTATTAATTTGCTTAGTAGGTTGACTTTCAAGTTAATATTTGAATAATATTTCTCTTTTTTTTTCAAATTATTAATCCTACACAATGGCTTCCTTGACAAATGCCACATCAGTGTTTTCAATACTTTGATTTCTTATTGTTTAGAATTATAAATGCTATAAGTGTGGAAATTTTAAGAAAAATCTGTCCGTTAGAAAGTATGTATTTGTTTAAGATTAACCCGTAATTCGGTCAAATTATCTCCCTTTTTAACTCAATGATCCATATATAACATGCATATTTGTACATTTACCATAATCAAAACCAGGCTTTTATATATTTTTTGTGCAAAAAAATATGAATTTTCATTAAAATGATGTATAATCGTATATTTTTCTTGTAATTTTCCTGTGTAACTGACTATTAAAGAAAGGCGCTTTAAATCCAATATACCGGTAAGTGAACTGAATATACCTTTTTCAAAGGCAAATTTCTCAGAAACGAGCATGGTGACCCACATCTTTTTTTATAGTAATTTCCTAGAGACATGATGAGCTTTGTATGTGTAAAGTTTTAATAAAATCTGTCTGTTAGAAAAATTTGTAATATATGTCGTTAAACGATGGAATCTGCCTTTAAAATGATTAAAAATAGTGGGAGAAAAGGAGAAAATGTTGATAACCGGCATTTTCTCCTTTTCCCACAATGTTTCCAACAGCTTTATTTCTGGAAACTCTGGGCTGTTTAGTAAAGGGTTATATAGGAATACAGGTACCCTTGCATACTGCACAGTGTAAAACAGTTTTAAAGTACACTACTTTTGAAACACCTAAAGATTTTCTGAGAGCTACCCCCTCAAGATCTAAAAAACAATATAATTAAATTTTTATATTCAATTATACATTGCAATATTTAATGAAGGTGGTCCCTTTTTTTTTTACATGCATATCATTGAGCTAAGAAGATCCAAAAGCGGACCAATCTTTACCCTTTACCACATGACAAAAATGTAGACTGGTTGAAATTCATAGCATTTGCACACGACAATTTACATGTAGTTCAAATGATAGAATTTGTTTCTGAAAGGTTAGAAAACATTGTGGGAAAAGGAGAAAATGCTGGTTTCCAGCATTTTCACCTTTTCTCTCAATGTTTTCAAAAGGCATCTTTCCCAGGGTCGTTAAAACACGGAATTGTGTGGTAATGGGTTAACCTACACTGTCTACAAAAAATAAAAGTGCAGCTTTGCACTGTAAAGGTTAACGTAACACAACAGCCTTGCAACACATCAACTACCATGTTCCCGGAAATGTTGCAACAATTCAGCAGCTGCTGCAACAGATGCAATCTACAATACGTCTACAAAATGTGCAGATCCTGTACATACGACATTCCCTGTGCAAATTGTGTCTTTTCTGTCAACTTTACAAAAAAATCCATAACAGCCTAAAGGGAGAAGGTTTTTGAAAACACTGTAGGAAAGGAGAAAATGCTGGTTACCTGCATTTGCTCCTTCTCAAACAATGTTGTTGTTTTTTCGCTCAATGACAAAATATTTTACATTTTATCAGTAAATGATTTGAACAGGCACAAGTATAAAATTTGGTCGTCTGGAAAAAATGTTGATGCTCAACTGCTACATAAAAATCACTCTTTTGAAGTGATTTATACTACACAATCCCAACAGAGACAGCTTTTGAAAACATTGTGGACCAGTAACCAGAATTTTCTCCTTTTTCCACAAGGTTTTCTAACCCTTCATTGACAAAGCTCATAGCTTGAGCCACATTTGAATTCTCGTCTGCAAGAATTTTTAATGCAGACAAGTCTAAAATTTTGTTGTATGGTAAAGGGTTAACTCTTTACCAAACAACAAAATTTTAGACTGGTCTGAATTGAAAGCATTTGTAGACGACAAAACAAAGGTGACTGAAAAACTTAAATTTGTTTTGGGAAGGGTAAAAAACATTGTGGGAAAAGGTAGGAAATGCTAGTTACCAGCATTTTCTCCTTTTCCCACAATGTTTTCAATAGGCTTTTTTCACACGGTTGTTAAAGGTCAGGATTGTGTAGTAAAGGGATAAAGAATACAACACCCATGAAAATACCATGGTTATGAATGAAAAAGTAAACAGAGTATAGCCATTTTTTATGGAAAATCAAATGCTCACTCTATCAGACAGTGTAGATCAATATCAAACTGCACGTTCTGTGCAATCTGATGTTGATCTACACTGTCCGTAAAAGCATTATGCGTAGCTCTAAGCAGCCCATGGGTGAAGCACTCTCGATATGGAGTGGGTAACGATTCTGAACCCCTTAAACACCCTTGAAAAGTTTTTAAAGCTTGACATGGACTTTAAAAATGAAAAACTGAATTAATTTGGTTTCAGAACACAGCCTCTAATAATAAAGTTGGGACTGGTTGATTAGATGGTGTTTTATGCCAATTTTAATTTTCTTTCAGTCTTTCAGTCGTATCGCAGCAACAGCTCACTTTATTATGTATGTGTCCTGAGTTTCAATTAACTTGTTCGGGCCACTGCTATGAAATGTCCTGCCAGGGATACTCTCATGAAAAATCTTAGCAGTTTGAGTGAGGATGAAAACCCAGGCCACCAGGGCATTCTTAAGAATGTTAATAGTCTTACCCTCAAGAATTTTCTAAATTTGACAGTACAACAAGTTCTGATTGGCTAAACCTTTTGTAAGATAGAGTGTTGGCCTCGTAACCATAAGGTCCCAAGCTAGATACCCAGGAGCGGGTGTTAACTTTGGACTCTTTCATTGACCCACACATTCTACACAAGTACTGGTGTAGTTCCCAGGAAGCAAAATCGAGAGAGATTAGTACAAGTTGTAAGAACTTGTTTCTCAATCGATGTGAAATAAATATGTTTAAACTAAACTTTTGATATCATTTGATTTAGCCAATGCGAAGCTGTGTTCCCTTCAAATTTAGAAAATCCTGAAGAGTAAGAATACTCTTGATATGAGTGGTTCATGAATATGGACACAGGTTGGCTATCCTACACCCTCACCTCTTCGCTATGCAGGATCCCTGTAAAATAATGGCTGTGTTGGTTTCAACAGGGATGCAATAATAAGTGATAGCAATCTTATCTCTGTTTTTCTTTACGAAAGATGTTATTTCAAAACATACCACTAGCTAGAACAAGGCACATGATGGAGAGGCGTTTGGAAGAGAGGAGAGGGTCTTTTGAACTATATTCTGAAGAAAATTATTTGAAAGTAATTCATATTTTTTTGTAAAAATCAATTGCTCCTTTTGTCACAATGTTTTCATATTGTCTTCTGCTGGGACATTCAAAATTGTATTTAAAGAGTAATGGATTGCATTGCAACATATTTCCATGTTAAGATAAAAACATGTTACATAAAGATTGGTGATACTGATAAAAAACAATCAGCTTTAATTAGTTTTTAATGACATGAAGATCATAACAGTTCTTTATTGCTCACTGAAGTATATAGAAATAAATCTGGAAGAAGTTTTCAAACCATGCAAAATTCTGGTAATTCTGGTAGAAAAAAAATTACAATAATCTTTGACAATCAGATGAATAGATGTGCAGTGGACGGTTGTCACATGGAATGTCTGGGATGTCAGTGCATATTTCTGTACTGTTCTTTTGGTGGCTGGTTGCTTGTTGAAGATGTTTAATCCAACAAACTTCCGTCAGCGACTATGATTTCTGGAAAATCAACACGCCAAAGTCAGCAAAAAGCTTTGTTAAACATACAAACAAGATATTCTGAAGTTTGTGCTCTGCCAAGTGATTCATATATGCTTTATTCAGCACAGTTCTAAACAAAAAATATACGATGTTCTGTCATTTTTTTTATAGGCAACGCTCCAAAACTCAATAAAACAATCCAGCTCCTGAGTTGAAACAGAGTACGATATTATAAGCCACTGTCTACGAGTTAAACAATTTGTCTTTTTTTATCAGTATGTATAACTGTCCGTCTTTCGGTCTTTCTGTCAGTCAGGTTTCTTGTCCTGATTTTTGAAGCTTTTGAAATGAAATGTCATTATATACATGAAGAGCTTGATGACAGTATCATGCACAAGATCCATAACTATCATAACTATCATCTTTGATATTGTCATCACAAGACTCTTCTTCGTTATTGTAAGTTAATAATAATGATCACCAACTAACAACCAACCATATGCCTTGTCAGCTGCACACCTAAAAGCATCTAGTTATATATAATACTATGATTTAAATATGTATAGATCTTTTCACACCTTTGAAAAACAGTAGACCCTAATTAGACCTTAAAAGCTTATGAATGTCGAATGACAAATTTGTTTCAAATTAACAAGCCATTTTTTTTGTGAAATACACTATACAGATGCATAGTTTGCGATTTTTTTGCATGAAAACAGATATGGTAAATTCTTAAATCTTTTGGCACCAGAAAACAACATAGGCAAATAATGCAGTCCCAGATCAGCCACTACCGAAGCCGGCGGTGCCTGATCAAGAGATTTCACTGTTTGCGTGTGGTGTTAAGTACTACAGATAAGGGGTAAAAAACGAATTAATGTGATTATCTACGACAAGTTTTTTTAAAAGTATGTTCATATTTTCATACTTAAAGAAATCATGTTGCAGACTACTTTTTATTTTATTTGACACCCAAAGGGTTAATACTTCAATGTGACTAAACTGAAAGATACTTATCTCATTGGATAGAAAATAATGTGAGAAAAGGAAAAAATGCCCAATGTTTTGCTTCGTATCTACATCATTTTATTTAAATTAGGAAATATTTGGTATATAGAGTTAAAACATACAGTTTTACAGTAGGCTGTGCAAAATATGTTCACTAACCACAACACCAAATAAGGATGACAATGTTATCTTAGAGATGTAGCTAGGCCACAGTGTTGAACACTGCACTTGTTCTTCAGGTTTGGATTATTAGAATTTACTATTTAGCTTCAAACTAATGCATAAACCTATGTCTATAAATGTTCAGCTGATTTGGAATATATAGTTGGTTGTTCATAATGATACTGATTATTGCTATTATCAACGATGACGAACCTATGACTGTGACCACGATAATTAATATAGTCTTACGAACAAAGTCCGTAACAAAGAAACAAATGAACAAATGCATGGCAGAAATACAAGGACCGGGCAGGAATCGAACCTAGAACACCCGGACAAAAGACCAATACCATAACCACTGAGCTAAAGAGATTCTCCGTAACGCAGTTGTTAGGTATTGTATTTAAATCGGAATGAAGCCATGCATGAAGGAATGGTCTCCTGTAACAATAGAATCTTGACCAAAATGACAAAATTGTTTACTGTAACACAAAGACTTATGCTTACCGTGTTTCAAGCTGGATCGTCGTATTGAATTAAGGAGCATGTTATGTTGTAATGCAAAAATGGCAAAATATCGCTTTATAATTGCAATGTAATTTTTTTTCGGTTTATAGTTGTGAGGAATATTCATTATAGGTAATCTGACACGAAACACACTTCAGAATATTGAGTGCATATGTTTTACAAAGGTTTCTGGAGACTCCAAGTATTGGTTTATCAGAAATCGTAGTCGCTGGCAGTAGTTTGTCGGATTAAACGTCTTCAACAAACGATTAACCACCAAAAGAAATACAGATTAACATGCACTGACATCCCAGACATTCCGTGCGACAACTTTCAAACGCAAATCTATTCATTAACATGTCAAAAAATTAGGTTCTTGTGCTTACCTTGCAAAATCTTATGGGCGCGGCCATGTTTTTACCTTGAGCGGATACGTTCAATTGACAGGAGCAGTAACGTTGATCTGGAGAAAGAACGTAAGGTCTCTCCAGGGTGATTAGAGTTGTCATCCGCAAATGCCTTCAGTTTTGACACGTCTATGATTTACTTGTGTGGTAAAGAGTTAAACCTTTACCGAACAATCCCATGTTTAAATGAACCCAAGGTAGGGATTTTTTTTAAATTTTGTGGAAAAAGGAGAAATGCTAGTAAACAGCACTTTCTCCTTTTCCCACAATGTTTTCTACGATACCAAAATCAAATCTAATCATTAGAGCAACATCTAATTTGTCATCTGCAAATGCTTTAAAATTGTACAAGTCACAAATGTTGTTTGGAAACGGATTAAACAACAAAACAAGAGGACCATGATGGCCCTAAAGTCGCTCACCCGAGTCTTTTGACCAAACATGACCCATTTTCAATCTCTTTTGAGATATCATGACAAACAATCTACTAAGCTTTCATAATTATTGGACTGAAAATTTGGCCTCTAGCATGTGCACAAGCTTTTTCTAGAATTTCTCTCCGTGACCTACTTTTTAGCCAACCATTGCCAATTTTCCCATTGTAGATATTATCAAAACAAAGATCCTGACCACCTTTCACAAGTATTGGACAGAAAACATGGCCTATAGAGCATACGCAGGGTTTTTCTAAGATTTGAACTACTGACCTAGTTTTTGACCCAACATGACCGATTTTCACTCGCCTGAGATGTCATCAAGACAAACATTCTGACCAAGTTTCATGAGTTTTGGACTGAAAATGTAGAGCATACACAAGGTTTTTCTAAGATTTGACCTAGCGACCTAGTTTTTGACCCAACATGAACCATTTTTGAACTAGTCCGAGATATCATCAAGTCAAACATTCTGACCAACTTTCAAGAAATTCAGACTGAAAATGTGACCTCTAGAGCGTACACAAGGTTTTTTATAAGATTTGACTTAGTGACCTAGTTTTTTGCCTGACATGACCCATTTTCAAACTCGTCCGAGATATCAAGACAAACATTCTGACCAAGTTTCATGAGTTTTGGACCAAAAATGTGGCCTCTAGAGTGTACACAAGGTTTTTTCTAAGATATGACCTACTGACCTACTTTTTGACCAGACATGACCCATTTTCGAATTGTCCGACATATCATCAAGACAAACATTCTGACCAACTTTCAAGCGTTTTGGGCTGAAAATGTGGCCTCTAGAGTGTGCACAAGGTTTTTCTATGATTTGACCTAATGACCTAGTTTTTTACCCAACATGACCCATTTTAGAACTCATCTGAGATATTATCAAGACAAACATTCTGACCAACTTTCAAGAGTTTTGGACTGAAAATGTGGCCTCTAGAGCGTACACAAGGTTTTTCTAAGATTTGGCCTAGTGACCTGGTTTTTGACCCGACATGACCCATTTTTGAACTCGTCTGAGATATCATCAAGACAAACATTTTGACCAAGTTTCATGAGTATCTGACTGAAAATGTGGCCTCTAGAGCATACACAAGGTTTTTCTAAGATTTGACCTAGTGACCTAGTTTTTGACTCAAACTGAGTCATTCTCGAACTCGTCCGAGATATCATCAAGACAAACATTCTGACCAAGTTTCACGAGTATCTGACTGAAAATGTGGACTCTAAGAGCGTACACAAGGTAAAAGTTGACGACCGACGACTGACACAGCATGTTCACAAAAGCTCACCTTGAGCACTTGATGCTCAGGTGAGCTAATGATTAATATGTTACAGCACTACCAGGTGATGTTACATTACGAAATATCAAGTCTGAGTGAAATGTTTGACAACTGGAGAAATCTAAACCAATTGCCATGGCTAATCAAGACAGATCATTTAACATTTGTCACTGTAGACAGATACAGTAGTTCAAAAAAGGGCAGATCCAGCGTTCTAGGGATCTGTAAACCCCCCCCCCCCCCTTTTTGGAAAATCCTGACTAAAAGTGGGCCATGAAAGCCCACATGTGGGTCAAGATCTATTTTTAAACAAATTGGAATTTTGGTAGTAAATACAAGTAGTAAGAGCCGAGCCCCGATAGCTCAGTCGATAGCATGCAGGACTTGAGAACAAGGGGTTGTGGGTTCGATCCCTGGCTCGGCCAATTTCTTTCCGAGGATTGATGATAGTCATTGCGACAGGATTCATTCCTCTCCCACCGCTGACCATTGTTTCGACGATGGTTATGTGGGAAAGCAGCCAGTGGCTTGGAAAGAAAACTGTGCGGAGTACTGGTAAAAGAGTCTCCAGGAAAGCATGGACAGGTGCACTGGCCGCCGCGATATAACTGAAATAATGTTGAAAACGGCGTTAAACACCATCCAATCAATCAATCAATCAATCAATCAAGTAGTAAGAGTAAAAGCTTTGTATTTTTTGTTACTGATGTAGTTCAATTAAATGTTTTGACTAATTTTTGTCTACGTCCCAGGAACACAATGAGCTTTGGTATATTGCATCTGAGCAGATTTTCATGCATTTAAATGTACTAGTATACACGATTGAAACAGGAACTCCTTAACAGAGGTGAAGGATGGTTGGATTTCTGCTCAGAAAAGTACAGAATTTGCCTATCGGCACATTCTTAAATTTGATTGGTTCACAATCTCCAATTGATAAACTACGGTATAGTATCTTGATTTTTATTTATAAAACACAAACCTGATAGACCATGAAAAAAAACAATTTTCAAGTACTTGTCAACTTCGGATGTACATACATGCACATATATTGGGTACAACTCTATCACACCATTTTAACTTTTATATTGGATTTTTTCCAAATCTGGGTTTTCAAATTTTCTGTCTGGGTAATCAGGTTTTTTGTCTTGAATTGAGATGCTCCCAGTGAAATGGAACGTGTTGGAAAGCATACAAACACCAGGCCATTTGCCCTTTGTTGAAAGACAAATGATGCTTGTTACATTCAATTTTGTCAAATGTTGAAAAGGATGCTGGACCGGCCAGGGATTGAAGATTAGCTTACAAACCAAGATGTTATTGACCTACCAGGGCTGGGCTCATTTTTCTCATGACTGGATCCATGCATGAACATGCATGCCATTCCTTATATGGGTATGTTTTAGACAGCATCAAGTAATCTGAAAAAGTCCACAAAAAAGCACAGAGAGTACAAGCCTGGCCTAAAGCAACCATGGTCTGTCAACGAGTCATGGTGCTTTCAAGGAGAGCTGCCTAACCTTTACCAAACAATCACGACTTTTAACGACCCTGAGGAAGAAGGCATTTGAAAAAACATTGTTGGAAAAGGAGAAAATGCTGGTGACCAGCAATTTCTCCTTTTCAAACAATGTTTCCTACCCTATCAAGGACTACTTTTGTCATTTGAGCCACCTTTAATTTGTCGTTTACAGATGTTTTGAATTGGACATGTTCAAAATTTTGTCATTTGGCACAGAGCAGCTAGTAATTGTTCATGCTTAATTCTCATGAACTGCAATTAGCAGTATTATACAAGAACATTTTACTCTTTTCCAGAGAAAAAAATTTAGGCTGGTTCAAACTGATAATATTTGCTAATGACAAAATAAATGTGACTCAAAAATTGAAATTTGTTCTAGGAAGGGTAGAAAACATTGTAGGAAAAGAAGAAAATACTGGTTATTAGTATTTTCTCCTTTTCCCACAACATTTTCAACAGGCCTTTTCCTCATGATCACTAAAACTTGGGATTGTGTGGTATAGGCTTAACCCTTTACCACACAATGACGATTTAACACCTCTAATAGAGAAGGCTTTTGAAAACATTGTGGGAAAAGGAGAAAATGCTGGTTACCAGCATTTTCTCCTTTTCCCACAATGTTTTCTACCCTATCCAAGAAAAATCATTTCATATGAGCCACATTGAAACTGTCATCTGCAAATGCGTTCAATTTGGACAGGTCTAAAATTTGTCGTGTGGTAAAGGGTTAAAAGTATTTTGTTAAAGTAAAAGTAAGCCTTTATCACTGCAACCACATTCATGTTGTTTCTAATTTACACATATTTTTTTTAACATCGATTGAGAAACAAATTCTTACTACTAATACTAATCTCTCTCTGCTTCCTGAGAACTATACCAGTAGTCAAGCCGAATGCATTGGCCAATGAAAAATCCCAAAGTTGACACCCGCTCCCGGGTATCGAACTCGGGACTTTATGGTTACGTGGCCGACGCTCTACCTCACAACCACGGACACCACTCATGTTTTTTCTGGTGAAGAATTATTCTAAGCATAGAAATGCATTGGAGAAAATCATAGTCTCCTTTACTGGTGGCCTGAGACTGGATTTATTGCTGTTTCATCAGATATGTCAGAATGAAATTATAGCATTCTTCAAATCTCCATACAACCAGCATGAAATGTCTGCATTAACCCTGTAGCAGGTCCCTTCTTACCCCTCCCACTCTTACACAAACTCAAAAAATACTCATGCATGATGCATGTCTGTTGCTAGCCAGACTTGTTGGGAAATCAAGGGGGTCCTTTAACTCTTTACCACACAACAAAATTTTGGACTGAACTAAATTGAAAACATTTGCAGATGAAAATTAAAATGTGGATGAAATTATGAACTTTGTGATTAAAAGTGTAGAAAACATTGTGGGAAAAAGAGAAAATGCTGGTCACCAGCATTTTCTACTTTTTTCACAATTTTTTCAAAAGGCTTTTTCCTAAGAGTCATTAAAAAAACAGGATTATTTGGTAAAGGGTTATCTTTATACCAGATAACAAAACTTTATATTCTTCCACTTTATTGAAAATGCTTGCCGACAACAAATCAGATAATCATGTAATACTAGAAGTTATCTTCGAAAAGGTGGTAAACATTGTGGCTGAAGGAGAAAACAGTGTCAGCAATTTCTCCTTTTCCTTAGATGTTTTCAAAAGCCTCATTCCTCAGGGTCATGAAAAGACAGGATTGTTCCGAACAGGGTTAATGGCTGTCCCACTGCCGTTACCTTTTTAAATGTGTTTCCATGGCAATGAAAGATTTATATTAAATCTGATGGAAGTCAAGTGCACACATAATTAGAAAATGACCTAATATTTAATGTCTCCCCAGTTTTCTGCCACTGTGTGACTATCTAATTATTGTCAATTAATTCTGAAGTGATGTTTGGCAGCATTTTAACTCTTTACCAATTCACAAACTTTAAGACTGGTATTTGCAGACAACAAATTACATGTAAGTGTGGTTCAAATGATAACATTTGTCTCTGAAAAGGCAGAAACATGGCAGGCAAAAGAGAAAATGCTGATTAACATCATTTACTCCTTTCCCCACAATGTTTTCAAAGAACTTCTTCCTAAGAGTCTTTCTAAAACACAGGATAGTTTGGTAGCATTTTAAATAAAATAATCCTTAACCCTGAAGACTGTTCAATGAGGCAGCCAAACTTTCATTCCTATACTCATACTTTCTTTCATCTGTTTGTTAACTCTTTCTCTTTGACTATTCCAAAAGTTAATCAACAGTCGCTCACTGTTCATCTTAGACTGATAAGATTATTGATTGATTGATTGATTGTATGATGTTTTACCCAGTTTTCAAGACTATTTCAGTTATATCATAGCAGCCAGTGCACATATCTATGCTCCCCTGGAGTTTTTTTTACCAGCACTTCATTCAATATTCTTTCTAAGCCACTGGCTCCTTACCCAAGTAGGTTTGTACTTATAAATATAATAAAACCTTTAAATCCTTACTTTTGATAAAGGACAAATAGTTTTGCACAAACTGATAGGCCAAGGAAATATAACAGGTCGTTGGATATTTCACAATTCATCCTTATAATCATGTCCAAAAATTTGTAGAAACCATGATAGTATGATAAGCTGGTTCCCATCATACATGTATCTCCAGTAACCATCTGATGTGAAGATTGTAAACTGGCTTCTAATTCAGACAGTATGACACATTAAGTGTAAAGGTCTCTGGATGTATTTATGTTTACTTACTGGCATACAAATTGAAGTTTGTGTCCCACTGGACATGGAAAGGAAATTTTAGGGATTTCTGCAACCCTATTTCTCTATATTACATGCAGAAAATACACATGGATGAAAACCCTGACTCCTCTTGTGTAACACTGTTGAATACTCATAATTTAGCTTTAATTCCTTCCCATGTTTAACTCAATCCCATGTTTTCATGAATCTGCCAATGTAGGCTTTTAAAAACATTGTAAAAGAAAAAAATGCTGGTCATTGGCTCATTCTCATTTTCCCAGTGTTTCAATGACTGCCATATCTTTGACCTTCATGACAGCAGTCATCTGCAAAATGCTTGCAATATGAATGAGTCAAAAAGGTTCACCACAAAACTCCTACATTGATAAACAGAACATTAATAAACAGAACAATAGCATGAAGTTGTATGGACTCACATACTGCTATTGCCATGCCTCTTAGCACAGTAAAGCCCCCGTCACACTATACAGAGTTTCCATTGCGTTGGTATGGGGTTGTTTAATTTCCCAGAGCGCCATGAGATTGCCGGAAAAATTTCATATTTTTCACAAAGATGGATATGTCACTGTGTTCTCATCACAACCAAGGTGTTGCTTATGAGCTCCCATGGTGTGTTATTGAGTTCCTATGGACTGCTTCTTGGCTATTCTCTGCACTCTCACAGCGCTTCCACTGCACTTTCATGGTCCTTGTACTGTGTGCACTGGGCATTCTCAAGGCGCTCACACTACGCCACCTCATCAACCAGAGCCTTGCTGGCATACATCAGCCATGGTGAAATGAATGTTTATTTGCATACTTCATCTCCTCTATGTTTGTTTTTGTCAGGCAAAGACCAATGGACACAGTAGAAGCCCATTAGAAATGCAATGATTGCCATTGCTGCTCAGAAGTCGTTTTAAGAGAGCAGTAAAATACATAACACTCTGTGTAAGGACCGTTGACGCAACATATAAGCATATAAGCACAGTAGAGAGGCAGTGACATCTCAGAGAACGTCATCCAATCTCCGAGCAAGCACCACCTACAACTACAGCATTTGCACTGCAACTTTTGTGTGCCCCATGTCAAGCTCCTGTGGCATTGTGGGAAATCTTACTGCGCTGCTAAGATGACCTTACGGTGATCCCAACTGCACTCTTATCAAATGCTGAGCGATGGCGTTTGTTTCGTGCATGCTCAAAGTGGGCATCGTTGGTCGGGTTCTTGATGACCCCAACACGTCTACTCGCAAGGCCACTGAGTTGTTGCGACTATGCTTGCCATCATACTGCACGCACCTTGGCGTTCTACATTTTTTTCTTGGACACCTTGGGATGGCCGCCCTGGTGTGACAGGGTATTAACATACAGGGCAAGTTACTTTTGTGACATGAGTTCCAATCTCAGCCAGGAGTAGCTTATTGCTCTTTATTGCTATTGATGATAGTCATAAAGACAAGGTATATTTCTCTCTTACCGCTGAAGATCGATTCTACTTTGTTATATAGAAAAGTAGCCAGTGACTGGGTAAGAGCCTTCTGCAAAGCAATGGAAAAACAAATTGACAAGTGCACTGGCCACAATGACATAGCTGAAATGATGAGAGCTGCATGAAACACTCAAATCTACCACTGTATCAGACTGTCTATTCTCCAATCTTGATCTATGGAGTAAAAGTACCAATGGGTTCAATGGATACTAAATTTCATCTCGTTGTTTATTCTTGTTTCTGTGGATGATTCAAGAATTAGTGTACAGAGGCATGCTCAATTTATCTTGCCTATTCCATGCACTTTGCTCCATGCACTCTGTAACCTGAATCTGGCATGTCACAGACTTCTGCATTACAATCGCATATTTGAATTTAGGATTATGCAGTTAAAACTCATTACCCTAAAAATACAACTCTTTCTGCCTTTGAAAAACTTAGGTCTTAAAAAATATAGTACGTGGGACAATTCCCAGGGCTGTGGCTAGTCCCTCTCTCCATGAGAGTTCAGGAGGTGAGGTCCAAACCACATGTTGTACTCTTGGCATTCTTAGGAAGATCTTTGGTGCCTTATTTTCTAGGATTACATTCGACACTGACACAGTATGACTTTTTGTAAATTTCTGTGTGACTTTTCAAGCTTTTTTGAGACGGGCTACCACATACATGCTTACACTGTATGTGCGCATCATGCAATTTCTTGTGCAATTTCTTTTGGTGACTAATACAGGAAAAGCATTTTGGAGATTCAGTGTTGCATCCAGGATTTCCGCCAAGAGGGGGAGCTCCCCCATGGAATTAGCAAAAGGGGGGAATGACAAAACTTTAATCATTAAAAAAAATTACCTGGGTTTCATGCACTGGTGTGATTGATCTACCGAAAAAAACGCCATTCCTTTTTTCAGTGTTCCCACTAGCTTTTTATTTCAAGGGTACACTTACCCCCCGAGCTGTAAATCTGGGGTTAAGATTCATATTTGAGGGTATGACAATAATGGTTCTCAAGTAGAGGCAAAGCGATCCATATTAATGATTTGCAGCAAAAAAGTCTGTTATATTAAGATATTTGTGGAAATTTACAGCTTAAAGTCATTAAAAAGTTGAAAAGACAGTCCAAAGTGACTCTGATCGGATAATGTCAAAAAGAACATTTTGTTGTGTCACGGGTTTCCGCGTTTTTTGGACCGATCAATTTTTCATGTCTGTTAATTTATGGATAAGTATTTCCGCATGATTTGGCTAAAAGTTGTCAATAAGGGTAACAAGTAACTTCAAAACCTGTCATTTTACACAAGATAAGCGGATAATGGCTTTTTTTTTTACATTTTTTCTTACGTGAGGTCTCGCGTGTAACCAAAATTTGTTATGTGAATTTCAATTCTGTAACGTGATTTACGCAATAATTTGCATGAATGGGAACACTGTTTTTTTCCTTTTCAAACTAGATCTAGATCAATACACAAGTTTCAAAATCAAACAATGCTGATGATGGTTCCTCAATTTAAATGATTATTAACTGATTTACAGTTCTGACAAATCGCCTTCACTTGTCGTGGTGGTTCCTGAATGACCTTCAATTTTTTCTTCGCTGTTTTCACTCGAACTATCAAAAACGAGGGGGGGGGGGGTTGTGTTGTCTTTTGATCAAACAAATCCCTTTACAAAGTTCATAATTCGCTTCAGTGGCATATTTAATCCTGCTTTAACACACCAGTCAGAATGTTGAACACACTTAAAAGTTGTCGTGCGAATGTACTATGATTTTTTTTTTTAATCCGGAAACACGTGTAACTACAAATTCACTGTGCATGCATAGAGAATAGTGGTTCCCTGCTTATTAAAAAGAATTCAATATCGAGATCGGACACCATTTGGAATTACTGTTCTCGAATAGTCTAAAAATAGCGATGAGTGTAATATCGATCGATGTAGGGAAGCTTCGTCGGACTTTCCTTCTGTTTCAATTGAGCGATTAGGGCCCAGTTATTTTTTTTGTGCGCAGTGGTTTCTTGTTTCTGCGCAAGTTATGTCTTTGCGCGATTACTCCCCCATCAAGTTTGTAAATTTGCACGACAGAATAAAAAAAGGGGCGATTCCCGCAATCGCGTGGCCTGGATGCAACACTGGAGATTGTACAGAAATCACACAGGCTCCATGCAGAAATTGAATGGGCACCATACTGCAACCATGTAATAGCTGCACGAGGGCCGTATGATTATCCCAGTTTTTTTTTAAGTCTAAATTACCATCTAAAGTTATGTGACGTTTGCAGGATAATCATGCAGCCTCTGCATCCTACAGGTGATGTCAGCTCATTGCAGGCCAATTGTAAACTAGGCATTAGTATGGAATATCTATGATATAAGAAGCATAAATAAAACTGAAAATGCTTTAATTGGCAGATTTTTGGTTGGTCAGAATCATATCTGGTAAGCAGTATTTTCTCCTTTTCCCACAATTTTTTCAAAAGCTTTCTGCCTCAAGATTGTTGAAACATGGGTAATGGATTGCCCAGAGTTATTACTGTCAACAATATGGATCAGGCTGTACTGAACCTTCAATCTGAACTTGATATACACTGTCTGTTATTTTGTGACAGATTCTGAGTTTCAGTTGATGGTACTTTCAGCTATCAAAAGAGGTTGTTTCTTTTAAGACCATAATAAGCAAAAACACTCTGGGAATTTTACAGATAGCACAGATCAAAACTCATCAGATTGCAAAATATATGCAATTTGATCTTAGACCTACAGCATCTGCTTCTTTAGTCAAGCCTAAGATATCAAAATCTTTCTATGTTTCTGGGAATTGTATTTCAGCCTTTGAAAGAGGTCAAATATAAAGGTTCGACTTGAATAATGACTATGGACACAACACTTACACTTCTGACCTTACCATTACCTTGACTTTTGACCTACAGACAAAGTCTATCTTTATATGTAGTTGACAATTCTGCAGTTATAATGTATTTTATTCATAATAAAAAAAAAAGTTACAGGCCTGACAATACCCCTCAAAAACACATTTTACCTTGCTGTGACCTTGACCTTTAACCTACAGACATGACTCTTGCACATGACGCATTGATACAATGTGATTAACATTAGTGCAGTTATTTTGAAATAAAGTCATAGGAAGAAGGGTTATGGCCCTGACACAAAAACATACATTTGACAATTCTATGATCTTGACCATTGACCTACAGACCTCTCGATTCATCATCTTTATGTGATTCACCAGAATAGTTATATTGAAATTAATTCATAATTTTGAAAAACTACAGGCAGTGCACTTTTATAAACTCAAAAAATATCTCTTTTTCAAATGATATTTGACCTTGCCATGACCTTAACCTTTGATCCACTGAAATGATTTTTGCCCGCAACACATTTTTTTATGTGTTTAACAATTCTGCAAAATTATAGTGAAATTCATTCATAATTATAAAACTTAGAGGCCAGACACAAACACTACCCCAAAAAACACATTTGACCTTGCTGTGACCTTGAACTTTAATCAAACGGACATCACTTGTGCACATGACATATCATCTTGATGTAATTAACATCTGTGCCAATTGATTCTGAAATTAAGTAAATGGGAAAAAAAATATGGCCTGGACACGAAAAAGGACATTTGACCAAGCCATGACCTAGACCTTTGATCTACAGGCATGGTTCTCGTCTGTAAGGTTAACAGTTCTTATTGAAATTCATTCATAGATAAATAGAGAATAGATGGTTGGTGTCTTGGATGGGTTAAGTTTATCGGGCAAGGCAGAGGAATTTATCTGGTGAGCCGAAGGCGAACCGGATAAATTTCAGAGCCGAGCCCGATAAACTTAACCCATGTAAGACACCATCTATTTATTCTATTTATCCTGTCACTCACTGTAACAAACAAAACAAACAAACGAAAAAAAAACATTGATAAAGACCGTACCTTTCATAAATTTCCGGAGCCGAGCCTGATAGGCTTTCCCAATCCAAGATACCAACTGTCTATTTCATTTATCCTTTTTCTCAATTATAATCTAAAGTCCGACTAAGTTGAACTTTCCTCTCGAAATAAGGCACATTGACATCTTACTGACTAGATCTATAAGAAATTTTTAAAAAAAGAAGAACCGTGTTTACAAAGCCCTTTGAATATGCAGCTGCAATAATGACGTCATGAATGATAGTGGCTACGTCATAATTATTAAACATGACGTACATCCGCAGAAAATATTGTGGCGAAGAAGACAATGTGTTTTAACAAAAAAGACCATTAAACGAGCAGAAGTATTCGCTAGCGATTAATTCATTTACTTTGGCAGTAAGACACTTGGTTGAAAATAGTCCCAGTTAGCAGGTGTGCACTTGGCGGTCATGTGATCAACTGACGGCTAACAAAAAAAATATATGGCACGCTGTTATCGGGTCGAAATTAAAGGTGACAGGATAAAATAAAATGACAGGCCTAAACTTAACTTAACCCCAAAAATTTCTAATTTTTTGTTGAAAAATATTTGACCTTGCCTTGACCCTTGACCTAGTTAAATGGTTTTTGTGCATGACACATTGTCTATATAATATTATAATGTTAACAATTCTGCAAAGATATACTGAAATTCACTCATAATACAGGCCTAGCATGAATATTCCCCCCCCCCAGCATATTTGACCATGCTGTGACCTTGACCTTTACCAGAGATCACAGTATGGCCAAAGTTGAAAGAAATTTGAAATAGTAAATTCAATATGGCTAAATAGATGGAATTTGTCCATGAAATAGTGGAAAGCTTTTCAGGACATGTTAATTACCAGTGTTTTCTCCTTTTTCCACACAGTTTTCAATTGCTTCTTTTTTCATGGTCGTTAACAGACAGAATGTTTGGTAAAGGGTTCATCAATTATACATACACATATTTTTCTTGAACAAGAAATATTTTCAACTGATATGATTATTTTGATGAAAATTTTTTTAAATGACCCTATTTTGGATTGTATTCGAAGATGATCCTCATGCTGATCTCAGTCTATCAAATTTAAAAACTAAAGATCTATATCAATCAGTATTTTCCTCTTTTTCCATATTTCCTCTTTTTCCTATCCAAAAACCTACCCTTTTATATGAGCCACATATATTTTGTCATCAGCAAAAATGCTTCCAATATGGACGATATTTAAATTATATAGTCTGGTTGAAGGCCCAGTAACAGCCAAAAACAGTGGAGGTATTAAAATACATTTTAATTTAAGCCAATTACCATTTAAAAGTGTGGAAAATATTATGAAGATGACAATCCGTTATCATGTGGTCAGTCCAAGTGTTAGTCAATGTCAGAAATAATGAATTTCAAAATCAAACAAAAGGTATATGAAAGATAAAGTGACCTGGCAACTTTTAACCTCTTTTTAAAATTAATTTCTCTGCTGGCCACTAAAACTAAATGGACCTACCATACAGTAACAGATTATCATCTTCACAAAAAATTCCATACTCTTAATTTGTATGATTTAAATTTAACCATTTACCACACAATCCCACATTTTAACAACTCTGAGAAGAAATCCTTTGAAAACATTGTGGGAAAAGGAGAAAATGCTGGTAACCAGCATTTTCTCCTTTTCCCGCAATCTTTTCTACTATTCGAGAACAAGTACTATCATTTGAAAAATAGTTGAATTATTGTCTGCACATTCCT
The DNA here is from genome assembly GCA_946811185.2 of Hippopus hippopus. Classification (NCBI taxonomy): domain Eukaryota; kingdom Metazoa; phylum Mollusca; class Bivalvia; order Cardiida; family Cardiidae; genus Hippopus; species Hippopus hippopus. The sequence continues at coordinate 31,349,292 of OX328111.1, forward strand.
TCAATAAGGATGAGTCTAAAATTTTGCCATATGGTAAGAGGTTAGATGCATTTTAACACCCACTATATTTAATTTTGGTAGCTATTATTACTTTAATAAACTACTTCAATACAAAATTTAATGCTCATTTTCAGTCTTAGGAAAAGTCATGATGGCCTGTATGGTAGTTTAACTCTTTACCAAACGACAAAATTTTGGACACGACCAAATTGAAAGCATTTGCAGACAACAAAAATTATTGTAGCTCAAAAGGTGACTGCTCTCTTTGATAGGGTAGAAAACAATGTGGGAAAAGGAGAAAATGCTGGTTACCAGCATTTTCTCCTTTTCCCATAATGTTTTCAAAAGCCTTCCCTTTCAGGGTCGTTAAAACTTGGGATTGTGTGGTAAAGAGTTAATGATGTCATTCTACATAGAATATCTCAATATTCTAGCAAATTAGATCCAGGATCAGACTGTATATTCTGTAATCTGATCTCAATCAGTATCATCTTCAAAAACCCTTTAACCTTAAAGTACCTTTCACAACTACAGTTGCTTTTGCGGCCAACACAGATCAAGATCAGACAGCAGAAAACATGCAGTTTGAGCTTTGATCTACACTGTCCACTTAGCTAAAATGTTGGAGAAAGAAGCAACCATCAAAATGCACTTAACTCTTTACCACACAACAAAATTCTTGCATGGTCCAACTGCAAAGCATTTGCAGACAACAAATTAACTATTGCTCAAAACAGAGAATTTTTCTATGGAAGGATTGAAAACATTGTGGGAAAAGGAGAAAATACTGGTTACCAGCATTTTCTCCTTTTCCCACAATGTTATCAAGAGCCCTCTTCCTTTGGGTCATATAAATTTGGAATTGTGTGGCAAAGGGTTAATTGGGTCTTACTTCTAGTCTAAATACGTCTGTTGGGATTTATTTGGAGCTCTTGGATTTAGCGTTATGTTTAAACATATTTATTTTACATCGATTGAGAAACAAGTTCTTACAACTTATACTAATCTCTCTTGATTCTGAAAGAGAATCAAATTGACAGGGCTATGTTTGACTTCTTAAGCTCCAAGAAAATCTACCTAGCTCTCTCAGCTCAATTATATTCTGCGCAAAAAATGAATAATTGCAGCAGATGATGTAATTTATCTAGCTTGATTGAAAAGTAGATAAGGGAACATAAGCGTGAAGATAATGTCTTTTAGTATCTTTATTACTGCTTGAATAATGCTTTCCCCGGCACCGAACGACTGGCAATGTGTCTAATGCTGCTAGAATCTTGGTGAGTTTACCCTTTTCCCTCATACTATTGTATCCCGGGTCCGTATTCACCAACCATTTTTAACCTTTAACCCTTTACCAGACAACAAAATTTTAGCCTTATCCAAATTGAAAGCATTTGCAGACAACGATCTCAACATGGCTCAAAAGGTGCAATTTTTCTTTGATACGGTAGAAAACATTGTGGGAAAAGGGAGAAAATGCTGGTTACCAGCATTTTCTCCATTTCACACAATGTTTTCAACAAGCTTCTTCCTTAGGGTCATTAAGAGCCGGCATTTTGCAGGGTTAAAGTGCCAAATAAACCCAATGGACATTTAGGCCTACAGTTAAGAATGAGACCCAGATAATTGTATTTTCCTGGTTATTTTTTGTCTTTTTATATTAGCAAAGCAGATAGTGTAGATCAGAGTACATGTTTAGTACAGTCTGATCTTGATCTACACTGGCTGCAAAAGAAACTATAGTAGTGAAAGGTGCTTTAAGGGTTAGGAACATTTTTAGTCTTATTTTCCAGAATTTTTCTGAATTTGAAAGTAGCACAACTTCTGATTGGCTAAACCAAATGGTTTAGCCAATCAGAAGTTGTGCTACTTTCAAATTTAGAAAAATCTCAGCTATAAAGACTAAGAATGGTCTTTAAAATGGACCCCCAGACACTCGTAAAGGTGATAATCATGATGAAAAAATGCTGAGACAAACAGACACAGTCCTCACACAGAGCAGTGTCCACCAAACAATGTCTTGAATGCACTTTCAATTGTATCTTAACCATTACTCCACTATGTAAATGAATCGTGCTTTGACTGTATAACTGAATGGTGTTTTACACTGCTATTAACATTATTTCATCAATATCACAGTGAAAGCTCTCTTATTTTGCTATGTCCTGGCTTTCACCAGTGCTAGGCTCAGGCTCTGAAGTGTCTTGCCCAAGGACACTCCCATGAAAAACCAATTGCATCCAGTGAGCCTTAAACCCTCAAGATAAAGAGTCCTGCACTTTATCACTGAGCAAAGCAGGACCCTAGATGAATCATGCACTTTTAGTAGATAAACAACTCACTTAACCCTTTACCACACAATTCCATGTTTTAATGACCTTGAGGGACAATGCTTTTGAAAACTGTGGGAAAAAGAGAAAATGAAAGTAATAGCACTCTCTCCTATTCCCACAATGTTTTCAGTGACAATTCCATCACTTAACTCTTTACAACATGATACCAAGTTTTAACCATCCTGTTGAAAAAGCCATTTGAAAGCCTTGTGAGAAAAGGAGAAAATACTGGTAAACAGCATTTTCTCCTTTTCACACAAAGCTTTCTACACTTTCACAGACAATTACCATCATTTTAGTTGCATCAAATAATGTCATCTGCAAATACTTTCATTCTGGTCAAGTTGAAAATTTTATAGTTCGGTGAAGAGTTAAGCCATATCTAATCAGATTGTGTTGTCCACAAATCCTTTCAAACTGGAAAAATCCTACATTTTGTAGCCTAATAGCCAAACTATTCAGACATGTAGATCAGCAGTAAGCCCGACAGTTAATCATGTGGATTCTGATATAGATCTACAAAGTCCTTAACCCTTTACCGAAGGATCCTGTGTTTTAACAACCCCTAAGAAGTAAGATTGTGAAAAGATTGTGAAAAAGGAAACAATACTGGTAACTGGCATTTTGTCCTTTTCCAAAAATATTTTCTACAAGTCCTTAATCCTTTATCAAATGATTCTATGTTTTAACAACCTCTAGGGAGTAGGCTTTCGAAAACATTGTGGAAAAAGGACAAAATGCTGGTAAACAGCAGCATATTGTCCTTTTTCCACAATGTTTTCTACCCTTGCAAAGAAAAATCCCATAATATCAGCCATAGTTAACCCTTTACTACATAATCAAGACTTTTAACAACCCTAACAGAAAGGCTTTTGAAAGCATTGTGGCAAAAAGAGAAAATGCTAGTCAGCAGCATTTTCTCTTTCCCCCCAGTGTTCCTCTGTGTCACAGAAGAATCCCATCATTTGAGCTAAACTTGGACTTTCTTGTCTGCAAAAATCTTTCAGTATGTACCAGTCTAAAAATTTTTAGACAGAAATCATTATTTGAGTAACATTTAATCTGTCACCTACAAATGATTTGTTTGGTCGAGTCGAAAACTCTGTCATCTGTTTCAGAGTTAAAACCATCATGGCAAAAGAGAAATTGACAAGAATCATGATCTTCACATCACAAGATATAATTTCTTCTCTTGTAAACCCTTTACCAAACAATCCACTGCTTCAACCATGGGGGAAGTCTTTTTGAAAAATAAATATACACTTTATCAAACAACAAAATTTTGGATCCGACAAAAGCAACGACGTTTTCACAAACATTTGTACCTTAAGCCTTAATTTTTGTTAATTACCAATACTTTATATACATGATTTCAAAATAAGATATATATTCGTTTAAACTTTAACTTATCGATCATGATTATTCACAAGCCAGAAGAAAAATGTCTTTTTTGTTAAACATTGTCCAAAAAGGATAATGCGCTTTTTACCAGCATTTTATTCCTTTTCCAAAAATGTTTTCTACCCTTTCAAAGACAGTTGCCCCATTTGAGCCCAGTGTTCAATGTGTCATCTGCAAATGTCATCAATTCAAGCAAGTCTAAAATTTTGTTGTTTGGTGTTTAACTCTTTACCAAACAACAGAATTGTAGCGATGCCCAAACTGAAAGCACTTCAGACGACAAGTTAAATGTGGTTCAAACAATGGAATTTGTCTTTAATATGGTAGAAAACAAAGTGGGAAAAAAAAAGAAAATGCTAGCTACTAGCATTTTCTCCTTTACCCACAATATTTTCAAAAGGCTTCTTTCTCAGGGTCCTTAAAACTGATGATTGTGTGGTAAAGGGTTATTCTACTAAAAACAACTAATCAGCCACAGAAACATCAAAACCTGTTATCAGATATCAACCTATTGTTCTTCATCAATGTCACATGACTAATTGACCAATGACGGACAACTAACATATGAAAATGTTAACCAATCATTTGGATTGTAGCCGTCAAACATGAAGATTTTATGTAACTAGTCTTAAGTCCTAATGAGCAAAAAAGCTGGTATAATTGTGGAGAAAACAAGAAAAGTCGGCAGTTATCCCCTGTTATCTCCCCCTGTTTTATCTTATGTCAGATAAGTTGTTTTCTTTATGGTTCTTTCTGTTTGTAATAAGCAGTTGTTACATCCATGATGGGGCATTAATTCTATTACCTTCTGCATTATTTCATACCAAAGTCTTGACTTGTTAGAATTCATCAGAGATAAAATAGCTCTACCCTTCTCTTAAACACTGCTAACTACTTCTACAGGTAGATTTTACGTTGTGATTGAGATGAAATAATACGTGAAAAGCTGAAACAAACCAATGTAAAACTGAATGACAAATGGGCAGTTTTTTTCAAAATCAACTTTAATCAAGGCTAATCCCTCAAAAAGGTATTCAAATTGCATCCATGAAAAATAAGTTTAATCCTAATAGTGCCAATTAAACCAAATAGATATTTTCAGTCTAGAAATAGTATGACCCAAAAACATCAATTTTATGGTTACTTCTGTCTATAGTGTGTCGGCAAAGAGCAGTAATATTTTTACAAATTTGAAACAGTGGGACACACGGCCCACTACCCTTGAAGAGTATGGGACATCTGCGAAATTTATGCGCCCCTTTTTGTCGTATCCAAGTTTGTTGAAATTGTTGCACTTGCCAAGTTGGTTGCTAGTTACAAAATTAATCAAAAAACTACAACCTCAATACCTTTTTATTTTGCGTTCTGCTTCATGTATTCCTTTGATGACATGACGAAACCCACAAATCACTACCCAAAATGCAACAAATATTACTTTCATTTTCCATGGGAAGCCGTACTTGTCGGATTGTATTGTAAGAACACCGCTGATTTGTTGGATTTTAAGCAACAAATCAAAATTTGCCTTACTCTCGCAAACTGTAGCTGGTGTTACATATGGAATATTACGACAGTCTGCATTTCTGCGTGGTCAGATCATGTCGAGTTGCCTGTGTAAAGAGGTGCATATCGGATGAGACCGAAGGTCGAATCCAGTACTCACCTCTTTACTCACGCAACGAGACATGATCCGACCACACAGAAATGCAGACTGATGTAATATTCCTTTTATTATATACCTCACCACAATAACTGTAAAGAAACATCACAAAATCAACAAAAATAACTAAAAGTTCAGAGAACTACATTTCTTTGTACATATATGTACAGTATTTATGAATGGCAGATGAATATATATAAATAACTGTAAGTCTGCATAGATCAGTTTGCATTTAAAAATGGCAGTTGCTACCCCGAGCCGCTACAAGAAAAAAGACAACAACTGTGGCTGAAAAATTATTTCTTAAACACTGAGAAGGTAGTCAGCGGTTGTTATATCACTGCCACTGTCAAAAATAATACATTTCTTTCCGTTTTTACGCAGGAGGCAAGTCAAGCTTGTGAATATGAATCGCTATTCTTATGTTCACGAGTGTATCGTGAAGTAGCATATGGAAATGCCCTTTTGAAGCATTACACATGTTTATGTAATGGGCATTGATATTGTACAAAATTAAGTTCTGCATAGAAACAATTTTTTTCTTTGAAAAAAAGTAGACGAGAAGTAACAGATGAAATAGCTATGAATACACTAAAAATGGGGTTTTTGTGCTTTGTCATGCAGGCCGAACGTGTTGGGAATTTGGCGAAAAGATCCGAACGTCAATATACACAAAAGTAGTCCGTGTAAATGATTATGCTCTACACATGGTACTAGACTGAAGGAAAAATTTTCTGTTGAGTGTCGAGTTGTATTGGCAAGTTAGATAACGCCCGTATTTAACTCGGATCATAGATAGGTATATAATAAAGTAGAAGACTCTAAAAGATAAAACCCGAAACGCAGTCGCTCTTACAATCCGAAATGCAGTCGCACCTGTCATAGAGTGAAAAGTATATATATTAAAATTGCCATAAAATTTCCCAGTGTTATTATTTTTTATTTTTCAAACCCTTTTATTACAATGTTTACGTTACTACTTTTGGCAAAGCTATTCCTTTAGGACTGTTCTACTGTTTGATTTACTCTCCGTCTTTACTAAAACTAACCATTCAGTTATCATAATCGATTGCACCTATCACGTGACCCGCCATTTTTTTTTGTTTCTGCATGACATGTTGTCTATTTCAAATCATCGTATTTGTACATCAATATAAATACAGGTAACTTTTCAATCATTCTTGTCACATTATCATGTCTATAAGTATTCGTTTTTGTAAAAATTATGAGAATTAGGTATGTATTGAGGGTTTTGTACGTGTTCTTATGATTGTTTATATTTATTTACAGAAAAAGATCATCATATTACATAAACGTAGCTAGGAACATTCTGTTGTCGTTGTTTGTTACCCCTCTGCCAACTTATCGAACTGGCTGACCGGCGACAGTGGCGCCCAACGTAAAAGGTACTAGCTCGTCAACAGATGGATTGTGACATATTTGTGAACAGCAAAAGAGTACGGACTTAGATGAGATCTTCTCAACGTCAATACTTCATGTGCACTGGTTATTCTTTCCAAACGTGAGTTGTGAGTGAAGCTTCCCCTTTTGATTGAATAAGGCTTTACTAACTATTACTTCTAGCTAGAATACATATCTGTAGTGTTTTCCATACGTGATCCTCCATAGAACACTTTCAAGAACTTTCTGGAACCAACTGGATTCATCGGTGGAAAGGAACTGTACTTTCTTACAGATTTATTTAAATGTCATAATATGCATTTGTAATTGTAATTGTTTTTGTCACAGTATTTAGAATATTTGCATGTTTCTTGATTTCCAGGATATTATACATGTATGAAAACATTGTGATGTGTTGATACTGCATGTAACGTTATTGATAGATTCCCATCAATATATTTATCCATTTGCCACATTGTTTTTCACAACATAAAGAATTTATGCTTGTTTTTTTTTTGATTTTCAGGTAAGAATTATAAACGTATGAAAACATTGTGATGTGTTGATATTGCCAATAGCATTACTGATAAATTTCCATCAATAGATTTATCCACTTGCTATACTGTATATTTCTTATATTACTCCATCGTTTTCATCCCATCACCTACGTTTCATAGCACCACTCTCAAACTAAAATTCACCACGTTTTTGATTTCTAACACGTCCTAAATAATTTGTGTTGATATACAGTAGTTCTCCCTACCTCAAAACAAAAGTGTGTGAAGTTATGACAAGTTATTGCTCACTAATTACCCAAATACCCATCTGCCCCGCCTAAAAAGAGTGCACTCACCCGAGAACAAGAAATCAAGATATAGTCCACCATACAATTAGATGCGATAGCGCGATCTCATAGCGTAGGGGTTACGGTCGTGTGTTACGGTACCAGAATTCCGGAGTTCGCGCCGCGACGGAGGAATTTTTTTTCATTACGAAATATTTTTTTTCTCTCTCTCTCTCTTTTCACTCAGATATGTTGTTTACCCTCTTTTGTCTCTTTTTTCCCCCCAAATGATTTCTTTTCTCTCTTTCTCTCGTGCTTTTGTTTCGTCACACTGATTATGATTTGTGAGGTGGTTGTTCACATTTTTTTTTTTAAGATAACTTGAACCTACCAGAATTGCATTTTTTTATGTGTGTATCTGTCTGGCTATAAATTTCTACTGTGTCTGACTTGTCCCATCAAATTTTCAAAAAGTCTGCCCATCGGGAATAAGCGGAAGAGTGTTCACCACATGTTTGCTATTTCTATGCAATAAAGCTCTTACTAAGTCACGAGAGCCAGTAGTGTAGTGGTTTCCATCCCGGATTTGGGTGTAGAAGTTCGTAGGTTCGAGACGTGCCAATGACTATATTTTTTTTTCTTGTTGTTGATTTTTTTTTTTGCTTTCTCTTTTTGTGTGTGTGGTTTTTTTTTGTGCGACTTTTAATTGATTTCCACAATTGGAATACCGTATTCTATACTTTGATATCATGTAAATTGCCTTTTATGTGTGTCTGGTTTTGACCTTCTTTTGTGATTGGTTTGCGTTGTATTCTATTGGTTGGCTACATCTATGCAGTTGAACTTGGCTTTATTTGATAAGTATCTGGATATCGTTTTGTGATTTGAGTGCTTTGGTGTGTCTTTCCTGAAGGAAATATCAGCAGTTCTCTACAAGCTTCATAGTGTAAAATGTCGGAGGATCCATATGATCGTGAATATGAAAGCACTCTCTCACATCATAAAAAGTTAAGTGGTGATGAACTTCTAGACGAGAAAGGTGATGCAAACAGGTTTAGGAGTACTATTGGAAATAGTCAGACGGATAAAAATGGTTCATTGGACGACAAAGATAGAAATTTAAACCTCGGAGCGAGACCAAAGACATCACTAACTGATGAAAAAGTGCCTTTTAGAGAGGAAGAAAAGGATCGAAAGGATAGCTTTCGCACGGTGGATATCACTGGAAGCGTTGATATTTCAAAAGATATATTGGAATTAGATAGAAAGCTGGATGCCTTGAAACAGAGGAATATCGATGTTTTGCATAATAAAAGCGTTTTTGATCTGACACATACAACTTGGAAAATTCCTCAGAGAGGTGATGATCAGTTAAGGTCAAGCATAGATACAAAAGCAAACTATGACATATTAAGAGAAAATATAAAGCCACGAGTTTTCAATGATCCTCTTCCAATAGATAGCAGAATAGAGGCCACAAAAAGAGAATTGTTAAGAGAAAAAGAGCTTCTACGAGATCTGGCAGAACAGAGAAGCAGATTGGAACAGGAAGAAAAGTTCAAAGAAGAGGAGGAGAGACGAATTGAAGAAAGGATACTTAGTTTAAGAATAGCAGAAGATGAGTTAGAGAACCACAGAATTGCTAGAGCGAGACTAGAGGAAGAAATCAGGAAAAGGACAGAGATTAATATTAGAAGAAGTGATAAATTGTCTTTGCTTAGACAAAAAGAAGACGAGTTAAAAGAAATGATGAAATCAGAAATGATAAGAAAGAGATACAGAGAGGTACCCTCAAAGATTCAGATAGTGGATGAAAAAGATATTTTACCTACGTCCGTCCCTGCTCCTTACGCTTATGGGAGACCAGCTTTTCCACCATTTATTGGATTTGATTCCGATATATGGATGATTCAAGTAGAAGGAATAATCAAAAGTGGATTATATCCTGAATGCCTTGTAGTACAGGGACTGAGGAATGCATTGAGAGGTGATTGCAAAAAGGTTTTACTTACACTTGACCCAATGGCAAGTTCTATTGAGATTCTCCGGAAGTTGGAAGATATCTATGGGACAACCAAATCAGCCGATTCTATAATGCAGGAATTCTTTAATGCTAAACAAGAAGCAAATGAATCATCATCAGATTGGGCCCTTAGGCTTGAAGCAATTATGTATTTGGCTGTGGAAGTTGGGGAAATACCAGAACATAACAGAAATGATCTGCTCAAGCACAGATTTTGGAAAGGATTAAAAAGTGAGAAGCTCCGCAATAACACAAGAGTGACATACGGGTCGCTCTCAACTACTTTTGAGTCATTAAGGAGGAAGACTAGAATGGAAGAAGATGAATTAAAGAGGTCAACTCATGATCAGCATCAAGTATGTAGCAAAAATCTTCTTGATACGGGTAAGATACCTGTGCCATTGGCCGCAAATGAAGAAATTCATCTTCAATATGTCGACCTTAGAGCGAATGAAGAACAAACAGACAAGCAAACGGCTCTGATGAAAACGCTTATGGAAAAACTTAATCAACTAGAGGAGGACTTGGCTGAACTGAAGAAGGAAAGGAGTTCTAATTATGGCCGAATTCAAAGATACAGAAATAGATACCGTAACAAAGGAAACTATCAAAGTGGTAGCGACAACAACAAAAAAGATTGTGACAAGAAGGAGGACACATCTAAAAAGAGCAGTGAACATAAACAACAAAGTTCGGATGAAAGGAATCCTTTAAACAAGTAGATGCTTCTATTACAGGGCATGATGGAAGCATTCGTAAAACAAATGGCCCTAAAGAAAATATTTTGAATAAACTTATTGGATCACCAAATGAAACGAATGTGAAAATAGAAGGTGTAAATGTCAAAGCACTCCTAGACAGTGGTTCCATGATAAGTTCAATATCAGAATCCTTCTACAATACTCTCCAAAACAAACCTACCTTACGGAGTCTGGATGACTTTGATTTGGACATCATTACAGCAAATGGTTCACACATTCCATATCTAGGTTACATTGAAGCAAAGCTTGATTTTCAGTCATTAGACCAAGTTGCTTTATCAACTCTTCTTTTAGTTGTCCCAACCACAGAGTATCATAAAAGTGTACCATTACTACTTGGAATGAATGTCATCAGACAAGTTGAAGATATTCATCGAGACGATCATGTTGTACCGTCAGAATGGAATGAGTGGGTCATGAAATAACATCTCCTTTTAAGTCACCAGTTGTATTATAACAGTTGTGTTATATATAATATCTGTATATATCTGGATCCAGGTTCATACTTACCTCATTATTTGTACGTTGTTTTCATTGTTTACTTACCTTATTTCCAGATTTGAATTTGTATATACTTACCTGGATTATTGTTGCATCTATTACGGATGTTGTTGTTTCTTTCAATCGCTTTTGAAGCATTACACATGTTTATGTAATGGGCATTGATATCGTACAAAATTAAGTTCTGCATAGAAACAATTTTTTTCTTTGAAAAAAAGTAGACGAGAAGTAACAGATGAAATAGCTATGAATACACTAAAAATGGGGTTTTTGTGCTTCGTCATGCAGGCCGAACGTGTTAGGAATTTGGCGAAAAGATCCGAACGTCAATATACACAAAAGTAGTCCGTGTAAACGATTATGCTCTACACATGGTACTAGACTGAAGGAAAAATTTTCTGTTGAGTGTCGAGTTGTATTGGCAAGTTAGATAACGCCCGTATTTAACTCGGATCATAGACAGGTATATAATAAAGTAGAAGACTCTAAAAGATAAAACCCGAAACGCAGTCACTCTTACAATCCGAAACGCAGTCGCACCTGTCATAGAGTGAAAAGTATATATATTAAAATTGCCATAAAATTTCCCAGTGTTATTATTTTTTATTTTTCAAACCCTTTTATTACAATGTTTACGTTACTACTTTTGGCAAAGCTATTCCTTTAGGACTGTTCTACTGTTTGATTTACTCTCCGTCTTTACTAAAACTAACCATTCAGTTATCATAATCGATTGCACCTATCACATGACCCGCCATTTTTTTTTGTTTCTGCATGACATGTTGTCTATTTCAAATCATCGTATTTGTACATCAATATAAATACAGGTAACTTTTCAATCATTCTTGTCACATTATCATGTCTATAAGTATTCGTTTTTGTAAAAATTATGAGAATTAGGTATGTATTGAGGGTTTTGTACGTGTTCTTATGATTGTTTATATTTATTTACAGAAAAAGATCATCATATTACATAGACGTAGCTAGGAACATTCTGTTGTCATTGTTTGTTACCCCTCTGCCAACTTATCGAACTGGCTGGCCGGCGACACACCGATCGGCAAATGTATGCGCCCAAGAGATGCACATCTTTTAAAAATCTGCGTCATCGGCGATTTTTATGCACCATTCCCGCAGGGCACGCAGGTAAATGAATCACTGAAAGAGGACAGTGTAGATAAAAATCAGACTGATCTTAGTCTACTATGGCCACAAAGGTACCTTTAGTTGTGAAAGGGTCTTTACGAGTTAACTTCAATTTCATGAAATAAGTTTCTCCAGGGGTCAGGAAATCATTGGTTTCAAACTTAGGACTTGAAGAAACTCAAAAAAAAGATTTTGACAGATGGAGAGATTGCTTGATTCTAAGCAATTTCATCATTGACCACAATGTTTTCACATGCCTTGCCTTTCAAATGGCAACAAAAGTTTTTTTTTTTGTGTCAGGAAAAGAATGGACTACTGGTACTGGTACAGTATAGGTAGAGAGGTAGACAGGTAATCCCTCTAATTAATTTTCCACCTGATAGAGGTCATACTAGCCCCTTTGCTTTTGGTCCAGATTTCTACCTTTTTTTTAACTCTTTACCAAGCAGCCTGAACTTTTAACGACCCTAAAAAATATTGCTTTTGAAAACATTGTGGGAAAAAGAGAAAATGCTGGTAACCAGCATTTTATCCTTTCTCAACAATGTTTTCTATCCCGTCCATTCCAAATCCCATTATTATACCCACATTTAGTTTTTTGTCTTTTTTTTGTTGAACATAAAAACACTTCTGATTGGCTAAACCAAATCATTTAGCCAATCAGAGGTTGTGATACATTTTTAAATCTATAATTATACTTCGATTAAACTTAGAATGGTTACTTAATCATTTTGTGACAGACCAATTTAAGGTGCAGCTGATCACTTGGTAATCTCTCTGTAGATAATCACTCTGGATAATCCACTTTATTTTGAAAATTTCTGAAGTTTTCTTTACATTGATCAATAACTTAAATGTTTCAATATCAAGTAATTTTACTTAAATACATAATTAATCAAATTTCAGACCGATCAAATAAATGGTGAAACACTTTGGGGAAAAACACTGCTTAGATAATAGAATCTGACACGAATATAACTGAGTATGAACAGTGTAATATTTCATTTTGTGCAGTGTCTATACTTGTTACTGTATTTCCCACAAGAAACCTGTCACTCACAAACACTGAACCCTTGACCAAACAATACTATCTTTCAATGACCCTGATGATGAATTTTTTTCTTTTTGAAAACATTGTAGGAAAACGAGAAAATGCTGGTAACCAGCATTTTCTCCTTTTCCCACAATGTTTTATTCCTTTTCAACAACAAAACCCAACATATGAGCAACATTTATCCCTTGACCATACGATACCGAGTTTTAACTACTCTGAGAAAAGGAGCCTTTTAAAATCATTGTGGGAAAAGGATATTGCTGGTAACCAGCATTTTCTCCTTTTGCCGCAATGTTTTCTACCCTATAAAAGACGTATTTTGTCCTTTGAGCCACCTTTAATCTATCATCTGCAAATGCTTTCAATTAAGACAAGTCTAAAGTTTTGTTGTTTGGTAAAGAGTTAATTAGTTGTGGGCAATGGATTTCAACTGTTAACCCTTGTCACAACCCAACGATAAAGGCGATTGAAAACTTGGTGGGAAAAGGAGAAAATGCTGGTTACCAGCATTTTCTCCTTTTCCCATCGTGATTTCTACACTATCACAGGCAAAAACCATCATATGAAACATAACTAATTTGTCTTCTGCAAATGTTTTCAATTTGGACAATTCTAAAATTTTGTCATTTAGTAAAGTGTTACAAGAGTGTAAAATTTTGTTTGCTCGAGTTACAAAGAGCAATAGATAATAACTCCACTTAAAAGGAGGCCAAGGGGTTGCAACAGATAGTGAAGTTCAAATACTCTAGAGCCTGGCAGTCTGATCCAAGGCCATCCGGTGTCAGAGTCGTACATATTCATAAGTGACAGTCGGCAATTAACATGTCATGTACCGACAATTAACTAATTAATTTGTGTGTACCTCCCTAACCATATATCTTCTAGTTATGACTAAAGCTAGCCCACACATGCTATCCAAAGGTTTACTGCCAAATACGGGAAAAACCCTGTCCGCGAAGATTTTGTTTGGTTGTGTTGTGTTATCCCATTCCCAAATGACAAATTTATCCTTTTACCAAACAATTCCATGTTTTAACAGTCAAAAGGAGTGAGGCTTTAGAAAACATTGTAGTAATAACAGCAAATGTTGGCAACCAGCATTTTTGCCTTTTCCCAAAACGTTTTATGCTCTTCAAAGAGAATTCTACTTTTACATCACACTTTGTCGTCTGCAAACACTTTGAATTTGGATGAGTCCAATATTTTGTTTTGGGGTAGTGCTAAGTTTCTTCCAAACTAAAAGCATCTGCAGATGACCCACTTTTCCAACATTACCATGTTAAAAGAAATCAGCTGAAGTACTCATATGAGGTAGAAAACATTGCAGGAGAAAGATAAAATGATAGTTCCCATCATATTCTTGAGCTCCTTTGCCCACACTTTATTCTAAAGGATGCTTCCTCCAGGTTGCCAGTACTTGTAATTCTTGATATATGGTAAAACTGTGCAGTTTGATCCGTTATCTAAACAGTCTGATACTTTTCTAAGATAAATCTAATGATGTTTTTTAACCTTTTAAAGACAAGTCCAATTGTTTAAGTCATGTTGAATTTGTCGTCTACACATGCTTTAAATCTGGACATGTCTAAAATTTCATAGTGTTGCAAAGATTTAAAATGCATCTTGAAGAACAAAAATGGTTATCTCTCCGCAGAAAAGTTTATTCATTCCATTTAAAATTTCTATGATCTCTGGTTTCTCTCTCTTACAGTATTCTCTAATTAACTCAATACCACACAATTTTGACTTTCCCTGGTTTTCATGACCCTGAAAAAGAAGCCTTTTGAAAACATCATGGGAAAAGGAGAAAATGCTGGTAACCAGCATTTTCTCCTTTTCCCACAATGTTTTCTACCCTCCTAGAACAAAATTCAATTTTTGAGTCACATTAATTTTGTCATCTGCAAATGCTTTCAATTTGGACCAGTCTAAAATTTTGTCGTTTCGTAAAGAGTTAACGACCCTGAGGAAGACAACTTTTTTGAAACATTCTGGGAAAGGAAAATTGCTTGTAAAAAGCATTTTCTCCTTTTTTTCCACAGTGTTTTCTAACCCTTCAAAAGCAATTTTCAATTTCTGAGTCATGTTTATTTTGTCATCTGCATATACATGTACTTTCAATTTGGACATGTCTAAAAGTTCATTGTGGAGTAAACATTTAAAATCATTGGGTATTCTGAAATGTTACCAAGTTCTATTCTCTGTCAGTAAGTCATCTTGCAAGACAATTCTGGATTAAAATAGAAGAACGTCGGATTTCATATAATGTCAAGCACACAAAAATTTCTGGTGTGAAAATGTCTTAGCAAAACCTTGAATTTCATCAGCGGTCTTAATCGTCTGCAAATATATAATTGTATTCACATATTTTTCAACAAATTTTAATCAATCAAGCCCTAAACAATTGAAAATAATTTTTTTCAGTCTTGAAGCCTCCAGACAACAAAATTTCAATACTCATCTGTAATGAAAGCACTTGTGGACTACAAATTTATCATAGCTCAAATGACTGGAATAATCTTTGAAAAGATAGAAAACCTTTCGGCAAAAACAAGATCTTTTTGTTATTTTTGAAAGCTTTCCTTTCAACGCGCTGTATTCACCAACCATTCTGATAAACATTCTTAGTCTTTATATCTGAGATTTTCTAAACTCAAACATTACACAACTTCTGATCGGCTAAACCATTCTAATTAGCCAATCAGAAGTTGGGTAAATTTTAAATTTTGAAAATTCTTGAAAATAAGACTAAGGATGTTCTATAAAAGAACGGTTCGTGATTACAGAACCTGGGTTTTAAAAAACACGGAACTGATTGGTCTATAAGAGTTTAAAAAGACAAAAGTAGTAGTACATTTCAACACTGTTTTAGCCAGGATATGTTGATCTCTCCAGCCATAGCTGTTATCTACTTAATACCAAACATGAGGCTGAAATTTACTCATTTGGAAGCGGAAGAATTAAAGTCTCAGTAGCGTCCAACTGAATAAACAACCTGTTTATAAAATAAATTTCATTTTTACCATGTAAAAATATGGCGATTATTATGACTTTCACGATATGTAAAGGTGCAGTTTGCAAAAGTTCCAGTCAGTGGCAGAAAAAAGAATTTTGAAACTAGAACAGATCCTACCATGCCGCATTATCTGTTTGTTTACATCGATGATCGCCGACGATTAGCCAACTTTTCGTCGTAAATGTCTGCAGTGACGTGTTAGTGACGTAAACACCACGTGATCATTCAAAGCGTCGAAACAAACCTTTCATTCACTTGATTGTTTTGTCCCCATTCTAGGCTTGAAAAACGTAAGTTTATCGACATCGTAAACAGAAACGACACATGCTGATCATCGCTTATTCATTTATCATCAATACAGGAAGAGTTTACTACATCTAAATAAGAAAACAGGTTGAGAATGAGCAATCTTACTCTCCGATCACATACTATTGGAAGTCTAAACAGTAGTCCTGAGTAGCACTAAAGAGATGCAATGGTATCACGTGATGTTCTCAAAGACCTAGTTCGAATAGACACGAAAGATAACGAAGGTTGGCTCGATCAATGGCGTCCGTGAAATCGACGGGCTTCTCCATGCATTTTTGCTCACGTATATTATGGCAACCAATGCAGTAACTGACACATTCGAGTTTTATTCGATCTTATATATGTGTGTTGTGATGGGTTATCCAATATATTTTCGAGTTATAAACGGTGAAAATTACCTATGTTTGGCTTTACAGGGACTTTAATTAGTTACCAAACAATTTCATGGTTTTACAACCCTGGGGTACCTTTTTTTTAGCTGCGTACACACAAAATTTGCATACACAGTTCAGCTAAGCAAGCATCAAGTCTGAAAACAAGTTTCACTGAACTGCATAATTTTACAATTTGAGTAAATATTTTAATAACTTTACACTAGCTCATACCTTTGAGGAAAGTAGGGAAGATGCGTGTGTATATTCAGTCTCAAAAATTTTGTGTAAATCTATGCAGTTTAGCAAAAGGTACTCCAGGTCCCGCAGCTGTCCCTTCCTCTTCTCTGGCCTTTGACTGTCTCATCCCTCATTGTCTCGCTGCAGGGGCAGCAGTGCTACATTTTCATTTACTATGGAATTATGCGTTTGTGTTTCTACACAACAGTTTTTTTATCATTGTTGTTTAAGGTCAAAGTATTTAAACAAAAGTTCGCACAACAGCAGGTAAAAATTTGCTAGTCAAAGTGTGAACTATTCCTAAATGATTCGGTTTTTTTTTAATAGTCAACCTAATTCCGACAGTTCAATCCGATTTGAGTGAATAGGTTGGTCCAATGGTACATTATTAG
Organism: Hippopus hippopus; assembly: GCA_946811185.2. NCBI lineage: Eukaryota > Metazoa > Mollusca > Bivalvia > Cardiida > Cardiidae > Hippopus > Hippopus hippopus. Next base: position 31,366,684 of record OX328111.1, read on the forward strand.
TTGTACGGTTGGGTGGCAGGGGACTTGGAAACTTGTTCAAGGCTGTGGTGAATCATGTCACCCCGAGCCGAAGGCGAGGTGGCGACATGATTCACCACAGCTGTGAATAAGTTTCCAAGTCCCCTGCCACCTGACCGTACAACGAATTTATTATACTGCAAAGTTTTACCATTCCAATGTGTGTTAAGCGAAATCTACCTGTTTTTGGTTTCAAAAATTGGGTACGCTGACAAAGTAGAATTTCCCTTCTGAGTGCCCCAATTCAATGAAAACTGACGTCACTGGGAACTGATGTCACTGAAACCTCGGTAAAATGTGCAGTTTGGTGCATAATCTTGATGTTAATCTTGATCGATGCCGCCATTTTGGATGTTGTGTTGAAAGTGTAATCATGTATATGGGGATCCCGAAAGGGAAACTGCTTTTACGTTGGTTTTGCCAGTGTACATGATACATGTTTGGGGCATATTATCCAATCAGATCACGAGAAATTTCTTTGCAGTATAATAAAATTGTAAATGTAGCAAGTCATGGGATTTCCTCTTTAACTTTGTAGATGAAAAAAAAAAGGGTCACCAGAGTCAGTATTTACCAACCATTCTTAAGAATACTCTCAGTCTAAGTCTCCAGAATTTTCTAAATTTGAAAATAACACAACTTACGATTGATTAAACCATTTGGTTTAGTCAATCATAAGTTTTGTTACTTTCAAATTAAGAAAATCTTGGAGAATAAGACTGAAAATATTCTTAAAAATGGTTGGTGAATCACTGACCCAGACTTAGGGATATGCGAATATCCTTGTAATTTTTACCAGACTGTGAAGTTCTTGGCCTTCAGTTCACAGACCTTGATGCTATGCTTCTATGATATTATATTCTTTTACTTAACTTTGAAACAAAGTATAAACTATTGAAGCTGACAAAAAGTTAAACTATTGAAGTTGACAAAATCACCATATACAGCTTGCAAAATGAAATCTATCAAAATGTAACTCTGAAAGTACCTTGAAAGGGTATTTTCAACCAGAAAAATTTGATTCTCTACCAGACAATAAAACTTTGTTTGCCGTCTTTAAATATTTTCCTCCTTTTGCAACAACGTTTTTAGAATGCAAGGGTGATTAACTCTTTTCCAAAAATCTAGGTTTATCCATAGCATTTGCAGTTAACAAATTAAATGTGGCTCAAATGATTGATAGGTTAGAAAACATTGTTGGTAAAGGAGAAAATGCTGATGATCTGCTTTTGCCTTTTCTCACAATATTTTTAGAAGGTTCTTAGGGTAATGAGAATGCAGGAAAAAGGTTAAAACATAGGATTGTATGGTAACACTTGCACCTTTTTTTTTCAGTTTTGATTGAACTTCCCTCAAAATATCAGACAGTATTACAGAAGATCAGACTGCATGTTGGAAAATGCTTGTGAAGTTGAAATAAAACAGGGCTTTTTCATCAATAGTATGTTCTCTCTCACTAATTTAGCACTGATCTCTTCACTAGATGACAAAATTTTAGACTTGCCAAAACTGAAATCAATTTAATGGCCCAGTAGTAGCCAAAAATAAACAAGGCAAGTATTAAAGTGTATATTAATTCAAATCATATCATATAAAGGTATGAAAGTCACTGTAAATATAACAATATGTTATTGTACACTGGGTCCAAGTGGGTAGTTGCTGGCTAGAAATGAAATTTAAAACCGGATAAAAAGTAAACAAAGCTTGCAGGCAACTTTTTACCTAGTTTTAAAATTCAATTTTCTGCCAGCAACTAACACTTGGACCGCACAATAATAGATTGTTATCCTAACAATTATTTCCATACTTTGAAATGATATGATTTTAATAAAAAATGCATTTTAACAATTGCTTTGTATGCTTTTGTCTACCATTTTGCCTTTTAATTTTAGCAGATGACAAATCAAATCTGGCAAAACTGACAGGATAAGTCTTTGAATGGGTATTTTAAGCACTGGGACATGGTAAAAATGCTGATTACCAGTAATTTCACCCTTTTTCACAATGTTTTCAAAAGCTTAATTTCATTGAATTGAAACATAGATTGTATGGTGAAGGGTTGATTGTATTTGTTTTGAAGCATAAATCACTCCCCTTCCAACAATGAGTAATGTTGCCTTCTTCATTTGTAGCCCCAGAAGTAATGTCAACCCACATATAAACTTATAAAAACACTCGTAACAACTAGCGTGTCACTGTTGTGTAACTTCATTGGCCAGAAAAAACAAAGGTGGTATTTAATAAGCGTTAAAATAATAACTGCTCCCTTCTCTGATTGGCCTGCATGTGTCTCAACAAGTCACATGATCAACAATAACTTATCGCAACTGGCGACATTGGACATTTGACACTTGACAGCCCATCGTACATAAAAGTGACAAAAGAACATGATTTTTAAAAGCGTTTTATTGCTCGCTCCATGTAAATGAGTGCAAGATATTCTGCTGCCATATTGTCATAAACTCATATGGACCTTTAACTCTTCACCACACAACCTCTGGTTTTAACAACCCTGAGGAAAGAAAACAATGTGGTAACCAGCATTTTCTCCTTTTCCTGCGATGTTTTCTACCCTATCAAAGACATAAACCATCATCGAGTTATTATTATTCATTATTTATTTTGTAGGTTGCATAATGCTTTCAATTTGGTCAAGTCCAAAACTTTGTCGTGTAGTAAGAGTTAACTCTTTACCAAACAACAAAATTTTAACACTGTCCAGATCAAGAGCATTTACAGACAACAGATTAAATGTGGCGGAAAGGATTGGATTTGTCTTTAAAAGGTTAAAAAACTTTGTGGGAAAAGGAGAAAATGTTGATTACCAGAGTTTTTTCTCAGGGTCATAAAAACGCGGGATTTTGTGGTAAAGGGTTCACCTTTACCAAACAAAAAAAAAAAAGATCCCAGACATTTGGGTCTAGAAATAACATCCACATTATTGCAATTTCAAGTTGCAGCAAAATGCATAGTGCAGATCAAATTTGTATTGGTATTTGATGAAGTATTAACAGCTTAGGTCATATCACAATGGCCAGTGCACCTACGCATGACTTTCCTGGCTTTATCATACAAGTACTGACACAACTTTCCTCCCTGAGCATGCTCTAGCTCCTTCAAATTGTTTACACAATGCCTTGATCTCACTCTACGACCAAGAAGAACCAACATATGCTCAATGGAATTTAGGTCTGTGAAAACCGCAGGCAAAGGCAAGACATTAACACCATTTGCATTCAAACATGGTCTCATACTGCGAGCCGCGGATGCGCATTGTCATGCTTCAATGAAGCAAGATTATGCTGACGGATGAATGGAACAGCTACAGGTCTCTACATCTGATTTATGTACCCAGCAGCATTGAGATTGCCATTCACAATTTCCAGGTCTGCCAAACCCGTTCCTTTCAACAACACAGGCATTGGCAAATCGCCTGCCTTTCCTTATAAACACCCGCACTTTACCATCATGGTAACTAACATTGAACCTGGATTCATCAGAGAAAACAGTTTCATTCCACTGATACCTTCGCCAATGGAGATGTAGCCATGCCAAGTTCAGACGAGCAATGCAATGAGGTTGAGCAATTTGCTCTGAACGCAAGGCCGTCTTGGTCTTGTGGGCCCAACACATTGACAAAGACATTTCAGAACTGTGTACCTGCTTATAGCGTCCTGTCTCCCTGTTTCACTGATGTCTGGTATTTGTCAGTTCTGAGTGGCAGTCTAATCTGGTGTCGGTAACATTAGACTGGCCGCTTCAAACTGATCTGCAACTGTGCCTGTTTGCTGAAACTTTTCTTGCAGATTACTGATAGTGTTTCTGTGGCAATGAAAGGCCCGTGCAACATTATCAATAGAGTCACCTCTTTTGAACATCATCAATGCCTCAATTCAGTAACGTTTAGTCTTGGCATTGCAAGTTTTGATTTTTCTGTAATCACTGTCTGTTTTCTTACTCCTTGGATTTGCAAGAAAAAAATGTGAGTTCATCTGATAGTTTTTGCATTTGACAAGCAATTGCACAGGCAAATCTTGTGATTTGCCTGTTTTTGGATGTTACCTAACATTTAAGCCAATGTTGATGGGAAATGTCCAGTGTTTGACAAAGTGACACACATTCTTCACAATTGGTACAAAAATGAAATGCCTCTGACTGATATAACTATAGTTATCCAAACTTGAAACATGCACAGTTTACATTTTACTTGCCAGTATAATTACATGGAAACCTTTCAGAAAAATTACCCCAAAACATGTTACATTTTGAGGCTGTATATATACAAAGAAGCTCTCAATCATGTAGATCCAAGCTCAGACTACATGTTGAAGTGAATGCTTGTATACTGGCCACAAAAGCATTCTAAGAGTACATGATAATTATGTGACAAATTCAAAGGATAGCATTTGACCCTTTCCTTAATAATCCAGTGTTTCAACAAACCTGGAGAAGTAGGCTTTTGAAAACATTGTCGAACAGGGAGAAAATGCTGTTAACCATCATTTTCTCCTTTTTCAACACTGTTTTCTTCCTTTTCAGAAACAAATCTCATCATTTGAGCCACATTTTATTTGTCATCTGCTAAAGCTTTTACCCCTTAGCCTGCTAAGCGGGACTCAAGGATCTTTTGCAGACAGTGCAGATTAAGGTCACTGTGCAGAGAATATACAGTCTGATCTTGGATTTACAATCTCGGATGAGGTGCTGTTTTTCCCCCAGTAACTTTGAAAAGGCAATCTTTTAATTATTGCTATCACCTGGAAAGTTTCATTTATTTTGCAGATTAAGGGTTGATATTGACAAGTCTGAAATTATGCCTTCTGCTAAAGATTTAACCCTTACCACACAGTTTTAACGACCCTCAATTAGACATTTTTTTGAAAACATTGTAGGAAAAGGAAAGAATGCTGGTAACCAACATTTTCTCCTCTTCCCACAATGTTTTCTATCCTTCCAAAAACAAATTTTAATTTTTGAGTCACATTAATTTGTCGTCTGCAAATGCTTTCAGTTTCAGTTTTGTCATTTGGTAAAGAGCTAAAAAAAGAAAAGTGCATTTTAACCCTGGGATCATTTTCATGCAGTAAACAATTATTGCAAATTTCTGCACATAATACATTCTTTGGTAATGACAACTCAGTTCCATAAATGTTGACTTAATCTATAATGGTATTTAGAGTAGAATTATATTTTGTATTGGTTTTAAGAAATGGTTAGAGCTCAAAAAAGAGAATCCTTCGAGAAAATGAAAGCGAAGGCGCCTTGCGTATTTTAGCTCTAACAAACTTAGTGATCAACTAACTTTTTACATTAACCGATTTTATATAATCTTTATCTGTTATAAAGTTTGTCCCACTTTTTATTCAAAGACATGCCCATGCTACCATGTGACCATATTGACACTCCCACAGCACGTGCGACCCATTTTTAATGTGTCTTTACACGAACTCTAGTCATTACATGTCGGTAAAGCTGCATTCTATCATTATGAATGGTTATTTCTAATACATGTAGTTACACACTTCTTTTAAATCCCAAGTTCTTTTGGGGTAAAATGTTAAATCAAAAAGAAAACACTGACTTTTAAACGCATTTCAAAATCGAAGAATTGTACAACAAATTCAATGCAAAACTAGTGTCTATTTTCTACAGAAGCCTTTTTGGGCTACAGTTTTCTTCTTTTGTTTTCAAGATAGTTTTAGTTTTGGCTTTAAAGACGAACACTACCGTTTCACCATTTTTTGAAAACATTCAGAATTTCATGAAACTTTGTTTGGTGATAGTATATTATCTGATCTACAAAAATAGGAGATAAAAAAAGGGCAGGGTCCAAAGAATCCACTCGTCCACTCATATTTACAAGTAAGAAATAGATGAGGAAGAGTGAAATATCAGTCATGGTCGTCCGGCAGGACGAGTGGTGAATAGGAAATAGTAAACAAATACGTTTTTCAGATGAATAGTTAATTTACAGGAGACAAAAACGGCCATTCCATTATTAAATAAGCAAATTAAAGGTATTCAGGAATTTAAATACTGAAACGTGACAAAACGTGCTGGTCCCCGCTCCAAATAAAGACCAGTTTCAAGTCAGCCATATGATATAACTGGGGACCTTTCATTGCAAACAAGAATGTTTTAATATGCTTCGGGTAGATCTAATGCAATACGAGCAACTTCGCTAATATTAAAACGAACTATATTAATATTCACGCAAATACTTTCCCGAAACCAGTTAAAAAAACTGTGTTGTTTTGGCTTTATTAATTTCTCTAACTTGACCGGATAAATGGTACCGGTTATTGAAACCCAGTATTTAAGGTTTGTTGCTAAGGGAGACAATTTAATTAGCGTTTCCGTTTCGTCTGAAAAAAACTGTCACAGTCCAATATTAGAAGGGTATTTCCTCCTCGGACGAGTGAGGATCAAAGCAGGGCAAGTGTTTTTTCAAAGGCACTTGTCCTACCGGATGAGTGCCTTTTCTGGAAATTTTTGGACCCTGAAGGGGGTCACCAGCTTTGGGAAAATTCTATGAATTTCTTATAGTACATCCTGCATTGTGGCAGTTCAGGATGAAATTTCACCTATGAAAACTAAGTCTATGTATGTTTTTTTAAATGACAACAATTATAAGCAAATTTTATGTCATTGTATTGGTGAAACATCAAATTTAATGAAAAAAATAATTTAAAGTATACTGAGTATCAATCTTTTTCAAAAAAAAAACCCTTAACTTATGGCTAAAACACCTTTATTTTGGAAAAAAAAAAGAGTATCTTTTAAAGTTATTTTTTTTAATGTTCTAACATTCAGATTTTTCTTATTTTTTCTATAAATAATATTTAGGTACTAAACTAAAAGAATCAGGCTTAAAACAAATAGGTCACCAGCCTTATTTTTTAAGAAAATACATTTTAAGTTTGTGGGTGGGGCACTAACTAATGACAAAGACATTATAAGAAGTAAATTATCTCAATTTTTTTTAACAATGCAACACTGTTTATAAAAATCAAGTTTGTTGGTCATAATAAACCAATCCATAGCACATAAATGTAATACTGATGTTAGCATTTAACCCATTACCAAACGACTAATTTTAGACTCTTCTTGATTTGACGTGTTTGCAGACGCTAAACCAAAACCTGGTCTTCATGTATCACAGTTCTTTGATGGGTCAGAAATCAATGTGCGAAAAGGAGAAATCAATCATTAGGAGCAATTTCTCCTTTTGACATCGATGTTTTCTAATGTTGCCTGCTTCAGACTCATCAAGCTAAGGGATAACCTGGTAAGGGAGAAAGAGTTACAGTCCCTTGTTTTCTGCACGTCTTTACCAAGTGACATAATTTTGGACTAGACCAAACTGAAAGCATCTGCATCTGAAAATATGTTTTAGCTGGACGATACGTCTGCCAGATACAGCGCTAGTAGTAGCATCTGTGTCCATATTTCCGTTGTTAGGTGATGTAGTTAGATGATTCACTTTGACTTTCAGTCCGATCTTTGAAAGCGTAATTTCAGATTTTTGCCTCGCATATAATTATTTGGCTTGATTCAAATACTTTTTTCTTCGTTTTGCTGACATGAAACGACCCGTTTTAGTTTTTGGGTCTATCCATTCTGCAGACATTTACAAGTGTGGCAGGATCAACTGTGTTAGGTGCTCATCGTTTCGAGTAAAAGGTGAGCGTGATAGTTACACAAACGTCGTTAAAAAAAACGTGAGTCGAAGGTACTTTTCGCAAAAGTTGAATTAAAGGTCTATGTGATTCCATTGAAAAATTACGGGATACCTATAAATTTTCTTACATGTGTAAGAAGCAAGGAGAATTACGTTACCTATGCTTGTTGATTCCTGATATTTTACACAAGCTTTAGCTGACAGACATATTTACTTGACTGTTGACTTTGGCAAATGAAAATACTGTAATAACATTTGAGCCAAATTTCAATTGTCCTCTTCAAATGCTTTCAATTTAGACAAGTATAAATTTTTCTAGTGTAATGGGTTAATTAGATCAATGGGTTTTTTTGTTATTATTTTAACAGCAACAAGTACTTGGATAGATTGCTGCAGTGCCTTTCCCAGAAAAACTCCCATGTAACTAGGTAAATATTTAACAGTAAAATGGTTTTTTCAATACACAGTCTGTAAAATACTAACCAACATCTTACAAATAATATAATATCTATAAACAGTTTGTTTTGACTCTTCTGCGAGATCATCATTAAAAAATTTTATTATATTCCTATCAGTGAATTACTGAGATTTCTCAGTGTATTATTTCTTCAGTTTCTCACAGTGAATAACATCACTGGTATGGTATCATCACTAGTGATGATATGGTTTTAGAATGTTTGCAGGAACTGCTTTTTTCCTTTATTGCTCACAGTCTAATGTTTCTGTCTCTGCTTCAAACATCTTTAGTAAACAATAGCACAGTGAAAAGATTTTCGGTACAGTCTTTCCAAACAATCCTGAGTTAACAACCTTGTGGGACAAACCTTTTGAAAACATTTCGAGAAAAGAAGATAGCTTTTGTGGGAGAGAGCTCTTGGAAAATATTGTGGAAAAACGAGAAAATACTACAAACCAGCATTTTCTCCTTTTTCCTTAATGATTTCTATCCTATTAGAAAACCTAAGGTCTTTTGTACCAATTTAGTATTTGTCATCTGGAGATGTTTCTAATTTGGGAGAGTTTTAAACTTGTCAAATGGGAAAGGGTTAAGTGTTTCTTCATCCAATTTCATATGGCAGGTTTTGAATTGTAAAGGTGCAAAACAATACATGCCTTCAAATGGAGAGATACAGTTATCCGCCATATATATTCGTAAAAACAAGATGGCTGCCAAACAATCAATCAAATGTAATTATTTTATAAGAACAGATAATCCTAACAAAATACAGTTTCATTTACCTTTAATACTTTGTTATGTTTCCTTTATTCCTTATTACTCTTAAAATTCTCCTCGGAATACTGTTGTACAATGACTGAATGTAAAAGACAGGTAAATTTGTCCACATGTCTCTAATGTTGTTTTCGAGGTCCTGGGTATGAAGTATGTTCCCAACACGGTTTTGAAGTTTTTTCAGTTTCCACCGACAATTCTCTATAATATTGAGATCAGGACTTTGTGCAGGCCAATTCATTGATTTTAAGTCATTCTCTCGACGAAAGTCTTGAACAGAACGGGCTCTGTGCACTGGTGCATTGTCATCTTGGAATATATAGTCATTGTTAGGAAAATGACGAACAATTACAGGCCACAAGTTATTGTCAAGGATGTGAATATATTTTTCTGCATTTACATTACCTTCAACAACTGTTAAAGTTCCGACCCCGTGAAAAGTAATGCATCCCCGTATCATTAAACTGATCTTACGTCGAGATAGCGGACATATGCAATCTGTCAACCACTCTTCTCCGACTTTTCTCCAAACACTAACACGAGAAACTTGGCCAATCACTACCTTACATTCATCACTAAAGATCACTCTATTCCAGTAAGTCCCCACAGTTCTATATAAATTCCCTCGACACCAAGCAACACATTTCCTCCTATTCACCTCCCTTATTCTGATCCGCTTCTTCACCGAGCGTTTATGAAATCCGAGTGAATGAAGTTTTCTCTCAATAGTCCTCTTTGAGAAAGGTCTTACACTAGCTTCGTTGTAAATATGCGTAATCTCAGCTAAAGTTCTCCGACGATGCTGTTTAACACAAAAAGAAAGTCGAGAGTTCCGATCTGTAAACTCCGTTCGCCTCCCTGATCTATGTTTGTTTTCCAAGTCTCCCTGTTCTTCGTATCTCTTGACGAAACTATATACGGTACTTTGTTTCACCCCTGTCAACCTAACGATGTCTATTTTCCTGTATCCTGCATCAAAGAGTGCTGCGATCCGACTTTTTTGTTCAAGTGACAACTCTTTTCCCTTTCGACCCATTAGATTTCCTGTTCTATTTTGAATATTTACACCCGATAGATGACGTCATATGTCTTCCTCACATGACGACCCTATGTCATAGATGACGTAGTGTCATTGATCTAGGTCAAAGGTGGGTTTGCTAATTGCTTAAACAGTGACTGTTTATACCTACATAATTACGGGAGTGATTGCCATCTTGTTTTTACGAATATTTATGGCGGATATCTGCAGATGACGTAACTTACCCATCGAGCGTTACGTCATCTGTTGCGTCATGGATCATGTGTTTGTAAGGAAAAGTCCTATGTACTGTTCTTGATAATTATTAGCAAACAAAGGGAGAATTAGGAATATAATAAATAGAATAATCAACTGGTTGTGTGTGATATTAAAAATCTGTCGCTCGAATGTGGTTTGATATGGTTAAAAAACTCATCCTTTGGCCTCATTTTTCAACCGCGCCACACCCCATTCTAGTGACAGATTTTTTTTATATCACACACCACCAGTTGATTATCCTCTGTATCAAATATCTGAGCCAGATAAGCATTAAAAATTATCAATATCTGTGGTATAATCATTAAAAGATTATCAACTTAGCTAAGAATTTCAAAGCTGTGGCATTGTAGGCATCCTGCAGTTAATTTGCATTGGGATCGAAGTTGAAAATTATTGTGACCCATTGACATAACAAAAATTGAGTCCAATAAATTTGAAAACAAGCCTTCACTTTGTTTACAACATCAACATAGTTGAGTATTCCTACATACAAACTATGATCTGAGACTATGACGGCACAGAGTTAGCCTTACATGCTCAGGCAGAGCCTTAACCTACAGTTTTATACAGACTGGTTTTGAAAAATATAAATAAATATAAATAAATTGTTAGCCAACAGGGCCTGGTTTCATGAGAAACTCTTTTTAAAAAAAAGCCTCTTAATTTGCTCAAATCCGCCAACAGACTCATTTTCCAACTTAAGTTTAGTGCACTATTTGAGGCCCATTCGACTAACTTTAATAGACCTTAGTAGCATTCTCAAATCCGGAGTTGACACAACTTAACTCAGTTGATTAACCCATTACCACACAATCCCTACTTATAACAACCCTAAAGAAGAAGCCCATTAAAAACATTGTGGAAAAAGGAGAAAATGCTAGTAACCAGCATTTTCTCCTTTTCCCACAATGTTTTCAACCCTATAAAAGGCATATTTCCTCAGTTTGATCACATTTAAATCGTCATCTGCAAATGCTTTCAATATGGACAAGTCTTAATTTTTCTCGTGTGGTAAAGAATTAAAAGGCCAAGTATGGAATGTTGTATCAATCTACAACTTTAGAATGTTACTAAAGTCTGTCAGTAACAGTGAAATGCGTCTCAAATAACAAACTAAAGTCAGAAAATGAGCGTGAAAGCAGATTTGAGCAAAATGAGACTAGCTTTTTCATGAAAATGGACCCTGAATAGTACAATTTTAAAAAGAAACAAACATTATGTAAACCAGTCTGTATCACCTGAGCATGGTAAAGCAGAAGAAAAAAAACTTTTGTTTTTTTTCTCCAAGTCTCAAAATGGATATCCTCTTGCGCCTGAATTCACCAACCATTCTTACCAACATTCTTAGTCTTATTCTCAAGAATTTTCTAAATTTGAAAGTAACACAACTTTTAATTTGTTTAGCCAATCAGAAGTTGAGTTACTTTCAGATTTAGAAAACTCTGAAGAATTAGACTAAGAATGTTCTATAGAATGGTTGGTGAATACGAATACAAGCTCTCAAATACAACCTGAACTTGGATGCAAGACAAACAATAGTCAATTTGCTTACAGAAGGAAATAAGAAACAAATTAACCCTGCATATTTTTGCCAAATTATTGTGGCATGCACTGCAAAACTTGTCTAAATTTGTGTTTTTTAGATTATTATTTAACTACTGTTACTTTCAGTTTACTGTCCCTCAGGAATCTGTTTGACCCCCCTAATATTTTATGGAGCACAATCAATTGTTCCATTAAATAAGAATCCTAGATTAGTTATGAACATGTGTGTTACTAGGATTTTCTCCTTTTTCCACAATTTTTCAAAGGCCTTCTTCCCAGGGTTTGTTAAACCAATTTGGTGGTTTGGAAATGTGTTATTTAAACTAAAAACAGTTCTGCAACAGTCACTCGATCAGAATATTTGCATGAGACATGCAAAGATATGACAAATTAGATAATAATAATTATCTATAATTAACAAGATCAAAAGACCATGGGAATATAAAAAATAATGTTTTTCATTTTTTGCAAACATGTCATGAACAGATCTTCAGCTTTATCAAATACAAAATTATGCTTTGTAGGGATTCACAAATATTGCAAACCAGGGGTTGGAACTAAAAATGAAACAACACTAACTTATCTGTTTATATTGTGACATATAGCAACAATCCTTAACCCTACCAAAACAAAAGCATTTTACACTCATTTTCAAATTATGGGCCAAAAGCATGTCACAGTTATTTTAGAATTGCTTGACATTTTGGAAGCTCATTATATTAGTTCATATTTTTTTGAGATGGCTATTCCTATACATTAACTAAAAAACATCATTAAATGTTCAAAATTTAAGTTTTTGGTTGAAAAGGTCCACTTCAAAGGCAGCAACCCTTCCTAAATTATTGTGTCACAACTGTGTGTTCATGTATTTGAAACATGGAATCTCTTGTGAAATGTCTGGTATTTTCATTTCTTGTGTTGATCTTAATTCTATATACTTACAATAGAATATTGGAAAAAGATTACTGTGTACTAACACAAAGAATAATGATATTTCTATGGTTGATTTTTGTCACAATTTTATAGTATCTTTAGTTTGACATTTGCCATTAAAGTGTGTGCGATTTCTACCATTGAAATTGAAAGATAAACCAAGATCTATGATATATCAACCTATTTTGTTTCAGTGATGAAAACACTTTATATTGATAGAATTGAAAAAATATGGATATTTATACTAATTTACGTCTCTTAAAGAGTCTGGTTTTTTCACTGAAGCCTGAAGTATGTGACGTACACAACTTTGTACTGTTAATTTTCAATCGTCCATCGACCATTCAAATGTACATCATATATCACACATTATTTCAAGAAAAGTTTACGTAGTCTGCTGCTACACCTAATCTAAAAATTATTAACACATGCTTCAAAACTGTTTTACATGACTGTATCCTTACGTGACCGATTTCAACTATGTGTGATTTCAATGAAGACTACAACGATCTGTGCTACCTGAAAATTATAGTTACGTCATGTGTTCAATGATTATGTCATATGACTGTAGTAGTCAGACATGCTCAACTTTCCATTTTATATAGAAATTTTTGTGATGAACGATATGTGTTTTTCAGTTTTTGACTACTTCAAATTAGCCATTAATTTGTGAATAGTGTTAAGACTTATTAAAATTAAAAAAATTTGCACCACATATGAAGTATGGTTGAAATGATGTTAATTGTCTGTGAAAGTGTAGAAAACCTTATAGGAAAAGGAGAAAATGCTAGTTACCAGCATTTTCTCCTTTTCTCACATGGTTTCAAAAGCCTTTTTGCTCATGATCGTTAAAGCCCAAATAGCTGTCAAAAGTATACAATACTTGATTTCTCTACCAGCAACCAATACTTGGACCCGTTATAGAATAGCAGATTGTAAATCTTTACAATAATTTCAGTACTTTTAAACGGTTTGTTTTAAATTCAAATGCATGTTAACATTTGCACTGTTTACTTTTGGCTGCTACTGGGACTTTAAATCTGGGGATTGTGTGGTAAAGGGATAAGTGTTTGGGATTCTCCTCCACTGTCATTTAAAGCTTATGTTTCAGGCTTAAAATTATACAATTTTCAAAATATTGTTATGAGGGCTGTTCGGAAATTATTGAGACAATGTATGTTTTGAGAGAACAACTTAGCGTATGTACATAAAATTTTCCACAAACGTGAATTAATCTTTAATAAATTGAAAGACCTACATGAAATCTGTGTTAGTTACACGTTATAATTGTATATCATCTAAAACCAACAAGAGGGGAGAGTAACCAGAGGTTGACGTAAAAATGAGTTAGTTCAAATAAATCGCACTTGAATAAAAGCTTGAATGATATCAAAATAGCGGGGAAAAGTCAACTAAAATGATGTCGTATACACTAAATTATTCTGTCGAATTTCCAGTGAAGTTTCATAACGTTCGCATAATTGATAAACAAGTTTTGACCATTTTTCGGAAGTTCGTGTTATCAAAGAAACAGCGACAACACGGATAACAACATAAAGGCAGAGCAGCGAGCTTACAAAAAGTTTTGCATCAAGCTTGGAAAAACTCCTATTGAAACAAAAAAAATGTTAGACATGACACGGACTGGAAGAGGCGTGTCTTGGGCTCTTGTTTATCGGTGGCACAATCAGTTCGTGAAAGAAGCATCATCTCCGTACATAACGATCATCGACGTCTTTCCACATGTCAAGTCCCAGTTGAGAAGTATGATTCAATAATTCAGTGAACTGAAGACTGAGGCACTAAATAAAGTGAGGTAATTCGATGGTGAATGATGTAAAACTGTATGACAAATGGGTGCAGCGACATATGAAGTTAGATTGAGTGGTATTTATTTTGAAAAGGAATGACATGCAATAGTGTAAACGGGCAGTAATGTTGATAGGATGTCACGTTCAAAACGCCGTTGTGCTCCAGACTGAGTGAGGTGGTATATTTCCGATGGGCCCTGACACTTACACAGAAGACCTAGTGGCCTGATATTTGGCATGTATAAAGTAATAAAGTATATGTCATCTGTGATGAGATATTTCGTATGTAAGTCTTATTATTCTCATATCATAAACGTTATCTCAATAATTTCCGATCAGCCCTCGTACATGTGATTCTTTTCCATAATAAATACTTTTATTTTTTGTTGGTGTCTTTATTTAGAGGTCTGTCTGTTCCACATGTATCATTTTACGGGTGATTGAGAAGGAACATATATTATCTTCTCAAGTCAAAAAGGAATAAAGATGAAAATAAAGATAAAATATTAAACACAAAATTGTTCTTTGAACTCTTTTGACGATTCTTTTGTATTTTCTGGCATTTATCATAAGTGCCTAGTTTTCAATTCTTAGAGAAATGGTGTTAACTCTTTAAGAAACTACAAAATTTTAGGCTTGTCCAAACTGAAAGAATTTCCAGACAACAACAAAAATATGACTCAACGATTGAAATCTGTTTTGGGAAAGGTAGAAAACGTTGTGGAATAAGGAGAAAATGCTGGTTAACAGCATTTTCTCCTTTTCCCACAATGTTTTCAAAAGCTGTTTTTCTCAGGGTTGTGGAAAGTCGGGATTTTGTGGTACAGCGTTAAATATATGATCAATGCTCAACAAACGTGGGCTTAATCCTTTACCGCACAATGACGCCTTTTAACGCCCCTGAAGAAGAGGCCTTTTGAAAACATTGTAGGAAAAGGAGAAAATGCTGGTAACCAGCATTTTCTCCTTTTCCCACAAAGTTTTCTACCCTATCAAAGAAAAGTTGCTTCATTTGAGCCACTATGAAATTGTCGTCTGCAAATGCTTTCAATTTGGATAGGTCTTAAATTTTGCCGTGTGGTAAACGGTTAATGCATCTCTGTAATGCATGATAGCAAGCAAGTCATCACATGGTCATGGATCCATAACGTCCATTTTGTGTAACAACAGACTGAATTATGATGCACACTGGTCCTTTCAGCTGCAGAAATTTGAAAAAAAGCAAAAGGATTTTGGCCCAGGTCAGCCTGCACAAACTGCACAGGCAGTCCTAGACCTAGGTCCATACAGTTTGCAGATGCATTAAGCTGCCTTTTCACAGAGCATGGCTCATATGTAAGATGTTAGGAGTTCACAAGACAAGAAAGCCTTCTGAGGTAAGGAGAAAATGCTGTTTATTTCTTAGAAGTAGTGAAATGAAAATTGAAGCAAGAGTTTTCTTCAAATATACAATGACTGATTGATTGATTGATTGATTAATTCAATGGGTGTTTTATGCTACTTTCAACAGTATTTCAGTCATACCATGGCGACAGCTCACATATTTATGTATTTGCTGGGTTTCACCAGGATTAAGCCAGGGTTCTGTGGTGTCTTGCCCAAGGACACTCCCACAAAAAACCCTGTGGATCCAGTGAGGCTCAAACCCAGGGTCTCTAGGTTACAAGTCCTACACTTTACCACTGAGCAACACAGGACCCCAAATATTTGATGAAGTAAAGAAACACAAAATAGTAACATGTAATATAGGGGAGATAACTGGTGCCAAGATTCTGTCATTTCTTCCTTTCTCATTTAAAACCCTTTTATTTAGAAACAGCAGCAGATTGAGATGTCCAAGATAGCCTTTGTATACTTGTAAAAGATTTTATTCCTGATCTACATCTCTACTCATTAACTCTACTAAACGACAAAATTTTGGAAGCCACCAAATTGAAAGCATTTGCAGACAACAAAACAAAGTTAGCCCAAATCTTGATTTATGTCTTTGATCTGGAAGAGCACACTGAGAGGGGAAAAAAATGCTGGTTACAAGCATTTTCTCCGGTTCCCAGGATGTTTTCAAAGGTCTTCTCAATCGGGGTCATTAAAACTCAGGATCAGGATTGTGCGATAAAGGATTAACAGGTTGCTCCCTGGCTCCCTCTTCATTATTGCACAGGCTGGTTAAGCAGTCTCAACCATTAACTCTTTACCAAATGACAAAATTTTAGACTGGTCCAAATTGAAAGCATTTGCAGATGTCAAAATAAAAGTGACTAAAAATTTGAAATTTGTATCAAAGAGGAGAGAAAACACTGTGGGAAAAGGAGAAAATGCTGGTTACCAGCATTTTCTCCTTTTCCCACAAGGTTTTCAAAAGGCTTCTTTCTCTGGGTCGTCAAAAGTTGGCATTGTGTGGTAAAGGGTTAACCAACCAATCTGAGTTTTAAAGATCCTTAAGAAGAAGACTTTTGAAAACTTAGTGGAAAAAGGAGAAAATTTTCTCCTTTTCTCACAATCTTTTCTAGACGGTCAAAGGCAAATGTCACTGCTTAAGGTATGATCAATTTGTCATCAGCACATGCTGTTGACTTGGACAAGTATAGAATTTTTGATTGGATAAAGAGATAATTGATTCTGATTAACTCTTTACCAAAGGACATTTTTTGAGATGGGGTCACAGGGATGTAAATTTATTTTTTTTATCCACTCGCCCGGTTTGCAAGTAGTTATTAAGGGTTACTCGCCCTGCAGAGTTTTTCACTCGCCCTTTTTTTTCGTAAAATATTTGTCTATTAGAATTAAAAGTCATTGAAATTGAAAAAAAGAAATTGAAATTTTACTTACACGTAATTTTGATCTAAAACAAATGTCAAGAAATGTTGTCATGTCTGAATTTTAGCTTTTTATTCATTGAAATACCTGTTCATTAACATCATGCGAAGAGAGGAATTCATTTTCTAAAGGTAAATGTAAACAAAAAGATGGTGTTCCCTAACCGCTACTAAAAATAGGTTGTCTGTACCGTCAAGTTTTCTGATTAAATGACGTACCGTTCGAGCGCAAAATCAACTTAATTTATCTATGTAATTATCATCTTACATAACCTTCTTTGTAATGCACCTGTAGTGATTCAATCAATTTAATGAAAAATAGGTCACTTCTTCAGAATATTTTTAGAAAACCACTGAACCAGTTTGGAATTCCCTTGGCTATTCCCATAAGAAAAGAACTAAATACTAAAGCATAGACAGCCGGATTACTCCGAGGCGTCCCAAGGTCGTTGCTAAATACCCAGTATATACCTGATTTGTTTGCTGTAGAGATTTGATGCAGATTGGGCATGGCAAAATTGACATCGTATTGTGTGTACGCATGTAATGGTTTGTAACTAGACAAAACCTCAAATAACTGATGTAAACTTCCATTTGATTAGCAGTTTTCCGACTGAAATTTTGCCGAATTTCACGGACTTTAAGTGCATGTAATATGTCAGAAAATCCACTCGCCCGGTCGGGTGAGTCAGGTTTTTCTTGTACTCGCCCGAAGTCAAAGATCGCTTGCATTGGCGAGCGGAATTTTACATCCCTGGGTCAATTGGAAATCATTTGCAGACAACAAATTAAATGTGGCTCAAATGACTGGATTTGTTACTGAAAGATTAGAAAACACTGTGCGACAAGGACAAAATGCTGGTTACCAGCATTTTCTCATTTTCTCACAATGTTCTCAAAAGTCTGATTTCAAACAGTCATTCAAACTCAGGATTGTGTGGTAAAGGGTTATAATGGGAAGGATAGCACAGGGTTTTCCAGTGGGCTTGGTCATGGGGGGGGGGGGGGAGTCATTTGACCCCCTTCAAATTATTAATTTAAGAAAGTAAACATCTAAACCCTGGTGGTAAATACTTAACCTTTATCCTGCTAAATAACTAGAACGAAATTTTCAGTTTGGTAGTAAAAACTCTAATATTGCTATTTCAAAAAAATGTTTTGGGGAATAATATTTCCTTGTCGGACAGTATAGATCCAAGATTAGACTGCATGTTTTGTGCAGTCTGATCTTGATCTATACAGTCCACAAAAGGTCAGTGAGTCGCGCTAAGCAGCCTAAAGAGTTAACTTTCTATAACCACATAACAAAATGTTAGACATGTCCAAATCAAAAGCATTTGCAGACGACAAAATATATGTCACTCAAAAACTTAGATTTGCTTTCGAAAGGGTAGAAAACATTGTTGGAACAGGAAAAAATGCTGATTACCAGCATTTTCTACTGTTCCGACAATGTTTTCAAAAGGCTTTTTCTTCATGGTCATACACTTGCGACTGTGTAGTAAAAAGTTAAAAGCTTCTCGGCATACTCTATTAAGATTGCCCGTGAAGATGGAAAGTGTCCCAATCTGTCTCAACCTACTTGATTCAGAAAACGATGCTATACATGTTATACAATAAATATACAGGGTACCTTTCACTAAACTGTAGATTTATGCAATTTTGGGGGAAATGAATATACACACGTCATCACTGTTTTACCCAAAAGTATGAGCTACGTTAATGTTATGAAAATATTTACTCAAATCGTAAAGTTATGCAGTTCAGTGAAACTTGTTTTCAGACTTAATGCTTGCTTATCTAACTGCGTACACAAATTTCTTGTATGCACAGTTTAGAGAAAGGTACCCATGGATGACTTGTGTCGATCAGTGGCGTAGCCAGTCCTATAACTTTTGTGCATGCTTTTTATTGAGAAAAAGGTAAATAAATAATATTAAAAAACTGTATCAATGACCTGAATCAAGGAAATGTTTGCTTATTTCAAAACTGCATAATTTCTATACAACACAGGCACTTGGCTAGGCAGAGGTTCAGAAGCCCAGGTTTCAACATTTATCATCAAAGCATCAAATAAACAAACTGTTTTTTTTTTCAGAGCAAATTATCTCAAATTCAAAACTTCTTTCACCAGAAAATAAAAACTAAATAACAGACAATTTAAGTTACAGATCAGACTACAAGTTCTGTGCTGTCTGATCTTAATCTACAATAGCTGCAAGATGCATCTGATCTTTGTTTACATTGTCTAATTTATTGACAAAGTTGCGCTTGGCTCTTTAACCCATTACAACACAATCCCGAAGTTAGGCTCAGAAAAACATTATGGGAAAAGGAGGAAATGCTGGTAACCAGTATTTTATCCTTTTCCCACAATGTTTTCTAATCTTTCAGAAACATATCCAACCATTTGAGACTCATATCATTTGTCATCTACAAATACTTTCAGTTCTGACCAGTCTAAAACAACATGTGGTACAGATTTAACTCTCACTACCAACTCCTGAAATTCAAATCTTCTCCGAATTCTACAAATAGGTTTCCACTGTGATTGCTGTGACTGAAAACAATTTTTGTCGTATTTCAATAACCGAGTATTGGATGTTTTAGATCCAATGGGGGGGGGGGGGGGGGAACGACAAGAAACAAATTTACTTTGTTTCTGGCTACACACCTGCAGCAGAAGAAATTTGGCCCTTTTCACAAGCAGCCGATTAGAACCACAGGGACTCGATCCAATAATTTTTTTGGTATCTTGTAAGTAAATAAAGACAAGGCATCGAACTTGGCCGAAGGGCAGATATTACCAGGTTCCAATTTAGGCCCAATTACAAAGTCAATTTTGATTCAATTTTGTCATAAAATGTACCAAATCACAGCTAAATGAATACGTTCTTCAATGATGCTACAGATTATAACCATAATCAATCCGTTTACTGAACACAGATCGAGATATCGAGCAAATTAGGGTCAATTTCGCAGGTCGGACACGACAGTGCAACTGGGACACCACTCTTTCAGGGCTAAATGCCACATCTCAGGCACTGACAATCAATTTTCCTACCCCGCATCGATTAAAAACATGTTAATAAGTAACTTACAGACGACTATTTCTTTCCACATTGATCAACCAGCGAATAAAACCAATTATTCATTACCTTATCGCAACGAATTTCCAATTAACGCCATACTAGACCAAAACGACGCTTTTGTAAAACGAAATTTGATTGGTTGATACTGGACCCGGCTCAGTCTTACTACAGCTACAAAGTGGGGTTCATATTATGATGTCATTTACCGCGAGTTTTGACTTTTAATCTTAGAAATCCGGAATGCTTGTTAACTGGCTCTTTAGATAATTTTCTTCACTTAACTAAAACTTTTATTCGAAATCTACCCTCAGTAAAGCAAAAGAAACCCAATTCCTACAGAGAAATCTACTTTCAGTTTCACTTTCGACCAGTTGCTCTACTGTAAGTGTACCGGCTTTGTAATTGATAATTAGTGGAGGGCAGAGAACCAGCAACACTGACCAATGAAATCATCCCAAGCATACAGATGAAAGCTTGTCAAAATGGCATCGGTTTCGATTTGAAAGATTATAAACCTGAAAACGCTGTTGACTTCGGAGGAAACAGAAACTTATTGCCTGTGAGTTATTCATTAACATGTTTTTAATCGATGCGTGGTAGGAAAACCGGCTGTCAATGGACGAGATGTGGCATTTAACCCTGAAAGAAGAGTGGTGTCCCAGTTGAACGGTCATGTCCAACCTGCGAAATTGACCCTAATTTGCTCGATATCTCGATCTGTGTTCGGTAAACGGATTGATTATGGTTATAATCTGTAGCATCATCGAAGAACGTATTCATTTAGCTGTGATTTGGTACATTTCATGACAAAATTGAATCAAAATTGACATTGTAATTGGATCTTAATTCAAACCCGGTAACATCTGTCCTTCGGTCAAGTTCGACCCCTTGTCTTTATTTACTTAGAAGATACCCAAAAAAATACTGGATCGAGTCCCTGTGATTAGAACTAGATTTAGTCTACCCTTCATCGTTTGCGTAAGGCCCAGCTACGCTCCTGCCTATGTGCCCGGTTTTATTTTTCCAAAAGAATAATAACTTACCGGAATGCTGGAATTTCAATCTAAAATTCTCTTTTCATCTCGACATTGACGAAAATTTCCTCTCGACCACGCCGTAGTTTGAGAGAAACCATATTCCTTCGTCTGCAATAGCACAGCGCCACCTAGGAGCGCAAGTAGAAATACCGCGAAAATTCGTTTCGTACTAAACGGACTTTTCGTCTACATGTACGTTCGTTCTTCTCTAAATATGGTCTTTACAATCTTTTTTTTTTCAAAATGAGTTTCTCACTAAAGGTAGGCCTATAGAATAGCGGCAGATAAGGAAAGATGTCTATATTTTGCTGGTTGTATTTTTGTCTATTTTAGATTCCTGTTTTCATGTATTCAAAAGTGGCATAGACTTTGGTTGATTGATTGATTAACTCAGGGATCGTATATATACGATCCTCCTGATTAACAGTATGGCGTTTAACGCCTTTCTCAGTTTCATTTTTTCAGTTATATCGTGGCGGCCAGTGAACCTGACCAGAGAGGAATGAATCCTGTCGCAATGACTATCATCAGTTCCCGGAAAGAAATTAGCCTAGCCGGGGATCGAACCGGCGACCTCCTCTTCTCGGCATTGACTTTGACAGACGACAAGGTTTTAGACTGATTCATATGGAAAGCAAAATGGATGTTAACAAAATGGATGTGTTTCCGTACAATGGTATAATTGTTGTAATGAAACCTTTACCACACAATCCCGGGTTTTAACGACCCTGACGAAGAACCATTTGAAAACATTGCGGACAAAGGAGAAAATGCTGGTAACCAGCATTTTCTCCTATTTCCCCAATGTTTTCTACCCTTGCACAGAGGAATTTCGATTTGTGATACACAATTATTTTGTCGCCTGCAAAAGTTTTCAAACTGGACAAATCTAAATCTTTGCCGATTGGTATTTAGAGTTAGAAGGGGCGAAGCAAATTTGAAAATTTCTAGCAAAATATTGATCATTAATGCATCACAAGAATCGTATCCCACAACCACTCTTAATCTTGTTGTGTCTATTAATTCTAAGACTAGCCATCTGATTGGCTTAGACAGAAATTCTCGGTCAATCAAATGGCTAGCCTATTAATTAGGATAAAAGTTAGAGCGGTTGGTGCATAGAGTGCCGGGTACAGTAACTTTAGGTTTTCCTCATCATCTCCTTAGTACAGGTTATTCTCTGCAGTATAAAGCTAAATTCATTATTATTGTAGCTGTCTCCCTCGTTGGTGTTGACCGATTTGAGCAGTTTTAATGGAAGGTTAGCCATGGAACATTTCTACGAAGTTATTCTTAAATCCTTCCCTAGGTTAAGAAGAGGACCATCATTCGGTTACGATTTGAGCAAATTTGGAATAGATTCATCCCAGAAACGCTTACATGAAAAGCTTTCTCAATGCCACGAACTGTAGAGCAAAAAAAAAAATGTGTCTGATAACTGGACTGATGTACAGGACGACAAGGCGGACAGACGCATGAAGAGACAGACAGACAAACAGAGAAACGGCTAGAAGGACAATGTTGCTGGAGGCATCGTGCAACGAAAACCCTCGCCGGTGCAGTCAAGGGAGTGTTTATGTAAGAGGAAAGTTCCTTATTATGACACTTTAGTTTTACGATAAGTTTGTCTACACTTGTGATATCAATGACCCCATGATAACAGTACTTTAGACTTGGTGTAGTGAAGAAACACGCTGTACAAATCATGCTACCGTTTAATTGTACTGTAGTACAACGACAATAGTGCGTCACTTGGTAATAGTTAAACAAAGTGGTTTTAAGGTATAAATTGCAAAGCTTCAATAAATTATACAAAAGATAAACTACATGAAACATTCCTTGATCAACATGTGAGCCATGCTCTGGCAAAAGGGGGCTTACTATATCTCCGTGATCCACAAGTCATCCGATATGATTGTGGATCCACAAAAACCATCTTGTCTAACAACCGACTGAACCATGAGGTACACTGGTCCTTTGACATGCAGAGTATTAACCGGACAAGAAAAGTTTCGACCCAGGTCAGCCTGCGCGGACTGCGCAGGCTGACCTGGGTCGATACTCGTTGCATACGCATTCAGCCCCTGTTTCACATATAATGGCTTATATCATATTTTGTATGTTACCGTTTATTTGTAGTATAACGGCGACAGTGTGTTAAACAAATTGGTTTTTAGTCATAAATTGATAAAATAAAGCTTCAATAAATCATACAAAAGTTCAGCTACACGAAACATCCTTTGATATACATATGAGCCTCACTCTGACAAAAGGGGGTGTACTACAACTCCATTGTCCATGATACCAAGCAAGTCATCACATAATTGTGGATCCAAAATATCCATCTTGTACGACCACCGACTGAACCATGAGGTACACTGGTGCATTGACAAGTAGAAAATTGAGCAAAAGCAAGAGGTTCGGCCCAGGTCATCTTCCGCAGACTGTGCAGGCTGATCTGAGCCGAAACATTTTGCATATGCATTAAGCCCCCTTTTCACATAGCATGGCTCATATTATATTTTGTATGTTACCGTATATTTCTAATATAACGGCGATAGTATGTTTCAGAGTTTCATCACATAAATTACAAATCGAAAGACACTTAAATACCCCAAGAAATGAAAGAATTTGTAGAAATTGTAATTCAGATATAAATGAAAACGAATATCACTTCTTATTCATATGTCCAAAATACACAGATCTAAGAAATAAATACATAAAACGATACTACTTTACTTGGCCAACAGTTCAAAAATTCACAAACCTCATGTCAAAAAACTCAAAATGCATTATCAGTAGTTTGTCTAAATTTATATGTTTTGCTTACGAGCAATTTCTCTTTTTGCCATATGTTTTCACATGTGGTCTGACATATATTTCACACATGGTATGTCACGTTTTCACGAGTGGCCTGCCATATTATGTTTTCACATGTTGTCTGCCATATGTTTTTACAAGTGGTCTACCATATGTTTTCATAAGTTGTCTATCATATGTTTTCACATGTGGTCTGCAATATGTTTTCCCAAGTGGTCTACCATATGTTTTCACAAGTTTTCTACCATATGTTTTCACAATCTGTCTACCATTTGTTTTCACATGTGGTGTGGAATGTTTTCACAACTAGTTTTCCATATGTTTTCATACGTGGTCTATCATATGTTTTCTCAAGTGGTGTACAAGACAATTTTAAGAAGTCTTCTGCAGGTGGATCATTAGAGTGTCATTCTAATGCATCATGCTGACTACCAAGTTGTTAAACGCCCCATGTTTTCCAGCGTTCAGACTTATCTCGGGCAAACTATACTATAGTACATCATGTACAGACATACCGGTAATAGACTAGTGGCTAGATACTAACGAATATTTCTGATTGAAGTGTAACAAAAAGGGTAACGCAACTATTGGAGTATTCCAAAGAAAGGATAAGGCATCTTAAAAATTGAAGTTTAACAAAAAGGATAAGGCATTGAAAATCTAGTAAAAATCTAGAAAATACCGTATCTTATACATTAGATCTTATCAAGTAATTTCTGTTACTGAAAATAAGTGCATCGTGCGGCTTGCGTTCAGGGGACAAAGTCAGAAAAATGGCGACAACTGCTTCTGATGGCCGAAAGGATCATATTTACTGTTCATCTGTCAAATTCAGTTTGATCATTCTAGTTGGAATTACCCGTGTTGCTGTTAGTTTTGACTTGACTATTGTTCATAATAACGACGTTCATGCTCATTTTGGACAAATCAATAAATATTCCGGAGAATGTTCGGACAAAGACGCTGAGGAAAATAAATGCTTCGGAGGGGAAGCAAGGCGTGTAGCGTTTATCAAGGGTAAGGTATAGATCGTTAGTAAAGATATTTTTTACGATGAATGTCATGATTAAAAGGATGATGGCTCACATTAGGATGTCCATAAATGGGATGATGATGATGATGATGATGATAAATGCTGTTAGATAAAGACTGTGATGATGGTTGCTATAGTTTTACTGATTAATTGTTTCTGTAAATAATTTTGTCTCGTTGGTATATGTTCGTACTTTTCCACACTGTGCATTCTGTTCTATGTCACCAAAGGCCTGCTCATGGTAGAACTTGGATGGTAATGTCAAACGTGGTTTTAAAAATAGTTTTAATAAAATGTTTCGTCCTTGTCAAGACGAATGCCTCAAGTTTGCTTTAAAGCTGCATAAACTAGATATTGACCATTTTTTAAACAGAGAAAAAGATGATATTAAATATGAAAATATCATGGACGTGACTTCCTACGGGGTGGAGGGGGTTGCATAAAAATACCGCACATTTTTTTTTTGCTATCGCCAAGATAAATTACTTCAGTCATTTACATGCTTATAAGTATGTTATGTTACATATCTGTGTTGTCTGAAAGACAGGGTTCACACATTATAAGAAAATTAGAAGCAAGTACAGGTCATCAATATGGCAAATTACTCTGGAGTACAGCAACCAGAAGAGTGTCACTGTATCAACTGTTGAACATATGCATAGGAAGGACTGCAGTGGGATGCAACTTTTTCAACCCTTTACCACACGATCCCGACCATCTCTGTCAACAGTTTAGCTCGTCTGTTCATTAGGATCAATTTGTAAATAAGTTGGTACTGGCATTGAATATGCTTTCTGTAACGAACTGAAATAACGTAATTTAGTAAATGAAAAGTTATCGCCGAATTCCTGAGAACTAAATAGGACTTCCTTTTAAAGATACATCTATGCTCGTTTTAAGCCAGTTTTTAACCCATTTCATCTTTATTTTATTAAACTATAAACATTCTTGTATCTTCATGCCCAATGTTGCCCTTGATAGTTGCAAGATTACAAAGATTACGACTGACAGAAAATGCATTTCATTTTCTTGTGACTATCAAAGAAATCACTGTTGTGACGTTTTGCGGTTTTAAATCGAAGATTTCCGATATAAACATTTATTCCTTAAACAATATATATTGGTAATCTATCTTTGTTTAAACAGCTGACTAAATTTTTAACCATTCTACAGTCTATCAACTTTTTACAGCGTTTTTGCTCTCTGGCTGTAAGGATGTATCTTTAATGATACATTTAAAGCTTTTTTAAACGTGTTAGATATACAAGGCAGTGAGCCTCTTCTTTCTCTTCAACCATGTAACTAATGCTGCATACATGTACACTTGCACTCTCAAAAATCGCCATGCGACAGATCAGTGTCGTTAGACCAGTGTCATGGGAAGATCATTTGTCGCTATTTTCTATATTGACGTAAAATGAAAAAGACGACAAATACGAGAAACAGTTAAGAATAAGCCGACCTAAGACTGATCTAGATCGAGAGAAAATGAAATATGTAGGAAAGATAATAGTATTTAAAATAGATCGTTGTGCTAAACAGTGTTATTTTTCAAAATTGAGAATGCCCTTCACCTGTCTCTCATTCTCTCTATTGCTTCCCCCTATCTGTCTCTATCAAAAGTTAGCATGCCCTCTCTCTCTCTCTCTCTGACTCTATCTGTCTCTGTCTATCTGTCTGTCTGCCTGCCTGTCTCTCATATCTCTGTGTCTTTTATCTCCCTGTCTGCCTCTCTCTTTCTCTCTCTTCCTCTGTCTCGCTCTCTCTGTCTCTCTGTACCTCTCTCTCTCTCGCACACGTCAACACTTTAACCGGCAGACCCCAACTTTTCACATATGGCTTGCAACACGCGAAAATTGACATTCGGACATTTGCGTAAAGTGTCGTCTCGGATCAGCCTGCGCAGTCCGCGCAGGCTAATCCGAGACGGCACTTTACGACTACCTTAGATTTTGTGCTACAGTACACTTGCGCAAAACAGAAAATTACATAAAAACGTAAAGTGCCGTCTCGGATTAGCCTGCGCTGACTGCGCAGGCTGATCCGAGACGACACTTTACGCAAATGTCCGAATGTCCCTTTTCGCGTGTTGCAGGCCATATGTCCTAATTGAAAGCTTTGCAGACAAATAATTAAACGTGACTGGATGGATAGAATTTGCCTTGAAAAGGAAAGAAATTATGCTGCGTATCAGCATTTTTCCTGTTTTGCCATAAAGTTGTCAACGCCTAGTATTGCAGGTTCCTTTAGTCCTTGAGTTGTTCTGCGCGACTTAAGGAATTTTGCGGACAGTGTAGATCAAGAGCAGACTTCACAGAACATGCAGTCTGATCTTGGATCTACACTGTTCGATGAGGAGATATGTTTCCCCACAATTTATCTTTGAAATAGCAAAATTGGGTTTTTACTGTCGGCTTGAAAGTTTTATTTCACTTACTGAGCAGGTTAAGTGTTAAAACTTTGAGCGCCGAATAACGTAATCGGACATGTTCGACCACGAATAAGACCCAATTACTTGCAATTTGATGGCTGCTTTCTTTCTATAGTGTTTAAGCGAAGCGGACAGGGTAGATCAAAGATCAGATTGCTCGTTTTTTGCAGTCCTGATCTTGATCTACACTGGTCGCAAAGACAAGAAAAGTTGTGAAAGGAATTTTAAAGTAGTAATAGCCGCAGGAAGTACACAAAGCGGGTGTTAAAGTTTTTTTTTCCAAATTTAAATACACCATTTAAAAGTATGGAAATCACTGTGAAGATTACAATTTAAAATCTGTCATTGTACGGTCGGTCTCAGTGTTAGCCGCTGGCAGAGAAATTGATTTTAAGACTATGTTAAAACCTGTCGGGTCACTCTATCATTTGTTTACATTTTGTCTGATTTTAAAATTAATTTTTCTGCCAGCGAATAACGGATTGTCATCGTCACAATATTTTCCACACTTTTGAATGATATAATTTGAATTTGAATACAAGGAAACACCTGCTTTGATTTTGTGGCCGCTATTAGGCCTTTAAAGGATTAGCGTGAGCTTGTTTGATGAAGACTATTTAAATGGTGTTTTTTTCCACCGACAGACTATCGAAGACGTATCAACAACACCGTTGTTCTGGATGCCGGTGACAGATTTACCGGTACATTGTGGTTTACAGAGTATAAAGGGGCTGCTGCTTCAAGGTTCGTCAACCTAGAACAGTATGACGCTGTGGTAAGTTAACATGAGTCTTGAAGATCAGCTGGGTCTGTATTCCAGGGGCGTGGCGAGCCCAAAATAAAATGCATGCGAGAGTAATACCGAAGATACTACCCGAAGCACGAGATGCCGAGAGGGGGATTTCCCAGGACGGTCTGGAGGGCCTCCCCCGAAACTTTTTGAATTGTGGGAGCTATTTTGTAAATACAATAGTAGCTCAGCTACATGTACTTACAGTAATTAACAAAACGCATTTTCTCATTTATTAATTCTGGAAGGTGATTTATAGTTCAATTACTTTTGATTCTTTCAGGGCCAAATATATGTATGTAAACTCGACCGCTGAAAATCCGATAAGTTTCTGCCTGAAAAGGTTTACAAAAACAAGCGAACGGTATAGATCCAATGTTAGTGATGATTGATTGATTGTATGGTGTTTAATGCCTTTTTCAACATTATTTCAGTTATATCACGGCGGCCAGAGCACCTATCCATGCTTTCCAGAAGTTTTTATTTTTACCAGTACTCCGCACACTTTTCTTTCAAAGCCACCGGCTACTTTCCCACACGAATAGCCAAGGTTAGACCACGATCTATACCGTTTAGGAAAGCTTCTGTCCTACGCTTATTGCGTTGATTGGGTTAATGTTCGGAGTATGTGATTGCAATAAGTAAAACACTATTAATTATAGGGTAATATAATGAGGGGAATGATGGGTTATTATCTGCTTGGCATCGGTGCTAAGTTGTAAACTGTGTAGCTACTATAGTATAGCAGCGATATTGCGTCACTTGGTCATGGTTAAACCTAATGTTTTTTTTTTCAGTAGAAATTTATATGGCTTGCAACACGCGAAAAGGGGCATTCGGACATTTGCGTAAAGTGTCGTCTCGGATCAGCCTTGCAGTCCGCGCAGGCTAATCCGAGACGGCACTTTACGACTCCATTAGATTTTGTGCTACAGTAAACTAGCGCAAAACAGAAAATTACATAAAAACGGAAAGTGTCGTTTCGGATTAGCCTGTGCGGACTGCGCAGGTTGATCCGAGACGACACTTTACGCAAATGTCCGAATGCCCCTTTTCGCGTGTTGCAGGCCAATTATATACATACATTGTATACGAAATATCATGTTGTAGAACTTTTCCTAATTAATATTGATACTTGTATTTGATTCGAGCAGCGTGAGAAAATTCGATATCGCGCGAGTCTGACGGTCGAGCGAGATGTCAAAATTTCCTCCCGCGGCAAGAAGCAAATACCAGCATCAAGAAAGGTTTTTCAACATAATATCCATTTAATTAATGTTTTAATGTTGTCCTTGACGGTTGCCCTATCCATGCTTTCCTGGAACTTCTTTCACCAGTTCTCCGCACAATTTTCTTTCTAAGACACTGGCTGCTTTCCCACATAGATTTCGACCGATTAAAATACATTTCTTTTTTTTGGAGCCATTAATGAAATCTCTTTGTGATATTTCCGATTTTAATTCGTAAATTTTAAACATGTATATTTATCCCTTACCCATATGTGACAGATTACTAAATATTTAACGACTCTACAGTGTATCAAATTTTTACAGCGTTTTTCTCTCTGGAAGGATGTATCTTTTAAACGATACCCATAAAGCACGAATTAATGTATAGGTTCAACAAACAAGCTACTAGGCAGGAAATCGGGGCTGCATGATCGGTTCTGAAACTATTTCTCCTCGACAAATTCTTGCATTTCTGCTGGATGATGGTGCAGACCGTCGTTATTAACAGAACATAATGTATTATTATACTGCAAAGAAATTTCTCGTGATCTGATTGGATAATATACCCCGAACATATATATCATGTACACTGGCAAAACCAACGTAAAAGCTGTTTCCCTTTCGGGAGCTCCGTAGACATGACTACACTTTCAACACAACATCCAAAATGGCGGCGTCGATCAAGATTAACATCAAGATTATGCGCCAAGCTGCACGTTTTAGCACGTATTTCCAAGGTTTCAGTGACGTCAGTTCCCAGTGACGTAAGTTTTCATTGAATTGGGGCACTCAGAAGGGAAATTCTACTTCGTCAGCGTACCCAATTTTTTAAACGAAAAACACGTAAAATTCGCTTAACAAACGTTGGAATGGTAAAACTTAGCTGTATAATGAATTCGTTGTACGGTCAGGTGGCAGGGGACTTGGAAACTTGTTCACGGCTGTGGTGAATCATGTCGCCACCTCGCCTTCGGCTCGGGGCGACATGATTCACCACAGCCGAGAACAAGTTTCCAAGTCCCCTGTCACCTGACCGTACAACTAATAATATCGCTGCAGCTTGATAATGAAATGAACATAGTCAAGTCCAAACTTTTGCTGTTTGTCAAAGGGTTAGTATATTAACCATATTCTGGCAAAAGGGGGCTTAATACATTTCCGCGATTCCTGATACCAGGCAAGTCATCAGATAATTATGGATCCACAAAATCCGTTTTGTATAGAATCTGACAGAATAATGAGGTACACTGTTCCTTTGACATGCAGAAAATTTACCAAAATCATAAAGTTTCGAACCAGGTCAGCCTGTGGAGGCTGACCTGGGCAGATACTTTTTGCAAATTCATTAAGCCCCCTTTTCACAGAGTATGGATCATATCCATTTGTCATTGTTTTCAGTGTTTAGGAAACCATGAATTCGACCTGAAGGTGTCTGGACTTGTACCGTATTTAGACAACCTCACTGTACCGGTCGTAGACGCAAATATAGACGTAACGAACGAGCCCAGGTTGCAGGGAAAGTTCAATAAAACCCTAATTCTGACTGTTGGTGGTGAGAGAATTGGCATTGTGGGGTACATCACTGTAGATACAGCTTTTATCTCCAGTCCAGGTATTACTGGCGATTTTAACTGTTATTTGTTTTCATGATGACGATGATGATTATCATCCTCATCCCCACCACCACCATCATCATCGTCGTCGTCGTCACTGCCTCTCCGTTGTTGTCATTGTCGTCGTCCTCCTCCTCCTCCTTCTTCTATTTCTTCTTCTTCTTCTTGCATTTGAAAGATTCGGTTAAACCAAACTGATTAAATTTTATGTAATTAAGTCAACGGTTTCCTGGGCACCAGGTTTAATTTGTATTAACCCTTATTCTGCTGAATAACTAATATGAAACTTTCAAGTCGATAGTAAAAACCCAAATTTTGCCATTTCAAAGGTATTTATTTCTGGAAGAAAGATATCCCCTCATCGGACAGTGTAGATCCAAGATCAGACTGCACGTTCTGTGCAGTCTGATCTTGATCTACACTGTCCGCAAAAGGTCAGTGAGTCGCACTTAGCAGCCTATGGATTAAGCCAGCTTTTCAAAAGCATGACTCAATTATGTATAGTTCTACAATATTGAATGTACTGTATTCGACAGGGCCAACCGTCCGGTTTCTAGACGAAGTTGAAACAGTGCGAGCCGAGGTAGAAAAGCTGAAGAGAGAAGGGATAAAGATAATTATTGGACTAAGTCATGCCGGATATGGTATGGACCAGACCGTCGCTGCAAAGGTGGACGGTATTGACGTTATCGTTGGCGGCCATTCCCATACGTTTCTCTATACAGGCAACCTTGTCAGAGCACTTTACCATACAGGTAACCTTGTCAGTCCACTTTACCACACAGGCTA
Source organism: Hippopus hippopus (assembly GCA_946811185.2). Lineage (NCBI taxonomy): Eukaryota > Metazoa > Mollusca > Bivalvia > Cardiida > Cardiidae > Hippopus > Hippopus hippopus. The sequence continues at coordinate 31,398,850 of OX328111.1, forward strand.
CCATGTCGGACCACTTCACAACACAAGTAACATTGTCAGTCCTCTTTGCAACACAGGTAACCTTGTCAGTCCACTTTACCACACAGGTAACATTATCAGTCAACTTTACCACACAGGTAACATTATCAGTCAACTTTACCACACAGGTAACATTGGCAGTCCACTTCACTACGGAATTAACATAGTCAATTCCCTTTACCACACAGGTATCTTTGTCAGTCTACTTTACCACACAGGTAACATTGTCAGTCCACTTTACCATATGAGTAACATTGTAAGTCCAATTTATAACACAAGTTTGTAACATTGTCAATCCACTTTACCATACTGGCCACCTTGTCAGACCATTTTACCACACAGGCTACACTGTCAGACCACTTTACCACACAGGCCACCTTGTCAGTTCAATTTACCACACAGGCCACCTTGTCAGTCCACTTTACCACACAGGTAACCTTGTCAGACCACTTTACACACAAAAAAATTTCGACTCGTCTTTTTTTGACTTAGAAAGTCTAGATACAAGGCGACAAGATTTTTTACGTGTCCATTTTGACTACGAAATTTTAGACCCTTCCAATATCGATCTCTTTTTCTGTGGAAAATCAAATGCTCAGAGTACTGGACAATGTAGATCACGATCAGGCTGCATGTTCTGCAAAATCGCCCCGTGTCCCGCTTAGCTGCCTAAGAGTGAAATAGCACTCTAGATTCGGAGTGCGTATTTGACTTTGAACTCCTGGTACCGCACCTTGCATATTATTTAGAAGCATCCTCAATCTGCCAGTCAGGTGAATCACCTAAAATTGGGGCCAAAAGTCACTTAGCGGATCTGTCTGGTATTTTGTCAACACGAGTTTAGGCCGCTAAGCACGACTCAACAACTTTTTGAGGACAGTGCAGATCAAGATCAGATATTGCCAACTTTCACGGACATGCCTTATCAGCAGTCTCGCATACCAAGAAATCGATGAGAATAATCGATATCATATGTAAAGGTTCGGGAGTTTCCGGAGTTTGGCGAACTTAAACCGTGTATATAGTAGTCATCCATATTGGATATCCCGCAGCTATAAAAGATAAGAGAAGCGTAACATTACGTAATAGTAGCCTGCATCAAATTTACAATCCTTGCCTAGACTGTATATCTGCCCTGGCGGTTTTTTTTTTTCGGATTTCAACCTAAACCCTTTGTCTCCTTGAAGATCAATATATGGCTGCACAGAATGTGCACCCATATCAGAGTGCTCAGAAAATTTGATTTACATTGGTCATCAGATACAGCAAGATTTTTCTTTAGAAAAGACCATTGAAATTGTTGTATTCTCTGAAACATTACTGATCCCTACTGTTCAGCCCTTAAACTGCTCTATGCGTCTAAATGCACTTTTTGCTGACAATGTAGACCAATAATTAATAAACTGCAAAAAAAGTAGTCTCATCTTGAAATCTAATTCGTCCAAATGCACTTTTGTTGACAGTATAGATTGATAACAAGCTGCACAAAACAAGTAGTCTGATCTTGGACCTGATCGATTCTGTGCGTCGATTTTTAAAAATCCTTGATATTACTTTAACAGGTTGCTGCATCCAGCAAAAAATTCAGCATTTTGGGATTCCGGTTTAACACTAAATTCATCATACACTTTCGAGTCTAACGGACACTGAAAGAAAAGCCTTTTGAAAACTTTGTGGGAAAGGGAGAAAATTCTGGTAACCGGCATTTTCTCCTGTTTCAAAGACAGGCATTATAATTTGAGTTGCATTTAATTTGTTGTCTGCAAATGCTTTTAACTTGATCGAGTCCAAAATTTCGTCATTTGGTAACGAGTTCAACTTTTGACGGGAAAATGTGCTATATGCAGTTAAATACTAGTACCTTAGCAAATAATTCCATGGTTTTATGACCCTGAGAAAGAAGGCTTTTGAAAACGCACGGAAAGGTGAAAATCTTTGTGATCGACAAGTTCTCATTTTCCTACAATGTTTTCTACCCTTTCAAAAGCAAGTTTCATTATGTGCCTCATTTGTCATCTGCAAATGCTTTCAACTTGAAAAAATAAAACTTAGAATTTAGTCGTTTAGTAAAAAGCTAAAGGTTATATCTTGATGGGGTAATTAAGTCAGAATTTACAAATTGTATTTTGTGTGTGTGGTTTGATTGTTTTGATTTGTATAATTTCCACTTCCTACGATTAAAGAATTAAAAAACAAGAGCGGCAAATTGTCGCAAGATACGCCCGTCCCACCGCCAGTTGTCAAGGGGGTATAATAATCGTAAAGGGCAGGTAATGCAACAAACATGTTTACCAAGTCTCAAGTCAATTTGACTTGAGGTGACAAAGTTCCGTTCCAGACAAGCAAGAAATACTGTAAAAATGAAGTTCAAAGTGGAATTACTCGAAATCCACTCTAGGTAGAGTTATTGTTCTTGCGCACTGTACTCCGTAATATTGCAACAACTAGAGGCGCTTGAGCGCCTGTATCGCTCCACAGGCCTGATATTTCTATAATGGCGAAAGGAAGTTTTTAACAATTATCATTCAATCCTGCATTTTAGCTCACTGAAGAAACAATTTGGTAGACAACCACCATAGGAACTTACCTGCAAAACAACAATGAAATCCAATGAATAGTTTTAGAGAAGAAATTTTTCAAAGATTTTACTTTATACCATAAAAGGAAAATGAGTCTCCCATAAAAGCCATGTTTTTTGACAGATCTTTTTTTTTTTAAGGAATTCTGTATACCTGTATCTAAGGAACATTCCTGCAAAATAATAATGCTATCCAAATAGCGGTTTGGGAGGAGAAGATTTTTAAAGGTTTTTTACTTTGGTTGCCATGGCAACCAGAATTCTTCATGGAACACAATTATTTGAAGGAATTTGAAAGAGGACCACCAAAGGAACATTCCTGTGAAATTTGGTAAAAATCCAGTCAATAGTTTCTGAGGAGAAATTTTTTAAAGAAAAAGTTTACGGAGGCACGAACGGACAAACGGACGAACGAACGGACGGACGGACGGACGGACGCACGACGGACACAACGCCATGACAATAGCTCGCTGGCCTTCGGCCAGTGGAGCTAAAAATGCATACCAAGTTTCAAGTCAATCAGACTGGAGATGACAAAATTATGCTCCAGACAAGCAGAAAATGCTGTAGAAATGACGATCAAAGGGAAATAACTCAAAGACAGCACGAGGTAGAGTTATGGTTCTTTTGCACTACAATCCGTATTATTGCAACTAACACACATGCCAAGTTTCAAGTCAATCGGACTGGAGATGACAAAGTTATGTTCCGGACAAGCAGAAAATGCTGTAAAAATGACGATCAAAGGGAAATAACTCAAAGACAGCACGAGGTAGAGTTATGGTTCTTTTGCACTGCACTCCGTATTATTGCAACAAACACACATGCCAAGTTTCAAGTCAATCGGACTGGAGATGACAAAGTTATGCTCCAGACAAACAGAAAATGCTGTAAAAATGACGATCAAAGGGAAATAACTCTAAGACAGCACGAGGTAGAGTTATGGTTCTTTTGCACTGCACCCACCCCTTAATGAGATCTATCCACCCATGAAGTTTCATAACCGTAGCTAGCATAGTTTTGGAGATATGCTTTGGACAAAATTCAAGTATGAATATAAACAAAGGGAAATAACTCAAAAATTAAGTAAGCAAGAATTATGATTCCTGTGCACTGCACTCCCCCTTGATAAGATCTATCCACCCATGAAGTTTCATAACCTTAGCTAGTATAGTCTTGGAGATATGCTCCGGACAAAATTCAAGTATGAAAAACAACAAAGGGCAATAACTCAAAAATTAAGGAAGCAAGAGTTATGATTCCTGTGCACTGCACTCCGCCTTGATGGGATCTATCCACCCATGAAGTTTCATAACCTTAGCTGGTATAGTCTTGGAGATATGCTCCGGACAAAATTAAAGTATGAAAAACAACAAAGAATAATAACTCAAAAATTAAGGAAGCAAGAGTTATGATTCCTGTGCACTGCACTCCCCCTTGATCAGATCTATCCACCCATGAAATTTCATAACCGTAGCTAGCATAGTTTTGGAGATATGCTCCGGACAAAGAATGGGGATGCCGTCCGCCCGCTCGTCTGCCCGCCCGCCACGGGTGATCCCATAATACGTCCCGTCTTCGACAGGCGTATAAAAAGGTGGAGGAGGAGAAATAAAACTGATTTATAGCACATATATTAATTTTGAATACTGCTCAGAACCGTTAGAGTAAATGTACATTGTTTTATGCACACGAAAAGTTACAGATTCAGCATATAAAAAAGCATCCATTTAAAGTTGGTTTTGATCGAATAAAAATGAGAAAATGTTTTGTTCAGAATATTCCATAGACCGTGTGGCGCCGATTTCTATTTGGTAATGCTTTTGCTTAATGAGCGATGTCGCCTTTTCTCACAATGTCTACTACTATTAATAGTTCTATCCATGCATTGAACTATATTTTGATACATAAAGATGGGTACAACCTTTTCGCGGTTATGCTTTTTGCAGGTTGCGTCATTTTAAATATGGAAGAATCAACAATTAGCCCCTCACTGTTTAGACTAATTCTTACCATTGAACAATGAATATAGGAAAGTTGTTGTAAGGGAAACATCTGGAAGATGCAAGAAACTGTTTGACTGATTAAAAAAAAAAGAGCTGTTTGAAAAAGAGATCAACTGCATGGTCTTTAGAAGTCGTATTTTATACAACAATAGGTTAAATTTGTAATTCAATTCTTCACCAAACCAGGGATCGTATATACGACCAAACGACAAAATTTAGACTTGTCTAAATTTAGGTTTTTTTTTTAAGACAAATAAAAGGTGACTCAAACGATGAAATCTGTCTCTAAAAGGATCAAAATCAGTGCCAGAAAAGGAGTAGATGCAATAACTTTTTACAAGTTGTTTTCAAAAGCTTTCTACTACAGGATGTTAAATCTCGGGACTGTGTGGTACGGGGTTAAGTACTACCTTTTCCCACAGAGCAATTTTAGAAGAGGTTATTTCTCTGGGGTTTTCATGAGTGTATATGTAAATGATAATTATGCAGAAGCTAACTTTTTAAGTCATTGGTAAAGGAATATTCGTTTGTTTTACTCCCTTTTTCCACAATATTCATAGTCTATGTGAACATGAGGTAGCGGAAGGTGTAGATCAACAATCAGTCTGCACATTTTGTGCAGTCTGATCTTGATCTACGCCATCCGCAAAACTTATCCAAGGTGACATTGGCAGTGAGAGTTAAACATGTTTTTATGACCCTGAGTTGGTGGACTCTTGAAAACATTGTAGGAAAAGAAGAAAATGCTACATGTACTTTCATTTACTCAGTTATTTTTACCCTTCTCTTTCCTCCCCCCCCCATTTTAGCCATATTTGGTGCATTATATCATCTGCAAAGTCTTAATTTGGACAAGTCTGATTTTTTTTTTATACCTGGTAAATAGTTTAGCTAGGTAAGCTAGCATTTGTTTCTTTTCCCGAAATGTTTAGAATAGTTTCATCACACAATACGGACAGAGCTGAAAATTAACTGTATACCACACAATCCTATGTTTAAATGGTCCCCAGTTAAAAGATTTTTTATGAACATTGTGGGAAAAGGAGAAAACGTTGGTTACCAGCATTTTCTCCTTTTCCCCAGTGTTTTTTTTTTCCAAATTCCATCATTTGAGCCACATATACGTTGTCATCTGCAAAATTTTCGTCTAATAAAGGGTGAAGGTCAATCTGTGTAATGTAGGGAATAGCCAGTGTAAAAACAAATGGAAAATGTTCAGTGTAGGAAAATCAACTTTGGTTCAAACCCCTGTAACAAACAATTGCAAGATTTATTGAACTTCAGGTAGAGGACTTCTCAAAACATTCTAGGAAAAGAGAAAATGCAGGTAAACATAACTTACTCCTTTTCTTACAATGTTTTTCATACTTTCAAAACCACATTTGTCTTCTGAAAATGTTTAACAATTGGACAAATGTAAAATTTGGGTTTTTGGTAATGGGTTAATTAAAAAACAAACTACATGTACATGTAAATGTACTTCATTTCTTATTTTTTTTTTAACCCTTTACTAGACGACAAAATTTTAGCCTTGTCCAATTTGAAAGCATTTGCAGACGACAATTTCAGTGTAGCTCAAATGTTTCGATTTTTCTTTGAGAAGACATGGTTGACAGCCTTTTCTCCTTTTCCCACAATGTTTTCAAAAGGCTTTCTTCTCATGGTCATTAAAAGTCTGCATTATGCTGTAAAGGGTCAAATGGTGTTTAATGGCGCATCGACATCTATGGTCATTTAGCACGCTTGAAAGGTAATGTATTATCAATAGTTGTAAGAACTAAGTGGTAATTTTAAAGTTAATAAACTGCTCAAAAGTATTAAAGGATCACACAAATGCTAAAATTCAAGTCTTTCACTCTGCTAAACACTCGGTCTTTGTGTTCTGAAAACCATCAGCTTACATTCTTACTAGACAAAATGGCTAAATAGTTTTCTTGTTTGTCTCATTTTAAATGCTGATAAGCCATGTTAAGAAGAAAATCAAGAAATTTGTTTTCCTTGTTGTTTTGTTAAACAGCTCATATTTTTCCAATCTTTTGTTCATATTCTTGTCAAATCAAATGAAAGAAGAGGACGAGATGAAATAATGACACCTCCGATTCTCTTAAAAGCCTGTGTGACATGTCAAAAAAACGGCTTTGACAAGAATAGCCCATACATCTTTTGTGCAAACCAAACTGTTTTGCCTGCTCTGAGATTTTAGTGTTAAGACTGAATGAATTTATGAGCAGAAAATTATTTGCATTGTCCTGTACTGAAAAAATTATCTTGCGATCGAAGTTGAAGACATGTGATCCTTTAATTTTTTTGAGCAGCGTAATACTTCATGAACAAGAATTAACAAGAGCTATATCGCTCACCTGAGTACTAAGCAGTAAAGGTCTACAATGAAGATAAATACCAAATATCATGGTTCAAGGCCAAATGATAATGAAAGAAGAGCAGCAAATTGTCGCAAGATATGCCCGTCCCACTGCCAGTTGTAGAGGAGGTATAATAATTGCAAAGGGCAGGTAATGCAACAAACATGTTTACCAAGTCTCAAGTCAATTTGACTTGATAATTCAAAGTTCCATTCCGGACAAGCAAGAAATACTGTAAAAATGAAGATCAAAGTGGAATTACTCAAAATCTGCGCTAGGTAGAGTTACTGTTCTTGCACACAGTACTCAATAATATTGCAACAAACATGCATACCAAGTTTGAAGTCGTTCTGACTTGAGATGACAAAGTTATATTCCGGACAAGCACTAAATGCTGAAAAAATGATGATCAAAGAGAAATAACTCAAAGACAGCATGAGGTAGAGTTACAATTCTTGTGCACTGCACTTCCAAATATTGCAACAAATAAGCATACCATATTTCAAGTTAAGATCACAAAGTTTTGCTCCGGACAAGCAAGAAATGCTATAAAAATGAAGGTCAAAGGGGGAATAACCCAAAATTCGTGCTAGGAAGAGTTATGGTTCTTGTGCACTGCACTCCGTAATTTTTCTACAATCATGCATACCAAATTTGAAGATGTTCAGGCTAGAGATGACAAAGTTATATTCCGGACAAGCAGAAAATGCTGTAAAAACGAAGATCAAAGGGAAAAACCTCATAGACAGTACGAGGTAGAGTTATGGTTCTTTCACACTGCACTCCGTATTATTGCAACAAACACAAATGCCAAGTTTCAAGTCAATCGGACTGGAGATGACAAAGTTATGCTCCGGACAAAGAAATATTCTAAAGAACTTTCTAATTCAAGGGCAAATAACTCCAGTCATTCTGGTCCAATTATCCAAACTCATCCAAGATCTTATGGTCATATATATTTTGACCAGGTTTGGTGCTGATTGGTTGATATTTGTAGATGCTAGAGTGTAAACAAAGTCAAATATAGCAATTTTTCTAATTCAACGGCAAATAACTCCAGTTGTTCTGGTCCGATTAGACCCATTATCGAACTCATCTGAGATCTTATGGTCATATATATTTTGACCAAGTTTGGCGCTGATTGGTTGATATTTGTAGATACTAGAGTGTAAACAAAGTCAAATATAGCAATTTTTCTAATTCAACGGCAAATAACTCCAGTTGTTCAGGTCCGATTAGACCCATTATCGAACTCATCCGAGATCTTATGGTCATATATATTTTGACCAAGTTTGGTGCTGATTGGTTGATATTTGTAGATGCTAGAGTGTAAACAAAGTCAAATATAGCAATTTTTCTTATTCAATGGCAAATAACTCCAGTTGTTCTGGTCCGATTAGACCCATTATCGAACTCATCCGAGATCTTATAGTCATATATATTTTGACCAAGTTTGGTGCTGATTGGTTAAAAATTGTAGATGCTAGAGTGTAAACAAAGAAATGTGAACGGACGGACGACAGACGGACGACGGACGCCGACAGACGGTGAGTGATCACAATAGCTCATCCTGAGCATTTCGTGCTCAGGTGAGCTAAAAATTAAAGCAGAAAAATGTGGAATATATCTATTATATGATTGTAAGTGCTAGTAGACTTAGCAACGAGGCAATCCTCATTGCAGAGTCATCCAGCGTGTTTTATATTTATGTCCTAAATTTAAAAATTCTGTATTTTATTATGAAAATCTGTCTTTCAAATATTGTAAGATGTTATTCTGTTTAACGTTTAAAGATAACATCTACTTCATTTTTCATAATGTGGTATCAATTTGTAAAATATCTTAACCCATAACCATACTGGCTAATTTCAGATACAGCATTTGCTTGTATACCCTAGGGCTGTACATGTGTCACCATAGCCAACATATTTTCAAATCACTTCAATGAATTCAAAGTACACAGAGGATGACCAACTGGTTGTGTTAGATATTTAAGATCTGTCACTCAAATGGGGTGTGATGCAGTTAGAAAACCACATCACACTGCATTTGAGTGACAGAATTTTGATACACTTTCAATTCGGACAAGCCTACTTTTTTGGTATTTGGTAAAGAGTTAATCTGTCTACAGTAGGGATGTGAAGAATGTTGTGGTAATCGCTGGGACTGTCTTTTTTACACTTGTATATTGTATATCACCAAATGGTTCAACTTTCTAATATCATCTCAGTTTTGCCTTCCATGGTCTGTCTGTTTTGCTCTAGATCTGTACTTTACCTAAAATTAAACAAAAACAGAGGTAAGGAACTACATCCACATCCCCAAGTAGGCCAAAGTGGTCATTTGATTTAGCCTGTAGCCTGTAGCTCTCAAAGAATTATGTTTTGATGATAAGAAATAACTTCATTAATGTAAAATTTATTTAATTCCTTTCCCTTTAAGCTGACGCAATATTGCATTCTGCATTACAACCATTCAACCAGACAAGACCGTTCACATAGCACAGTGTGGCTAATATTTTAGCGAATATATTACAAGCATGTTCATGGTCATTTTTTTTTTTCAAAACAAATGCTCATTTTGGTGTCAGCTTTGTAATGACCATTCTACTCTCTGCTGTGTCCTTTTTTCTCAAAGACCAAAACCAAAAACCCTGTATGGGAATAAGTAGAAACCATTACTTTATATGCTGACACAATATATAATATTTATTTTATACACTCCAGACATCAGACAAGACTGTCCACCTAGCGCGGTGTGGCCAATATAGGGAGGAGCTTTTTCTCTAGGCATGTCGATGGCCATTTTCTTCCTTGCTCCATACAATGTGGGTGTCAGCATGTAAATGGCCATGTTGATGTCACTATGGGGTTATATTACAATGTTTTCAGACATGCCTTGGCCTGACAGTCTTACATGAGAGACGGGCGCAAATATGTAAAGTAAATTAGTTGGGTTGAGGTTTTAATGAGACTAGGCAGTGATCCTATAATCTCTATAGATGATCTCTGCACCAGGGTACCCAACACACTCCATGACAGTACTATCTTTACCTGCAAATACTTTGCAACAGAAAAGGCATAAGGCCCTATATCCTCTCTGTACATTGGCCATATCAGGTACACTTTTGCAGGCCGGTACCTAGGTTATCAATGTGGGGATAGCACTGTCCACAAAAGCTCCTCTAAAGTATGAAATAAGCATGAAAAATATACAAACAAAAATAATTTTGAATTTAGAAAATTTTAGAAAATTATTAGAGTTTGTTATGAAGAAGTTTTCTGGTACTTGTTTTTTCATTCATTTTTATACAACACAGCATGAAGAGCCAACAATCCAGATGTATAAGAACAAAGATGCAAGACATTCACAGCATTGGCTTCAAGTGTACAAAGTTTGATTTGCTGATAAAGACCTTAAGTAGTACTTTACCAAATGACCAAAATTTTGCTTGTCCAAATTCAAAGCATTTGCAGACAGCAACTTAAATGCAGCTATTATGGCAGAATTTGTTTTTGAAAGGGTAGAATGCATAGTAGGAAAAGGAAAAAATGCTTGTTACAAGCATTTTCTTCTTATCCTACTATGTTTTTGAAAGCCTTCTTTGTGAGGGTTGTTAAAAGTCTGGATTATGTGGAAATGGGTTAAATCTTTTGTCTCAGACTCTTCCATAATGAAAGCACCTGCAGACAACAAATTAAATGAAGCATGTATGATGACCATTTTCTTTAAAAACCTTCTCAAAAGAAAATATTGTGGGGAAAAAAGAGAAAATGCTGTTTAAAAATATAGATGATTATTTGCCAGCATCCTCATTCAACTACAGGAAAGATTTTTTTTTTGATTCCATGATGTGCATTTGACCTATTTACAAAAAAAAAGATAAATGATATTTTGAACAACCTGATAGCTCAGAAATTTCTTGTTTTCGAAGTAAAATTTATGTACAGAAGTTGTATAAATGATCTCTTTTTTGATGCTTTGTTATGTCTGACCTTGAAATGAACTTTACACTTTCATACTTTATGTATATTTGATGTAGTTACATATAATTTGAAAATGTTTTTGACAGCAACCTGATAGTTGAAACTTCCATTTGTTTTATAAAACCCCTGTCCCTGCCCACAATGCATATGTACCGGTAATGGAAATTCCAACTGTCAGTCTGCCGACTCTCACTTGCTTATACGAACCCAATGTAAGATGTTTTGTTTATGAATTTTTAGTCTAATACTCCGATTTATTTTTAACCATTATGCTAAAAGTAGGTTTTCCAGGAGCTTCAATCCAATTTTCACTAAATTTGTTACTTTATGCCATAATGCCTATTTAACCTAACAGTTTACATATAGTTCAAGGAAGATATTGTCAGCAGCTAGATTTTGCAGTCTGTAGGTCTTCTCGAGTATAAGCTTATATTTAAGAACTTTTTACTGGATAATTAATGAATATTTTCTACCTCTTTACAATTGAAGTTTTGCCAGCAACCTGATAGTTGAAACTTCCATTTCTCGTTTTAACCCCTGTCCCTGGTCACTATGTATATAATGGAAATTCCTACCATCAGTTAACTGAGCCTCACTTGTTTATATTAACTTTATACTAAGGTAAAGCATTCTCAGTCATCAAAAGAACTTTTAGTGCTTAGTTTGAAAATAAAGGCTTTAGAAACAAATCCTTCCAAACATTAAATTTGCTTTTTCATTGTTTATGAACTTCTATACTGTGAAAAACTTTAAAAATGTCATTTTTTTATTGCTTTAACTAATTGCCAAACAACAAAAATTTTAGACTTATCCAAACTTGAAGACAACAAATAAAATGTGCATCAAATAACGGTTTTTGACTATGGTATGGTTACCAGCATTTTCTTCTTTCACCACCATGTTTTCAAAAGCCTTTTTTGCCATAGGGTTTTTGAAAGTTTGGATAGTGTGTTTAAGACTTAACCTTTAGTCTGTCATAAATATTCAGAAAGAAAGACACTTGAAAATATAAAGATGTTATATGGAAACTCAAACCTAGCAAAACTTTGTACAAACAGGACAAGTATGAATGTCTTGCACCCAGTGTTCTTCCTATTGTGCCCATATCGATAAGATGAAGTGCATTGCAGACAGGGATTTTATGCACAAAATGATGAAACAAAAAATACACTAAAACCTTCTAAGCTCTACTAATAAAAGTTTTGTTGAGCCAAATACATGTGAATTTAGAAAACTTTAACAATAGTACAGCTAAAAACTGACTGACAACTTTGACCTACCTCGAGTCCACAATCACCCCGAAATTTCCATATAGGTGAGTTCATTCTCTCTCTGCAACAGATTTCAAAGGAATAATAATAAACTTTAAACAAAATTTATCATTCTACATATACATAATTTTAGCATAAAATCAACACCTATGTAAAAGACATGTACATGTACCACAATAATTGATTGATTGTATAGTGTTTAATGCTGTTTTCAACATCATTTTGGTTATATCGCACCAATCAATGTTTTCTCCACACAATAGTCTTTCCAAGCCACTGGCTGCTTTCCCACATAATGATCATCAGGACAATGGTCAGCAGTGAGAGGAATGAATCCTGCCGCAATGACTATCATCAATCCTCTGAAAGAAATTGGCCGAGCCAGGAATTGAACCCATGACCCCCTGTTCTCAATTCCTGCATGCTACTGACTGAGCTACTGGGGCTCGGCATGTACCACAATGAATGAATGAATGAATGAATGAATGGCGATTCAGCAAGGCATTGGCATCTAGGTCTTTAACCCCTTACCACACGCCCAAGTTTTAACCCTGCTAAAAAACTGGTATGAAATTTTCATTTCGATAGAACAAACCCAAATATTGCTAGTTCAAAGTTTTATTTGGGGAAATAATAAATCCTTCTCGGACAGTGTAGATCCAAGTTCAGACCGGAAATTCTGTGCAGTCTTATCTTGATCCACACTGTCTGCAAAAGGTCAGTGAGTCATGCTTAGCAGCCTAAGGATTAAAGTCCTTGAGTAAGACGGCTTTTGAAAACATTTTGGTAAATGGAGAAAATGCTGGATACTAGCATTTTCCCCTCTTCCAACGAGGTTTTTTTTACCCTTTCAAAGACAATTTCATACAAAGAGATACATTTGTCATCTGCAAATGGCAAGTCTAAAAATTTGCCATTAGGAAGAGTTAGATACATTTGAGTAATGCTGAAGAATACATGTACATTAGAAAATACTGTGGCAAAAGGCATATTCCTCATTTTTCCACATATTGGCATATTCAAATTAAGGTCTATGGCCTCTACCTCTCATATTAAAAGACAGAAGCCTCCGAGATTGGCCGAATAGCCTGTACGAAAACGTCGATGTTACACGATATTTACTGATGTGTTAGTGAGTCTACTGCCCCTAACTCTCATATTAAAAGATGGAAGCCTACGAGATTGGCCGAATAGCCTAAACATCAACATCGATGTTACATAATGTTTACGGATCAATTAGGGGGTCGTAGTCCTTAAAGTGAATATTGAAAATGCCTATTTTACAAGAGTATTCTCAAAGAAACCTGCAGCAAATTTACTCAGCAGGTTGCTAAATAAACTAAGTGGATATTTTCCATTAGTTTAAACTTTTATCACACATTCTTAAGTTTCAAAAACATGTTTTTTATCTTTTCAAAGGCAAACCCATCTTTTGAGCCATATTTACCGTCTACAGCCCCTAACTCACATATTAAAAGATGGAAGCTACCAAGATTGGCCGAATAGCCCTTATGAAAACCTCAATGTTACATAATATTTACCGATGAGTTAGTAACTCTACAGCCCCTAACTCTCATGTTAAAAGGCGGAAGCTGCCAATATTTCCCGAATAGCCTTTACAAAAATGTCAATGTTTATCAATGAGTTAGGGGTCGTAATTCGTAGGATTGCAGCAGGCTGGGTAGTTCTTATTCCAAATCCTGTATTTTTTTCTTGATGTAAATAGGGTTTGGAATGGGAATCAATTGGCCTGTGGGACCCCGTGTGGTTTAATCGGGGGTATAAGAATAAACCACTGCAGTCCTGCAATTGTCACACCTGCCATTTCATCTGGCGGAACAAAAATGACAGCATGCATGTCGTAAAAGGCGACAAAAGGGGCATCATTTTGTGTTTCGTCCATTCCTCATTTATCATGTTTGTCTTATGTTGTTGCACATGTATGTTATTTTCACCTCGCATTATTGTTTACTAAGTAAGTGCGCCCAATATGACCTAAGTTGTCGACGGGCCTTAAAACGCTATTCATCTATTAAAAGACTGTCAAGATACATGTATTACAATTTCATGTCATGTTGAGAGAATATCTGTACAGATAATCGTAATGTAGATCTCAGATCAGATTGCATATTCTGTTCAGTCTGATAATACCACACAATCCCAACCTTTAACAAGCCTGATAAAGAGACCTTTAGAAAACATTGTGGGAAAATGAGAAAATGCTGGTAACCAGCATTTTCTTCTTTTCCCACAATGTTTTCTACCCTACCCAACACAAATTTCAAATTTTGAGTCACATTTATTTTGTTGTCTGTAGATGGTTTCAATTTGGTCACATCCAAAAATTTTGCTGTTGGTAAAGCTAGGGTTAACCCTTTACCACACAATAAAATTCTAGACTAGTCCAAATTAAAAGCATTTAAAAATGACCAGAGAAATATGGACCAAATGATGAACCCTGGTCTTTAAAAGGGTAGAAAACATTATGGGAAAAGGAGAAATGGTGGTTACCAGCATTTTCTCCTTTTCCCATAATGTTTTCAAAAGCCTTATTCCATAGGGTCGTTAAAACTTGGGATTGTGTGGTAAAGGGTTAAATACCTGATCTGTGTTCAACTTTCCATATAGATGCGCTGCCGAGTTGTAGATTGTTCTGATAACTGCTGCTGACAAAGTGTTTTCCATCTTTTCCAAGCAATGCCACTTTGAAACAATCTTGAATTGAAAACCTTAAAAAAAAATAAAAGAAAACCTCTGTATTTTGCGGATTTGCTATACAGCAAATCCGCTTACTGTGATCGTTTTGGCCGGAACCAAATACATCATGCGTAACGACGCATGTGCGCTCACTTTCAGTTTTGCATGGCTGGCCTAGGGACGAACAATGCAGATCTACAAATGATATTCAGCTCTGACTTTGAACAAATCATACAAATTATGTTTGATTTCTTTATCGAAATTTCGTCAAAACCAGAAAAATTGTCAGTTTGAAATACTCTAAATATTTTCATTAAATATTGCCATTAATGTGTATGAACATTGTTTACACAGACTGCCCCCATTTTCAATCAAGAAATGTTCATTCACAACTTTTGTCGTCTGCTGTCGAAATAAACAAGGAGATCAAGCAATAATTTCTTAGTGAAGTACATTTTTAAACTCTGTATTATATCAAATATCTTCAGATAGCTAGCTAGAATTTGGCCGTAAATGATTTAAAACCCTTTCGATAACAAATACACAGAACCCATTAAGTCGATTAGGCACCTTGTTAGTTAGGCCCTACCGACCTTCGTATAGCACTGTCGATGAATTTGTTTGAAACATTTCTATAAAACGTTTAAAAAAATGAAGATCGTGTAGTCTTTTAAAAAATATATATTTGACGTTTGAATTATGCAAGACTGAATCCAAAATTTCTCTCCAGTTATCGATGGGACATACAGAAATCCTGCATTTACCAGCAGCCCCAATCAAATATGAACTCATGACGTGAATTTATACTGAGGATTTTCGAGGGGAAATCGTGTCCTTCTCAGTGAATTGCACATCCATTAACTTAACGTAACATCCTGGACTTTAAAGGTGGGTATGTAGATTTTTCACATCTCACCAAATTAAAAAATATATATATCACTGAAATTTATATAAATAAACAATACAAATCATCAATAATTAAGAATCATAAAATTACAAAAAAAGCTCCGTCTGTGTATTTCTGGTATGTAAATGAGCGAGTTGCTCATATAAAAACAGACGTGTTTCCCGTTGGTGTCAACCTGGGCCGTAGTAAATCTCTAATTTCTCTTGTTGTTGGATGGTTTTCGGCTACTGGGGTTTTATGAATGAAAATTAAAAGGCTTTGGGAGTATAAGGATGAATTTTTTGTATTTTTGTAAAATTTTCGTCCCAATATCTGAAGGGCCACCTTTAAGCCTCAGATACTCAATTATCTTCAAGGTGTAAAAGTCCATTCATAGTCCTTCTAACATGCTTGAATTTTATTTTGTTACCTTTCATGCAAAAGAATTAAGAATGCAGAATTTTCAGACAGATGTTTGATAAAGGGTCCACAGGAATACATCTTAGTCTAGATCTATACGTCTTACTATTTGGACATGTAGATTTAAATTCTTTAATATATTTTTTATGCTTGGAGATTGAAGTATATGTACTTTAAGTACATATTTATGATGAACTGCTGCTCAACCCATACTAATGACGGTAACTGTGCTTCATGTAAACAGCAAGTAATTCAAACCTCAGAATGAAAGTATGCCTATAGTTTTTAAAGTTTTATAGAGAGACCACTTCCTTTAACCCTTAGGCTGCTAAGTGCTACCCAAGGACCTTTTGCAGACAGTGTAGATCAAGATCAGATTGCACCAAAGGCGCAGTCTGACCTTTGATCTATACTGCCCATTAAGGAGGTATTTTTCCTCCAAAAATAAATTTGAAATAGAAATATTTGAATTTGTACTATCGACTTAAAAATTTCATTTTAATCATGTATAGGTCAATTTTTACTTTGCAAAGCAACTTGTCACACTGAGTGTGATCTTAGTCAATTCTTGCTGCTTCAGCTGTACCCAGGGCAGGGATTTGCAGATATCAAAATGCAAATAATATCTGGAATATGTTCTTCCAGGTGATGAGTGATGATTTTAATTCTATTCTTCGGAACATGAAAAAGGATTCAATCATAATGGAAGTGATGAATAGCTGTTTTACCAGTGTTAATATTGAATTTCAAGTATCTTACCATGCTACATCATGTTTTTTATTTTTTGCACATGTCCCTGCAGTGGTTCAATTATGTAATATGACTCAAATTCACAAAGACATGGCTCAAAACTTCAAAAAGAAATCTACATCTGTATTTTTTTTTTTGAAACTGTGAATGATAATCTAAGTTCAGACTGTGCAGAATATGAGGTCTAAGCTTGAACCTATGTTTTGTTTTTATATTTGCACCAATATAGCGGTGAAATGACATAATCCTGTTCATTTATTTAGTGAGGTTCTGTGAGACTGGCTGATTGGTGAAGGTGTCGGTTGAGTTATCCCGGATTTTTTATCCTCACCTAGTTGGCAGGATTTTGTAGTGCCTACAGACAAGACAGTGCGTAGAATCAGTCTAGCCCTAGTAAAACCCAAGCTGTACACAAATAAATGGGTTGTTGTCACTCTAAGACTGAAACAGAGTTGAAACTAAAGTAACCACCAGAAATCAGTCAAACATCAAATTATTCTTGAAGGCAGTTACAATCAATTTCATGTTTTGTGTCAGTGCATGAGTTGACCTTACTTTTCTTTTGTGAAATCATCATTTTTGTGGTATTTGTCGAAGACAATACCACTATGAGTTCAATATTGTATTTTGAAGACCATGTATCGTATTTTGTGCAAAGCCAAAGGAAATAAACCCAATTAAACTCAATTTTTCTCAGACAAATGAGTTTTTCGGTAGCACTCAGATATGTAATTAGAAATGGCATGTTAAAATACACTGGGTGAGGCCATCGATCGTGGAAATACTAATTTTTTGTTGAAAATAGCTTCACTCGCTCATAGCCTTCTATTGGCTCAATGATCACTTGTCTACTAATCGCTTGGTCCTGGGCTTTTTCGTTCCAAAACCAGTTCGTCCCATGGCTTCTCATCCAATGATTGCGCGCCACTCCATTTGATTGGGTGTGAATATTTATAGATCGAAATAATTGATTCTAACGTTGGTAATTAAATGTTAACGGCCAAAGATATTTCAAAATCATAGTTTTCAGGTACAAATTTAATTTTATTCGATATATTCACATGGTTTCTCTCTCTATCCATCATGCATCCTACTGTCAAGGGATGTTACTCCTGACTCCTCCTTTGATCAAAGGGAGACTACCAATACACAAATAATCCTAACTGTCATGAGTACTCTCCCTTCAACCAAAAAAGGTATTCATTTGCTTAGTAGGTTGACTTTCAAGCCAATACTTGAGTAATATTTCTCTTTTTCTTTCAAATTATTAACTCCACACAATGGCTTCCTTGACAAATACCACTTCAGCATTCTCAACGCTTTGATTTGACTTGTGTCTTTATTATGATACAAGGTGAAATTTCATTTATCTTCCAGAAGGAAGGTATATTCAATACTCATGAATTACACATGGCCTAAATCTTAGAAAATACTAAACATACCATTTAGTTTTCACTTTTCAGACTATTTCATAATATTTTTTTAGGTCAGGAATAAAACCAAGAATTTTCTTTTTAAAAGAAAGAAGAAATAACTGTATTTGAACAATCAAATTGTTGTGTCTAGTTTTTGTATTTCATTTTGAAATTAATAGTTTCAAGTTGTGTAGTAATAAGGAAGAACCCTTGAAGGGATTCCTAGGTGTTAGAGTCATGGAAAGGACAATGTGCTTTCATAAGAAATTACATACAAAAAGCCATTGTTTCTATTTCCATGAGAGGACTCCAGTGTTCTTTTTAACTCTTTACCACACAACAAAATGAGATTAGTCCAAGTGGAAAACATTTGCTGATAACAGAATCAATGTGACTCAAAATATGAATTTTAATTTTGGAAGGTCTGGAGACACTGTGGGAAAAGGAAAAATGCTGGTTACCAGCATTTTCTCATATTACCAAATTCTTTTTAAAAGCCTTCTTCCTCAGGGTCGTTCAAAGTCGGGATTGTTTTGTAAGGGTTTAAACTAAATCATACTAGTTTCAAAACAATATATGCTTTATACTTCAGAATGAGGACAGTTTGTTTCCTTTGTAGCAAGAGTACATTAAGATCAGACCACCTAACATAATAAAATCCCACTCCTATAGGCACACTATTTTAGATTTGAATTGTTTGCAGTCCATATGATTATACCTACTATATGAAAGTTTAGAAAGTGTTGTGTTTATAGTCTGATTAGGATTGTAAAATGCTGCTTTAAAAATCAAAACCTTGATATCTGAGTACAGAAGTTTCAATATTTCAAAAGAGTCTTGCATAATGGTGATTAGTAATGACTTTAGAAATGCTTAAAATGTTATGGTAAAGGAATATATAGTCATCATGTTTAGTGTATTTATTTAAGCTCACATATTTACAAACCCTAGGGTGAGCTGTTGATATTTTCAATCTGACTTAAAGCATAATCTCAGACAAAAACCACCATCACTAGTCCTTCTGAAAACCCTTGATTTTTAGTACAGCCAAATAAAGCTCAGCCAACTGGATAAGTTGTTTCTAAAGTTTTTCTGAACATCCTTCAAAATGGAATAATACAGCAACACTTACCTTAGTTAAAACACATTGTATCCTTTATGGTGTTATTGAATGGGGACAAAATGACTTTGGTAAGAATGAAAAAAAAGATCTGTTTGTCTACCAATGTTTTCAAAAACTTACGAGCTACATTTTGTGAGCCTGACAGAAATGTCAGATACAGGTTAACCTTGTGGGAGGCCAATGTTAGATCCACATTTGATTAATTGAATGGCATTTAATGTCACTTTCAACATTATTTCAGTCATATAACTGCTACAACTAGCTTATTTATGTATGTCTGGGTTTCAGCAGTACTAGGCTAGGGCTCTGAAGTGTCTTGGCTAAGGACAGTCCCGCAGAAAAACATATGGCCATCAGGTAACAAGTCCTAAACTTTACTAGTAAGCCATGCAGGACCCCAGATCCACATTTGGAGGGGAGTTAATTTTTGTAAGATTGTTCAGATTAGTCTATGTCCACCATGTATGCATAAATTACTTTTTGTTTTTAATCAAATATGGTAATTAAATGGATGCTCTTTCATTATTCATTCCTTCCCCATATGACAAGGTTTAGGCTCTTTAAATGTATCTGCAGACAACAATTCAGAAACTGATACAAATGAGCTGAAGTTCACTCTTATGAATGAAAACAATGTTGGGACAGGAGAAAATACTGTCTACCAGAATTTCATCCTCGTCCCATGATGCTTTTACGGTAATTGTCTGTTTCCTTCAGGGTTATAAACCCTTGTCCTGCTGAATAACTCAAATGATGAAGGTACCTTCAAGTCGATAGTAAAATCCCAAAGGTTGCTATTTAACCCTTTACCAAACAATCCCTGGTTTTTACAACCCTGAGATAGAAGCCTTTTGAAAACATTGTGGGAAAAGGAGAAAATGCTGGTAACCAGCATTTTCTCCTTTTCCCACAATGTTTTCTACCCAGTCAAAGAAAGATTGCACTATTTGAGCCACACTGAAATTGTCGTCTGCAGATGCTTTCAATTTGGACAAGGCTAAAATTTTGTCGTCTGGTAAAGGGTTAAGGTAATTTTGAGGACGATAAATATCTCCTTGTCTGACAGTGTAGATCAAAGATCAGACTGCACGTTCTGTGCAGTCTGATCTTGATCTACACTGTCTGCAAAAGGTCAGTGAGTCATACTTAGCAGTCTAAGGGTTAACATGAGTGTTCAGTAAAGTGTTGGTTGGTTGGTTGTATTTGGGTTTAACGCCACTTTAACAGCTAAGGTCATATCATGGCGGTCGGTGACGCACATGTGTTTCCTGGCTTTCTCACACCAGTACTAACACAACTTTCTTTCCAAAGCCACCGACTACTTTTCTCACATGCTTCAGCAGAGGTGAGAGGCGAAAATATGCCGGAAAGAAAGTTCGCCTCAACCGGGTATCGAACTCACAACCACCAGGTCATGAGTCCGACACGCTCACCACTGAGCCACCCGGGCGGGAGTAAAGTGTTAAAATAAACCCCAATCAAAATTTTCTCCAGATCCAGTTGTCAGATGCCAAGGGAACCTGACATGGATCCATATGTTGTAAACTGGTCTGTCCCACAGATTGATATAAATGTATAGCTTGTGTTTGTATAAGGGTACACTTATCTGTCTTGCTATAGAGCTAGCTTTTGTAGCAATGTTGTAGAGCGTTTGCCTACGGAGTTTGGACCTGGAGGTTCTAGGTTCAATCCCAGCCTCTTAGGCTATTTAACAGAACTGTTACATATACATGTAATCAGTATTCAAAATACTGTACGGTTTGTCCAAACATGGCCTATATTTGACCCTTGAATTTTGTGTCATACAAAGTTAAATTGGGAGAATTTTTGAGGATTTTTCTTTTTTTTTTTAGCCCTGTAACACACAATAAATCCTGTTTTATGAGTCCTGTGTAATAGGGCTTATGAAAACAGTGTTGGAAAACAAGACATCAGTATTTCTTTTCTTTTTTTTCTTCCAGAATTTTTTCTACCCTTTACAAATACAAACCACGTAATCTGAGGGCTCCATATCTATTGAATTGTTTGTTTATGCTCTAAACAGCAAGCTATTTATCTTTTTTTGCCACAAATCAAATTATCCCATAAAAGGCCAATAAATACTACCAGGTATATATTTCTTTTCAATAAAGTGTATGGTTAAATTCAGTAAAATGATGCAATTTTGGGTGTTTGATAATGCAGTTGTAGGCTACTTTAGCAATAGGTCACTCTGTTTATTTTTATTACACCAGATATGACGCCTTGATACTGATTTGAATATATAAATCCTTGTTGATGGCGCATGTTATTGATTAACTACCATTCCCTCAAAGCTTTCCAACACTGTGGCATGAAATCTAATAATACTCAAAGAGGCCGAGTAGCGCATTAAGGAAATATCAATTCAGATATTTATGCCTCCCTTCAACAAAGTGGGGGTATATTGCTTTGCTAATGTCGGTCGGTCGGTCCGTTGGTCGGTAGACCTTACCTTGTCCGGATGATAACTAGACACAGAATTGACCTAGGTTTGTCAAATTTGGCACAGACATGCGTCTCAGAGTGTAGATGATCCCTATTGATTTTGAGATCAATCGGTCAAAGGTCAAGGTCACAGTGACCGTCAACATGTTGATATATAGACCAAACCTTGTCCGGATGATAACTAGACACAGAATTGAACTAGGTTTGTCAAATTTGGCACAGA
Organism: Hippopus hippopus; assembly: GCA_946811185.2. NCBI lineage: Eukaryota > Metazoa > Mollusca > Bivalvia > Cardiida > Cardiidae > Hippopus > Hippopus hippopus. The sequence continues at coordinate 31,421,052 of OX328111.1, forward strand.
CATGCGTCTTGGAGTGTAAATGATCCCTATTGATTTTGAGGTCAATCGGTCAAAGGTCAAGGTCACAGTGACCGTCAACATGTTGATATATAGACCAAACCTTGTCCGGACGATAACTAGACACAGAATTGACCTAGGTTTGTCAAATTTGGCACAGACATGCGTCTCGGAGTGTAGATGAACCCTATTGATTTTGAGGTCAATCGGTCAAAGGTCAAGGTCACAGTGACCGTCAACATGTTGATATATAGACCAAACCTTGTCCGCATGATAACTAGACACAGAATTGATCTAGGTTCGTCAAATTTGGCACAGACATTTGTCTTGGAGTGCAGATGATCCCTATCAATTTTTAGATTAATCCATCAAAGGTCAAGGTCACAGTGACCTTCAACTTAATGATATATAGACCAAACCTTGTCCAGATGATAACTATACACAGAAATGACCTAGGTCCTTCAATTTCTGTACAGATATTCATCTTGGAGTATAAATGATCGCTATTGATTTTAAGATTAATCCGTGAAAGGTCAAGGTCACAGTGACCACCAGATGATTCAGGGCCCGCGCTGCCGTTCGCCACTTGAGCCATTTGCTCAAAAAAAATTAAAGTGTCTCAAAAATCATCATTTGTGGCTCCAACATTTTATTCGTGTATTATCGGGGACGTAGTAAGCATTGAAGTCGACTGGGAAAAAGCGGAAGTCGAACACACGTGCCGAAAAGAAAATCGATAACCCAGTCTGTGTATCAGTGACTGTTTACAATCTTGTATGTATACACACAGTGGTGTGTATAATTATGCGAACTGTTGACAGATTATCACGTTTAACAATTGAAGTGGGCTATAAATCGATATTTCCCAATCAATTCTTTTGATATCAGTTTATGAACTGTGCCACTTCCTGTATCAAAGTGGCAGTAGGGGGGCATGACTGTTTTTACAAACAGACATCTTGTTTTTTCTAAATCTTATCTTTCTTCTTTACTTATGATTTTCCAGCTTTAATTCAGTAAGCCGTTTTTGAGTTTGTTGAGGGTATGAAAGTCTGAATAGTTGGTTCTAATTTGGGGGAGTCAAAAATCTTGTCCTCTGGTAAGAAGTTCAAGAAGAAGGCACAAAAATTTCATATTGCATACATGTGTAAGTAGCAATTTATTGTACTCTGATCAAATTTGCTCATGATTGCTGAAACTGATTGACAACTGTAGACCTTAACAATGTGTTTTTACAGAAATATCATTATATATCATCATCCTATTTTGTATAGTTTTTAGCTCACCTGAGCACAAAGTGCTCATGGTGAGCTTTTGTGATCGTGCTGTGTCCGGCGTCAACTTTTACCTTGTGTAGGCTCTAGAGGCCACATTTTCAGTCCGATACTCATGAAACTTGGTCAGAATGTTTGTCTTGATGATTTCGCGGAGGAGTTCGAAAATGGGTCATGTTGGGTCAAAAACTAGGTCACTAGGTCAAATCTTAGAAAAACCTTGTGTACGCTCTAGAGGCCACATTCTCAGTCCAAAACTCATGAAACTTGGTCAGAATGTTTGCCTTGATGATATCTCAGACGAGTTTGAAAATGGGTCCCGTTGGGTCAAAAAACTAGGTCATTAGGTCAAATATTAGAAAAACTTTGTGTACGCTCTAGAGGCCACATTTTCAGTCCGATACTCATGAAAGTTGGTCAGAATGTTTGTCTTGATGATATCTCGGACGAGTTTGAAAATGGGTCATGTCAGGTCAAAAACTAGGTCACCTTGTCAAATCTTAGAGAAACCTTGTGTAAGCTCTAGAGGCCATATTTTCAGTCCGATACTCCTGAAAATTGGTCAGAATGTTTCTCTTGATGATATCTCAGACGAGTTTGAAAATGGGCCATGTCAGATCAAAAACTAGGTCACCAGGTCAAATCTTAGAAAAACCTTGTGTATGCTCTAGAGGCCACATTTTCAGTCCAATACTCTTGAAAGTTGGTCAGAATGTTTGTCTTGATGATATCTCGGATGAGTTTAAAAACAGGTCATGTTGGGTCAAAAACTAGGTCACTAGGTCAAATCTTAAAAAAACCTTGTGTATGCTCCAGAAGCCACATTTTCAGTCCAATACTCATGAAAGTTGGTCAGAATGTTTGTCTTGATGATATCGCAAATGAGTTTGAAAGTGGGCCATGTGGGGTCAAAAACTAGGTCACTAGATCAAATCTTTGAAAAACCTTGTGTACGCTCCAGAAGCCACTTTTTCAGTCCAATACTCTTTAAAGTTGGTCAGAATGTTTGTCATGATGATAGCTTGGATGAGGTTGAAAATGGGTCATGTCAGGTCAAAAACTAGGTCACCAGGTCAAATCTTAGAAAAACCTTACATGTATACAGTCGAACCTCGTTTATCCGGGCACTTCTGTTGCCTACGAATGTTTCCGGATAAGCCGTATTTCCGGACCAGTGAACTCGGATCGCCACAACTTCCATATTGATAAGGGACACTGTGCATCGTAGGAATTACAATAGCGTATGATTTACACAAGCACTTGTCTGTATTGTTCCTACAATTGTTCAGATATATAATAGAATAAAATGTCATAAATTTGCATTTTGCTTTTTTTTGTTTTTTAATGTGTTTTTGTACACGAATTTCCCCTTATACCTTATTGCATACACATGTACATGTATACCTTTTGTACAAATGGGTGAGCTTGTAAAGCTCAGCACATTATGACTTTTAAAAACGCCACGAAAAAGGGGGGCGAAACACAAGTACAACTGTTTTGTTTTTTTTACAGTATTACTGTTGATTTTTCAATTTCTCGAGACTTATATGGATTGTGTGTCCGAAATGATAAGGGTAATATCCGACAAAATTTCGTTCTATTTTTACAACCGGTGACAGGATCATAACTGTAGCTGATCAACAGATTCGGCGTGTTTTCAGTTTTGAAATAATCTACACGTTTTAAGTATTTTCTTACCACTTTTTGCCCACAAGAAGTTGCTTTCCGATACGAGTTAAGTCATAGTTCAGCTGTGGATGGTGTAGATCCAAGATCAGACAGCACGTTCTGCTTAGTCTGATGTCTATCCACACCGTCCGCCATCTTGCAATCGGCAGAGTCATTTTCAATAACCAAAAATGTAAAAGAAGCTATCTGTCAACGATTTCACATCTGTTGCGGGTACAAAAGTGTTAACCCTTTACCACACAATGTCAAGTTTTAAAGACCCTGAGGAAAAGGCCTTTCAAAAACATTGTTGGAAAAGGAGAAAGTGATGGTAACCAGCATTTTCTCCTTTTCCAATAATGTTTTCTATGCAATTAAAGACCAAGTTTGTCATTTTAACTACATTTAAATTATCTTCCGCAAATACTTTACATTTAGGCCAGTCATTTCTCTTTTTGTCATGTGGTAAAGAGTTAAATTAGGATCTTGGGTCTGATGTAATGCGCAAATCATTCGAAGCGAGAGGGTTGTAGTGCAAGCTTTTGTTGTACATATTTACAACTGTTTTGCTCCAAGAAATTTACACCCTGCTACAAGCAGACTGCCAGTCAATACAAAATGACCACAGAACAAGCTAATATCATGCCTGCTTTACATTAGCTGCTAATGCTTTTTTGCATTTAGTAAAGGTTGTTACTTGAACACCTGGGCGGTCATGTCACGTGTTTTGTGTAGTTGGGAGAAAAAAAAGTTTGGCTGTTTTCATATAAAAATCGCTCGCAGCCAAAACAAAAAAAATGCATACGATAATTAATGCTTTGGTGTTAAATATAAATGGATTACTGATAAATAAAAAAAAGGAATAGATCTACGAGGTTCTGTATTTTTTATTTTTATTTAAGATCTATTTTTCTAAGAGGGAGTACACAGTTACGACTTAAGCCATTTCCTTCATAGTCACAGTTTCACACTTCTGCAGAAGGTGACCTTTAAAAACATTACGAGAAATCGCTTGTATAGCATCAAAAAGCCAGAACAGATTAGGCCCTTCAAGAACCTTTCAAATCATAAGTTGCTTATATGCGGCCTGTGTAGATCAAGATCAGTCTGTAGACAGAATGTTTGGTCTGATCTTTGATCTGAAAAGGTATTGATAATCTGTCAAACTGACACTTAAGGATGGCACATGTATGTCTATTAACACTTTTCCCAAACCAGATCTAATTAAGATGTTTGTTTTCAAATGTGTGAAAACCATCTGAAATAAATTGATACTAGATTGATACTCATGTTATTAATGCATACTATGGACCAGTCCAAAATCATGTACTGGGGAAATTGTGTGATACACAGTCAGGCCACTTCCGGTTTATCTGATAAGACTTACATTGTTTTTTAACCCTTCGTTCCCCATTTTTGCGTTCCGGTTCTGGAATGCGGATTTCCGTAATAAAAAGTAAAATTTGTACAGAAAATATTCGTTCCCTGATGTTTCTTTCCGGATCTTGAGATTTCCGGAAATTTGGAGCCCGGATTAACGCGGCTTGACTGTATAAGCTCTAGAGGCCACATTTTCAGTCCAATAATCTTGAAATTTGGTCAGAATGTTTGTCTTGATAATTTCTTACACTAGTATTAAATTGGGTCATGTTGGATAAAAAACTAGGTTACAAGGTCAAATCTTGGAAAAACCTTTTGTATTATAATTACAGTCCAATATTCTTTAAACTTTTGTTAGAATGTTTGTCTTGATGATACCTTGCATGAATTTGAAAATGGGTCACGTGGAATAAAAACTAGGTCACCAAGTTTCATCCTTGAAAAACCGTGTGTACGCTCTAGAGGCCACATATTCAGTCCAATAATCTTGAAATTTGCTTTGAATGTTTGTCTTGATAATATCTTAGACTAGTATGAATATGGGTCATGTTGGATAAAAAACTAGGTCACTAGGTCAAATCTCAGAAAAACCTTTTATACACCCTACAGGCCACATTTTCTCTCAAATACTCATGAAAGTTTGTCAGAATGTATGTCTGGATAATTTCTACATGTCAAGTAGCCCGCTGAGACAAATTCTAGAAAAAGCTTGTGTGCACTCTAGAGGCCATATTTGTAAGCCCAATACTAATGAGTGTTTGTCAGAGTGTTTGTCTTAATATCTCTGAAGAGATTGGAAATGGGTCATGTTTGATCAAAAGGCTCAGGTGAGTGACTTCAGGGCCAACATGGCCCTCTTGTTTAAGTTTTACTCATCAACAAATCAACAACTGAAGTATTCTATATATTTGTCAAATAACTTTCACTTATAAATCTTGGCTTGTTTTCCAGTCCTATGTGTGTTTACAGTCCTAAATATAATACTAGCAGAAAAAAAAACATCAAACTGTTGGATCAAATTAATACTCTAATAAGTAGTAAAATAACAGCTGCTGCACAGCACACTTGGTAGAACAACTTTGACTCCCATTGCCCTTGCTTACTCTACTAATTACTTACAAATTATATATGTATTACATGTGATAAAAAAAAATAATTTTCGCTACATCAAATCATAGCTTAAAACTGTTCAACAAATCCGCTTTTCAGGACTTTCAGTCCTTTGATTTCAAATCTTTGCTTGTTTCATTTATTTCTTTACCACACAAGCAAAACGTAGACTTGTCCAAATTGTAAGTTTTTGCTGACAACAATTTATGTGTGGTTGAATTGATGGAATCTGTATTTTATAAGGTAGAATTAAAACATTGTGGGAAAAGGAGAAAATGCTGGTTACCAGCATTTCCTACCTTTTCCACAATGTTTTCAGAAGGGGTCTTCATCAAGGTCATGAAAACACGGGATTGTTGGGGAAAGGCAAAAATACAAAACAACAGAATTTGACTTATTGAATGGTGTTTTATGCCTCTTTCAACATTATTTCAGTCATATCACAGCAACAGTTCACATATTCATGTGTTTCGTGGATTTTACCAGTACTAGGCTAGAGCTCTGAAGTGTCTTGCCCAAGGACACTCCCACGAAAGTCCCAGTGGATCTAGTGCTGCTCGAACCCAGGGCCTCCAGGTAACGAGTCCCACACTTTACCACCAAGCCACGCAGGACCCCGACTGGTCCAGAGTGGAAGATTTTCCAGATGAATAATATCACTCAAATGATGGAATTTGTCTGCGATAAGATAAAAAAAAAACAGCAGGAAAAGGAAATAATGTTGGTAACTAGCATTTTTTTCTTTTACCACAATGTTTTCAAAGGTTTTTTCCCAGGGTCTTTAAAACACAGGATTGTTTGTTGGCGGGGTTAACCCTTCACCACACCATCCCGAGCTTTAACAACCCGAAAAAGAAGCCTTTTGGAAACATTGTGGGAAAAGGAGAAAATGCTGGTAACCCTTTTCCCACAATGTTTTCTACCTTTCTCAGGACATGTTTTAATTTTTCAGTCATACTGATTTTGTCATTTGCAAATGCTTTCAATTTGCAATGACTTAAAATTTTGTCTGTCTGTTGGTAAAGAGTTATAGGACAATTTAGACTATTTTTCTTTCCAAATTGTTGTTTTGGAAAGAATATCTGTGAAAAAAAAAAACAGTTTATGTTTAAGATTACAATGCATAGTCTATTTAGCCTGATCTTAATCTACCTGTATAGCTTTTAACTTACCATGTAGACGTACTGCTACTTGTAGATTTTTCTCATTATGGCCCTAGGCAAAGCGTCTGTCATCTTTTTCAAGTATTACCACTTCAAAGTCATGGGATCTTAAATTGAAAACAAAAAAAAAAACAACCTCTGGTTCCTTTTTTCTATGGGGGTGGGGATTGGGGTGGGCTGGTTGTAGGAAAAAGTTGTTTCCTGTAACTTTATTTTGCTTTTTTTGTTTCTTTTCTGATTTATACACTTTAGATTGTTTTTAATCAATATGACTATTCTTGGTTAAACTGTATTTCTATGGTAAGTAAATCTTAACTTATGTGACTCACAATTCAATTTTTCTTGCTCAAACCTGTGTTTGTAAGTGAGAAATGACCTGCTGCTGTAGAAAGCTGACTGTATGCATTCTCAGTTAGAACATTTTATTTTTGTACTGTTAATGCATCTTTACTCATTTTTATCTTCAAGCTTGAGGTAGTTTTTAATATTCATTAAATCAATTTTTCTTTCTGATAAAAGGTTTTAAGATTTTTAGAATGGTCCAAATTGAAAGCAATTGCAGATGACAAAAATAAATGGCGCTCAAATAAGAAAGTTTGTCTTTGACTGTGAAGAAAACATTGTGGAAAAAGGATAAAATGCTGGTAACCAGCATTTTTTCCTTTTACCTCAGTGTTTTCAAGTCTTATTTCTAACAGTAATTAAAACACAGAATTGTATATTATAAAGAGTTAATAAACCACACCCTTATTTGTTTCTTTTTTTTTTGTTTTGTTTTTCAATTTGATTTCATCTTAATATGAATATGTACATGTAATCTTGATTTCTTTGCTCTTGCAAAGGAATCAATTTTAAACTTACTATTCAAAAGACTTTCTTGCTTGCATGTGTTTGTGACCTGCTGCTGTTGAAATCTTTATGCATATCTAACTTGTTAATCACACTTTTGTACTGTAACTTTATATTTATTCCTTTATGTTTTCTTGAAACATGGAGTAAACTCTGTTTCTTATATGTCAATATTTCTATTTTTCAATCAAAGATTCCTCAGTAAGAAAGTACTGAACATTTTAGGTTTATTATCTGTATCCTATTTCATGACTGTTGATCAACAATTTAGATATTCTTTGGTTTGTAAGTTTGTATCTAAGGTAACCTCTCCTGATGTTTCCTTTGCATTTTACAAATGTGTATGTTTTAGTTCAAGCTGAAAATTGTTTATGTATGCAAATTCCTGTCATTACCTAAAAAAAAAAAAGGATTATGGATAATGCTTGCTTCCGATACTTTCTGCAATACTTTTGCCAGGGACAGGGGGTATCAGAAACAAACATATTCCAATTGAAAACCTCTAAAGAAAAAAAGACAATAATGATTTTTTCAGTACTACATGTACAACTTTGCCTATAAATAATTCAAGTACACTGCACAGATGTGATTATTTGTTAAACCTACAGAAAAACAACTTGTATAAATAGAAAATGAACATTAAGGTTTACTCTAATGGTAATGGTGAGTAAAATCATATTCCTATATATATAAATGCTTTCTAGTCATGTTTCTTTAATTTTTATTTTTTTTTTTACTTCTCATGTTATTTTATATCATTCCTTTTCAAGTTTTTCATTTTTCACAAGTTTTTTTTAATAAGATGTTTTGCATTATTATTATTACCTTCTTTTTTGGTCATTTATACTAATATATATTTTTTTTTCTAGTTTAGTTTTGTGTGTGTTTATTCTTTTCTGTATTTAGATATTCCTTTTTTTCTATTTTTTTTTTTTGTGGTTCAGTGTTTTTGTTTTATGATAATTATAATATTCCTATATTTTCCTGTATTCCTATCTTTTGTTTTGGTTCATTTGTGTAAATGTCCCTATTTGGTGTGGAAAACCATTAGCTCAGACACATAGGGGATGGGACACTGATCACTTACATACTTACAGATGAGACAGATCTGTTTCGCTTTGTGTGTTTTTGCTATTTTAAAAATCTGTTTTCATTGAAGTATCCAGATAAATTATCAGTGTTCATGATCCTCTATGACCAATACTCCATTAATCAATCCCTCAAATCTCCATAGGATGAATGGAAATAACTACCCATGATTTGCCCATTACATAGTTGATATTGAAAGTTGTAAATATATTATTCACAAGATATTTATTGAAGTGTGCTTGAATTATGCTTTTACTGGTATGCGAAAATTGTTGACACATTAAATGCGTAGTGTACTGGGATCATCTAAGCTAGAAGTTCATTAGTTATTAAGAAATGTTCCAACGATTAACAAGTGTTCCTAGGCTTGCCAAAATTGTTGAAACCAAGACAAAACGTCATTATCCTCATTTTTGCATTTGAACTTTGAAATAATCTAGCAAAACTTAAAAATTGTGATGTCTTTGTTTTCTAAATGACACTTTGAAACATGACTGGAAATATAGTATGTGACAAGTTTCTTTAACAATTAGGTCTATATGAACTTCGACTTGGATGGTAAATTTCTTGGCTGGTAAAGTGTTTGGAACCAGCCTAGCATTTATGATCTGAACCATTGCAAATTTAAAGTAGATGTTTTCCTTTACTGTTTTGATTTAACAGAAAAAAATAGTAATTTAAACATCATAAATGTAATGTATTGCTGTTGTCTATTTGTTTTTTTTATCTTAAATAACCTTTATGCAAATACTTTGTAAGAAAAGCCCCTAAAATGAAATAGTAAAAATTTGCATGCATAAGTTGCAACAGCTGTAGCATAAAGTATAATTTAATACATCACATAGAAAAGTTTGTTATAAGGTTTTCATGGTGTGGCTGGTTTTGGTATTCAAGGTATTCCAACAGCTGATCTGTATGTGTTACTACATTGAAATCATTGAAGGCCAGCGAGCTATTGTCATGGGGTTGTGTCCGTCGTCCGTCCGTCCGTTCGTCCGTGCGTGCGTCCGTAAACTTTTTCTTTAAAAAACTTCTCCTCAGAAACTATTGACTGGATTTTTACCAAATTTCACAGGAATGTTCCTTTGGTGGTCCTCTTTCAAATTCCTTCAAATAATTGTGTTCCATGAAGAATTCTGGTTGCCATGGCAACCAAAGTAAAAAACCTTTAAAAATCTTCTCCTCCCAAACCGCTATTTGGATAGCATTATCATTTTGCAGGAATGTTCCTTAGATACAGGTTTACAGAATTCCTTAAAAAAAAAGATCTGTCAAAAAACATGGCTTTTATGGGAGACTCATTTTCCTTTTATGGTATAAAGTAAAATCTTTGAAAAATTTCTTCTCTAAAACTATTCATTGGATTTCATTGTTGTTTTGCAGGTAAGTTCCTATGGTGGTTGTCTACCAAATTGTTTCTTCAGTGAGCTAAAATGCAGGATTGAATGATAATTGTTAAAAACTTCCTTTCGCCATTATAGAAATACCAGGCCTGTGGAGCGATACAGGCGCTCAAGTGCCTCTAGTTATATAGACCTGCCAATGAATCTTTTAAAAGCACCAAGTCTTTGATTTTCCCCAATATCTATTTGATATTGGTTCCCCAGTTTGATCCAAAAATCTTTTTATAGAAAACATCTTTGAAATGTTTTTAAACCAACAGAGATTACATTCACATAGAAAGCATGACTTTACTTCTCAATATATTAACTCTTTACCAAATGACAAAATCTTAGACTTGTCCAAATTGAAAGCAGTGGCAGACGAGAAATCAAATGTGACTCAAACACTGAACTTTTCCCTATAAGGCTAGAAAACCTTGTGGACAAAGGAAAAAATGCTGATTATCAGCATTTTCTCCTTTGTCCACAATAGTTTCAAAATTCTTCCTCTTCAGGGTCGTTAAAACTCAGGAGTATGTGGTAAAGGGTTAAATACACAATACAACCTAACCTAATAATGATAAATATAAAAATACTCTCTTTATTACAAAGGTCAGCAAGAGATGCATTTATAGACAGTCAGATCACATAAAATTGAAACCTACATGTACTATACTGAGGAATAGAAAGGTTTTGCTATTTTAACCCTTTACCACACAACAAAAAATTGTACCATTCCAAATTGAAAGCTTTTTTGGCAGACGATTTCAATATTGCTCAAATGATGTGGTTTTTGTTTGATAGGGTAGAAAAAAATGTGGGAAAAGGAGAAAATGCTGGTTAACAAGATTTTCTCCTTTTTCCTCTATCTTTTCATAAGGCTTCTTCCTGAGGGTTGTTAAAAGTTGGCATTGTGTGGTAAAGGGTTAAATCAAATGTGAAAGAAAGGAAACGAATGAATGAATAAATGAATGAAAAATTTAGGACAATGATAATAAGATAATTTGAAAAAAATAAATATAAGTACATTAATGTAGATCTAATATAAATACATGTTTAAAGATAAATGTACAGTACCATTAAGCCCTACATATCTATTTTATATACCCTTCAAGTGCCAAACAAACTATGTAGACATGGAACAGAGGCCAGAAAAAATGTCATTTTAATGCTGAACTTTACTCATTAGGTAGAGCAGATCTAAGAGCAGGCTACATTATGCAGTCTGATCCTGATCTGCACTAGCCTGAAAAAATCTAAAGTAGTGAGAGGCACTTGACAGGTTAAGATCCTTTTCATTCCAAATTACATGAACCTTATATACATTGACACACACACACAAAAACTGTGTGGTCTTTTAAACCCAGTGCCAAACAATCATAAGTTTTAAAGCCCAAAAGGAAGGCTTTTGCAAACAGTGTGGGAAAAGACGAAAATGCTAGTAACCAGAATTTTCTCCTTTTCCCTCAATGTTTTCCACCCTTTCAAGGGTAGGTCTTATCTTTTGTGCTGTATTAGTGATGGTGTTTGCAAAGGCTTTTGATTTTGAAAAGTCTGCAATTTTGTTGTTTGGTACAGAGATAAGTCTAATATTAAATATGAAAGGCCAAAAATCTATATATTGTCTTCGTCAGTCTAAAGGTAAGATAAATGCATTCACATAACTTGTGAAAATGGATCTTTTTTTTCACTGATAAAATTGTTTTTCAGTGACATGTACTTTGGTTTTGATAAAAGGGCTCAGATAAGGTTAACTTTGCAAATGAAACACAGCTGCTGCCCCTGAATAGACCGACAAACCTTTCTGACTTGCCTTGATCTATCATTGGTGACAGTTTATCTCTATATTTTTGTTTGTTCATGATTAAAAAATCTTGCTGCCCCTGAATAGACTGACAAACCTTTCTGACTTGCCTTGATCCGTCATTGGTGACAGTTTATCTCTATATTTTTGGTTGTTTATGATAAAAAAATCTTGGTCAAAAGACAAATTTTTCCTGGATGCCACCCAGTAATCAACTCTGTCCTGACTACATGTATCTCTCTGCTGTGTTTCCTGGATTCTAACCAGTCCAAGGTAATCATCAATTGGGCAAGGACAACCTTTCTGAGCAATGAAGTATAAAACTAATTTTGTTTCATGTATTCTAATTTGTAACTTATTTTTTCAAAAAAAGATAAGTATACTTAATACAAGCCATTTTCAGAATTTACATGAACAGATTTTACTTACTTATCAAGCTATCATTCAAATTCTGCTTTTTTTTCATGATCAGTCTTATCAAAGTTGGATTTAAGATCCTTAACATCAAAAACTGTGTGAGCTAATGAATTATTTCTTGTTTACCTCTGGATCTAAGATCCTCTACATAAAAAATTGTATGAGATAAAGAATTAATATTTCTAAGATCCTTAGCAACACAGGAATTGCTTGGGACTTGGGTAAAAAGAAATGCAGTGTTCATTTCAGAACAAGTTTCTGTACAAAAATCAATGCAACAAGAAGTTAATGGTTGGCTGGGTGGGCCACAAAAAGGACAATCAGGTGCAGTAACAATTACTTGCCTGTTGATCACCAGTTTCTCTAAAATTAAATTTTTGCAGTATTTGGTCAATATTGAAAGTATGATTTTTATTCACTCATATTTACAAATCTTTAATTTTGATTGAAACTGTCTTTCCATGTTTTGGTTAGTTTCCTTAAAAGTATTTTACCTCAATTAGCTTGGCCCATACAAAAATGATTTAGGAGCCAAGAGCCCACCTCAGACAAAAACTAAAATGAACCCTGCAAAAAAAGATCTTTACCAAATGATAAATTGGATTTGTCTACTTGGAAACATTGCAGATGACATATTACATGTGGCTCAAATGCTGCAAATTATCTTTGTAGGTAGCAAAACACTGTGAATAAAGAAAAAAATGTTGTTCCTCTTATTCTCACAATGATTTTAAAAGTCTTAATATTTCTTTAGGATTACAATAAATCAAGATCATTTGGTAAAGGGTTAAACAAGGCATTTAATAATAGATCAGAAAAACACACTAAGAGTAGTAAGAAATTACATGCACTTTCATTTTTAGGAGTTAAAATCCTCAACATATAATAAGGTACCGGTATGCTGACAATACCTTGGTGGCTATTACAAATCCCTTTGGTTTACTAACTCTCAAACATGTTTTTAACTTAATGTGTCTTACAGACACACATCATGTTAGGATACCTCAAAATGTATCAAACCTATCAATTTCATAGACATGGTGCTGATTTAAAAGATTCATCTGTTGTAAACTTATATGTCTTCTGTTACCTGTCAAGCAATGAAATACTTTGAATACATTGGCCACAAACTTAAAACTTTAAAAACTTGGACACAGTTCTTCTACAAGAGTCTATTCTGCTCTACTCGGTAACTCAAAAGCCATTGATGAACATTGTATTAGCCAAAACTTTAAGACATTTGAGCAAAATAATAGGAAGAGTCAAAACTATAATTTAAGGAGTCATGCCCCAATATAAATGCTTTCATGCAAATTCTTGACACATTACATCCTTATTATTTGTATGCAGCTGTTAAACACTGAATGAAAATTGGTGCTAAGTCACTATTATTTTGAGGACAATAATCATGTAATTCATAATTAATAAAATAGATGTTCTTTAGTCAATAGAAGGCCACTTGTTCACTAGCAGTTGGTCCATACTGTCACTTGGGTTAAGAAACATGTCCTTTACTGATCTGTTTCTCGCAGAAAATCTAAATCATATTCATGAGTATACCTGACTGTAATTGGTCTAGATCTAATCATTTCTACATAAAGTGACAATTAAGTATTTGTGATTCATAAAAATCAACAAAGTTTAGCCTCAATAATCTATGTAAAATCATAAATGATGCAGTAATGTGTGTGATGTAGTAACTGCTAAATTATTGTGGTTGTGCCATCCACATTACCCTACTTTTAGATGAATTCTTAGACAATCACGTGTAAAAACATATATATTTAGTACAAAGACAACCACTTTGGAGTTTTAATATGCAATATAGTGAGACCTATAAATAACTGTTGACTGATCTACCAATCTACATGATAAATGTAATGTGACTTATCTATGATAGTGTCAGATGATTGATAGTTAATTTCCTACTTTATTGAAGCGTCTTTGCAAATAATGCTAGTCATATTGACATTAATTTTATATGCAGTGAGTTTTTTTGGTGGTTGGGTTGTAGCAAGAAGGGGGTGGTCAAGGAGCATCATCAAGTTTTCACAAGAAGTAGATCTACTTAGTCTTAGAACCATAAAGGGTGTTACAGGATATAAGAGACATAATATAAGAATATGCATGAACTGATGTCATGATGGTCAGAATATATCTGGAACTGCTTTAAGATGGTTTGTCTTAGAGACTGATAATGTATGTTTCATCAACATGGCAATCTAAAGGTTTAGCAAGACAATATTTGTTGGCCATTTTGGGTTTTTTGGTTAAGTATTAATCTGTATTGATTTATTTAGTATAACTGAAATTATTTAAAAAAAACAAAACACTGGCACACACACACACACACACACACACACACAACACACAAAATATGTAGGTCTGTCGACAGAGTAAGATTAACATTCATGATACTGTTTTCTTTTTCATTTATTAGTGGCTGACTCCAGGGGATGGCCTCATAAATTAAGGCTTGTAATTTGAAGGTAGAGTGTGGCATCTTAGTGAAATGGCACAGTTTGAGTGCATCTCATTTTTTTTTTTTTCAAACTTTCTAAGTTTGCTACCCTTCAACAGTATATGGCAACCATATTGTCTTATACGCTTGACACCATGGCGGACAATCAGTTTAGAACTGCCAGGTTATATTTAAATTCTGATTTTTAGGCAGGTAGAAGTACATGTATATCAAAGTCATACCTCAATGTCTCAAATTATAAATATTGTATTCCAGAATTTTAGAAATTGTTGATAAGTTATCCATCATTACATGGACAGATTTTTTATAATTTTATATGTGCTCAAATTGACTTTTAAATTACCTCATGTAAAGTGATTCTTACCTCAACAAAGTCCAAATCTAGTAATATTGTAAATCTACAAAGAAAAAAAATAAACTCCAAGTTTTGTATAGTCATTAACAAATAATGTAAAAAAATTCTATTTCTTTGTAAGTGTATATTTTTAACCCTTTATCCCATATTCAGTTTTAATGACCCTGAGGAAAAGACGTTTGAAAACATTGACGGAAAAGGAGAAAATGCTGATAACCAGCATTTTCTCTTTAACTATGTTTTCTAGTCCTTCAAAAACAAGTTTCATCATTTGAGTCGCATTAAATTTTTCATCTTGAAAGGCTTGCAATTTGGACTGTTAAGTAATGTTGTCTTCTGGTAAAGGGTAATAAAACCTGGCAGGGTTGCTCAGTGGTTAGCCTATCTAACTCGTGACCTGGAGGTTGCAGGTTCGATACCCGGTTGCAACAAACTTTCTTTCCGGCGAATTTTCGCCCCTCACCTCTGATGCATGCGAGAAAAGTAGTCAGTGGCTTTGTGTCAGTATCGGTGTGGGAAAGCCAGGAAACACATGGGTGTGTCACTGACCGCCATGATATGACCTAAGCTGTTAAAATGGCGTTAACTCTTTACCAAACGACAAAATTTTACACTTGTCCAAAATGAAAGCATTTGCAGACGACAAAATAAATGTGACTCAAAAATTGAAACTTGACTTTAGAAGAGTAGAAAACATTGTGGGAAAAGGAGAAAATGCTGGGTACCAGCATTTTCTCCTTTTCCCACAATGTTTTCAGAAGGCTTCTTCATTTGGGTCGTAAAAACCAGGGATTGTTTGGTAAAGGGTTAAACTCCAATACAAATTAAAGGGTAATAACTACACTAATATTAATTATGTTATCCTTTTACCACACAATCCCGAGTTTTAATGACCCTGAGGAAGAAGTCATTTGAAAACATTATGGGAAAAGGAGGAAATGCTAGTTACCAGCATTTTCTTCTTTTCCCACAATGTTTTCTACCCTGTCAAAGACAGCAGTCATCTTTTGAGCTATATTTTTGTTGTTGTTGTTGTCTGCAAATGATTTCAATTTGGTCAAGACCAAAATTTCGTCCTTTGGTAAAGAGTTCATCATTTCAAAAATACTCTTTGACTTGCCTCAGTATACTGTAATTGGAATTTTTCTACCCTAAAATTTTTAATTCACTGTTGAAAATAGGCTAGAGAAAATTTCTGCAAATATTCCCATACTTGAATGATTCTGACAAAGACGCCTTTCAAAAACATTTTGAAAAAAACAGAACGCTGCAACTAGAATTTGCTGCTTTTTCCACGAAATTTTCTACCTTGGATTTGCACTACTTAAGACGCCGGCGATAATTTGCGAGAAAATAAAACAATGCTAGATATAGATCTACAGATACTTTGATTATTCATGAAAAATACCTACAAATTTCGAATAAATAAGACACTTACTTCATTTTTTCCGGATCGAACTGTCTGGGTCTCTCTGCGAAACACCGTACTGCCCACTCAAACGTTGACTACTCACTGAGCGATCTCGTGCGCGGTTGATTAATCACATGATCGGGGTCAGCCTAAAAACCAACCAGAATAGACGGGAACAGAAGCCTTTATTGACCCTCAATCGCCTTCACAACTAAAGCCGCCTAAATGCGGCCACTAAAGATTGATATCAGACTGAAAAAAAGCATTCTGATCTTTTATCTACACTGTCCGTTTTGTTGAGATAATCTGGCCAAGAGCAACCTTAAACTTGCAATTATTTAGGCCTTATTTCTAGACTGGCATTGTCTTTTCTCAAGGTTTATTCGGAGCTCTCGGGTAAACAACAAGTCACTTATTTATAGATGAACTTGAAATTGTACCAATAACATGTCTTTGGATTTCTAGATTCAGTCCTTTTTTTACTTTTGTTTGTACATAAATGGCGAGCATCACACGAAAAGGGGCATTCGGACATTTGCGTAAACTGTTATCTCGGATCTGCCTGCGCAGTCCACGCTGGCTAATCCGAGACGACACTTTACGACTACCGGTACATTAGAATTTGTTCTTCAGTAGACGTGCAAAAAAAGAAAATTACATAAAAGCGGAAAGTGTCGTTTCGGATTAGTCTGCGTGTACTGCAGGCTGATACGAGACGACACTTTACGCAAATGTCCGAATGCCCCCTCTCCGCGTGTTTTAGGCCACATAGGAATTTATCCACTCCAAAGTTTACAATTGTGCTCACCATTGACCGATAGGACACGTGAGAGGGCTTGTTTCTTCGTAGGTTGATAAACATTTTTTTCTTGATATTTTCTATATAATATAGTTTGGGAGAAAAAAATCGTTTTTTTTATAAACGATTTCGCTCTTTTTTCATCCCTTTACTTCGTCATTATACGATGCCCTTTATTTGCAAGATGGCACAGCTAGTTTTTCAATACAGCAGTATTTAGAACGGTTTGTGAATGCAGTCCCTGATGCAAGTCACTGGCAATCAGGTCTTACCAGGGATCGTATATGTTATATACGATCCCTGGTCTTACAGATCAAGTTGGAAACATGGTCATTTAAAGGTAAAAATTATATCAATATATGAATTCCATCTAAAAGAAACTAAATTTGAATCGTTTAGTAAAGAGTAAACATCTATGGCTTCATATGAAAGGAAACTTTTTTTTTCGGCTGTAAAGAATTCCTTAATATTGAAAAGTGCAGGCAGTTTCCGGTCAGACAGGCCAGGGATCAGGAAAAAAAAAAAAACCTTCTACTTTATCTTCTTCTTTCGTTTTGGCCTTTTAGTCGTTCACAACTTTCAGTTATTGCTACTTTGTATCCGACACTTTCTTTCTTTCTTTCTTTCTTTCAAACGCTCAGACGTTCGTTCGTTTGTTCGTTCGTTCAAAACTAGGAAGATTGCTTGGTAAAAGCTGTAAATGGATTAATTCAAGGCTGTTAAACACTACCAGGTATCGGAGAAGATCAATAGGCCTACCAGAGTACCATCAGTACTCAGGGATCTTTTGCGGACAGTTTAGATCAAAATCAGACTGCACAGAACGTTAAAACTCGGGAGTGTATGGTAAAGGATTAAACCGGTACTCCAAAAGCTTCGAATTTCCTGCTGAATTCAGCAACCTGGTGATATTTCGGTATCAAGAATTTAAGAAAAAAATCGATTTATAGAGTCGATCAGATCCAAGATCAGTCTGCTTGTTTTGTGCAGCCTGTTATTAATCCACACTGTCAGCATAATTGAATTTGGACGGATTAGGTTTCAAGATTAGACTGCTTTTTGCGAAGTTTATTACTGGTCTACATTGTCAGCTAGAAGTGCACTTAGTCGCACAAACGGCCGAACAGCAAGGATCAGATTAATCTAAGAGCATCAAAACTTAACCCTTAAACCGGAGAATGAATGAAGTATGAACCCTCAAACAAAGCCCAAATATAGCAATGTTTTTTCCAAAGAAAAATCTCGCAGTATCTGATGGTGTAAGCCTGAGATTATGTGTAGTCTGATGAGGGTGCACATTCTGTGCTGTCTGATACTGATCTACAGAGGCTACAATGGCTTTTAGCAGACAAAGAGTTAAGGTGGAAACCCGAAAACAAAAAGTCGGCCTAGGCAAGGATTGTAAATTTAAAGCAGGGCAACTGTTATCCTGTTACGTAATGTTACGTCATTCTTATCTTTTACAGCTGCGGACTATCGATTATGAACAGATTATACGCGGTTTATGTTTGCCAAACTCCGGAAAATCCCGAACCTTTACGTATAATATCGGTTATTTTCATCGATTTGTTGATATGCGCGATTTGTTGATATGCGAGACTGCTGATAAAGCATGTCCGTGAAAGTTGGCTATGTGTTACTAACCAGCATTTAAACCCTTTCTTCAATGTTTTCAAAAGCCTTCTATATGATGTGACAGGTCAAGGACCGGTTTGAAAATGGCAAGGAAACATGAATTTATAAACTGTCGCCAGAAAAATACTTTTGATACGGCATTAATATCTAAGAATGGAAAAAATGGCTGAAGAATGGAAAAAATAGCAAACGTACATTTTCTAATTTCAAATCTTAATCTTAGTAATTGTAAATCCATTGGAATAATCTCATAAAAATCAAATTCTAGTCTTTTATTAGATCTATAATATACACAATAAAAAATCTAAGGGATTCAGTCATGATCAAACAACCCAGGTAAAAATTCGAGTTCATAATCATATGGATACATGTTTATCATAAACATAGCAGGGGGTCCGTTTGTCAATATAACATTACGTAACACAGCGGCTTATCTTACAGTTAGACTCGGCCATCATCGGCAAAATAATGCACAATCCGAGCGATTACGGAAAAAGAAAAAAAATGGGATAGGGGCATTAAAAAACTATAAAAAGGACCAAAAGTTTATTTTTTTAAATGACTCAAACTTATACCAATTTAAAGAGCAATGAATAAGCTTTATGACCTCACTTGAGATGATTTTGACTTTTCAACAAAAAGAGAGGAAATTCAACAAATATGTCAGTTTTTATCTTCGGAAAAAGGATTTTTCCTCTTTATTCTATGTAAACCATACCTATAATTCTAAAGTTAAAAAAGGACCAAAAGTTTAATTTTCGAAATTTATAAAACTAAGTTCATTTGAAAGAGAATAAATTGAATTTTCTTAGCTCACTTGAGATAATTTTCGATTCTGAAAATTGATGAAGTTATAAGCGTTTATCTACCAAGGCCCTTCATAATTCTATGTTAAAAAATACAGGTAGAATGGGCTAATATCGATTTTTCAATGTCCGCGAAAGTTGGCTATGGGAAAATCGAATGCTCAGAGTACTGGACAATTTAGATCAAGATCAGACTGCATGTTCTGCAAACTCGCCCTGTGTCCCGCTTAGCTGCCTAAGAGTGAAATAGCACTCTAGATTCGGAGTGCGTACTTGATTTTGAACTCCTGGTACCGCACCTTGCATACTATTTAGAAGAATGCTCAGTCTGCCAGTCAAGTGGATAACCTAAACTTGGGGACAAAAGTGACACAGCGGATTTTATTAACACAAGTTAAGGCCGCTAAGCGCGACTCAACGACTTTTTGCGGACAGCATAGATCAAGATCAGACTGCACAGAACGTGCAGTCTGATCTTGGATCTACACTGTCCGCCAAAGAGATTTTTTTCACCCCTCAAAAAAAACCTTTGAGATAGCAACATTTAGGATTTTACTATCGGCTAGAATATCTAGACTACCCATGTTTTATCTGGAGTTTCTTTAAAATGAGAGCGCGTAGATCGCAAAAGTCAGATTATTTGTTGAGCTCTTTCCTTTTCCATCATATCTACTTTCCTACACGTCCATCGTTGAAACAGTGATCGGTGTAGAAAGAGGAATGAATTCTGTCGCAATGACTAAACCTATCATCAATCCCTAGATAGATAGAAATTTGCTGAGTTATCGGATAGATATTCAGCTTATGGTAGAAATACCCCAGAGTTTTGGATCTATCAACAAGCTTCTATAACATTTGAATAGATCTAAATATACTTGAGCCATGTTGCGGTAAAAGAGGGTTTAATGCATCTTCGTGATGCATGATACCAAGCAAGTCACCACATAATTACATAGATCTAGATCCATATAGAGCTCTAGGCCTAGAGGTCTAATCCATTTTGTAAGATAACTTACTGAATCACGAGTACATAAAATTTATCAAAGATCTAGCATACTGCAGTAGAGTTTTGATCCAGATCAGCTTGTGCGGAGTGTACAGACCTGGGTTGATATTTTTTTTTGCAGATGCATTAAGCTCCCTTTTCACAGATCATAAATCCTACTTTCTCTATAAGTGGTAATTTTGAAACAGTCAAGAAACTAGATCTAGATCTAGTTTAGTCATGATTTCTTCGACACAATATTTTCCGCGAAAAAACGGCTCGTGCATGACTTAAAAAAACAGTATGATTAATGACGTCATCATTTGCTAGCATAGATCATTGCGTATATTTATACAAAAATAGACGTTTAATACCCTGAAAGTAAGTAGGAAATCAGATAATCTGTACTCATTAAACTAACGATGATTTTGAAGTAATAATCCGATAGGTAGGTAATTTTTGTCATTTTTGACCAATCAGGTAAATGTGCGAAAGGTTGTGATACGTGTGACGCTGTGCGACCAACCGGAAGACATTCAATTTTTAGTCATCCCTATTTAGATTTAGACTATAACCACAGGAATTTGACATTCTATAATGAAAAAATATGATTAAATAAGAAAAAAATATTCCCCTGTATATAAAGAAACACAAGGAATGCAACGCCTCGATTACCGGCGACAACACAAAAATGCCCTACCCACCCAAAAGCACCAACGAAACGAAGAGCGATCACAATTTCCTTTACCCTAGTAACAGATAACACCAAAATGTACCTACGACATCCAGCGATCCTTAAGTAGACACCTTTTCACCGGAGATATCCGTCATTTTTTACTGCTTTTTTGACAATTACAAGCCATCGAGGAAGCCATTCGCTGACGTCACTACATTATGCCCGCAGTAAATGTTGTGGCTGAGGGGTAAGTGTATTCTCCGGCCCCACTCGAAAAATGAGCCAGAATATTCCCGGCCCCTACGGCCCCCGTGATAGAGTAGAAAAGACTTTGAGGAAAAGCATAAAATGCTGGTAACCATCAGTTTTTCTTTTCCCACTATGTTTTCTAAAGGCTTCTTCTTCATGGTCGTGAAAACCATGGATTGTTTGTTAATTTGTTGATATTTTCATTTCCGTGCTTCACGAAAAATTATCAGTCGAATAAGGCTAATGTCAAAAGAGTTACGTCCCCTGATGGGTTTTTCCCTATTCATACAAGTGAAATATCCTTCTTTAAAAAAAAAATACCGACAAACATTTTTGCTAGTTACCTCAAGAAAAATATGTAGTATCATGCGATGCACATAAATATATTTTAAAACGAAAATAAATATGAAAACGAAAGTAATATTATCTGCGGGCCTTAAAAAATAGTGACGTCAGCGAATGGCTTCCTCGATGGCTTGTAATTGTCAAAAAAGCAGTAAAAAATGACGGATATCTCCGGTGAAAAGGTGTCTACTTAAGGATCGCTGGATGTCGTAGGTACATTTTGGTGTTATCTGTTACTAGGGTAAAGGAAATTGTGATCACTCTTCGTTTCGTTGGTGCTTTTGGGTGGGTAGGGCATTTTTGTGTTGTCGCCGGTAATCGAGGCGTTGCATTCCTTGTGTTTCTTTATATACAGGGGAATATTTTTTTCTTATTTAATCATATTTTTTCATTATAGAATGTCAAATTCCTGTGCTATAACCCAGAACGAAGTCGGATATTTTATTTTTAAAAATCTAGAACGGTGTTACCGCAAAACGAGCTTCGCTCGTTATAAATGGGTAGAAGAGGTAAACGTTTGAATGTTGACTTTTCCAAGAATTTTCAGCGAACGAATGCTTTCAGTTATGACCATACATTTATTTTTTATTTGTGCCTTGCTCTGGCAAAAGGGAGCTTCATGCACCTCTGTGATGCATGATACCAAGCAAGTCGTCATATTATCATTGATTCACAAAATCCGTTTTGTCTAACAACCGACGGAATCACGAGGTAGAATAATTCTTGGATATGAAAAGTATTGACTGGCAAAAGGGTGCTTAATACGCCTATGTGATGCATGATACCAAACAAGTCATCATATCATCATTGATCCACTAAATCCATTTTGTCCAACAATCGAAGGAATCATGAGGTAGACTATTCCTTGGACATGCAAAAAAATGACAGATAGCAAAAAGTTTCGACTCATGTCAGCCTGCGCGTACTGCGCAGGCTGACATGAGTCGATACTTTTTGCAGATGCATTAAACTCCCTTTTCACAGAGCATGGCTCCTATCATTTATTTAATGGTATGCATCAAACCTCTTGATACAGGAATCCCACCGTCTGTCGAGGATCCTGAAGGACCATACCCAACAGTGGTTACCCAGACCAGTGGAAGAAAAGTGTTGGTAGTTCAAGCATACGCCTGGGGGAAATACATGGGAGTGTTAAATGTTACCTTTGATGATAACGGAGAGGTTCAGGATTGGTCCGGTGATCCAGTTCTTTTGGATAGTACAATAAAACAAGGTAGGAAAACAAGTGTATCGAACAGGATCCGTTATCACCAACCATTCTTGGGTACATTCTTAGTCTTGTCTTATTCTCCAGAACTTTCCATATTTGAAAGTAACACAACTTCCAATTGGCTAAACATTTTTTTTTAACCAATCAGAAGTTGTGTTACTTTCAACTTTAGAACATCTTGGAAAATACGACTAAGAATCTAAGAATGGTTGGTGAATACCAGTGGACCCAGGGAGAATATTCTGTACTATGATGGGTGGCCGTATGCTTGTGACCAAAGACATGTCTTAAAAAAAATTACCCTATACCCCACAATCCAGTGTTATAACGAGCCTGAGGAAGATTGCTTTTGGAGACATTGTCGGAAAAAAGAGAAATTTTCTCCTTTACCTGCAATATTTTCAACCTTTCAACTACAAAACCCACAATTTCAGCCTAATTTAATTTGCCGTTTTCACGACTCTTTAATATGGACAAGTCTAAACTATTGTCGTTTGGTAGAAAGGAAAAATACTTCTACCTACAGCACAAAAAGAGGTTCTCTACGAAACTGAGATACTGAATAAAGTAAGAGATCCTAGCATAGCAACTAAATCCTGAGCCATTCTACAGACATTCAAGTTTTAACAGTGTTTTTTTCTCTCTGACTATAAAGATGTATCTTTAAAAAGTAATGCAGTAAGGATGAATTTATCCAGTTTCATCGGACTTTCTTGTTATCACAAATGCTTAGCACTGGCATAATACTTCACTGTCTAAATGATTCATTTCCCTTTGAAAAAATTCATCCCAGTATTGCAATTTAGACACTATTCTTTGCTTCTAGCAGCTCAGAAATGAATGAATGAATGATGGTGGTGATGATGATGATGATGATGATGATGATGATTCAGTCATTCATTTATTCATTCATTCATGCACGAGTAATCATAATCATAATCGTCGTCGTCGTTGTCATCATCATCATTATCAACAACATCATCATCGTCGTTGTTATTGTTGTTGCTGCTGCTACTGCTGCTGTTGTTGTCATTATTATACAGATCCAGGCACATTACGGATTATTGAAGAAATGAAGAAGCCTCTAACAAAGATTCGTGAAAAGGTTGTCGGTAGAACTGTTGTACAGATGGAAGGTGACCCTATACAATGCAGACTACGAGAGTGCAATACTGGTCAGTAAAATATAATAATAAAGATAAATCTCTATACCAGACACCAAAATTTTAGACGTGTTTGCATTGAAAGTATTGGCAATGAGTTAAAAAAAAAAGGGCTTAACCTTAAGGCTGCTAAGTGCGACTCAAGGACCTTTCGCGGACAGTGTAGATCAAGACCAGACTGCACAGAACGTGCAGTCTGGTCTTGGATCTACACTGTCCGATAAGGAGATATTTTCCACCCCATCAATACCCTTGAACTAGCAAAATTTGGGTTTTTGCTATCAGCCTGAAAGTTTCAGTTCACTTACTTAGCAGGTCAAGGTTTAACTCTTTGCCGATCGAGAAAATTCTAGACCTGACCAGATTGAAATCATTTGCGGATGGCAAATGAAATGTAGCTTAAAGACTTAGCGGCCAAAAGTAGGCTAAACAATGAAGGTGTTAAAATACATTTAGATTTAAATCATATCATTTCAAAGTATGGAATTATTGTGAAGATGACAGCCTGTTAAAGCACGGTTAGCCCAAGTGTTATTAACTAGTAGCTGGCAGAAGAAATGAACTTTGAAACTAGATAAAAAGTTGTTAAGTTGTTCTATCTTTTGTTTACTTTTTACCTGGTTTTAAAATTCATTTTTCTGCCAGCGATAAACACTTTGACCGACCGTACGATAACAAATTGTCATCTTCACAATAATTTCCATACTTTAAATTATATCATTTAAATTTAGATGTATTTTAACATCCAGGTTGTTTACTTTTGGCCCCCACTGGACCTTTAAGTGATGGAATTAGTCTTTCTTAAAAAAAAAACTATGTGGGAGGAAGGTGTTAAACAACATTTTCTCCCTTTTCCTGAAAGGGTTTCAAAAGCCTTTTTCCATTGGATTCGTTAAATCGCTGGAACCAATTAAGTTTTTATTTTTTTTGCGTACAGGGTAGATCAAAATCAGACTACACAAATCATGCAACCTGAGCTTGGATCTAGACTGTCCGCCACTCTGTTAAATATTCTGGCCAAAATAACCTTGAAATGACAATATTTTGACTGTTTTCCATGATCGAAAAGGTCCATCGTATTAAATCAGTGCTGTATGGGTTAAAAGACGGAATGGTTGGTAAAAGGAACAAACGTAGCGGTAAATATGATGTGAATTCAGTGAGAGGATCTACTTTATCGAGGACCAGTTCCTGTCTTCAAGATCGCCTTTCTTTTACTTCAGGTAATTTACTTACTGACGCCATGGTTGATTACCATATCAGCAAACGATTATCCAATGAAACATGGGGATTGGCTTCCATTGCCCTCCTCTCTGGCGGAGGAATACGAGCCTCGACAGAAATAGGTAGGTTAAGGTACAGGGAATAAGTTTAATCACTGATATAGTTTAATTCCAAAGAAGAAATCTTTAAGGTCTTAGACCCCTAACGCTTCTAGTGCAACATGGAATAAAATTTCTTGTTAGTTGATAAATAAGGCTTTATACTGATATAATACTTTTGCACATTTTTAACTGACCAGAAATTCTTTTGATGCTCATCTTGAAATTATTTGTTGATACTTTTGTTAGTTTCCTGACAAGGGAGTAATTATTATCTCCCTTTGTAATTGAGAATATAATGGTTTTAGATTTATAAATGCTAATTCTAAGAAGGAAAAAAAGGAAAAAGTGGCTTGGTTAAAATAGTACAATAATACTCATTTTTAATCATAGCAAATTTTGTAGGATAATATTATAGTGGAAATAGCTGTTTTCTTTTAGGGGTCTAAGACCTTAAAAAAGTTAGATGGTGCAAATTTGCCAGTTAATAGGTAGGGGCCTTCAGAACAAACATATCTACATTTTTTTACCACAGGGGCCCTTAGAATAAACATGTTTACATTTTTGACCAATCACAAATTTCTATTTATCCATTTATTATCCGTACAAAAAAAGTAGGTCAAAAGCCAGCTACGTCGAAGAAAAGAACACCAGTAGTTTCAAATAATTCCTTGCTTAATTTTACTTTTACAATTACTTTATACGATTACAAACAGTAATAGATTGTCGCCCAGAATATTATAGTATGATGATGATGAGGATGATGATGATAATAGTCTTCTCCTTTTTCTTTTTTTTTTTCTTCTTCTTCTTCTCCTCCTCCTCCTTCTCATTGTTGTTGTTCTTCTTCTTCTCCTTCTTCTTCATCATCTTCTTCTTTTTCTTCTTCTTCATCATCATAATCATCTTCTTCTTCTTCATCATCTTCTTCTTCTTCTTCTTGAAATACTAGACTATTTAAGACTTGAGAGTTGATTTTTTCCTAGGAAGAATTCTTAAGACACAATTCTGGACTTACCGTAATAAATGCGTTCGAGATGATGGGATTTGCTTTTGAAAATGTAGAAAGCATCGTCGGGAAAAGAAAAATGCTTGTTACCAATATTTTCTCCTTTTCTGACAATGTTTATAATGCCTTTCTTCTTGAGGGTTGTTAAAACTTCGGACTTTTTGGCAAAAGGTTAGTGTAATCATTTGTGAAAATGTCATAACATAAAATAACATAACACCACAGTAAAAACATTGACGTAACATAACATAGCATAACATAACAAACCAGTAAAACACAACACAACATACTATCATACATGTAACATAACATAACACGACAGTACATAACATTACACGACATGTCATGTCATGACATGATATACCATTACATTACATTACGTAACGTTACAATATTTAATTCACGAATTTAAGGAAACGATATGGGTAAAATTTGGACGAAAAATGTGGACTTTTATCCTGATAACGAGTAACTTATTCCACAGAAGAAAATTTTACAATCCAAACAGCCCCATGTTCTCAAACAAGCAAAACTTATAATACATTTTGCACGCCCCTTTTCATCAGTACATGTATTAATGATAGCAGTACTCAAAGGGCGACGTTTTTTAACCCTTCACAAGCTAAACAAGTTAAATTAAACTTTCCAGCCAATAGTAAAAAAAAAATTGCAATTTCAAAGTTATTTTTTTTAAGAAAGATAACTCCTTATCGGATCAGACTGCACGTTCTATGCAGTCTGATTTTGATCTACACTGGCCGCAAAAGCGCCTAGAGTCGCACTTAGCAGCTTAAAGGTTAAAACTACAGGATACTATCTAATCACCACAAGGGAATGTGAGATGACATGTTTTACGACAGATAGCAACACAGGTATGCCAAAAAGTAGTGTCATAATCGTAAACACGAACTTGGTTCACTTTTTGTGTACAGTGTCAATGTTGGAAATGTATAATTGGCCCAGGATAACTCGGCATAATACCGCGACTCCCCACCACTATATCGCGAAAACCCATGAAAATAAAAAATATGCATAAAAAATGCACTTTTTTTCAGGGATTCATTCCGTATACATCAAATGCAATATACTGTATACGTAGTTTTATTGGCAGTTGTTTTATTTTGGCTATATTGGCGGTCGAGCTTAGTATCGCCAAATTTAATCAACCGCCAATATTTCTGTCTTTTCTGATAAAAAAAACCCGTCATGAATACGGAAAAAAATGGAAATACCTTTGAAGATTGAGGACGTTACGTGTTTTTGTACATGGCGGATTCTACAACAGGGGAGATAACTGTTTGAAGATTCTATCTGAACAATCTTTTAATATATACATGTATAATCGGGAATGGAAAACTATAAGATACACACATTTTTAAAACATTGTCAGAGATTCATTTACGAGTGTTCAGTTACTAGAATATACCAGCTTGCTTGAAAGGATCTTTTATAATGTCTGTCTGACATGAGAGTTTTTCTACTGCATTTACCAACCAACGTGCATGTAGTGGCTTGATAACCGAAGTTTTCAGACAAATCTTCGAACTGATTTCTGTAATATCTGTGCCTGCTGCAAGTTCCTGTTTCACTTTTTCAGCATAGAACTTGTTGAACTGTTTTGAGATGACTTTTGAAAGTATTGTTTGGTATCAGATCAAGTGATTGCAATTTATCGGTACATTCAGCTGGCACAAACACAACACGAATTCCATTTTTTCCCAACAAATTCATAAGATCATATCCCTTGTGAGCCTGGTATATATCAAAAATACACATGGCCTTTTGTCTCAGTGGTAAGTCATATTCCTCTCTGACTGAGTCCACATATGGCAAAATCACTTTATTCACATATCTTTCCATGGACTCGGCTGTACTCCAGTGCGTCGGTGTGTGCGTTATGTCCCATCCGTCGGGAAAAGTGAAATCCGGGTGACAGTTGTCTGTTTTTCCCGCATAAATAGTCTGGGGAGGTAAAACTGTTCCGGACTTACATATGGCCAAAAGAGCAGCAACCTGTCTTTTATCGTCAGTTCCAATGATTGGTACTTGTTTTGAGCCTGTTAAAATATAAACATGAATTGTGAGCAACGTACGTCAACTCTTCACCAGACAAAAAATGTTCGACTCTTCCAAAGTGAGAAAGTATGTAGAGGACAATTTTAGATATGATAAAATTTGCTTAAACTTTATTAATACGGTAGAAATCATCGTGCGAATGAAGCGAAAAATATCATTAACTTCTGATCTATTCATTCATAAAATAATGTGACATACAGGGTGTCCCAAAATATATGTCCCAGTATCAAAGTTCACTTTTGCTACTAAATATTCAACATAACTAGATGGATCTTTATAATATCATTAAACACATCTGAGGTTTTACAAACAGTAATTTTAAGAACTACTTTACCTTAATTACATCATAACAAACACATTTTCTGTTCTACGAGTCAGACACGACGTCGAAAATTGATAATGACGTTTTGGCAGGTGCCCTCTGTAATCTTACTTATTTCCCTATGAATAGCAGTTCTAAGTTCAGTTAAACATGCTGGTTTATAATCGTACATATTGTCATACGCCTCTTTGAAATAGACTTTGAAAACTGGGACATCTATTTTAGGACACCTTGTATATGCTTGGAAGTTCTGTATAGTGGTGGGGTTTGCTGGTATTTGTCTATAAGCTGAGGAAATATGGAATGATCCAGGATAGAGTCAAAATAATAGCGTAGAATTATCTCGATAGAAATCATCACTTTGCTGCTGCCTGCAGAGGATCTCTTTTGTCTTGCAGATCATGATTCAGTTAGTTGTTAGACAAAATGGATTGCATGCATCTATAATTATATTAAGAAGGCCTGCTTAGTATAATGCATTTATCACATAAATTCCCTTGTTTTCAGTTCAAGACAGGCATTACGAATTTTCCTGTCTCACACACGTGTGAGATGAGAAAATAGTTTTGTATTTGATCTACAATCTGTAATTATACACCTCATTTCTAAAACATTGCTGACCTAGGTTCCTGAGTGAAATTAACGGTCAAAATTGGTAATCATGATAAAGTTATTAAAATAATCACTTTTAGATTCAAAACAAAATCAGCATATGCAAGTGAACTATTTTTCACTCGTAATGTACCTGTCAAAGAAGCGAGTAGGCTTCATGTAAATTTCATTACACATTATACATGTATGCCTATATTTTAACACATTATTAACTATATAATTCTATATAAGTCATGTGATAAAAAGAATCTGACATTCGTTGGCTTTTGAGGTAAACGTATTAAATTCGCCCACAAAGAATGTTATTACGCTCGCCAAAGGCTTGCTTAATAACATTTTTTGTAGACTCCTTTAACAAAATTTTATCTCAAACACCAACTCATGTCAGACAGATCCTACATGTCTGAAATGCCTTAGAACCCCTTTTGCCAGAGCGCCACTCAAATATTATTTAAAAATACTTTTCGCTGATTAGTCAAATCACTTTAGGTGTGATAATAACTTTACTCGTAGGGAACATATCAATGGGACAAGTACTGACTGTCCAGCCATTCGGTAACTATGTGGATATGATCAAGATAAAGGGAATCTACCTCAGACAGGCTTTTGAGCACTCCGTGGCAAACTATGACATTCATGACAGGCCGGGAGCATTCTTTCAAATGTCTGGTAAATATTTTTTGAACATTGACTTCAAAAATGAGAACTTTTTCGGTTGTTGTATGTCTGTATCCCAGTACTTCTTCTTTTGACCTACTTAACTGTGTATACATTTATCTTCTATATTTCTGTGTCCAGTATATTCTCTCTCTCTCTCTCTCTCTCTCTCTCTCTTTCGCTCTGTATGTCTCTCTCTCTCTCTTTCTCTCTCTCTCTCCGGAGATCAGTAGGTTCGATCTTCAATAAAGGCACTGGACTTCTAGTTACAAATGGACTGTTTTATGGCATTTCGTTGTTAATTGTTGTTTTTTGTCGTTTTTCTCCGCCGGTCTATTACCTCTGTGTTGTAATCTAAGGCAACGGCGTTTGATGATAACAGAAGGTCAACTCCTTTGATACTGGATTTGACAGTCGCTTACGAGTCGGCTTTCTTTACCAGGTACTGAGCCTGGGACTAGCTCAGGAATCCAGAGGTAAAGAATTTGCATCCCAGCTCGAGCAGGTTAGGATGGATGATGGTCATTGCGACAGGAGTCATGTCTCTCTCTGTAATGAACGTTGTTCCACTATGTTTACGCGGTAGAGCAGTAGGTATACTAGTAAGTGGCTACGCAAAACAAAGTTGTGGTTAACTCATTACCAAACAACAAAATTCTTAACCCTTACAAACTGAAAGCATTTGAAGACGATAAATCGCAAGTGGCTAAAACAAAAGTATTTGTCTTTGATAGGGTAGAAAACATGGTGGGAAAAGGAGAAAATGCTGGTTACCAGCATTTTCGCCTTTTCCCAACAATGTTTTCTTCTACCGCAGGGTCATTAAAATTCGGGATTGTGAGGTAAAGAGCTATAGAAGATCCCGGACTGGCCTCAATGATATTACTGAAAATAATGGTGGAACACCAAATACCAAAACACAAAACAAATTCTCTTCCAGGTGCCCATGTCGTGTATGATCTAAGTAAACCGCCTGGTTCACGGGTTGTCTCCCTTGAAGTTCTGTGTCTCAACTGCTCGGTACCATCCTACAGTCCACTTGATAACGAGGCTGTGTACAACGTCCTGATGATGGATTTTACGATAAAAGGCGGCGACGGCTTTACAATGTTAACAGATAATCTGATAGACCATGTGCTCACAAGTGAGTCGTCGGGACTCGTTCTTATAAAACTTAAATTCATGCTGGCTTGGTTCATGCTCAAACTTTTAGTTTAATTATTTTTTCAGACAGATCTAGTAAGAAAATTTGAAGTTAAGCAAGTAATTTGATAAAAAAAACAGAACAGAAAGCTCGAAAAGTCTAATAAGTTACAGGTTGGACATAATATAGTACATTTATTTAACTTTGAAATTTCATGCTCAGCAAATTTGAGCATGAAAAATGTTTTACAAGCACCGGTCCAGTCTACAAGTGGGTTCGTGTGCACCAACGATTCTTAAGAACATTCCTGGTCTAATTTTAGATTTAGAAAGTAACATAACTTCTGATTGGCTAAACCATTTGGTTTAGCCAATCAAAAGTTGTGTAACTTTTAAATTCAGAAAAACCATGGAAACATACGATAAAGTAATCAAATGTTGTTGGAAGATAGACGGCAATTTACTTTATCTTTATTGTTGTTTCCTTTATTTTTTTCTGGCAGATTCTCCAGACAGCGACGTCTTCAAAGCTTATTTACAGAAGCACATTCCAGTTTATCCATGTACAGAGGGACGAGTACAGTTCGTCAACAACATTGGCGTTACGTCATCAAGCTCAAGATTCCACGTCACTGACAATTCTACGTGGTTTTTCCTGCTTTTAACTCTTTACCAAACGACACGATTTAGAAATTTTCTATAAAGTGAAAGCAGCTGCAGACAAATTCAGTGCGCCTCAAATGGTGGGATTTGTCTTTGAAGGGGTATTAAACATTGAAGGAAAAAGAGGCCAAAATAGGCTACTGATAACAATCATTTTGTCCTTGTTCAGTGTAGATGAATGTGCTGGCTTTTGATCTACTTTTTGGTATTGATAACAAGTGAATAAAAAGAAATTTTTGATTGGTCAAAATGTAGATATGGTTTTTTTCAAGGACTCTTACCTATTTACAGACAAATTTACGCCGTCAGTTTTTTTTTAAGATATTTCTTGTTCCACGATGTTTTCAACGCTTTCTGTCTCAGGCTCCTTAAAACATGTTGGTTTAGTAGACAATAAAAAGTATGAACTAGGAAAGGAGAGTCCGAACGTGTGTGAGTGCGTTGACATTCACGTGCTGTGCTTTTTTTCTTTTCTTTAAATTTGAACATAGTTTATCTTGTCCATTTTTCAGAAATTTTCATTTACATCCTATTTTTTGTCACTTATACAATCATTTTGATATTATTATCAATATTATTATGAATAAGTGACAGTGTTTATTTCACTTGTAAATATCAAATGTACATTGTGTTGATAATGTTACAACTCGCATTTCAAGTACATGCACATGTAGTTGTCGACAGTAGAGAGAGAGAGAGAGAGAGAGAGAGAGAGAGAGAGAGAGAGAGAGCGCGCGCGCCAGATAACGAGACAGTAGTAGTATAATAATAGCTGGAGCAAAACCCGTCTACCGGTGATTCTCCAGTTGTGTTACGTTTATTTGTCCTTACACAGCTATATCTTATTGGCTTGGCTAGAAAAAGTGACAGTTTAGATTTAAGATCAGACTGCACGTTCTGTGTAGTCTTATCTAGATCTATCCCGTCTGCAAAAGTCTCTGATATCGCCCATGGCGCTTAGAGATGAGAGGCTCAATTCTTTCCCAGATGAAAAATATTCAAATTCGTCCATATTATTATTGACAGTTTTTCAAACGATACTTGTAAGTGTTATGATATGTCTTTGAAAAGTGATAAGTATTGTGGAAACAGCATGTTCCCCATATCCCACATTTTTTTCAAGAGGTAATTCCAAATGATCGTGAAATCAAGGGATTGTTAAGCAAAGGGTAAAAAATGTGTTCTTTTAACCCTTAGGATGCTAAACACGACTCACTGACCTTTTGCGGACCGTGTAGATCAAGATCAGACTGCACAGAACGTGCAGTCTGATCTTGAATCTACACTGTCCGATAAAGAGATATTATTACCCAAACCAGAACTTTGAAATAACAATATATGGGTCTTTACTATCGACTTGAAAATGTTATTTTAGTTATTTAGCAGAATAAAGGTTAATCACTTATCACATAAAAACTACATGGATCACATCATTTACACGGAATTATTATAAAGATACTAGTCTTCAACTAAGTGTATAATCTGAATATTTTAACAAGTTAGTCGATATTTTCTCGTTCCTCGTTTCATCGTGTGCCTGCGTGTGTGTGTGTGTGGGGGGGGGGGGTTGCGGGCATGGATGCGTGCGTGTGTGTGTCTTTTTCTTTGTTTTTTGCTGGGGGTAAGGTTAGGGGTTGGAGGGTAAAAAATCTTCTATACAAAGGTATTTTTACTTTAAAAACAGTGAATTCTATACAAAAGAAAAAAACCGCATTTTTTAAAGGCTCCCCCACAGGAAAGGCTTGAAAACAACGTTGGAAAAAAGAGAAAAATGCTGGTTATCAACATTTTCTTATTTTTCCATAATTTTTTCTGGACTTTTTTGGAAATATTCCACCAAAAGCAGCACATTTGAATTATGGACATTTGAATTGTCGCCCGGTAGAGGGTTAGACCTTGACGCTACTATAAATTTTTTACCCATTCCATCTCCCGTTAGCGTTCAGTAGACAACATCTGATACATGGATAGCAGTTACTGGCTGTAACATGCACCAATTAGATAGCTCGTAACAAGCTGACTTAATGCTTTACCAAACGAAAAAACTTTAGAAGAGTCCAAATGGAAAGCATTTGCAGACGACAAAATAAATGTGAATGAATAATTGAAATTTGTTTTGGGAAGGGTAGAAAACATTGTGGGACAGGAGAAAATGCTGGTTACCAGCATTTTCTCCTTTTCCCACGATGTTATTCAAAAGGTTTCTTTCTGAGGGTCGTTGAAATTCGGAATTGTTTGGTTAAGGGCTAAGTCTCATTATAGAATAGCGAAGGACTTTTGTACTTTTGGCATAAATACTTTCAAGGTAACAATAATTATTCTGCCCAGAATCACAACAAACATGTTAATGAGTATAATAATTTGTAGTAAGAAGGGTAGTTCCTGTGCATAAACAATGCGAGGATTTGAATTTCCAAGTCTTGCAATCTCCTGGCGATGTCTCGTGAAGTTTTAGGCTATGTCGTATGCACAGAATTCTACTTGGCTTGCACCACGCGAAAAGGGGCATTCGGACATTTGCGCACAGTGTCGTCTCGGATCAGCCTGCGCAGTCCGCGTAGGCTAATCCGAGACGGCACTTTACGACTACATTAGATTTTGTGCTATAGTAGACTTGCGCAAAACAGAAAATTACATAAAAACGGAAAGTGTCGTTTCGGATTAGTCTGCGTGGACTGCGCAGGCTGATCCGAGACAACACTTTACGCAAAAGTCCGAATGCCCCTTTTGGCATGTTGCAGGCCATATTTAAGCCGTGTTCTGGCAAAAAGGGGGCTTAGTGCATCCACGTGATCCATGATACCAAGCAAGTCATCATAATTATAATTGTGGATTCATAAAATCCATTTTCTCTAACTGAACCATGAGGTACAATGGTCCTTTGACATGCAGAAAATTGACCAAAAGCGTTTCGTCCCAGGTCAGCCTGCTCGGACTGCGCAGGTTGACTTGAGTCGATACTTTTTTGCAGATGAATTAAGTCCCCCTTTTCACAGTTTTGAAAGCATGACTGATTTATAGATAAACTTGACATCTCGTCAGTATAGGAAAGACCCGAGCATCGCAATTTCAGTCGCCAGCAATGTATCAGGTAGAACGGGGTCAAGATCAGGCTGCATAATCCATACAAAATGGGTATATTCGTTCGTCCTGTATAATACATGCATATAACCATGGCAGCGCAAATGTTATGATTCTAAAGAGTATTTTGAGCTTATAGTTCGGTTTACAGACAGAAACAGCCATGTGTCTTGTATAGAACTGACGTCACTTCCGGTCAGTGATGAGTTACCCTCTGCTGATTATATATCATGCAGCGCCCGACTCACCATTTAAATATTTTTTTTGAAATTCTGTCCCATTCGCGTAGATGAGCTTTATGAAGCTCACCAAGGTCACTAAAAGCCTAGCCCGGTCACCCACACGTGTATCTGCAAGTCACAACTCGGCTGATTCCGTAACTGCATCTAACCTCGTTCGTATCGAAGAGGTCGCCAATGAATGTAATTTCAATTGACCAGCCCGCATAGACCAGGTGGTAGGCTGTAGGACTTGTAATCATCAAGTCTTGGGTCACTTGAGGGTAAGGGTTCGAGCCCCACGCCTACCCATTTATGATTACTAATAGTCTTTCGGATCAGCAGTTATACCGAGGTCCCGTGTGACAGTGCTATACACAGAGCACGTCAAAGAACCAGGCATAACTTAGGAAGGATTTCGTCCTTTATCTTGCCCTGTCCCCCGTAAGAAAACTAACAGTCTTGGGGGGCGTCGCCCATATGGGCAATCGGTGGCGACGATATATAAATGCATATTCAATTCAATACTTTTATTCACATGATCCTAAATATGGTGATGCCCATGAAATTTTTCCTATCAACAACAACGACAACTTTAGCAAAAATATTTACATTCATTTTTTACAATTATATCTGTCTGCGAAACTTCCATCGAAATTGAGAAATAAGGTTAAAGAAATGAAATAAACTCTCTTCTTTTTTGTGGAGTCTTATGATTCTTATAGCAGTAAAGCGGGCTGTTTCCAGCGAAATAATGAACTGTGTAGGTACATATTACTCATCGTAATAACTACGTATAATTGGACTTACATGGTGTTCAAAATCGAACAAGTGCCGACGATTTCAGTGTATCGAATTTTCACTGCTGATAATACCAGCCGATTCATAAATTAAGCATTTTTCAATGGAATTCTGTCCCATTCATGTAGAAGAGCACCAATAAATGCAAATGGCACCTAAAAACTGAGAATGGGTGATTGCGATAGTAATTCTATGTTTTTATTCTAAACCCTGTCGTCGGTGACCTAGATATCTTTTGTGAATGGCATAGATCAACATCAGACTGCACAGAAATGATCTCGGGAAATTCACTTTGAAAATAGTTCGGGACGTTCAGGCTTTCAGCACTGGTCACTTATGGCATCGGGGGAATTAGCCTTGAAAATGTTCACGGGACAGGTCACTGATAGCCTCTGGTAACTAACCGAGAAAACGGTCTAAGGGACCTCTAGAGCTGTATACTGCTAGCTTCGTAGAATTACTTTGAAAACGTTCTAGGGACCTATAGCACTGGTCATTGTTGGCCTCGGGTAATTACTTTAAAAAAAGGTCCAGGGACCTCAATCGCTAGTCACTGGTCGTCTCGAGGATATGTCCATAAAAATGCGACCTACAAGGCTGGTCACTGATGGCCTCGGAAAATTCACCTTCAAAATAGTACGGATCCTTTGATATAGGTTACTGATGGCCCTGGGGAAATTATCTTAAAAATGGTCTCGGGGAATTTATCTTGAAAATGGTGAAGGGACCTTTGTTACAGGGTGACCCCCAAAAAATGCCACCCATAAAATCGTTAATAAAATTCACAATCCTATCTGCAATCCAACCATATTTGGTACAGATGAACTTCAGTCTATGCCTGCCTTGTCCACCAAGTTTCAGACATGAATATCCGACAGTCTTTGTTTTATCTCCGTTCCATGATATGCTCCAAATGTGCACCTCTGCGTTGCAAGGACACCTGGATATGACGTGCAAAATTGTCAATAACTCTGACACACACTCCTTTCTCAGTATTGCCCTGATTTTGGTCATCTTTAGTTCAGGAATAGTCTGGGGGTTGTTCTGATAGACATTATCTTTGAGATAACCCCACAGGAATAAATCTGGGGGGTTAAGGTCTGGTGAGTGTGAAGCCCATTCAGGATCACACCCCCTACTGACGATCACCAAAGTGTCCCAGCAGCCATTCCAACGAGTCATTTGAAGTTAGGGAGTTGCTCCATCCTGTTGAAACCACTGTTCATCTCTAACAACACCTCTTCGTCTGTCCAAAACTTCTTAAAAACCACTAAGTAGCACTCAGTATTGATGGTGATTGACTGTTCATTCTGGTCTTCAAACCAGTAGGGACCGATGATCCCATGTTTTGATAATGCAACCCATGCAGTGTACTTGATGGAGGGCACCCAGGCCTCTGCAGACAATCTTCTGGTGGGGTTATCCCCCAGAAGATGTTATTCTTTGAGTTCACTCAAAGCAATCAATACTGAGGGATGAGTGTGTCAGAGTTATTGTCAATTTTGCATGTCGCTTGCAATGCAAAGGTGAAAATTTAGAGCATATCATGGAATGGAGATAAAACAAAGATTGTTGGACATTCATGGCTGAAACTGACAAGTCAGGCATAGACTGAAGTTCATTTGTACCAAATATGGTTGG
The DNA here is from genome assembly GCA_946811185.2 of Hippopus hippopus. Classification (NCBI taxonomy): domain Eukaryota; kingdom Metazoa; phylum Mollusca; class Bivalvia; order Cardiida; family Cardiidae; genus Hippopus; species Hippopus hippopus. The sequence goes on from OX328111.1 coordinate 31,458,867, forward strand.
ATTGCAGAAAGGATTGTGAATTTTATTAATGATTTTATGGGTGGCATTTTTTTTTTTTTTTTTTTTTGGGGGGGGGGTCACCCTGTACCAGTGACTGAGGCTCTCGGGGAATTGATCTTGAAAATGGTGTAGAGACCTTTAATACAGGTCATTGATGGCCTCCGGGAATTTATCTTGAAAATGGTGAAGGGACCTTTAGTACCGGTAACTGAGGCCCTCGGGGAATTGATCTTGAAAATGGTGTAGGGACCTTTTGTACAGCTCACTGATGGCTTCGGGGGAATTTATCTTAAAAACTTATCTTAAAAATGGTGTAGGGACATGTAGTACTGGTCACTGATAGGCTTGGGTATTGAAAAGGTCTAGGGACTTCTAGATAGCGCTTGTTAATTACTTTGGAAAAAGGTCTAGGGTTTTCTAGCGCTGTTACTGGTCGCTACGTGCAATTACTTTGAAACAAAAGGCTAGGAACCTCTAGCGTTGTTTACTGGTGGCCTCGTGGAATTACCATGAAAAAAAGGGTCTAGATATCTTTAGAATTGGTTGTTGATGGCCTCGCGGAATTATTTTGAAAAATGTCCAGGGATCTCTAGCGCTGGTCACTGGTAGCCTCGACAATTATTTTGAAAATTTTCTAAGGATCTCTAGAACTTGTCACTTGTGGTCTCGTTGAATTATTTCGAAAAGGTGTCTAGGGACCTCTAGCACTGGTATTGGCAATGCAAACTGATCATGTGATCTATTACACTGGTACTGATGGCCTCGGGTAATTCATCATGAAAATAGTGCAGACACCTCTAGTACTGTTCAATGATGGCCTCAGGGAATTAATCTTGAAAATGATGTAGGGATCTCTGGTCCTGGTCATTGCACGGAGAATTCATCTTGAAAATTTTGTAGGGACCTTTAGTACTGGTCACTTATGGCCTTGGGGAATTTATCTTGAAAATAGTGTAGGAACTTTGGTACTGGTCACTTGTGGCCTTGAGGTTTATCTTGAAAATTGTGTAGGGACCTCTAGCACTGATCACTGATGAACTCGGGAAATTCACCTTCGAATATTCTTGGGCTCTGTGGCACTTATCACTGATGAACTCTGGGAATTTATCTTAAAAATTGTGTGTATGGACGTTTACGGTACATGGTCACTGATGGCCTTGGGGAATTTATCTTGAAAATTGTGTAGGGACCTTCTGCACTAGTCACTTATGGCTTAGGGAGCGGGGTTTATATTGAAAATAATGTACGGACCTCTAGCACTGTTCATTTAAGGACTCGGGGAATTTATCTTGAAAATTGCCAAGGGATCTCTAACAAAGATCACCGATGCCCTCGTTTAATTCTCAGAAGCCTATATTGACTTGTCCTAGTTGGCTTTATAGATCATTTTTAACTAAAAGTATTGTCTGAAGCTATCAGTGACTAGTCTTGGAACTTCCTAGACCATATTAACTCTTTCCTTACCACTGAAAACACAAGAAGCTTTTGTGGAAAGTGTAGATGAAGATCAGACGGCACAAAACGTGCAGTCTGATCTCTGATCTACACTTTCCACTGTTTCATTCTAGATTATAACTGAACTGTGTATTCATCATGCAGCTGAACTGTATTTGTAGCCGATGAAAAAATTATAGGCCTAATGTAATTATTTGGTAGTCAAAGAGTTAATGAATGCAATCTCTCGAGTCAATCAGTGACCTGCTTTTCATGTCTCTGGGACATATCGGAAATTAATTTCCATCATTAATTTGTCCCAGTCGGCCATAGGCCATTTTTAAGACTGTTTTTAAGGATCCATGACCAGTACTCTCGTCCAGCCTAATTTTCGAGTAAAATTCCCTGTGACCATTGGTTTTTTTCCTACTCATCCATGGGATGTCATCCGTAATTGAATTTCCCTGAGGCCATCATTGACCTGTCGTTCATGCCCAAAGATTATTTTAAAGCAAAATTTCTCGTATCAATCTATGACCCGTCCCAGAGGTCCTTTGCCATTTTGAATTTCAAATCCACGAAGCCATTAATGACCAGTCTCATAGGTCTTACTCGTAAGTTTAATTTCAGCTTCTCCGAGGCCATCAATTACAAGACCTACAGACTCATAAATATGCTGTTTTCAAGTCAATATCCGATAGATCATGTGACTTGACCCACAGTTCCCATGTCATCACAAAATAAAATTCACTGAGGATCATTAGCCATCAGTCAAATATTCCAGCTGGCATTTAAAAAGTTAAATTACCTGCAAGGTTCCATTCCACACGTTCCTGTGTCATTTTCAAGTTAAATTCTTCAAGGCCAGTGGTGATTAGTCTCACTCGTCCAAATGACATTTTCAGTCATAAGCCAACTTGCTCCTCGCTCATTTTCATGAAAAATTACTCTAGTCTACCAGTGACCTTTCCAAAAGGGTTCCAGACCATTTTCAAGTATTATTTTCGAAGGCTATAACAGACTTGTCCGACTGTTTCTAGATCGTTTTCAAGCTAAATCTCAGAAACCATCAGTAACCAGATTCGACCATCAAAAACGACACAATCCCAGGAGATTCAAAGAAGTTTTGGATATACATAGAATTTTTAAAAATGAACTATCATATGGCTCCTTTTCTTTATCGGTTGGATTCATTAAGTACGAGGGGAGTGGTCTTGAGAGAGAGAGAGAGAGAGAGAGAGGGAGAGGGGGCAGGCAGGCAGACAGGCATTGCAAACAGTCACAGCCAAACATAATCAAAATAGTACGAAAAAGTTCGGAAGTTTCCTGAGGTTGACGAACCAAATTCGTGTACAATCGATAAATCGATAATCGATAGTCTGCAGCAATGAAAGGTAAGAGAAACGCAACATTACATAATAGTAGTCCCCCCCCCCTTCCCCGTATCGAGTTTACATTCCTTGCACAGTAAAGAAGTAAAGATACCAACCATACCTTATCTACGTTAAGACTCGACTATCATCGGTAAACTTCGGTACAATCCGAACATTCACAATAAAAGAGAGGGGAAACATAGGGGCATTAAAAACTGTAAAAAAAACCCCGAAAGTTTAGACTTTTACAAATGAATCAAACATATAACAATTTAAAAAGTAATAAATAAACTATATGACTTCAGCTGAGGTAACTGGAATTTCAACACGAGAAAATAAAGTACAAGAAATATTTCATTTTCTTACTTCAGAAAATGTAGTTTTCCTTTATATTTTATATACAAGCTATAAATAAAATCTTAAAGTTTAAAAAGGGACATTTTTTTTCAGTGAAATTAAAACTTACTTAATCAGAGGATAAAATGAATTTTCTTGTCCCACTTGAGATAATTTTGACATCTTTAAATTGACTAAGTTATAAATTTAGCGTTTATCTACCGTGATTCTTCTTAATTACATAATGAAGATATAGGCAGATTTCGGTTTTTACATGTCCTTGAAAATTGGCAAGACAGACCTGTATAGACAGACCTAGAAAGTTTCATAGAATTAAAACTGTAGTTTTAGCAAGAAGTGTGCAGGAAAGTTTTAGGGGTGTCATACTACTACACAGTAAAATCCATGGATGAAATGTCGCGGATGGCATTTAGTCAAATCCACTGGTAAAACGAAAAGAAAAAAAAAAAATGAAATGGTTTCAACAGCAGTCAGTTTTCACGATCATGAGTATAAGATGATACATAATGTAGGTTTCTCTTGTATTTTGCTGAAAGTTGGAACCCATGAAACCGGGTTTCAGAATACATTTAGCCATTTTTGAAAACAATGTCTTACAAGTGGGTGGGGAAGGTAAACAAACAAGAAATGATGCCGAATCGTAGATGGATGGATTTGGCAAGGGGTGCGGAAATCTTAGAAATTTCTACTTGTCCACGGACAAGTAAATTTAAACAATCAACTTATCCGCCAGTGCGGTTTACATGTCTAAAACAAAATAGTTTTAAACGGCATTTAACCACGGGAATCTTTCAACCACGCCACGTTCAATACACGCTTTCATTTTTGTCATAGTTCATAATAGGTATAGGGGCCTGATGTACATGTTCATGTAAATAAGCATGTAGCCTCTAATGTCGCTTTTTAATCCTGTTTTTGTCTGTTGTTAGTGGGGATTTACCCTATGATCGGTCCATTTTATGTTTACTTTTGGAGCGGGTAGATGCTTCCGAGGTCTCAGACTTCTTAGATTACGGTTGCTTAATTTGAAGATTTTAATAAAGAACGATCCATTTCCTCTGATTTTACACATTGATCGACCGCTGAATAGCAAAATTGTTTCGGTTTGAGAAGGTTTCCGGCAGAGCTAAGAGGTAATGGCTAAAACACGGCTCATTCAGACCGAAGCTGTACCATCAGATTAAAGGCTAAAATATTCACGTGTGCGACATTGTCATAAAAGATCTTTGAATCAGTTCTAAAATGATAATGATAAATAGATTTTAATCCTTACTGATGATCTTGAAATTATTCAGACATTTTTTAAAGCAAAAAATGTTGATGTGCAAAAACAGCTGCATATTATACCGACTCTGTCGTATGTGGCTAATACAGAGGTAAACCAACAGTGTGTATTTTGGGTTTCCAGAAATCAGGGATCATCTCAAGCTGCTCTTTATCATTGGAAATGTCATTCTGTACAAAGGGTGAACAATTTGCATTTCACTGCTTAATGTATACAACAGATCTTTGTCTCAAAATTTTACCCTTATTTTCTACTTGTCCGTTGCCACCTAGATTGGAAAAAGTCACTTGTCCAATGCCAAATTTTCCTGAGTTGGACGAGTCGGACATAGGATTTCTACACCCCTGATGACCATATATTGTTTGACAGAAATCAAGGGACACATTTGCATATTCAGTGACCTCACCTCCGCCCATGGATTACATCCACATACATTGCACGGGAACTTACGAAGATGATGTATGGGAAAAAAATGCATTTATAACCAAAAACCTCTGCTTGGATCATGTAAGGTTTTCCCTCAGCACAGGGATCGTTATATGATCCCTTCTCAGAATCAAAAAGTAGGGATCATTGTGACCCCTTGTCTCTTAGGTTGAGGTTCATTTCTTTGACCATGGGGAGGTCAAAATAAATGGGTATGTATGAACGACATTCTAAGGTGGACAAGGACAAGTTTGTACAACTGCTGAAAAAGCAGCTCATTTTATTTGTCTTTAAACACATATTACAATTTACCGTTTTTAAACTCCAACAAGGAAAGTCCAGTAGAGAGCTTGACTTCATTTTTTGGCAGATGGTACATGTACATTCTGGTCTGAATCACCGCTTAATGTGGTGTGACTGCCTGTGCTGCTGGATGCAGACAGTGAAAAATTGTGCAGTTTATTCTGTCATGCCTATCATGAAACCATTGTTTGAAAAGGAGAAAATGCTGGTAATCAGCAATTTCTTCTTTTCCTACAAAGTTTTTTTACTCTTTCAGAGCCAAATCTTTCATTAAGAAAGCCAAATTTAATATGTCATCTGCATCAGCTTTGAATTTGGACATGTCTAAAATTTTGTCATCTTGTATAAAGTTAAAAAGGTAGGTTTTGAAAAAAGATGAGGAAAGAGGAGAAAATAGTGGCAACCAACATTTTAAGTGCTGTTATCAATCATTGTCACATTTTCCCACAGTGTTTTGTACTCCTTTTAAACTGACAAATCCCATCATTTAAGCCACTTGTCATTTGTTTTCTGCAAATGCTTTTAATTTGTACAAGTCTACAACTTTTTGTTTTGTAAAATATGAATCGATCGGAAGTAATTCTTTCTTTTACATTACAGGACAAGCCCTTTTTCTAAGATAACAAAAATGGGAGTGACGATTTGTAAACATTTTACATTTGTATCAGTCGTGAACTTAATCTTGTTCATGCACCTGTTACTTACAGCAGAGATTAGTCGGTAAAGATTACAAAACATGGCGGAAAAAGGAGAAAATGCTAGTTGCCAGTATTTTCTCCTTTTCCCACATTGTTTTCTCAACCTTTCTCCCTCAAGGAGGTTACAAGGGGAAATTGTTTGCTAAAGGGTTAAGAATGGGTTTAATTCTCAAGTCTTATTCTACTCATGTTTTTCAGGTAAGACATCAAAGAAACAGATTAAGTCTGACTGGATTTGGTCATCAAAAGATGAAAGAATTGTCATGAGTTTGGACACATTTTCATCATAATCTGTACCTTGAAGAAAGAGTTCTGAATCAAACGATGATGTTGGAAAAAGAACAAACTACCCATAGGTATCTGATGAACATCTTGATGAAGCTGAAACAGTTTAAAGATAATGACAAGCTCTGCGACATCACCGTTAGTGTTCATGGGAAACAGTTCAAGGCGCACAAAGCCATACTTGCTGCATGGAGCCCCAAACTTGCAAATACTATTTTATCCCTAAATGGAAGTAGAATCAATCTTACCATGTCATACACAAACGAAAATGCATTCTCTGATGTTTTAGAATATCTTTACTCAGGTTGCATATCTCCAGAGGAATCTAATGTGCTAAGTTTGATTGACATTGGTAAAAATTTGATGATAGACTCATTGGTCAATGTTTGTGAAGATTATCTGAAAACCTCAACTTCTCTTGGTAATTTTGTCTCAAGATATTTCACAAGTTTGAAATATGGTCTTACTAGTCTTGAACAGTATGTTGTTACTTTTGTGGAAACTAATATTTTGTTTGTGATAGAGCAGGATGCTTTGTTAGCCCTGCCACCACAAGACTTAAAATGCCTGTTAACAATGGGAAAAATGTCACAGGCAAAGCGGGAAGTAAAGTTTACTATCATTATCAATTGGATTGGTTATGATATTGGGAGTAGGGATAAATATCTATTAGTCTTGATGAAAAATTTGAACTGGAACTCTTCTGTGAATGATTTATTGTTGCAATTAAGTAGCATGGAAAATATATTTACCAACAATGAATTTTGTCTGTTCCAACTTCTGCACAGTATTGTGGCATCAACAGGCCATCAATTGGGACCATTCATGAGCACATATGCACGGTTATTATCTGTGTATTCCCACATGTTGGAAGACTTATTGAGGCAAGATCTCTATCTTGTTTCAAGTATTCAAGTGAATATGATAGATCCAATACCGATTAGTGCAGAACTTGTTAAACCTGAAAAAACTGATTGTGATCATTTACCAGAGAAAAAAGATGCTGAAGTTAACACAGATGTGGACAGTTCTTATTTTAGTGAGGAACAACAACAGGATGATACTTCAGCAGACATTACTATCAATGAAGCTGCCGATAAAGATGTAAAAGATCATGAACTGCAGCTCAAAGTTTATGATGATTCTGGAGAAGTATGTGAGCAGGATGTTTATATAGATTTGCCGGTAGTTTCAAATGAAGATTCTATTAAATTGCCTGAAAAACACAGAAGAAAAAATATCCCTAGAAAAATATCACTTCAGGATGAAAAAGAAGAGAAAGGGAAAAAGAAGCGAGGTCGTCCAAAGAAAATCAAAAAGGAGGGAGATGATTTGTATGAGACAAATGAGCAACCAAGTATCATTGATGATTATGATGGAGAAACAGATACTGAATATGCTGATGTTGAGGAGTTAAATAATGTTGCAATACAGGAAGATGAAAAACTGAAAGGAACAGTCAAAGTTAAACTAGAAAAAATCGATTTAGAACTTGGTACTGCAGAAAAAAATGATAATAGAAAAAGAATTAGATTAAAGTATAAGGCTGTTAAGACAAAACACGATGTGCATCGGGCAAGAAAGAAGAAGACAGGAAATTTTGCTACAAAGTTGGGGGTTGGTGGAAACAGAAGACAGCATTTTAAGTGTTCCTCCGATGCATGTAGTTTCAGATCTAGAACAGAGGCTGGTTTACTTAAGCACATGAGAAATTCTCACAGCGTTGATGTTCAGTTAAAATGTAGAAAATGTGATTATTCTACATCACAAATGAGACTTCTATGTGCACACATGAAACAGCATTACACAAAAGTACCATATGCTTGTGAAGAGCCTGGGTGCTCTCAGAAATTTTTTAGGATGGGGTTGCTTGTCCGTCATCAAATGTCACATATGAATGAGAGACCATACAAGTGTGATGTTTGTCCAAAGAGTTATGGAACTTTTAACCAGTTGAGTTCCCATAGGAAACTACATGAAGGTAGGTAATTTTAACTTTAACACCTTACCATTCTCAGAAAGCTTTTGCCTTTTATGGCAGACTATTGTTGAATTGTGGTGAAAGGAGAAATAGAAGTTTCTCTCTTAGCCTCAGTGTTTCCCCAAGTTGTTTCTTCTCTGAAGCCAATGTTTTGGATACTCACGAGAGTTGTCCCAAATATACAAGTGCTATGCTCTGGCAAAGGGGGCCAATGCATCTCTGTGATCCATGATACCAAAGAAGTCATTATACGATTGTGGGTCCATAAAATCCATTTTGTCTAACAACTGACTGAATTATGAGGTACACTGGTTCTTTGACATGTTGAAAATTGACCAAAAGTAAAAGGTTTCGGCCCAGGTCAGCCTGTGCGGACTAGCCTACAGGCTGACCGTGGTCAACACTTTTTGCAGATGCATTAAGCCTCCTTTTCACAGGGCATGGCTTACAATATTTACAGATTTGTTCTAATTAAGTACGAACAATAGAAAGGACCATCATGGTCCTATTGCACATGTAGTCATGTACCCATACATTTATAGCTGTATTCTGAGAAAACATTGAGGTAATGTCATACTCATAGCCCTTTTGTTGTTTGCTTCATTGTGAGGAAATGTAACATTTTGTGATATCTCTGTCACTACTGAAGATATTTTACTACATAAAACCTCCTCAACCAGTGTATTAAGTCTTTACACCACAATCCTGCTTTAACAACCCTGGGATAGAAAGCTTTTTAAAAAAACATTTGAGAAAAGGGTGAAAAGCCTGTAGCCAGCATTTTCTCTTTTTCCATAATGCTTTTTATCCTATAAAAGACAGAAATCATCACTTGAGCTCCATTTAATTTGTTGTCTTAAAATGCTTTCAGTTTGGTCCAGTGCAAAATTTTGTTTTTCTGGTGGACTTGTAGTTATAGGCATGTGAGGCTAGTAAAACCAATTGCAGGATTGGCAGCAGGTGCCAGGATTTGTACTACTTTGCCATTATCTGGGAAGTAATTTTTGCTAAGTCGACACATACCAGTATTTGCACGAACATGATTTTTAGCTCCATTGGCCGACATGCATCTAACAGTGTGTGCATCCATGTGTGCTTTAACTCTTATTTCAAACATCTTCTTCTCTGAAACTGCTCATCCAATTTTGATGAAATTTCACAGAAATGGTCCTGCCATAGCCCGCTTCAGAATTCAAAGAATTTGATTCCAATAAAAATTTTGATTGCCATCGCAACAAAACTGAAAAATGTTCAAAATCTTAGGAAATCTTCTTGTACAAAACCGTAAGGCCTAGGGTTACCAAATTTGGCATTTAGCTCCATATAATAGACCTTTCCTAAATTCCTTCAAATTGTAGCCCTGGGACCAAAATATGCCCTGCTCCACTCCAGAGATGACACAAGTTTTACATTGGGTTATATTGTGAAAACTTAAAAAATCTTCTGGTTCTAAATGATATATAATGGCCTAGGGCTACCAACTTCGGCATGTAGCTTCACCTAATAGACTTTCACTGAGAAGAAAAGAAACAAAGGAAGTTGAAATTGTGGTTCACCGGCTCTATTTTTTTGGAAGAATTACAACTGACAGTTACTGTACTATATATTTAATTAACATTTCAGTGTGGTTCTTTAATTTTTACAGGGCGACAGTTTGAATGTGATGTGTGCTATAAACGTTTTAACACAAAAGGGGCCATGCAGACACACAGGGCTATCCATTTTGATGACAAACCTTACTTGTGTGACACCTGCGGGTTTTCAACCAAGCATCTTTCTCATCTTAGCTCTCACCGTAAAATACATACAGGTAATACTCTGATACCAGTGTTTCATCTAGGCTGTGGGATTGAGGAAATCCCGCTCTCTTGTAAATTATCCCTCACATTTTCCGAGACCATGCAGGACAAGGCCCCCACTCTTAAAAATCACTTCATACGTTGCCAACAATACTTTGATTATATCACGCTCCACTATTGAATTAATAAGTAGCCAATAATATGTAAACACTGGTTAGAAATGCTATCAATTGCATTAGACATGAAAAAAGTTGGATGGTTTTCATGCTGGAAGAATATCAGTCGATGAGAAATGACTGGTTCCCTGCTTCACAATCAATTTGAGAACCACTGCAGTCATGAGCGAGACGTTTAAAATGTGGTCTCCAAATTCTAAATACCTCGAAACAGTTTTCATGAAAAAATACAAAATTAATGTCACATTTAGACATATTTGAAGATATTTTTCACTGTTTCCTCTCCATTGTAACTTTTTTAACTGGGCTTGTTCAATACTGTATTAAATCTACCACAGAAAATAGTGATTTTCGTTGAACTGCTTGCAGTGAGCGAGATATAGTTGTTACAATGTCGCTCTGGTGTATGTTCGTCTGTGTGTTAGTGCATGCATGCATCCAGATTTATTTGGACCAGAATTTCTTCATTTATGGATGGATTTCAAAATAATTTGGCATAACTGTTCTTTTTCATGCGTAGGAATGCCATTTGAAACATTTGTTCAGGTAGGTCAAAGTTCAAGGTCACAATTATAGGTCAAATGATTAAGTTGTTATAAATGGAGCTTCTCCAAGCTATAAATTTTATATTTATGGATGCATATAAAGATAACTTGGTACAGTTGCTCTTCTATACTGTTGAAACTGCTGTTTATCTCACTCGTTCAGGTATGTCCACGATCAAGGTCACACTTAGAGGTCAAATGATAAAAGACATAGAGCTTGTCTGAGCTACAACTTCTACATTTATCAATGGATTTAATAATAATTTTAGAAACATGTTCTCCTTCCAGTAGAAGTGCCATTTTAATTATTTATTCAGTTAGGTCCAAGATCAAGGTCACACTGAAAGGTCAAATGAGAACATTGTCACACATAGAGCATTTCGGAGCCATAAATTCTGCATTTTAGATGGATTTTAAATTAACTTGGCACAGTTATTCTCATTCATGAGTAGATATGCCATTTAGAATATTAGATCATAATTATAGGTTCAAGGTCAAGGTCACATTTTAAGTTCATAACAGCATTTTCTCCTTTTCTCATAATACAATGAAATTTCAGATTTGAACAATAATGGGTTAATATAACATGGTGGAAGAAATATAGCAAATAATATGACTTTCCATTTCAGGTGATGTGTTACGCTGCACATTTCCCAACTGTAACTATTCCACGCCTAAACAGGGTCATATGACTCAGCATATCAACATGCATCTGAACATTCGTAATCATATCTGTCAGGTAATGTGATTATGCAGTGTGTACATACCGTAAATACTCGACTATAAGACACATTTATTCCCCCAGAATTTTGAGCTTGAAGTAGGGGGAGCGTCTTATAAGCGCTTAATCAAAGGACTTTGTGAAATGCCAACTGGAAAACTTACCTGCCGATCAGCCCGAAGAGATGAAATGCTGGTTACCAGCATTTTCTCTTTTTCCCACAATGTTTTCAAATGTCCTTTTTCTCAGGGTCGTTAAAAGTGGGGATTGTTTGGTAAAGGGTTAATTTTCACACATTAACGTTTGAAGTACAATTATAGCCCAATTAAGGATTCTCAAGATCATATATTGGCATTTTTTTGCAAGTACTCTTTTAATGTTCTAATGGATATTTTTTTCTATCATAGATAATCTCTGCCAGAACATGTATTTCCATTTTATGTAAATATAATTGCCTTAATCATTTGATTGTTAGGATAAAGACAATTAAAATTAATAAAATGGCAATAATTTTTCTTTAATGTGTTCCTACATATACAGCATATCTTCACTACACATGAAACAAGAAATAATTCAGTATGAATTAAATATATCTGATAAGTCAGAGAATATTTTAATTCTTTCTATATGGCCCGCAACACGCGAAAAGGTGCATTCGGACATTTGCGTAAAGTGTCGTCTCGGATCAGCCTGCGCAGTCTGCGCTGACTAATCCGAAACAACACATTTCGTTCTTCTGTAATTTTCTGTTTTGCGTAAGTCAGTGGCAGGAGAAAATCTAATGCAGTCGGAAAGTGCCGTCTCGGATTAGCCTGCGCGGACTGCGCAGGCTGATCCGAGACGACACTTTACGCAAATGTACGACCGTCCCTTTTCACGTGTTGCAGGCCATATTGTCTTTGTGACCTTTTTATAACCATAAATCCTTTATTTTATCTGTTGGTGGGGTTTTGTCCTGGTGGGGTTTTGTCCTACACTCGAAATCAATGTAGCAAAAAGATAAATTACGTTTGACTTGTCATATAATTATCCTGGGCTGATAATAGTGTACCACGGTAATATGTAAATATTGAAGATATCATTCATTTGTAATGTTTAGATATCTGTTGTTTAGTATGTTTGGTTGTCTTGCATATGGTATATTGAAATATGAGCCATGCTCGGGCAAAAGGGAGCTTAATGTATCTCTGTGATTCATGATACCAAGCAAGTCCTCATATAATCATGGATCCATAAAATCCATGTTAGTTTAACAACCGACTGAATCATGAGGTAGACTGGTCTTTGGACATGAAGAAAACTGACCGATAGCAAAAAGTTTTGGCCCTTTTGGTCCAGGTCAGCCTGCACGAACTGCGCAGGCTAACCTGGGTCAATACTTTTTGTACATGCATTAAACCCCCTTTTCACAGAGTGGGCTCATATCTGTAGTGTTCTTCTTCAGGATATCTGTTGCAAATTATATATTTCATCATCATTTCAGTTGGTTGATTGATTGATTTAATGGTGTTTTATGCCGTTTTCAACATTATTTAAGTCATATCACGGCGACAGTTCACAATCATGTCCCTGTACATATATGTACTTGGGTTTCACACCAGCACTAGGCTAGGACTCTTAAATGTCTTGCCCAAAGTCACTCCCATAAAAAACCCAGTGCTTCCAGTGAGGCTGAAACCCACGGCCTCCAGGTTATTAGTCCTACACTTACCACTGAGCCACGTAGGACCCCCTTTCAGTTGGTAATGGTAATGGTTGACACAGTGATAATCATTGACTGTAGGGGGGAGGGGGGGCAAATGAAAGAAATAGATGGGGTTTATTTTTTTGGGTTTAAGACCCAATTCTGATTCCTTTACTACATAATCCAGACTTTTAATGGCCCTTAGAAAGAAGACTTTTGAAAATATTGTGGGAAAAAGGAAAAAATGCTAGTTACCAGCTTTTTCTCCTTTTCCCACAATATTTTGTATCAATATACGGACAAAAGCCATTAACCCTGTACCGCAAATTCCGACTTTTAACGACCTTAGAAAGAAGCCCTTTGAAAACTTTGTGGAAAAAGGTGAAAATGCTGGTAACTAGCATTTTCTCCTTTTGCCATAATATTTTCTATCCTTCCCAAAACAGATTTGAATTTTTCAGTCATACTTCGTTTGTTGTCTGCAAATGCTTTCAATTTAGACCAGTCTGAAATTTCGTCATTTGGTAGAGTTAAATGAGTTGTATTGAATTTGTCGTCTGCAAGTACTTTCAGTTTGGACCAGTTTAAAATTTTGTAGTATGATAAAGAGTTAAAGCCTTTTTTTTGGGTTCACAGTCAGAGTAACTCATATAGTGTTAAACATTGTTCATTAAAGATCAGATTGCATAATCCATGCAGTTCACTCTTGATCTATAATGTAAGCAAACTTTGCTAAGATTAACAATGCTTCAAAAATTGTAAAATAAGAACTGATCAACTTTTTTTTTTTTTTTTCTATCAGGTGTGTGGGAAGTCATTTGTTGTAAGAAGCAAGTTGTTACGTCATGAAAGAATTCATCTTAAGGACAAATTGTTTAAGTGTAAACAGTGTGACTACCAAACTTCACGGACAGATCGCATGAAGTTACACATTGAGAGCCACGGCATTAAGTTCAAGAAAAGAAAATACAACCTTCCAAATGTGGAAGAAGAGAAGCCTCAGATTGATTACCACCAGATGTATGAGCGAGTGCAACCATCGGAACAAAATTCTGAGACAGCTCATGGAAATAGCTTTAACATCACTTCTGTGTCGGGGGGAGACATTAAGATGGATGCACTGACTTTGGCTGCTAATGCCTCTATGATTGTGGACACTTTTACACCAGTGAGGCTGGATCAGCTTGGGTCCGCGTCAGTGTCAAGTTTAGAGGAGATGCAAGCTGCAGCATTTCAGAATTACGATAATGAGGATGTTGTGTTGTCATAGCTGTTTGTAGTCACTGCTGTCTACAGATGAGCCATGCTCTGTGAAAAGGGGGCTTAATGCATCTGCGAAAAGTACCGACCCAGGTCAGCCTGCGCAATCCGCGCAGGCTGACCTGCGCCGAAACTTTTCGCTTTTGTTAAATTTTCTGTATGTCTAGGGCCCAGTCTTTCTCATGATAAAGTCGGTTGTTAAAAAAATGTGGCTACCATGGATCCATCAGTATGTGATTGCTGGCTTGGTATCATGCATCACGGAGATGCATTAAGCCTCCTTTTGCCAGAGCTGGACTCATATACATTTGGGCCATAGTGTTGCAAAAGGGGGTTTAATGCATCTCTGTGAAGCATGGTACCAAGCAAGTCATGAAATAATTATGGATCCATAAAATCCACTTTGTCTAACAACCAACTGAATCATGAGGTACACTGGTCCTTTGACATGGAGAAAATTGACAATTGCAAAAAGTTTCTACCCAGGTCAGCCTGCACAGACTTTGCAGACTGACATGCGTCAATACTTTTTGCAGATAATTAAGCCCTCTTTTTACAGATCATGGGCTCATTTAGTTTAACCTGTGTTAATACCTGCTTTCATGGAGCAGTCACCTGCATTATACCTTTATCAAATAGTCCAATGTTTTTATATGGAGAAAGGAGGCATTTGAAAAAAGTTGTGGGAATGATAGAAAATGCAGGTGACAAGCATTTTCTCCTTTGTCCAACAATGATTTCTTCTCTTTCACAGCCAGTGTCATGTGAGGCACAGTCCATTTGCCATCTTCAAATGCTCCCTGCAAACTTTTTTTGTCTGGTGAATAGTTAAACAAAGGCCTTTTAGCTTTGTTTGATGTCTTGTGTGGCTTGCAAAGCTAAGCTTGACTATACAGGGTATTTCTGTAATACATTTCAAAGGTAGACAACTCTACATTCCTTTTTATATGACAGTTAGTGTGTGTTTGTTCCTTTATCAAATGTGTCAAGCAGCCAGTGGCTTGGAAAGAATGTTGTGGGAGGTATTGATGAAAAACTGCAGGAGAGCATTGGAAGTATTCTTGCACTAAAATAGAACTGAAATTAGGTTGAAATGCTGTAAAACACACCCAAGCAAACAAAACTAACTCATTTTAAAATCAATTTTACAGGAAGGAATGAAGATTTTCCTTGTACTCTCTTGTATGTGGGTCGTATGACTTCCTTCAAATGAATAGGAGGCAAACAGTTTAATTTCAGCAGTCAGTAGAAAATTTGGGTGTCCAACTTCAATGAAACAGGAGGGGGGGGAATCAGGGAAAACCCTTAAGGAATGGGCCCTTCATTTTTAGAATCCTAGCATTTACCACGAGCAAGAGGCCACTGATATTAGAGATATAAGGTAGATTATTGTTATGGAACTTCAATACAAACTTGTTTACAGGCAAATGAGAAAGTGAGCGCTTCATTTTTATCTTTTTGTTGATTTGTTAAAAAAAATTTTTTGAGTCATAGGATTCATACTCACCTATCATTCTTAAAACATTGTCTTATTCTAAAACATTTTCTAAATTTTAAAGTAACACAATTTGCAATTGGCTATACCAAATGGTTTAGCCAGTCAAAAGTTGTGTTACTTTATTAATCTATACAATGTAATTAGACAAAGAATTTTCTTAAGAATGCTTGGTGAATACAGTCCTAGACCATAGTTGTATGACTGTCTTGTAATTGTTTTGTATCAGTCTGTTGTATTTTACTTTTTGGCTCATATGTGCACAAAGTGCTCAAGGTGAGCTTTTGTGATAATGCTGTGTCTGTTGTGGATTGTCAGTCATGCATCATCAACTTGAAAGTCATTAGGATCTAAAGGTCACATTTCCATTCAGATACTCATGAAACTTGCGCAGAAAATTTGTCCTGAGAAAATTTCAGAAGAGTTTAAAAATGGTTATGGTTGGGCCAAAAAGTAGGGCACTTGATCAGATCTTAAAAGAAACCTTGTGCATGCTCTAGAGACCATATTTTCAGTCTGATACTCAGGAATGTTGGTCAGTATGTCTGTCTTGATATTACCTCAAACAGGTATGTACATGATTCATGTCAGGTAAAAAATTAGGTAACCAGGTCAAAGTTTTGAAAAAAAAATTTTTTTTTACACCGTAGAGGGCACATTTTCAGTTCAGAACTCATGAAAGTAAGTCAGAATGTTTGTCTTGATAATGAACTTGAAAATGAGTCATTTTGATTAAGGAGGTCTTTTGGACAAATCTGTTAAAAGTGTGTGTGGGAACATTCTTGAGGCTACATTTTTTATCCAATAAATTGGTCAGAATGTTTGTGTTTATCATATGTTGGATGAGTTTGAAATGTGTCATGTCAGGTAAAAAGTAGGTCACAAGAACAAACCTTTGAAAATCTGCAGTGACTTCAAAATTGAGACATGTCAGGTCAGAAAGGAGGTTACTGTCACAAATATTTGAAAAACCTTGTGTACCCTCTAGAGGTCACATCTTCAGTCCAATGCTTGTAAAAGGTAGTCAGAAGGTCTTCATGATATCTCAAATGAGTTCCAAAATTTGTGACAGGGTGTCAAAATGTTTGTCACTGAGGCAAAGGTTTAAAAAACTAGGTGTATTTTCTATGGGCATTTTTTTTTAGTCCAATTCTCATGAAAGTTTGTTAGGGTGCTTGTCTTGCTTTTGTCCTAGGAGAGAATTCCAAATTTGGTAGTATTCATGTTCAATTGTACACAGGCTCAGGTGAGCAATTCAGGGCTATCAAGGCCCTCTTGTTATTGCACTTATTTTGAAACTTACTTAATATATTTGGAGCTTGCAATGATGCTAGTCATCAATAGTTTATCTCTTTTAGATTTTAATTCCAGTTTGTTTTTGTTTAGTCTCTTTCTGCACAAAAGATGCTTTTAAAGTCCCTGCAGAAGAGACAGCTTTAACTATAAATGACACCAGAAGCTTTTGTGGACAGTGTAAATCAAACAGAACATGCAGTCTGATCTCTGATCTGCACTGTACACTGCTACATTCTAGATTATGACTGAACTGTCTCTTGGTTTTTGCAGGGGAAATGTATTTTTAGCCTTTGAGATAATGTAATTTATTCAGTGGTGAAAGAGTTAAAAAAACATTGAGGGAAGGAGTAATAACTTGTAACAAGCCAGTGCTCCTTGTCCCTTGATATTTTCCATACACATTTATGGATACTATATCCCTTTTCTTGAGATGTTTCTTTGGTCCATTATGGCTGACCAGTGGTTAAGTGTGTGGATTGGTAGACCAGAGGTTTGGGGTTTGGCACTCACAGGAAGATCTAGGTTTGTAGGAGTGCCCTTTGGCAAGACACATCAGAAACAAAATGAAATTGGGTATGCTCATGAAGCTGTGAGCTGTGTAAAATGACTGAAATGATGTTGAAAGTTGGCTAG
The DNA here is from genome assembly GCA_946811185.2 of Hippopus hippopus. Classification (NCBI taxonomy): domain Eukaryota; kingdom Metazoa; phylum Mollusca; class Bivalvia; order Cardiida; family Cardiidae; genus Hippopus; species Hippopus hippopus. Next base: position 31,476,618 of record OX328111.1, read on the forward strand.
ATATCATACAATCAACTAATGATAGATCCTCAGAAGCACTTGTTTTCACTGGCTAGCCATGGGCTATGCACTGCTTGGCCCCATTCTAGTACTGATGAAACTTGCCAAATGCATGAGTAGATAGATTATGAACTTGATAGTTATTCATGTTCATGTAACTAAATGACTGTTTAAAACCACCATTAACCCTTTATCAGTAATTCAGAGTTTTATGGACCCTGACAGAGGTGGCTTTTAAAAACATTGTGGGAACAGGAGAATATGCTGTTAATGAACATTTTTTCCTTTTGCCATTATGTTTTCTACCCCTCCACAGGTGAATCCTATAATTTTAGCCACACTTTACTTTAGAAGTAATAATAGCTGCCAAAGTAAACAAAGCGGATGGTCATTTGCATTTTAAGTTACAATGAAAATGGCAATCGGTTATTGTATGGTCCATCCAAGTGTTAGTCACTGACAGAAAAATGAATTTCAAAACTAGTTTAAAAGTTGCCAGGTCATTCTATCTATTGTTCACTTTTTGCCTGATGTTGAAGTTCTTTTTTTCTGCCAATACTCGCACTGACCACACAATAACAGATTGTCACAATATTTTCCATACTTTTAAATGGTATGAATTAAATTCAGATTCATTTTAACACCTGTGTTGTGTTTTTGGCTTTTCATTTTTTGTCAGAAAGACTGAGTGCTGTCAGTACTAACCAGTCTTAAAACTTGCTGTCTGGTGCGGGGTTGTGTCAGTCTCTGAATTGTGTCTATTTCTTTGTTTTTAATTGACTTTAAATTTGTTGTAAGTACAACCTACAGAATTTTGGTTAACCATTGAGCTGCTAAGCGCAACTCAAGGACCATTTGTGGACAGTATAGATCTAGATCTGACTACACAGAAAGTGCAATCTGATTGTATATCTATACTGTCCGTTAAGGAGATGTTTTTCCCAAAAAAAGTAACTTTGAAAGAACAAAATACAGGCTTTTACTATCGGTTTGAAAGTTTCATATCACTTATTTAGCAGGTTTTGGGTTTAAATACAGATGCCCATGAATTTTACTATCATTCTCTAAAACTGTAGGTATAACGAAATAGTTGTATTTTTTCATGCAATATGGATCAAGATGAAACTGTCTGTAGCTGGTGGTGTAGATCCAGATCATTCTGCCCATGGCATGGAGCTAGATCTTTGATCTACACTGTCAGCTCTTTTGTGAAATATTCTCAAGGAAAAGAAAATCCTGGAAGTTGGAGTGTTAGAGTATGTTTTTCATGAAAGAAATAATCTATTTATTATGCTTGTTAACGTTTTACCACACAGTCACAAATTTTAGTGGAGGTAGAGGCCTTTTGAAAACATTGTGGTAAAAAAAGAAAATGCTGGAAACCAGCATTTCCTACTTTTACCAAAATGTTTTCTGCTCTATCAAAGAAATTCAGTTCATATGTACCACTTTAAGGTATATTGTTTGCAGATACTTTGAATTTGGAAGAGTCTAAAATTTGTTGTTTGGGCAAGAGTTAAGGCCCAGTGGAAGGAGACTTGACAACATTGTGGGTAGAGGAGAAAATGGAGGTAAATTTTGACAGTGTTTCTTCCAACTGAATGACAAATCCTATTGACTGAGCCACATTATAGTTGCAGTGTGGAATGGTTACATTTTTGACAAGTCGAAGTTTGTGTTTTGGTAAAGATTTTAGGAGCAACAAAAGTTTAGACTTGTTTTAAATGAAAGCACAAGCAGACAACATATTCAATGTAACTCAAATGATGGTATACAGGATAGAAAACATTGTTGGAAAGGGAGAAAGTATTGAAATTTTTCTGGTTGCAAGCATTTTCACCTTTTCTCACAGCGTTTAAAGAAATGGTCTTCCTCAGGGTGGTTAAAAGTTGGAATTGTTTGGGAAATTACTAAGTATGGATCAATCACTTTTATGTTATATAGGTGGGTGTTTAGCTCACCTTAGCACAAAGTGCTCAAGGTGAGCTTTTGTGATCATGCTGTGTTCGGCGTCCATTATCCGTTGTCCGTCGTTCGTCGTCCTTCGTCAACTTTTACCTTGTGTACACTCTAGAGGCCACATTTTCAGTCATGATACTCATGAAACTTGGTCAGGATGTTTTTCTTGATGATATCTCGAATGAGTTCGAAAATGAGTCATGTCAGGTCAAAAACTAGGTCACTAGGTCAAATCTTAGAAAAACCTTGTGTATACTCTAGAGGCCACATTTTCAGTCTGATACTCATGAAACTTGGTTAGAATGTTTGTCTTAATGATATCTCAGATGAGTTTGAAAATAGGTTGCCTTGGGTCAAAAACTAGGTCACTAGGTCAAATCTTAGAAAAACCTTGTGAACACTCTAGAGGCCACACTTTCAGTCCAATACTCTTGAGACTTGGTCAGGGTGTATGTCTTGATGATATCTTGGATGAGTTTGAAAATCGGTCATGTGGGGTCAAAAACTAGGTCACTAGGTCAAATCTTTGAAAAACTTTATGTATGCTCTAGAGGCCACATTTTAGGTTCGATACTCATGAAACTTGGTCAGATTGTTTGTCTTAATGATATCTCCAAGGAGTTTGAAAATGGGTTGCCTCAGGTCAAAAACTAGGTCATATCTTAGAAAAACCCTGTGAACACTCTAGAGGCCACATTTTCAGTCCAATACTCTTGAATCTTGGTCAGGGTGGATGTCTTGATGGTATCTCAGATGAGTTTGAAAATGGGTCACCTGGGGTTAAGAGCTAGGTCACTAGGTCAAATCTTTGAAAAACTTTGTGTACTCTCTAGAGGCCACATTTTCAGTCCAATACTCATGAAACTTGGTCGGGTGGTTTGTCTGAATGATATCTTTGATGAGGTTGAAAATGGGTCACATCGGGTCAAAACCTTGGTCACAAAGTCAAATCATTGAAAAATCTTATGTTTACTCTAGAGGCCTAATTATCAGTCCAGTACTCATTAAAAATGGTCTGAATGTTAGTCTTCATGATATCTTTGACAAGTTTGAAAGTGGGTCACATCTTATCAAGAACAAGGTCACTTGGTCAAATCTTACAAAAACCTTGTGTGCGATCTAGAGACCACATTTTCAATACTCTTTAAAGTTTGATCATTTGTCTTGATGATAACTTTGACAAATTCGAAAGTAGGTCACATTGGGTAAAAAACTAGGTCACTAGGTCAAATCTGTGAAGAACCTTGTGTACGCTCTAGATGCTGCATTTTCAGTCTGATAATCTTTAAACTTTGTCAGAATGTTTGTCTTGATGATATCTTGGATGAGTTTGAAAATAGGTCACATTGGGTCAAAAACTATGTCACTAGGTCAAATCTTAGATAAACCTTATGTACACTTTAGAGACCATTTTAAGTCAAATGTAAGCCATGTACGGTCAAAAGGCTCAGGTGAGCGACTTTAGGGCCATCATGGCCCTCTTTTTTAACCAGAAAAGAATGTTTATTTTTAAGAGCAACTATTGTTTAGATAAACAGATCAGTGCATTTTTAGCAAATCTGAACACAAAGTGCTCAAGGTGAGCTTTTGTGATCATGCTGTGTAAAGCATCCGTCATGCGTCATCAATTTCTGTCTTTTGTGTGCTGCAGAGAAGGTATTTTAAGTCTGATACTCATGAATCGTGTTGTGTACAGCATCTGTTATGCGTCATCAACTTCTATCTTTTGGAAGTTATTGAGAATGTCTGTCTTGGTAATATCTTGAAGGATAAAGAAATGGGTCATGTTTGGTCAAAAACTACGTCACCAGGTTAAATCTTTGATAAAATTTGTGAACACACTATAGGTCACATTTTCAGTTCAAAACTCATGAAAGTTTATCAGAGTGTTTGTCTTGATAAAATCTAAGTGGAGTTTGAAAATGGGTAACAGGTCAAAAAGAATGTCACTAGGTCAAATCTTTGTAAAACTTTGTGTACACTCTAGGGACCACATTTTCAGTCCAAAGCTTTTGAAAGTTGGTCTGATAGTTTGTCTTGACGATATCTCAGACTAGTTGCATGTTGCATCACTTGAGGTCACGAACTACACCACCAGGTCAAATCTTTTAAAAACCTTACTCTAGAGGCCATAATTTTAGTCTTATGCCCATTACCCTTGATAAAGTTAGTGAGAATGTTTGCCTAGATGATAGTAAAGATGTCTTTAAAAATGGGTGATATAAATGATATTGGGTGAAAAAGTCAGTCGCTAGGACATGTCTCAGAAAAGGCTTGTGTACACAAAAGAGGTCACATTTTCAACTCATGACAGTTGGTCAGAATGTTTGTCTTAAATATATCTAGGACAATGAAACTGGGTCATATGTCAAAAAGTAGGTCACTGAGACAAATCCTAGAAAAAGCTTGTGTACAGACTAGAGGCCATATTTTCAGTCAAATATTCATGAAAGTTTGAAAGAATGTTTGTCTGGATAGTTATCTCTGAAGAGATTTGAAATTGGTCATGTTTGGTCAAAAGGCTCAGGTGAGTGACTTCAGGGCCGTCATGGCCCTCTTGATAATTTTTGACCATGGTAGAAACAGAAAGCAAATTATCTTTTAGCTCACCTGACCACAAACTGCTCATGGTGAGCTATTGTGATTGTGCTGTGTCCGGCGTCCGTTGTGCGTCATCTGTCGTCAACTTTTTACCTTGTGTACGCTCTAGAGGCCACATTTTTGGTCCCATACTCATGAAACTTGCTCAGAATATTTGCCTCGATGATATCTCGGACGAGTTCATAAAATGAGTCATGCCAGGTCAAAAACTAGGTCACTAGGTCAAATCTTAGAAAAACCTTGTGTACGCTCCAGAGGCAACATTTTCTGTCCAATACTCCTGAAAGTTAGTCAGGATGTTTGCCTTGATGATATCTCGGACGAGTTAAAAAATGGGTCATGTCGGGTCGAAAACTAGGTCGCCAGGTCAAATCTTAGAAAAACCTTGTGTGCGCTCTAGAGGCCACATTTTGAGTCCAAAACTCTTGGGAGTTGGTCAGAATGTTTGTCTCAATGATATCTCGGACAAGTTCAAGAATAAGTCATGTCGGGTCAAAAACTAGGTCACCAGGTCAAATCTTAGAAAAACCTTTTGTATGCTCTAGAGGCCACATTTTCAGTCCAAAACTCTTGAGAGTTGGTCAGAATAATTGTCTTGATGATATCTCAGACAAGTTTGAAAATGTGTCATGTCAGGTCAAAAACTAGGTCACTAGGTCAAATCTTAGAAAAAAACCTTTTGTATGCTCTAGAGGCCACATTTTCAGTCCAAAATTCTTGAGAGTTGGTCAGAATGTTTGTCTTGATAATACCTTAGATGAGTTTGAAAATGGGTCATGTCCGGTCAAAAACTAGGTCACTAGGTCAAATCTTAGCAAAAACCTTTTGTATGCTCTAGAGGCCACATTTTCAGTCCAGTACTCATGAAACTTGGTCAGAATGTTTGTATTGATGATATCTTGGACGAGTTGGAAAATTGGTCATGTTGGGTCCAAAACTAGGTCACTAGGTCAAATTTTAGAAAAACCTAGTGTACGCTCTAGAGGCTACATTTTTAGTCCAAATCTCTTGAAAGTTGGTCAGAATGTTTGTCTTGATAATATCTTAGATGAGTTTGAAAATGGGTCATGTCCGGTCAAAAACTAGGTCACTAGGTCAAATCTTAGCAAAAGCCTTTTGTATGCTCTAGAGGCCACATTTTCAGTCCAATACTCATGAAACTTGGTCAGAATGTTTGTATTGATGATATCTCAGAGGAGTTGGAAAATGGGTCATGTTGTGTCCAAAACTAGGTCACTAGGTCAAATCTTAGAAAAACCTTGTGTATGCTCTAGAGGCCACATTTTCATTCCAAAACTCTTGAAACTTGGTCAAAATGTTTGTCTTGATGATATTTAGGGCGAGTTTGAAAAAGGTTCATTTTGGGTCAAAAACTAGGTCACTAGGTCAAATCTTAGAAAAACCTTGTGAATGCTCTTGAGGCCACATTTTTAGTCAGATACTCATGGTCAGAATGTTTGTCTTGATGATATCTTGGACAAGTTGGAAAATAGGTTATGCTGGGCCAAAGACTAGGTCACTAAGTCAAATCTTAAAAAAACCTCGTGCACACTCTAGAGGCCACATTTTCAGTCCAATACTCTTGAAATTTGGTCAGAATGTTTGTCTTGATGTTATCTCGGACGAGTTCGAAAATGGGTCATGTCAGGAAAAAAACTAGGTCACTAGGTCAAATCTTGGAAAAACCTTGTGTACAATCTAGAGGTTGCATTTTCTGTCCAAATTTCTTGGAAATTGCTCAGAATGTTTGACTTGATGGTATCTCAGAAGATTTCAAAAATGATATGTTGGGTCAAAAACTATGTCACTAGGTCAAATCTTAGAAAAACGTTGTGTACACTCTAGAGGCCACATTTTCAGTCCAAAACTCATGAAACTTGGTCAGATTGTTTGTCTTGATGACATCTCAGACAACTTCGAAAATCGATCATGTTGGGTCAAAAACTAAGTCAGTAGGTCACATCTTAGAAAAACCCTGTGTATGCCCTATAGGCCACATTTTCTGTCCAATACTTATGAAAGGTGGTCATGATCTTTGTTTTGATAATATCTACAATGGGAAAATTGGCTATGGTTGGCTGAAATGTAGGATACTGAGAGAAATTCTAGAAAAAGCTTGTGTTTATGCTAGAGGCCAAATTTTCAGTCCAATAATTATGAAAGCTTAGTAGAATGTTTGTTATGATATCTCAAAAGAGATTGAAAATGGGTCATGTTTGGTCAAAAGACTCAGGTGAGTGACTTCAGGGCCATCGTGGCCCTCTTGTATTACCTTCTTAATCAAATTTGTTTGAGAGATGACTTTAAAAAAAAAAAATTTCTGTAGATATCATATGATCGTAAATTATAATTTTATATGTTTACAAGTCAATATTGTGGCACAAGGAGAAATCGTAACAAACACTCTCCTGTTTTGCTATAATGACGTTTAAAAAGAAGTCTAATAGAAGACAAAAGGAAAAGTAGAAAAAATGACCAAACAGTCCCAATGATCCTCAAGAAAGAAGAATTCTGAAAACATTGTTGGAAAAGGAGAAAATTCTGGTATCTAGCATTTTCTCCATTTCCCACAATGTTTTCTACCCTTTCAACCATAACTTCATTCATTTTAATCACATTGAATTTGTGGTCCCTGAAATTTTAATGGTTTCAGTTTGGACTAGTTTAATATTTTTTTATTCTGGGAAAGAGTTATGTACATGTGTTGTTTAGAATTTAATAAAATGATGAATTGGAAACGTTTAAAATAAATTAAGCTGATAACTGTATAGTCAGTATGTGTTTTTGTAAGTCACCCTTATAAAATGATCTGATGTTTTAAGGACCTTGCCATTCAGCAGAAAACAGTTTATACCCATAGAGATATTATTTTGCACATGCATAAGATATCTCATTTTCATAATTATAAACTACACCCATTTATATCCAAAACTCACTCGAGAACTTACATGAATTCTGCAAGAGCCTGCATTTATATTTAAATCAGATCAGTTGATGTACTCTAAATTAATTTTAAGCCATGTTCAGCTTCTGTAGTTCAAAATTCAATTTATATATGCATACATTTACTTAAAAATGTATGCGTACTTACACCTGTATGTATACGTGTATTCACCAAATGGACATTTACTTAGATTCCTCAAATTCAAAATTGGCAGTGTCCCATGGGTCACAAGTTTTACATGGGCTTATAAAGTGAAAAATTCAGAAACCATCTCATTCCTAACCATAAGGCTTAAGGCTAACAAATGTGACACATAGCTTCATCTAGTGGATCTGTTCTGAATCTGTTCAAAATTTAGCCGTTGTATCTCAAGAAACTCTTTCATATTTTATTGAGGAAACTTTGAAAGTCCTCTTGTTTATAACCATACAGCCAAGACCTGCATTATTTGGTCCGTGGCTGTATCTTGTTGACCTCTACCAGGTTGCATATAACTACAGCTCATACTATAGTTCAAAATTGTAATTTTAGATAAAAAATGGACTAGCCCTGGGGTCACAACTTTCACTTCACGTTGGCTTTTATAGAGAAAAATTTACATGTTTAAGTCTACTTGTTCTCAATCATTTGGCTTAGATTTGAAATGGTCGGTGTGTATGGTATGTACTTATTAGCCAGTGGAGCAATACAAGGCCATCATGGTCTTCTTGTTATCTGTGAAAAGGGGAACCTGTACCAGACGGACAGGTAACTTCCAAAATATGAGCCACCCTCTGGCAGAAGGGGACTTAATTCATCACCGTAAATGGACTGTAATGCACTACATGTATACCAAGCAAGTCATCACTGAATTATCGATCCATAATATCCATTTTGTCCAATACTTGACTTTATCTGAAAGTTAACCGATCCTTAGACATGCAGAAAATTACCAACAGCAAAAAGTTTTGATTCAGGTTAGCCTGCGCAGGCTGGCATTGATCAGTACTTTTCGCAGAAACATTAAGCCTGCTTTCCACTAAGCATGGCTCATATTTTCAACACTGCCATGACCCTTTTTTGACTGAAATTTTTCTGTAAAAAGCAGCAGCCGAGCACTGGCATGTCAGTTTGTAGAGGTAGGGGAGTAATTTATTAGTGAGATTTGTACAATTTAATATCATTTAATCTTAATTACTGAACCTAAGATTTCTGGACCTATACAAATCCATGGAAGAGAAAGAAACAAAGGAAGTTAAAATTGTGGTTCACCAGCTCTATTTTTTTTGTAAGAATTACAACTAAAGTTTCTGGATCTTATTACCATTTCAATGTGGTACGTTCATTTTTACAGGGCGACAGCTTGAATGTGATGTGTGCCATAAACGTTTTAACACAAAAGGGGAAATGCAGATACACAGAGCAATCCATTTTGATGACAAACCATACTTGTGTGACACCTGCAAATTTTCAACCAAACATCTTTCTCATCTTACCTCTCACTGTAAAATACATACAGGTAATACTCTGATACCCAACTATTTTAGGCAAAACACCTTCTCACCTTATGTTATCAGATATTGTTAGCCCAGTCTCCTGGACAACCTATTACGATTGGAAAGGGGTAGAAACTGATTATGCTAATTAGTTAAGTATGTACCACTGTAAAGAACACGGACATGCATTTTGTGAAAGCCTACTTTGTCAATTATTTTCTAACTCATATGATGCTAAAATCTAGTGCAGAGTTTTCTCTCCACAGTAACTTTTTTAACTGGTCTTTTTCAATACCATATTAGATCTAGCACAGAAAATAGTGATTTCTGTTGAGCCACTTGCGGTGAGCAAGACATAGTTGTCACAATGTTGCTCAGATATATGTTCATCGGCGTCTTAGTGTGTGCATGCAACTGGATTTGTTTGGACCAGAATTTCTACATTTATGGATCGATTTCAAAATGATTTGAAAAATTGTTCTCTTTCATGCGTGCCATTTGAAACATTTGTTCAGATAGGTCAAAGATCAAGGTCATACTTGAAGGTCTGATAATTGAATTGTTATAAATGGAGCTTCTCCAAGCTATAACTTCTATATTTATGGATGCATATAAAGATAATTAGTTACACTTGTTTTCCTTTACCATTAGAACTGCTGTTTGTATCATTTGTTCAGGGTAAGCACTGGGTCAAGATCACACTCGGAGGTCAAATGATAAAACTTTCATACAAAGAGCTTGTCCCAGCTACAACTTCTACATTTATCAATGGAATTGATAGTAGTTTAATAAAAGTGTTCTCCTTTCCCAGTGGAAGTGCCATTTGAATCATTGTTTTGGTTGGTCCAAGATCAAGGTCACACTGAAAGGTCAAATGATAAAACTGTCATACATAGAGCATGCCCGCTCAATAAATTCTGCATTCTGCATAGATGGATTTCAAAGTAATTTGGCACAATTATTCTCCTTCTTGGGTAGTTATGCTATGTGAAATATTTCATCATACGGGTCCAAGGTCAAGGTCACACTTTAAGGTCATACCAGCATTTTCTCCTTCTCTCGCAATACAATGATAATTCAGATTTGAACAATTATGGGTTAATATAACATGGTGGAGAAGAGATAGCAAACAATATGATTTTATATTTCAGGTGATGTGCTACGCTGCACATTTCCCAACTGTAATTATTTCACGCCTAAACCGGGTCACATGACTGAGCATATCAACATGCATCAGAACATTCGTAATCATATCTGTAAGGTAATGTGATTATGCTGTGTAAATGTAGGCCAAATTGGAATTTGGTCTAGACCAAAATAGAATTCTTATTTGGTCTAGGCAGATTCTAGATCTGCCTGGGCCAAGTTAGAATTCCAGTTTGGCTAGGCAGATACAGGATCTGCCTAGATCAAATTGGAATCTATTGGTATTTTTTTTTTTAAGAGTCTTTTCAGTGAATATCAATTTTAATACAAAAGAAGCAAACTATATCATTTGAGTTTTAATACATGCATAACTTTTTACCATAAATGTAACATTAACTAAACACATTTATATAAAAGAAAAAAAGTTGTAAAAGTGTAATTTATGAACTTATCCTTATTCTTCATTTTTTCTGCAGTTCCCAACTTGAATCGTATTTTGCAGGAAGTGTAGGCAAAGATAGGCATATCTTTACAGTTTTGTCTTTGGTCTACCTTTCTAATTTATTTATTATTGTTTCCATGATTGAAACTTTTGTTATCCATGAAAAGTGTAATTTATTGCGATAAATTATTTTAAGAAAAACACATTTACGTAAATGTGACCCTTCATGTTAAAAAGGACCATCCTGATAAGTATCAACACTGGTCAGACAGCACTGACTGCGTAGGCTGACCAAGATTGAAATTCCACTTCCGGTAGATTTTCTTTAGGTTAAATGGTTATCCACTCTACTACACAGCCATTTAAAAACTAGAGACCCAGATATACCTTCACCAGCTGTGATCTCTCTTATTTTATTTACAGGGTTCCCAGATGGTCAAAAATATATTGCACATTCACACCTTTATGGCTAACAAATTTGGCTATTAACAATATTTTGGCAATTAACAACTTTCATTAGTCTTCACACATCATTTGTGCCAGGTGGGCAGTTTGACCCTTCACATATACTGAGGGAAAAAAGTTTAGCAACACGCGATATTTTTAGGAATTGAGCAACTATAGGGGGTTTACGGAGGAAAAAACCTGCTGCCAGTCAATCATTTACTCTTTAACTGACTAGGGGATGTGAAATCCAATCAAGCCAATTTGAAAATGAGGTTACTCGAAGACGTAAATTGACGTCAGTAGCAGAAGGAAATGTCACAGTCAATATAGTGTGTGACCTCCCCTGTGGGTAATGACAGCAGAGCACCTCTGCCTCATTCTAGCGATGAGGGTTCTTACAATGTGCAAAGGGATTCTTTCCCACTCTCTACATAAAATCCGTTCAAGGTCTTGGATGTTATTGACTTCATGATTTTTTCGTACTTGCCGTCCTAGGTGATCCCATGGATGCCCAATAGGCGAGAGATCGGGGGGATTTGGCAGGCCATGCAAGTGTACGAACACCATGTCGCTGTAAAAACAACCGAGTTTGGCATGCGGTATGAGGGTGGGCATTGTCTTGTTCCAGCATACGTGCATGACCATTGAGTAAAAACGGGATAAGCACAGGATGAAGAATTTCGTTGCAGTATCGGTCAGCTGATAGGTTTCCTGCAACAATGATAATGTCTGTCTATGCTCTGTGACTTATCCTGCCCCATATCATGATGCTACCTCTGCCATAACGATCATGTTCAATGACGTTTTCAGCAAGGAATCTTTCACCCCGTCGCCACACTCTGGCTTGTCAATCGCCCAAGTCAACATTAATTTAGCGAGACTCATCAGTGAAAACAACTTCGTTCCATTGGTTTCTAGTCCATCTCTGATGAGCTCTAGCCCATTGAAACCTTGCTTGATGATGACGTAATGTAAGTGGAATGCCAACGTATGGTCAATAGGCTCTCAAACCTGCAGACCTACGATTACGTACTGTTTGAAATGAAATTCTTGTACCAGTTGCATTTCAAACATGACTAGGGATTTTGCTACTGGACCAAAAGCGGTTACGTCTTGATAAAGTGATAATGTAATTGTCTGCACGTGGTAAAGTCTTCCTTGGCCTCCCCGAGCGTGGCCTGTCTGCAACATGTCGGGTTTGCTGGTGTCTTGCCTGAAGACAGCTTATTATGCTTCTGTGAACACCGAAATGCAGTGCAATGTTACTTGCACTTATACCACCTATAAAGCATTTTCTTTTAATTCAATAAACGATCAGTCTATCAACATGTAGCAGTTTGAAACATGTACAGACATTAGGCAGAGCATGATTTTCGTAAATCGACCCAGTATCATGGATAGATAGACAATAGCACATAAAAATGCTATGGGACTGACCTCAGTCGACATGCATACTATGCGTATAAGGTTTGGATTTTAACAGTTGCTTTTTTCTAAAGTAGTGTTAGTTTTAAATTTGTTGCTAAACTTTTTTCCGTCAGTATTATTATCAATTATCATTTATTTGAAAACAAATTAAAGAATTTGCAGTATTAGCAATTATCCTTTTCCCACAATACGTTCTACTTGATTTATTAATCGTTTTTCTCATTGTTATAATCATATTAATCATACAAAAAAACAGGGTTACAACTCTGACATAGAATTCTTAGGAAATCAAAATATTTTCTCCTTTTCCTACAGTGCTTACTACTTAACTATTGGTTTATTTTCCTCATTTTTTAATTACATTAATCCACATATCTTTACATCTGAGAAGTATCTTTTATTAAAATCTTGTTCTTTTCTCCCCACAATTGCTCCATTTCCCACAATTTTTTTCCACCTAAGTGCAAAACATTCAAAATTTATTTTTTCACTGAATTTCTGCTTGAAACCTCTTTTATTTTGGGCTTTAAATCAAGTCAGATGATTTATATGTAGTCACACTATATTTAGTGAGAAAATATTCCAATTTGGTCAAGGCAGATTCTGGATCTGCCTAGCTAAACTGGAATCCTAATTTGGTCTAGGTAGATCTGGAATCTGTCTAGAACAAAGTAGAATTCTTATTATCACCTTTTTTTTTGGTTCACCGTCAGAGTAACTCACATAGTAACAAACATTGTTGATAACAGATCAGGTTGCGTAATCCATGCAGTCTACTCGTGATCTATAATGTTAGCAAGCCTTACTAAGATTAACAAAGCTGCAAAAATTGTAAACTAAGAACTGATCTACTGTATTTTTTTTTTTTTTTTTGTATCAGGTGTGTAGAAAGTAATTTGTTTTAAGAAGTAAGCTGTTACGACATTAAAGAATTCATCTAAAGGACAAATTGTTTAAGTGTAAACAGTGTGACTACCAAACTTCACAGACAGATCGCATGAAGTTACACATTGAAAGCCATGGCATTAAGTTCAAGAAAAGGAAATACAACCTTCCAAATGTGGAAGACGAGAAACCTCAGATCGATTACCACCAGATGTACGAACGACTGAACAAAGTTTCGAGACAGCTCATGGACATAGCTTTAACATTGCTTCTGTGTCAGGGGGAGACATTTAGATGGATGCACTGACTCTGGCTGCTAATGTGTCTATGATTGTGGACAATTTTACACCAGTGAGGCTGGATCAGCTTGGGTCAGCGTCAGTGTCAAGTTTAGAGGAGATGCAAGCTACAGCATTTCAGAATAACGATAATGAGGAAGTTGCGTTGTCATGGTACACATACTTGTAATTGAGGGTGTGATGCATTTCTATGAAGCATGGTATCAAGAAAGTCATGACATAATTACAGATCCATAAAATCCATTTTGTCTAACAACCAACTGAATCATGAGGCACACTTGTCCTTTGACATGGAGAAAATCGACCTATTGCAAAAAGTTTCCATCCAGGTCAGCTTGTGCAGACTGCGGAGGCTGACATGGGTCTGTTCTTTTTGCAGATGCATTAACCCCCCTTTTTATAGAGTATGGCTCATTTGACATGTGTTAATACCTGGTTACCAGCATTATCTCCTTTTCCCACAATATATTCATAAGTCTTTTTATGAAGGTGGCTAAAAGTCAGGATTGTGTGGTAAAGGGTAAAAGAAGAAAAATCTAATCATTTGCGCCTCATTTTGTGCCATCTGTAGACTATATGCATTCAGTATGAACAAACCAAAATTTTGTTTTCTAGTAAACCAGTTGACACTTTGTTAATCTCTGTCCAGTTTCCATGAAATCCTTTTTTTTTTCCCCATCCATAATGACTTTGTGAGCTGTTTTTGTGATATGACTTTAATAATTCACAGGTTTGGAGAATAATTTTCCATCCAACATTAGAGTGGCAAAATAAAAGTTTACAATATATTGTCATGAAAAGTAATGCTGAAACTAACTGTACAACTAGATTTCTGTTTTAAACTTCATACTTTGACCGAAATTTTACAGATGTGCTGCCTTGTAACAGACCTACCATGATGTAAAGCACTGCTCAAGTGTTATAGTCAAGCAAAACAAGAGCACCACATGTCGGTGTCAAGGCATGGTTGTGGTTGTTTGATTTTCAGTGAAAACAGCCGAGCTGACAGAGCAACTCATTCTGATACCAACACTCAGCTGTAGTTACTCTTTCCTTAAAATTCTAAGTCAAATAAGAGACCTAACCTTCAAAAAAATTTTGAGGGTTTTTTGCCTATAGGTTATCCTTTTAACAGATAAAATTTTAGCCAAAATTGGACGTAATTATCTTCATTTAATGACCGAGTCTAAAGTTTTTGCACAATGCAGAGGTAGACAATGATAGGGCTATGACAAACAGCTATGCTAAAAACTACCAAAAGGTTCAATACTTTATCAACTTTAATATTGATGTCCACACACTAAAAATAAATTCACTTCCTTTAATAACCTAGCACTGAACTCTCAAAACTTTTAAAATGCACCAACAGCAGCAGTGATACAGGTCCAAATTTTTCAAAACCTTCACCCTTAGGCTGCCAAGCACGACTTGAGGTGCTATTGTGGACAGTGTAGATCAAAATCAGCCAGTATAGAATGTGCATATTTGATCTTGGATCTACACTGTCCACATGGTATTTTTTTTTCCCTGTTGAAATCCACTTTAAAATCACATTATTTGGGATTTTAATATAGAGTGGGAATCATTATTCAGCAGCTTAACCCTTTACCAAATGACAAACTCTTAGACTGGTCCAAATTGAAAGCATTTGCAGACGACAAAATAAAAGTGACTCAAAAATTGAAACTTGACTTTGGAAGAGTAGAAAACACTGTGGAAAACGGAGAAAATGCTGGTTACCAGCATTTTCTCCTTTTCCCACAGTGTTTTCAGAAGGCTTCTTCCTCAGGGGTCGTTAAAACCAGGGACTGTTTGGTTAAGGGTTAAGGGTTAGCACTTTACCAGACAATCCTGTGTTTTCACGACTCTTGACCAGAGGACAAAATAATGGAATTGTCCATTTCAACCCTTAAACTGCTAAATAACTACAATGAAACTTTCTCAAACTGACAGTAAAAGCTCAAATAATGCTAATTTAAACTTATCTTTTTGCGTGTACTGTGCAGTCTGATCTTGATCTACACTGTCTACAAAAGGTCAGAGAGTCGCACTTAGCAGTCTAAGGTTTAAAGCCTTTCGAGACAAATGTGAATCAAGTGATATGATTTTTTTCATAAAAGGGTAGTAAAAATTGTGGGGAAAAGGACAAAATGCTGGTAACCAGCATTTTGTCCTTTGTCCTACAATGTTTCCTAGCTTTTCAAAGACAAGTCCTATCATTAGAGCCTCATATAGCCCTTTATCAAACCGCAGAATTTTAGATCAGTCCAAATTCAAAGCAGGTGACAAATGAAATATAGCTCAAGTAATGTAAGTTGCCCTTAAAGGGTAGAAAACATTGTGGCGAATGTAGAAAATGCCGGAAACCAACATTTTGTCCATTTTCTACAATGTTTTCAAAAACATAATTAATGGGGAATGAAGAAAATGCTGGTTACCAGCATTTTCTCCATTTTCTACAATGTTTTCCTAAGCTTTCTCTGGGCTGTCAAAACTCAGGTTTGTGTGGTAAAGGAATAGTTTGATGCCTGAATGTTTTCAATTTGATCAAGTATAAAGTTTTGTTGTCTTACAAAGAGTTAGATTTTTTTGTTCGTTTGTATGGTCTGTTATGATGACATCAACAGTCCTTCACTCAAATAAGGACAGCTTACATATTTCTTTCCTGGGCTTTATCAGTGCCTTGCCCAATGAAAGTCTTACATGACCTAGAACTGCAGTTAAGGAATGAACCAGGATTTCCAGATTAAAAGTACATTCTTACAGCCAGAGAGAAACAACACTTAAAATTTGATATACTGTACAATGCTTCAGAATTTAGTCAGCTATATAAACATAGTTAAATTACCGATATGTATGGTGAAAGGGATAAATACATACAAACATGCCTAAATGTAAATTGGAAATCTGATTTAAAACTGGAAACTTTACAACAGTGATTTCTTTGATAGCCTCAAGAAAAAGAAATGCATTTTTTATCAGTTGTAATCTATGCAGCCTTGCAACCACCAGGGGCAACATTTGGCATGAAGATACAAGAATGATTATAGTTTTATAAAGATGAAATGGGTTAAAAACTGGCTGAAAACGAATATAGATTATCTTTATGACAGTAACCATTGAACAATAAATGACCCCTGTTCCAAACAATCCTGTATTTTAACAACCTTACAGATGAAGACTTTTGAAAAGATTTTGGAGAAAGGGTTTCTTGACCAGAGACACCATCATGGAAAAAAAAGAAAGCACTCAAAATGAGGATTAAGTCTTGGACCTGTTGATAACAACTAAACCACTAAGCCAAGCAGGACCCCTTACATTCTAAAAATAGAGTTTCATCAATGCCTTTTTTAAAAATTTCATCATTTTATTTACACATTCATTAATATCGCATCCCCAAATAACAAACTCCAATCTTCATGTGTTTTTTTACATCTTGCAACAGACCACTTTAACACTTATAGCACTGAATTAATGAAATGGTCCATTTCAATAAGGAAAAACGTCCTACATACTGTCTATTCATGGTTGTGTTGGCCAGAATATGTAACAGAATAATGGACAGTGTAGATCTAAGATCAGACTGCATGTTCTGTGCAGTCTGATCTTGATCTACACTGTCCGCAAAAACAACTTAAAGTTGGTTGCAGCGCTTTATGTGTTAACCCTTTACCAGACAACGGTTTTTCAGACTTGTCCTAATTAAAAGCATTTGCAGACGACAAAATAGACGTGACTCAAAAATTGAAATCTGTTGTTGGAGGAATAGAACAAAACATTGTAGGAAAAAGAGAAAATGCTGGTTACCGTCATTTTTTTCTTTTCCCACATTGTTTTCAAAATCCTTCTTGATTGTGTGGTAAAGGGTAAAACACATTGTGGCATGTGGAGAAATTGCTTGTTACATTATGTTTTTGGCACAATTTCATGTTATAAATTTCAAACTGTGAAAAGATCTTTAAAGAATGTAGGCCTTAAATACAAAAAAAATGTGTAGTTTGTATTATCATGGTTCTACTATCTCTTTACCAAACAATAGTTATTGTTTGTTATCATGACCCTGAGACAGGCTTGAGAACACATTGTGGGAAAAGAAGACAATGCTGTTAAACAGCATTTTCACCTTTTCCTACAATGTTTTCTACCCTTTCAAATACAAATCTCAGATTAACTATCAAACAACAAAATTTCAGATTTGTAGAAAATGAAAGCACTTGCAGACAAATCCAGTACAACTAAAAATATGAAACCTGATTATCATAGGGAAGAAAACACTGTGGAAAAAGGAGAAAATCCTGGTTACCAGCATTTTCTCTCTTTTCCACAATATTTTCAAAAGCCTTTATCCTCAGGGTCATTGGAAGTTGTCATTGTGTGGTAAAGGGTCAGCTTGTGCCATATTTAACGTGTTGTCTGTAAATGCTTTCAATTTAAACAATGTGTGACAATTGTGTGAAGATCTAAAAGACAAAGAATATAAAAAGGAATGCATTGTTTTCGATTTCCTGAATTACATTTTCGGAGGGAAATCATTTTAACATACTGCCTCCCTGAAAAATATGTGTGAATCAAGATTTGATGCATGAATACAAGAGAAAACATTATGGCAGAAGGGAAAATTTCTAGTAAAGAGTAATTTCTCTTTTTGCCACAACATTCTAGACTGCATAAATGTAACAAACTTCAGATCATTTTGATTATCAATGATTTACAAGCATAATGTCCCGTCTTTGACAAACTTTACTTCACTTCACCTAATAATCCTATTTTAATCATAATGAACCTGAAGAAGAATACTTTTGAAAACACTGTGGGAAAAGGAGAAAATACTGGTAGTCAGCATTATCTCCTTTTCAGGCAATGTTCTCAACCCTTTTAACCCTCTACCAAACAATCCTGAGTTTTAACGACCTTAGGGAAGATGGCTTTTGAAAACATTGAGAGAAAAGGAGAAAATGCTGGTAACCAACATTTTCTTCTTTTCCTACAATGTTTTCTACACTTTCAAAGAGAAATTCAGATGTTAAGTCATATGTAATATGAATCTGCAAAAGCTTTCAATTTGGACAGGTCTAAAGCTTTGTTATTTGGTAAAGACATATGGCAACAACAGCAATATGAATTAATGACCAAGCGTTAAAAAACCCCTGAATTTTACTGGAATGTCTGTGCCATTGTTGCGTCAATCTGCTTGATCCATGGAAGAGTAAGTTTGATTTTACGTCTGTAATTGGGCTCTGGGCGTCTGCTGTCTTGGCTGGCAGGGTCAAAATATATAGGATTTCTCTCAAGATAGACGGTTTCCAATTTCTTCAGAGGTGTTAAGGCTTCAATTTCCTTCCATGATTCAATTCTGTTGTCGTTGAACTATAAACAGAAATGAAGTATAAGGAGTTAGCCTTTCCAAAGCTGAAAGAAAAGTCTCCATCTAGTTTAATTGTGCCATTTTAAAGCCCCAACAGTGGCCAAATGTAAACAATGCCAGTATTCAAATGCTTGATTGATTGATTGTATGGTGTTTGAAACCCTTTTCAAGATTATTTCAGTTATATTGCAGTGGCCAGTGCACCTATCCATGCTTTCCTGGAGTTTCTTTTTACCAGTACTCTGCACAATATTCTTTCCAAGCCACTGGCTGCATTCACACATAACTATTGTTGAAACAATGATCAGCAGTGAGAGAGGAAAGAATCTTGTCTCAATGACTATCGTCAATCCTCGGAAAGAAATTGGCTGAGCTGGGGATCGAACCAGAGACCTATTCTCAAGTCCTGTATGCTACCGACTGAGCTACCGGGGCTTGGCATGTTTAAATGCATTTGGACTTTTAAAACAGGTGTAAAGGTTAACAAAAGATGACTGACCTGGCAACTTTTGACCCAATTCTAAAATTCATTTTTTTGCCAACAAACACTTGGATGGATTGTATAATAATAGATTGTCATCTTTACAATAATTTCCATACTTTTCAATGGTATGATTTCAATTTCAAATGCATTTTTCTTTTGTTTTATTTTGAGCATTTTCTTCCCAAATGCTTTCGATTTGGGCTTGTCCAAAATTATGCAGAAAGATGTTAAAAAGCCTATCCTTTTGTTGCCACAGGCAATCTAACGGATAACTGAAAGACAACACGGGCAATGTAAATTTATATCATACCCAGAATTCCTCTAGTTGTGTTAGATGTCCAATATTCTCCAGCTTGGAAATTCTATTACTTCCTAGGTCAAGTGTTGTCAACAAAGTCTGAAATGAAACAAGATATAGATATGAGCCATGCTCTGTGAGAAGGGGGCTTAATACATCTGCAAAAAGTATTGACCCAGGTCAGCCTGCACAATCCGTGCAGGCTGGCCTGGGCCAAAACTTTTTGCTATTGGTCAATATTCTGCATATCAAAGGACCAATCTACCTCTTGATTCAGTTGGTTTGTAGACAAAACGGATTTCACAGAACCATAATTATATGATGACATTAAAATGCATCACAGAGATGCAATGAACCCACCTCTTGCCAAAGCATAGCTCATATATCAGCCTATAAGGGAACAAGACTTCTTTACATACCTGTTGTTCACAGCTTTCAACAACAATGTGAAACAAGAGAACTGCATGCAGATGCCGGTGCTCTGCTGCTGATGCTTTTAGAAATTTATAGTGAGTGTCTGTTTCCTAGCAATAATACATGTACTACTTAAATCTAGAAAGGGGTATAACTGTGTCAAAAATATTTTAAAGATTATATACGTTATTGGTATGGGTTCACCTTGTGATGTTAAAAGATGGCTTAAGTTTGAAGCAAACATCCTCAGTAATGCTATAACAATACCTTACCTCTTTTTTAAAAGTAACTGCTGCGCTAAAAGGAAATAATTGCTCCTTTTCACACAAGGTTTTCCTAGGAGTCTCATTAGATATGTTTGTTTCCATCTTAATATCACTTTTACTTATCTGGGTCTTAAAGTCCCAATAGCAGCCAAAAGTAAATAATAGGGTAGTAAAATGCATTTGAATTTAAAGGTCAAAGTGTTAGTCACTGAAAGAATCATGAATTTTCAAATCGGGTAACAAGTAAACAAAAGACGAAGGGACCTGGCAACTTAAAACTTATTTTAAGATTTCTTTTTTCTTTTTCTTTCAGCAACTAACGCATGGACTGACTATATAATAACAGATAGTCACCTTCAAAATAATTTCCATACTTTTAAAAGGTATGATTAAAATTCAAATGCATTAATTTTTAACACAATCTTTCTCTACTTTTGGTAGCTGTTCGGACTTTAACTTAGCCTGAGTTAAAATGCATTTATCAAAACTGAACCGTGTCAAGAATTCAGTGAAGTTTCCACCATGTTTTCCAATGTTTTCTACAATTGAATATTTGGTTTTCTACAATTGAATATTTAGCCACTTTCAGAAGTTAAAAATTTCAACCTTGTTTACCCTTAATGAAACATTTGTTGTCTGGTTTAGTTATAACCCTTTACCACAAAATCCTGACTTGTGGCAACCCTGAGAGAGAGGCCTTTTGTTAACTCTGAGGGAAAAGGAGAAAATGCTGGTAACCAGCGTTTTCTCCTTTTCCTAGAGTGCTTACTACCATTTGAATGACAAGTTTCATTTTTTAAGGTCTACAGTCCCTAACTCTCATATTAAAATACAGAAGCTGCCGAGAACGTCGATGTTTACCAATGAGTTAGGGGCCGTAGACCTTAAGTAACATTTGATTTGTCATCTGCAAATGCTCTGAATTTGGACAAAGCTAAAATTTTGTTGTCTGGTGCTTTGTTAGTCTATGTTGATTATCAACAATTTACCAGGGTGTTATCATAATCTTCTGCTGCAAATATGTTGGGGCTACTTACATTGTTTTCAATTCCTTCTATCACTTCTATCCCATTTTCACTGATATATAGCTCCTCCAAATTAACCAACTTGTCTAATCCCTCCATCTTGGTTAGTCTGTTACTCTATATAAAAAACCAGGCTTGATATTCACCAATCATTTTTAAAAATATTCTCAGTTTCACTCTTCAAGATTTTCTAAATTTGAAAATAACACAACTTCCGATTGGCTAAACCAAATGGTTTAACCAATCAGAAGTTGTGTTACTTTCATACTTAGAAAATTCTTGAGAATATGACAAAAAACGTTTGGTGAATAGTTGGTGAATACAAACCCAGGACTGCAATATATAGAAAGTTTACAGCTGAAATACTGAGATTATATAGAAAGTTTACAGCTGAAATACTGAGATTATATAGAAAGTTTACAGCTGAAATACTGAGATTATATAGAAAGTTTACAGCTGAAATACTGAGATTATATAGAAAGTTTACAGCTGAAATACTGAGATTATATAGAAAGTTTACAGCTGAAATACTGAGATTATATAGAAAGTTTACAGCTGAAATACTGAGATTATGAAGTTTCTTGTACCAAGTTTTTAGAATACCAATTTACCGGTAGTAAAACCAAAAGAAGCAGTTGAGTTTTTAGTTTTTTATTGTTCAAAACTTGTAGCACAGTGTAGATCAAGATCAGACAGCATGTGGAACTACACTGGTTTTTTGCCAATTCTTTTTCTGGCAAAAAAAAAAAGAAAAACACAAGCTTTGAAATCACCATATTTGCAAATTTAAATCTGCATGAGATTTTCAATTTAATTTTACTTAGCACAATAAGGGTTAAATGGTATGGAAAACAATGCATGAAAAAAAAAGTACAATGCATGCGGATGCCAAAGCTAGACTGCGGTTGCTTGATGTTCAATGAAAATTGTAATTTGAAAAAGGTTCATAACTGTGTCAAAAATACTTTGATGGTTGCCTGTCTTTGTTGTATAGGTTCCCCTTTTATTAGTTAACAACTTGTCCAAGTTCGAAGCAAATATCTTGAGTAATAAGAGTGATATTGTAAAATGTCAAAGTTTTCACACAACGATCCAGACACCAGGGCTATGACAATACCTTGTAAACAGCCGAGCTAAAAAATTGGCTGTTACAAACAACTCCTTTTGTCTCCTCAATGTGTATGAAAACCATGCATTGCAGGGATGTTGAAGTATTATTTGTGTAATAATGCATTCAAGCACAGTCATATGAACATACCTGTAAGCTAAGTGTTTTCAAGTTGACTAAAGTCTCTAGGCCCTGAACTTTTGTGATCTTGTTCTTTCCCAGATATAAACATGTTAGTGTAGTAAGGCTGCTTATATTCTCTAATGTCTGAAAAAGAAATAATCACCTGAGACTGTTTGTTGATTGCACTTTCACCAGAGGCTCTAACAAGCAGGAGTACTTGAATCCTAACAATACCTGTTGCAGGCCCATGAATGCCCCCTGGTTTCTAGTATTTTCTTCTTTTCCCTTTTTTTTTTCCCAAAAGGTGTCTTTCTCAGGGTCATTTAAACATGTGCCTGTGTGGTAAGGGTTAATAGTTGAAATATGAGCAGCTAGAACTGTTTACAGCTAGATAATCAACTCAATAGGTAATCATAAATGGATTAAAAATATACGGACGAGTCTTCTTGAAATGCATCCTATGCCTACAGTGGACAAATTTTAGCAGGTCATTTTGGGAAAAAAAAAAGTGTCAAAACGCACAAATTGGTGTGTCTGGGAAAACCCTGCTTCATTCTTTGAAAACAGGTGAGCTAAAAATAGACCTACCCTGATTCTATTGGCACCAAGCTCCAACATCTGTATGGAGGTCATGTGACTGAGGTTTTCTATCTGGGTTATCTTGTTATTTGTCAAAAACAGCTTCTTCACCGAGCTCTGTGCATCCAGGTTCTCAATTTTTGAAATCCGATTGAATGATAAATCTAGGATCCTAGGAGAAAGCAAAAAACATATTAACAGGGAAAGCATTTTTTGACTTGACTTGTAACAGGATAAATTGGTAGAGGGTATATGTTAGCTCTTTTACTTTACCAAACACTGCTACCTTTTTTTCAAACTGGAGATAAAAATCTTTCAAAAGCATTGCAGACAAAAAAAAAAGCAAGCCTTTCGAAAATATTGCGGGAAAAGAAAATGCTGGTAACCAGCATTTTCTCCTTTTCCCACAATGTTTTCTACCCTGCTCGAAACAATTTTTGAGTTACGTTTATTTTTGTCGTCTGCAAGTGCTTTCAATTTGGACCAGTCTAAGATTTTGTCGTTTGGTAAAGCGTTAAGTAAATGATCCTGTTCTTTATGACCTCAAGGAAGGCAGCTTTTGAAAATGTTGTCAAAGGAGAAAATGTTGGTAACCAGCAACTGTGTGACGACTTGCCTGGTATGATGCATTATTGAGATGCATTAAAACACCCTCTTGGCAGAGCATATATTGTTTTTTAGTAATGGGTAAATGTTGGCCTATCAAAGAAACAAAAGTTCCGTTACTCACTCCAGTTCACCAAGTGCCTCTAGGTTTTCTATCACTGTAACTTGGTTGTCATAGAGATCTAGTTCTTTTAACTTTGTTAATGTTGACAAACCTTCAATTTTAGTGATCAAATTCTGTCTCAAACATAGTTCCTGAAAGACGAAAGTAAGATGTAAGATGCTAGGCATGCATTATTCTTACATGGTACAGTTCATACATGGTCCATCTTAATCCATTTATAGAAGAATAAAATTTTAGACTTGTAAAAATTAACCCTTAAACTGCTAAATAAATGAAATGAAAATTTCCACTCAATAGTAAAAACCAACATATATCAATTTCAAAACTGATTTCCCCGTAAAGAAAATACTATATTGGACAGTGTAGATCAAAGATCAGACTGCACATTTTGTGTAGTCTGATGTTGATCTACACTGTCCACAAAAGTGTGCTGGATTGCGCTTTGCAGTCTAAGGGTTAAGGAGCATATGCAGATAACAAATCAAATGTGACTCAAATGATGGAAACTGTGTTAAAAGAGGTTTAGGGAAAAGGAGAAATGCTGGTTAGCAGCATTTACTCTTTTTCCTATGATGTTTTCAAAAGCCTTTTTCCTTAAGATTGTTAGAACTCTGGATTGTTTGGTCACTGGTCTAAAATCACATGCCACAACTGTAAATGAGTCATGCTCTGGCAAAAGGGGGCTTGATGCATCTCTTTGATGCATGATACCATGCAAGTCATAACATGATCATGGATCCATATAGTCCATTTTGTCCAATGACCTACTGAATCATGAGATATACTGGTCCTTGGACATGCTGAAAATAAACAGCAAAAGGTTTCAGCCCAGGTCAGCCTCCATAGGCTGACCTTGGTCAATACTTTTTGTAGGTGCATTAAGCCCCCTTTTCATACGGCATGACTCATTGATAATTTTGGTGATACCCTACATGATGAAGATCAGATCCTCATAAAAATCATTATGTCTCCTTGGATTCCATTCTCCTTGAAATATTGCAATATTGATGAATATTTAATCAGCATTTTCTTGCTTTCCTGTGGTGTGTCCCTGTCATTACCAGCCAACCTCAACTATTAACGATCTTGTGAAAGAAGAAATTTGAAAACATTGCAGGGAAAGGAGAAAATGCTGGTAACCAGTTTTTTTCTCCTTTTTCCACAATGTTTTCTATCCTATCAAAGACAACTTTGACCATTAGAGCCACTTTTAATTTGTCATCTTTGAATGCTTTCAGTTTGGTCAAGTCTAAAATTTTGTGTGGTAAAGCATTTAATTGTCATAAATTGCTTTCCATACGGCTACCAAATATAATATCTCTCCAATTATTAGCTTGAGCTGGCAAAGGGGTTGGGGGACAAATTCAACTGTTTCAACTCCTAAAAGTAGATTTTTAAGCTAGTGAAGAACCCATCAGTAGTAAGTGAATTCTCATCAAAAAGTGATGCTTACCTCACAGTTTTGTAGCTGCTCAAGGTTTTGTATCTTCCCAATTCTGCTATGGTTTAAATCCACACACTGTAAACAGAAGACTTGTATGTGCTAAATTCAATATGTGTTTATCTTCTTTCAGTATAACATGGATAAAACTAACGTTTAAGTTGTCAGGAGTTGACATGTCCGTGTATTCGGCTCACAGTACTAAAGGAACATCTACAAGTGCGGCTGCCAATAAAGTTCGAATAGATACAACTCTGAGGACTGCTGGATGGAAGAA
The DNA here is from genome assembly GCA_946811185.2 of Hippopus hippopus. Classification (NCBI taxonomy): domain Eukaryota; kingdom Metazoa; phylum Mollusca; class Bivalvia; order Cardiida; family Cardiidae; genus Hippopus; species Hippopus hippopus. The sequence goes on from OX328111.1 coordinate 31,502,354, forward strand.
GGAATGTACTTTTCAAAAATTCTACAAAAAACCTATCATAGATGCTTCATCCCTTAGCCATGCCATTCTTTCCTTAACTCAAAATGTGAATATGTAGTGATATTGTTAATAGCTATAGACTGCTAAATAGTGGTTCACACTTGGGTTGTGATTGTGTACATGCATATAATTCTAATAAATAATGATTGTTACTTCATGATAATTGCACTTATTTGTCAAAATGGTATTTTCTTCACAGCTTGGACTCTGAATTACTCCAATGATTCTCAGACTGTGGATTGGTTCCAATAGAATTGGTAAATTAAGCGAGACTTACCTGATAAGGTGAAGTTTGATTTCAATTCTGTTGGAACCAATCCACTGAGAATCATGGGCCCACCAACATCCCGCCCTAAGTACAGCAACATCTGCATTTCCAAGCTCCGAATATTCCTGTGCTCTAAATGTCTGAAGTTTGGTCATGTGATTGGTCAATGTTCACTCCCATGATTCTCAGTGGATTGCTTCCAACAGAATTGAAATCAAACTTCACCTTATCAGGTTAGTCTCGCTTAATTTACCAATTTCAGCTTCATTTGGATTGCCTGTCTGCAAATGTTTTCAATTTGGTTGAGCCCAAAATTCAATCGTTTGGTAAAGACTTAAATTTTGTATTTTTTTCTCCATGACACAAAATTTTGCAGAAATACATGTGCATATATGAAAAATGAACCCCTTTAGTGCCCAGCACAACTACTGTAATATTGTTTTTCTGCACAGTGCAGATTGATCCTTGGTATGAACTGTCTGCTACTTTGTAGAAAAAAACTTTGAAACGGCACAAAGTTTGCACAAAGTTTGTTGGGGTACAAAAAGTTAAAAAGTAATCCATGCAATACTTTACAGTTTGTAAGATTTTGTCTGTTGAAATAAAGGGATCAAAGGTCATGCTGAAACCAATTTAACTTAGGTTTTTCATGAGGGAAGTTTCTTGGTCATGGATTTCTAGCTCGTACATGCGCTTCTTAAAATGTTTTGTAGTCTTTAGTGTTATCAAAGGATGATAAAATTACCAAATAAAACATACTTATGTCATTAGCAACACTACACATGTCTAAAATCATTTAACAACAAAATCTTCCTAGATTCTTTTAGATCACAACCCTCTTTTACTATAATTTCAATCCCTTTTTGTGAAATGTAAAGCCCATTTCTAGAAGTGCATGTTGTCCTTGTCACAAAAAATCTCCTTTTGAGTGAATCAAGTCTTTTCAACAAAAAGTACAGTAATCTTTTCCCGAAATCTAGAGGGTTTTTTTTTTGTAAAAAGGAGTCCTTTTCATATTTAAAAAATCTATTTTGGATTAAATCCTAGAAAATATTACTATTACTAGAACTTGTTTTTCTACAAAAAAACAGATGTCTCCCCCCTTTTTGGTGTCAGAAAGATTGATATGTCACCAAGGCAATTTGAAACTGAAATAATGGTCCTTTTTCTCTAACGGTTTTCGAGTTATAGAGCGGACACGAAATTGTACATAAAATGAGTAAGGAAAATAATCAAAGGGAAATAACTCGAAAAATATACAAGCCAGAGTTATGGTTCTTGTGCATGACACTTTGTCTCATGGTGCTTTACAAATGTGTGAAGTTTTATCAAAATATCTGCAAAGGTTTTCGAGTTATAGAGCGGACATGATTTGTGACGGACAGACAGACAGACAGACAGACGGACGCAGTGGGCAAAACAATATGTCTCCTGACCCTGATGGGGGGAGACATAATGAATCCCAAGAAAGAATTTGGGTGGGCTAGGAATCAAACCAGCAATCTCTGGTTTTAAGGCCTTGCTTTCAAAGCTCTTTAAGTAATGTACACTAACCACAAGCAACAAAGAAATATAATTAAGCCATGCTCTGTGAAAAGGGGGCTTAGTCAGTTAGTACACCTCCGTGATGCATCATACCAAGCAAGTCATCACAGTATTATAGATCCATAAAATCCATTTTGCATAATAACTACTGAATCATGAGGTACATTGATCCTTTGAAAATTTAGCAAAAGCAAACGGTTTCGGTTCAGGTCAGCCTGCACAGACTTCACAGGCTGACATTGGTTGATACTTTTTGCAAATACATTAAGCCCCCTTTTCACAAAGCATGGCTAAAATACATATGTTACTTACAACAGCATCAGGATCTTCAATTACCAGTTCAACAGCTTGTTCATTGCTTCGTGGCTGATCTTGGTCTTGTTCTTCATCATCAGATTGTTCATCTACTGCTGGTACCTTCTCATTACCAACATCTCCATGAATTGTTTCATTATTTTCTGCCATGGTTGCTTCAGATAATTGGATCAAGAAAGGAAATTTCTTTTAAATCAGTACTGGTACTTTTTGGCTTTTATGGTTTTGATTGGGTGTTATGACCTAAAAAAATATTTATGTAAACTTTATTTACACCTATAAAATTTCATATTTCAAAACTGGGTGGACCCAACAATGTTACGAAAATGTTATGTGTGACCTCTGTCAGTAGAAAAAACCCACAGTATTATAGATCTATATCCAGACAAATGAGATTTTTCCTTCTTTTTTTTCAAACAAGAGTTTGAAGAAGATGGAGATGAATACTTCATTAAGCTTTTCTAAAAATTATATACTGTATGCTAGCTGAAATATTCCACCCCCCTTTTCACTCAAATGCACATGATGAGTTACAATATTCATCTCTCTCTCTGAGTCAAATGAAAATAAATTGGTGGAATTTTAGGGCATGATATTTTTTTCAAGACCAGCCTGTCCTGTAGGACGAGTGAATTGAAAAACTAAATCAACCTTGATTTGGGTTCACTCATCCTACAGAAAAAAACAGGCCACAAGTTTTACACAAGTTGCTATGATTTCATTTCTTAAGACTGTCAGATGAATAAGGAAGATTTGGAAAACCACAAATTATTAGAACACTTAAGTTTGGAAAGCATTTGCAACATGAAAGGCTCTGTATGTCCAACATTCTTAAAGATGTGCAGACAGAATGGACATAACTTAAACTCAGACAAAAAGTAGTGACCAAAGGCCCCAAAAATCATCATATTATACTATTTTATTGTTTCAAAACTACCATCTTTCAACTGGAACCAGTTACTGTTGTTAATTGTATTTCTGCATTTATTGAATTCTGCAGCAGTGTTTGAGATCTATACAAACTCCATAAACTGAATTTGAATCATTAACCCTTTCCCACAAGATGAACTTTCAGACTCTCCCACATTGAAAGCATTTGCAGAAGACAAGTTATATGTGGCTGAAAAGATGCAACCTTCTGACTGTTGTGAACAGTTCTGCGCATTTGCGTCTTTCTTTGCATAATATCGACATCAGACACTGATTCATGTCTATATTTAAACAATCGGCCGTATCTACTGGTATTTCATGATTTCATTAGGACCACATTCACATAAGTCACTTTGCCCTTCCTGTCATGTAACCAAGCCCATGTTTATAGTGAAACCGGATGTACTACGGTCTAAATAGTGCTTCTGTTCGTACCTTGGATCGAAGACAGGGAAATCGAGTTAAAATCGAGAATTTAAATGAAAATCTACAGAGAACGCAAGATTTTTTTTAAAAAAGTTTGTTTACATCTTTTTTTTTTATCCGGTGTCTGCATAATAATCACATAGGCATGTACTTTACAACTTATAGCAGACGACTAAAGTCCAGACTAGATTTGTTAGATATTGTTTGTGCACTTATTAAATGTTCCATTCAAAAGAAGTTTATAAAGAGTTAGAAGAGTAAACCTGCATTATTTCTCACTAAATATAAACCTGTTTACAACAGCATGTAGATCTACTGGTGCATGGTGGCCCCTGAAGACAGGTGACAGCACAATTACGTTTTAACTGCATTATACTGCCACCTACCGATAGTTGCTGTAAAACAGGTTTGACTATATACCTTTCATAAATTGTTATTTTAGTTATTTTTGGGACTGTGTAGGTCAACAAGCGAACTGATGGTGGATTTTCACGTAGATCTAGACCTACTGTTTTACTGGCAGTCCTGAAATTACCAGATCTTAAATACAAGTTTTTTTTTTTCCGGAGGGGGCTTCTTTGTCTTAAACTGCAGTTTTTGGGGGACAGTGCAGATCAAGATCAGACTACTCGGAAGATGCAGTGTTTTCATGAATCTACACTGGCTGATATTTTACAAGATGTTTAAGCTAAAAACTCAAGCCTCATTCACATCTTCTTATTCTCTCAATATCCAGTTTGTTAGTCTAGAACTCTTAGGATTTATTTCTCTTACAGAGGTCAAAATTTAGACTCATGTATAATCAAAATATTTGCTCTTGACAAGTAAATGTGGCTAAAATAATGGGATTTGTCTTTGAAAAGGTAAATTTGAGGTCCCTGAGGGTCCAAATTGCTCTAAGTACTGGCAGTTATTAACCAGACAGTGACCCCAAATGTTAAAAAAACAGTAAAAAAAGAGCCATCAGACGGATAAAAAGCTGTTGGAGTAGGATAAGTTAAATGATACCTTCAAATCGATAGTAAAAACCCAAAGGTTGCTATCCTCATCGGACAGTGTAGATTAAAGATCAGACTGCACATTCTGTGCAGTCTGATCTTGATCTACACTGTCTGCAAAAGGTCAGTTAGTCGTGCTTAGCAGCCTAATAATTAACCCAAAGAAAAATCATAAAACCATGTCCTTCATATAGGTAATCTTCCAAAGAAGTTCCATCAAATTCCATCCACTGGTTGCTGAGAAATAGCATACAATGAAATTAAGTACTACTTAATTCACTTTGCCAGCACTGCTACAAAAACTAATCATCGCATTTTCCACATTTTCAAAAGGGCTCATTGCAACTCCTTGATGATACATGTAATCTGCAAGTTTAAAGAGAATTGCATGAAAATGCGAACTTACGAAGTAAGCATGAAATGTAAATTTTCAACTTTAAATTGCTACCTTTCTCAAACCAATTGTTGGACTTTTTTCAAAATCAATAGGGTTCAAACTTTTAATAATATTCATAAACTGTGCAAGTTTCATTAAAATCTGGCCTGAACTGCAGACTTTATCACTGAAACAAGAAAAAGAGTAACAGATGGATGGGCATTTGGACAGACTGACCACAGAAACCATGCCATGACATAAGCAGTTCTAGCCTTTAGTTTGACCATCAACTTTCAAGACATGTATGAAAAATCTTTTATTTTAGTCAAAACAGCCAAACATCATGTTTAGGGTTTCATGTAGGTGAAAGAGTAGCCTTGGAAGCAAGAGTTGCAACTGGGCTTGAATCCACTAAGACAACAATAAGTAGGCATGTTGAACTGAACAAATAGTGAAATAATCAAAGTATGATTTCTTTCAACAAATGGTTTGGAATCCAGCCACATTTGACAGGGTTTTAGAACTCATGGACTATTTCTATGAGGTTTCTTTAAAATTAGCCCAAAAGTTCTGGGAAAATCTTATATGGGTAACACACAATAGACAAAACACCTTACCCACCACAATAGCTCCCCTGGAGAACATTGGGCTCAGATGAGCCAAGATAGATAATTGATGACATCTCCTCAGGTAATATTTGAGAAATGAGCCATGCTCTGGCAAAAGGGGGCTATGCATCTCCATGATGCATTATACCGGGCAAGTCATCACATAATTATGGATCCATAAAATCAGTTTTTTTTAACAATCAACTGGATCTGGAGGTGGAATAGTCCTTTGACATGTAGAAAATTGACCAATGGCAAAAAGTCTTGACCTATGTCAGCCTGTGCAGGCTGGCAACATTTTGCAGATGCATTAAGCTCCCTTTTCACAGAGCATGGCTCAAATGTTTATGAAAGTAACATTTGCTTACCATTGACATCACCAATAAGATACACCAACATGTCTTACCTCCTTACCTGACAATAAAATTGCAGACGTGTCCAAGTTGAAAGCATTTGCAGAAGAAAAGTAAATGTGGCTCAAATGATAAGAATTTTCTTTGAAAGGTAAAAAAATATTTGTGGGAATAGGAGAAAATGCTAGTGTTACAAGCATTTTTTCCTTTTCCCACAATGTTTTCAAAAGTTTTCTCTCACATAGTCATTAAAACTCTAGATAGTAAGGTAAAAGGTTACAGAGTTCAGATAAAATGACAACAAAACCAAACATAAGAGTTTGAATTTTTAATGAAATGAAAAGATAGTTACAAAATGTTGTGAAAATGGTTTAGATTTTAAAACAAAATCCAATTTACACACAAACATAAACCAATCATTAACAGTCATTATGAGACATTTTAACCCTTACAGTGCCAGAAGTTCAGTTTTTTCTTTCTTTGCAAGTGTAGTTCAAGATCAGACTGTACAGAACATGCAGTCTGATTTTAAATCTACACTGTTTGCTATGGTCAGATAACTCAGTCCAGTTCAGATTTGAAATTCCATTATTTTTCCCTTCACTAAAATTTTTATTTTGATTTAATGACACTTTAAGGGGCAATCCATGTAAAACACAATGTCTGCAAAAATACACAATTTTTACACTCTATGTAAAATAAACAAGAAAAATCAACTATTTCCAATCAACAGCCATTATGTTAAGAGTCCACTGTTACTTTGAACCTTATTGGCTGCAAAAAACCAACTTTGATGAATCAGATGGCTTGTAAAATATTTCTATGCATTTTGAACAAGACATCTACATGTACACGTATCTCAGTCTTTACCAGATGACAAAATTTTAGAGTAGTTCATTGTTAAATCGTTTGCAGACAACTATTTAAAAGTAGCTAACATGATGGGAATTGTCTTTAAAAGGCTAGACTGAAGGAAAAGGAAAAAAATGTTTATATCCAGCATTTCTCCTTTTCTCCCCAAGATATTTTCTAAAGCCTTCTTCTCTATGGTTGTTAAGAGCCTGGATTGTTTGGTTAAAAGTTAAACAAAATATCTCTTTAAAACTCTTACTTTGAACAAGACACAGAAATACCTGAATTCTGCAGTACAGATATCAATTTGCCATTTTTATTCCGATTGGAAAAAATTGAGAATAAATGGTCTTATCAGCAAAGAGGGAGTGTGACTGCAATTTTTTTTTTAAGAACTAGGCCTTTTGTATCCTAAAACATTAATTTTCTCGTAATTATTATTAATCCTTATCCTGCTAAATAAATCAAATGAAACTTTCAAGCCATCAGTCAAAACCTAAATGATGCTATTTCAAGTTTATATTTTGGAGAAATATATCTCCTTATCTGACAGTGTAGATCCAAGATCAGACTGCACATTCTGTGTAGTCTGATCTTGATCTACACCGTCTGCAAAAGGTCAGTGAGTCGCCCTTAGCAGCCTAGGGGTTAAGAATGACAGTTTGCGTAATGAATGATGAAATACAATTTACCAAACAAGTATTTCTCAACACACACAGATAATAGTGTTTGAAGATCTGGTTTTGACTAACTTTGATGCTAGGAACGTTCATTCATAACACTATAATATCACTAGGACTGTCATGGGCCAACCATTAACAGCCCCTCCCCTACCAGCTCCTTTGTCACTGGACCAAAAAACTAAAGGGCCACTACTTATGTAACCACAGACCAAACAAAGTGAATTTGCAGATTTGAAAGCTCCTATGGTAGGATGGCTTCCATTATAACTTCAGCTAAAGAGGTTGAAAATTGTTGTAGAACAGGACAAAATATTGTATCTACAGACAGACAGGTAACCTAATTCAATTATATGACCCACACTCTTTCTTTGTGGTGGTGGGAGGTACAAAGATGGATGATCAATTAAGCATATAATTCTGCAAACAACTTATGTGCACATTTTTCATGAAAAATTACATGTATAAATGAGATACATATACATTTATACAAAGCAAATTTTTTTTTTTCAACCACTGGACAGTGTAGATTCAGGATCAGACCTAAGGTTCTGTGCAGTCTTGTCTTTTTTCAGACTGTCGACTAAAACAACTAGACCTGGATATAGAGCTTCAAGGATTTAAGGTGTCAGTATGGGACAATGAATTCATAACAAACAGTGAGAAAAATAGAGGATCTTATATGAGTGTTCATGTTATATTGAACTTTATTAAATGAGTATCGGTAATCTAACAATATAAAAAAATCAAGGCTTGCCCATATAACACAAACATGAGTGTAAGATACTATTTATAACATGACAGGAAATAGTTCGGGATAACTCTAAAATTTATATAGCTTTATCTGAAGTCCCACAATGGGACATCTAGGAAGATCCCTTAGGCAGTTTCTCAGGGATAAATCCAGTGGAAAAAGTACATCTTTCCTATATTTGTAATTTAATATTTCATAACAGTTTTAATTGAATTCTACAGATGAACTAAAAGAGGACTAAATTCGAGCAATTAAAGTGTACTTACTGGCAATACATTACTGGAAAAAGAAAGTTTTTGGGTCTTTACTTATATACTGTATAAAATTCAACAGATACTAAAGTTTCAATTTATTTGTAGTGATGTCACCCTAACTATCACTGTTACTATGTATACATCATTTAGGAAATGGGTTGATAAATTTAAAGTAATTTAACCCTATGCCACACAGTCCCAACTTTTAATGACCCTGAGACAGAGGCCTTTTGAAAACATTGTAGGAAAAGGAGAAAATGCTGGTAACCAGCATTTTCTCTTTTTACAACAATGTTTTCTACTCTTCCTGAAACAAATTTCTATTTTTGAGTCACATTAATTTTGTGTGTGCAAATGCTTCCAATTTGGGCTAGTCTAAAAATATGTTGTTTGGTAAAGAGTTTTGGACATGTCCAAATTGAAAGCATTTGCAGACGACAAATTAAAGGTGGCTCAAATGAGGAAAGTAGTCCTTGGTAGGGTAAACATTGTGGGGAAAGGAGAAAATGCTTGTTGCCAGCATTTTCTCCTTTCCCCATGTTTTCAAAAGCCTTCCTGTACAGGGTCATTCAACCTTGGGATTGTATGGTATAGGGTTAAACTGAGGAGGTCGCATTTCCCTGTCACTTTCAATGTATTTTAAAAAAAAATTCTTTCTTGGTGAATCTGCTCTAATAGAAAGAGTTGCTTGATGAATGTATGCAAGCATTAGATGTTTCTCTATAAAAAATCCATCAGATATATCACTGAGTTTGTAATTTGCATACTCTGTAACGTTTTTGTTTTGACAGTGTGTATGAATAGTGGTTCAGTTCACGTGCCAAGTTTATTTCACTAGTGTATTGTTGACCAATTCAAATCTCAAAATATTCAATAGATTTATTTCACTCGGCACTGTAGGTCATGTTATAAATAAAGACATTATATATAAATATATCACAAAAAAGATGGTTTGAAAACATAACAGTTAACAATAATAATTATAATTTTCAAGAAAAGTCAACATGTATCATACACTGACCTGCTCTCTGTTTTATGTGATGCTTTCCTTTGTTATGCAAGATAGAGTGGATAATTGTCTTGTTTTGGTGTATGATCGAAATTTCTTTCATTGAGTGAAAAGCAAGGGCTATATTTTCATGAGTGGCAAAGCCACAAGTGAAAATATGGCCTTTGCTTTTCACAAGATGAAAGAAATTTCGATCATATGCCGATACAAAGAATTATCCTGTTTCTTTTATGCTCTTCTCTTTTAACCTTTCTTTTTGCGTCTAATTTGTGAACTTTTCAAGTGAAATAGATTCATATTCAATCTAGTCAGATACAGAGTATCTGTAAAAATAACTTCATTAGTGATGTTGATGATGTCATAAAAGGTGACATTCACCCGCTAAAAATTATTCATGTTCTATAAATACCTGTGGTATGTCAAAAATATTAGTTATAACATTCACCGATGAATTATAACATTCAGCAGTGAATTATACAGATATAATTCGCTGTTAGATTTCTATAAACTACTGAAAAGCATAAAAGAAAAAAAAAAAGTATTTTCTACTCTTCCAGAGGACATATTAAATGATAGGTTTGTTGTCATGCCAACAACGTTTTCAAAGGCATCTTTCTCAGAGTCATCAAACCTTGGAACTGTTTATTAAAGAAGTAAATCAAACTTCAAATCCACTGCTTAGTACTTTGATAGAGAACATCTATATTCAAGACTAATATGCTATAACTCTTTACCACATGATAAAATGATCAAAATTGAAAGCATTTGCAGATGACAATTTATATGTGGCTCAAATGATGGTATTTGTCTTTGATGGGGTAGAAAACATAGTGGGAAAAGAAGAAAATACTGGTTACCAGCATTTTTTCCTTTTCCCACAATGTTTTCCAAAGGTTTCTTTCTCAGGATCGTTAAAACTTGGGATTGTGTGGTAAAGGGTTAAACTTAAAATGTCTTAGTTGAAAGGGGAGATAATTTAATCAAAGCTTGACAGCAGATATCGAAAAATTGTGTCTTTTAAATCAGCAATCAAACAAAGATTCAACACAATGACAACCACTGTATTGGAGGAGTATGCCAGACAAATACACTTATGTGCATTAGGCAGATGAAAGAGACAGACTGACAGATAGACAGATGGACAAACAAGGAGAAAAGTGGTCAGGTTCATTCTAGTTTACCCAAGAAAACATTTCATCAGGGGTATATTGATATGTACATACATATGCCATCAAATAAAATGATACTATGATAAACTGGAAAAAATTAAGATGAAGATTCCCTTACTCTCTTAAAACCCCAACAGCTTCCAAAAGTAAATAAAGCAGGCATTAAAATGTATTCAAATTCAAATTACACCATATAAGATTTCCAATTTCCAGTATCAATACCACATTAGCACTTTTTCCTAAGGAAACTTTATTTCTGCTATTTCTGTGGTCAGGGATGGCACCGCAGAATTAAAATATGTGAAAAATTTAACCAATTTCTACATGTGCATACGTGTACAGTAGAACGACAATGTTAAGACTAATTCGTAAGTCCAAATCTATCTCAACTCAATCAAAGCATTCAAATAGGTCTGAACGGTAAAGAAACTACATTATAGTAGCGATATTCAAATTTTCATTATTTATAAGGAACATATCATAAAGTAACGGTAAAGGGATGATACTGATATATTGAATTCAAGAACCCAAAGAGAAACGACAACAACAAAAATAATGACAAGTACAACTTTTATATTTTGGTTAAATTTTTCGCTTATTTTATTTCCTGGGTGCCGTCTCTGACCGCAGAAATAAACTCTACGAAAAAAAAGTGCTCATACGGTATTGTGAAGCTGACAATTTGTTATTGTGCTGTCAGTCCAAGAGTTAGTCACTGGCAAAAAAATGAATTTTACAAGTCAAAAAAGTTGCCAAGCCACTCTACCTTTTGTTTACTTTCTACCGGATATGAAAATTCATTTTTCTGCCATGGACTAACAAGTGGACCGACCATTGAATAATAGGTTGTCATCTTCACAACAATTTTTATACTTTTAAAAGGTATAATTTAAATTCAAATGCATTTTTTCACCTACTTTGCATCCTTTAGCAGCTATTAGGGCTTGAATCATTTACCAAATAATCCCATGTTTTAATGATCTAATCCTGTAAAAAGAAATTTTTTCAAATATTGTACGTTAGAAAATGCTAGTAACCAGCATTTGCCCTCAGTCCTTTCTACCCTTTCAAAGACAAATCACATCATTTTCATCAAACTTATTTTGTTGCCTGCAAACGCTTTCAATTCTGCACAGTCTAAAATTTTATTATTTGGTAAAAAGTTAAAGGTAGAAAACCTTGTGGGAGAGGGATAAAATGCTGGTTACCAGAATTTTTATCGTTTACAGACAATGTTGTCAGAAGCCTTCTTTCTCGAGGTTGTTAAAAATTTGGGATTTTGTGGTAAAGGGTGAAACCTTTACCTTACAAACTGTCAACAACATTTTTAAAGCATAAATTTTGTAAAACATTTTGCCATGTAAATTGCACATCACAACAAATTTCTTTAACCCTTAACCTGCTAAATAAGTCAAATGAAACTTTCAAGCAGATACTAAAAACCAAAATTTTCTTTTTTAAAAGGTATTTTTTGGGGAAAATTATCTCCATATTGGACAGTTTAGATCTAAGATCAGACTGCACATTCTGTGCAGTCTGATCTTGATCTACATTATCTGCAAAACGTCTGAGCTTAGCAGCAAAAAGGTTAATTTTTGTTTCATATACAATCTCCAGTGTAACATCTATCTGTTCTCATAATTAAATCATTCATTCAATTTATCCTTTATCTATTTTCTATCTTACTACATTCCTCAGGCATCCTATTTCATTTTGCAGCATACCTCTTCATCTCTTTTTTTAAAACATTGTGGCCAAGGGAGAAAATACCGTATTTGCATGAGTATACCGCACACATTTTTTCTCCCACAATTATTTTTAAAGTAGGGGATGCGCGCTATACATTGCCATAACTGAACTAGGTGTTTTTTTTTCACCACCTCGGCATCAGCCTGTCAGGTAGATCATAATACATGTACGACGCCAGTAGGCCTTGTCTAAATTTTAAACGATGTCACAGTCATCCTCATTACTTTCATAATCAAATTGTTATATGAATTAAGATAAAGAGATTTGAAAAAAAAAAATGATGAAATGAATTAGAAGAGGTTAACTTTTATTTCTTTTTGTGTTAATTCCTTTCTAGGACCTGTTCACACTTTAAGATAACAAAAATGTGTCAATCAATATGGTTGATCGGCGATCTTGACATGTGAAAGTGGGCTGTGTATAGTCCCACTTTGTAAACAGCATGACTTCGACTTATCACAGATGGGGAATGCTGACCAGACACCCTTGATATTTGATATGCCGTACCAGAGAACTGCTGATCTTAATTTATTGCCTTTATGAATTTACACTCTTATAAAGTCCCTGTGGAACTTTGATTTTAAAGAGCATAAATAAGTTTCCTCCCTTGATAAGACAAACACCATTTGCAGTTGTCACGAGTTGAAAGTAAACAAAAGTTATTCTCGATAAAATGCTTATTTAGGATGCGAGCAATGTATCAGAACTAGACTTTTCTCCCAGATTTCAAGGTAAAATTAGGGGTGCGAGTTATACATGCCTGTGTGGTATACTCATGAAAATACGGTACCCATAACATTACAAAAGTATTTTCCTTTTACCACAATAAATTTATCTTTATCACATAGTTTACCTTTACTTCCATCCATCACTTCAAAGCATATTTCTCAAGTAATCTTCTATTGGTAAGGAGTTAATATGAAGTAATCATATGTTAACAAGATGAAATAATTCAAGCATAAGCATAAAGCTTGGGGATTGTTTAAGAGAAATGACCTACTATCTGATGATCTAATATATGTTTAAACACAAATGTTTTTTGTTAACAATGAAGCAGCATTTTCTATAGCACAGAGAAGCCATTTGAACCACTGCTGCATTGTTTTCCAAAATAGTTCCTAATGACACATGAGTAAGAAGACTTACAACTGATTTATACATATATCTGTACAATTTCTTTCAACACATATGAAAGCTAAATATCTATGTTTCCAAGTCTTATTCAGGCTTCTTAAGATTCTTTTCTCACAGTATCTCTCTTTAAAACCTTTATCACACAGTTCTCTGTTTTAATATTTCTCCCTTGGGGTGAAAGCTTTAAAAAGCATTGTGGAAAAGGAGAGACAATATTTTCTCCTTTTCCCACAATTTCTTCTGGTATTTCAAGACAAATTCCATCATTTGAGTCATATTTAATTTGTTGTCTGTAACTTCTCTCAATTTGGATGATTATAAAATTTTGCTGTCTAGTAAAAAGTTAAGTATGCAAGATCCATTTCAAGACACTTATAAGTTATTTCAAAAAGATATGAACCATGCTACGGCAAAAGGGGGCTTATTGCATCTCCGTGATCCATGGTGCAAAACAATCCATAACATACTTATGGATCCATAATATCCACTTTTTTAAATGCCTTAATCATGAGGTAGACTAGTCCTTGGACATGAAGAAATTCGACCGACTGCGAAAAGTTTTGGCCCAGGTCAGCCTGTGCAGGCTGCGCAGGCTGACCTGGGCCAGTACTTTTTGCAGATGCATTAAGCCACCTTTTCACAGAGCATGGTTCATATGTTTTAGTCTTATTTTTAATGGTCATGAAAATTAACCCTTAGAGTGCCACATTAACTTAACTCTTTACCACACAATCCCGACTTTTAACAACCCTGAGAAAGAAGCCTTTTGAAAACATTATGGGAAAAGGAGAAAATGCTGGTAACCAGCATTTTCTCCTTTTCCCACAATGTTTTCTGCCCTTCCCAAATCTAATTTCAATTTTTCAGACACATTTATTTTGTCGTCTGCAAATGCTTTCAATTTGGACCAGTCTAAAGTTTTGTTATTTGGTAAAGAGTTAACAGACATTTTTAGTCATGAAGAAGACCAATATATTGTATTTTCCTATTTCTTTTTTTCCAACTAGAATATGTCACTTCACTAAAAACAGGATGGTGCAGAAAGACCTAAAGCCAGCCTGCACATTTACCAAATATCAAAATTCTAGCCCGGTCCAAACTGAAAGGATTTGCAGAGGTCAAATTAAGTGGTTTTACAAAATATGAAATGTGTCTTTCGAAGGGTTTCTTTTTAGAAAACATTGCGGTAAAAAGATAAAATACTGGCTACCAGTATTTTCTCTTTCCCATAATATTTTCAAAAGCCTTCTGCCTCAGGGTTGTTAAAACTCAGGATTGTGTGATAAAGGGATATAGGGCTAAACTGAAAAATACCTATCATGTATAAGTTCAGTGTTAAACTGCAGTCTTTTCAACATTAATAGTCTCTTTCACAATGATAGAGTCATAGAGCAGTATCATTAACTCATTTATATACAACCCTTTTTGTGCAGCAGACCACAGTTTAAAACATTGTGACAAAAAGAGAAATTTCTTGTACTAAAAAATTTTCCCTTTTGCCACATTGCTTTTTTTCAAATATATATGAAAGATACGTGTACCTTCATTTATGTATATTAAAGGATGACTTTATTATCCTATTCTGCAATTTAAGTCTTTACCACACAATCCAGACTTCTAACGACCCTGAAAGAGAAGGCTTTAGAAAACATTGTGGGAAAAGGAGAAAATGCTGGTAACCAGCATTTTCTCCGTTTCCCACAATGTTTTCTACCTTATCAGAGACAGAAATTGTCATCTTAGCAACATTAAATTTTTCGTCTGCAAATGCTTTCAATTTGGATGAGTCCAACATCTTGTTTGGTAAAGAGTTAATTCTTTAGGTGCCAATAGCATCTTTTCAACCTATCTTTTGGGCTTGAAATACAATCCAGTGAGACAGTGAAATATTTTGATATATCAGACTTAACTAAACAAGCTTTGGTTTAGACCACAAATCAGACTACACATTTTGTGCTGTCTGATCTTCATCTACATCTATGTTGTCTGTAAAAGCCTGTAGTCTCCTCTAGTGCTGAAAGGATCAACCTCTGGAAACAAGGAGTCAGTGAAGAAAGAAATCACAAATGTCAGTTTGCGGAGGGACATACTATACATAGAAAACTCGCACTTTTGAGGTACTGACTAGGACTGCATCATCATAAAATCTGGTTTCTATGACAACATTGCCGCTGAAAGTAGATAAAAAATGTCCATGATTGAAAATGAAAGAGTGTGACAGTTTCACAAAAAAAATCACTTTTTTTTTAAACTTCAAAAGGATTTCATTTACCCCTGTACCACACAATCCTGACTTTAAACTACCCAGATGAAATGATCATTTTAGCAACATTTAACTTGTTGCTTGCAAATGCTTTCTATTTGGTCCAGTCCAAAATTTTATCATTTGGGAAAGGGTTAAATATTTCAATCAAAATAACCCATTAACCCTTTACCACATGATAAAAATTTAGACTTGTCCACATTAAAGACATTGCAGACAACAGTTTAAATCTAGCTCACATGACAGAATTCATCTTGGATAGGGTAGAAAACATTGTGCAAAAAGTGCTAGTTATCAGCATTTGCTCCTTTTCCCCACAATGTTTTCAAAGGGCTTCTTCCTCAGGGTTTTTAAAACTCAGGATTGTGTAGTGAAGGGTTAACCCTTAGAGAAGTTGTGGTACTCTTTTACGCTTTACCACACAATCTCGAGTTTTGATAACCCTGCAAGCTTTTGAAAAATTGTGGGAAAGGGAGAAGGTGTTGGTAACCAGTGTTTTTCCTCTTCCCACAATGTTTTCTACACTTATAGAGAGACATTTTAGTTTTTGAGTCACACTTCATTTGTTGTCTGCAAATGCTTTCAGTTTGGACAAGTCTAGAATTCTGTTGTCTACAAAACAGTCAAATCAAGTTCAGACTGAAAATATTTTCAGTTTGGATAAATCTAGGATTGTGTCTGGAAAAGAGTTAAAAAAATTTCAGTCTTGTCCAAAATGAAATTATTTGCAGAAGATGAATAAAAAGTTACTTAAAACACAATATTTGTCGTTAAAATGACAGAAAACAGTGTAGGAAAGGAGAAATGACAGCAACCATCATTTTCTCTGTCTCTCACAGTATTTTCAAATGGCTTCTTGTTTCTTAAAAGTCAGGATTTTTTGGTAAAGGGTTAACTGAACACAATAAGTAATACACTATGCTCAATTACATATCACTGAAATACACTTGAACGATAAGGAATTCCAATCAGTGGGTGATAAGGGAAGGCCAATCAAATTTGCATGAAGACATGCTTGTAAAAGAAACTGCTTATTTCTTAATTCAAGGGCTAATAACTCTTGAATGCTTTTACCGTCAGTGATATAAACAAGTGCACAACTAGATGTATATGTCAAGACAATAGAAAGAACCCAAAGTTTGCTATTTCACAGGTATTTTTTTTTTGGGGGGGGGGGGGGAAAACTACATGTATCTTCTTACTGGACAGTGTAGATCTAAGATCAGACTGCATGTTCTGTGCAGTCTGATCTTGATCTACGCTGTCTGCAAAAGGTCTTTGAGTAGCCCTTGGCAGCCTAAGGGTTAAAATAATTCACATTAAGACTCACTTTAAAACATTAGCAGGCATCATCTGAGATTCTGGTGCTGCCTCTATTACACTCTGCCATGTGTTGGTAGATCCCGGGATCACAAACCCAAACTCAAAATACCACTCTGTAAGTAACCAATGAAATTTATGATAGAGCTAATAGGTTTCTTTTTTATCTTTCAACTACACAAATATTCATGCAATAACATCTATGCAATATTTATTCTTGATATACCACAAATATTTATAGAACATGAATGAATTTCTGCAGATAAATGTCACATTTTATGACGTAGTCAACACCATTCAGAATGTCATTATTATAGCTAATCCATTTCAGTGTCATCTGCAATTACTGCAAAATTTACAATGGTCAGTTCTCCCAACCCCATTAAAAATTTTTGATATATGACAATACTATGTACTTACTATATATATATTGTTATGGGAGACCACTCCTTCATGCATGGCTTCATCCCGGTTTAAATACAATACCTAACAACTGCGTTAGGGAGATATCTCTTTAGCTCAATGGTTATGGTATTGGCCTTTTGTCCGGGCGTTCTAGGTTCGAATCCTGCCCGGTCCCTGTATTTCTGCTATGCATTTGTTCATTTGTTTCTTTGTTATGGACTTTGTTCGTAAGATGGGGGCTCGTCCTGGATTGGCCATTGAGCCATTAATCCCATTTGTTGTCCAAAAACGGACTTTCTGCCAAATAAGGCTTTGAGTCATCAATAAATGATGACTTTAAGAAGGGGGTGTGTTACGGGAGACCACTCCTTCATGCATGGCTTCATCCCGATTTAAATACAATACCTAACAACTGCGTTAGGGAGAATTCTCTTTAGCTCAGTGGTTATGGTATTGGTCTTTCGTCTGGGCGTTCTAGGTTCGAATCCTGCCCAATCCCTGTATTTCTGCTATGCATTTGTTCATTTGTTTCTTTGTTACGGACGTTGTACAATTTTACCAATGCACTATGCAACTGATAAAATATGCCCATGATAAAAGCAGTCCATTGATAATCACTCAACATAGATGAATGTGTGACTGCTGTTAAAATGCATTACATGATAAACTAGTGTATTCTTATTCTTAAGTATTTAAAAAAAAATTATCTTAGCTCAAAGCCATGTTATGGATAACCGTAACAACCACATCGCTAAAATAAATAAGATGACTGTATATTTGTTACACATAGATGCCTTTTTAAGGCCCATGAGTGTAAGAATGCTAAAACATTTGGTAATGAAACAGACAGTACAAACAACACATAAAACACTCTCTAAAAAGTTGACGTTATGCATGAGTCAAGCACATTTGCAGTGGAGATCAATGTTCAAATTTGCACTAAAATATCTAAGTTCATGGGGAGAAAATTTTTAAACACTTAGAGCCAGAAATTCAAAATTTGTATCTACCACTAAAATATCTGAATTTCAGGGATGCCTTCAACATGTACAGCCAGATATTTAAAATTCATACAATGCAATGAAATGCCTAAAGTTTGAAAGTTGTCTCAAACACTTGAAGCCTGAGACTAAACATTTTTATCTTGCACTGTTATATCTAAGTTTGATCAGTCTTGAACACCTTAAGTCAGATATTAAAAATTTGCATTTTGCACTGAAATGCTTAGGATTGAGGAAAGTCTAGAGTGCTTCAACCAAGACAATCTTACACTGGAGTGCCTAAGTTTGCGGGGGAATCTTGCACTCTTAAAGCCAGGACATTAGAAACCTGTGTCTTTCACTGAAACATTCAAGTTTGAGGGGGGTCTTGAACACTTAATGCTAAACATTCAAAATCTGTACCTTGCAATGAAATTCCTAAGTTTCATGGCAGTCTTAAAAACTTAAAGCCAGACATTCATAATCTGTATCTTTCACTAAAATGTCCAAGTTTGAGTGGAGTCTTGAATGTTTAACCTTTTGCCATGCAGGCCTGACTTTTAATGACCCTGACACAAAAGGCTTTTGAAAGTATTGTGGAAAATGGAATAAATGCTGGTAACTAGCAGTTTCTTCTTTTTTCCAACAATATTTTTTACCCTTTCAGAGATAAATCCAAATATTTAAGCAACATTTGTCTACTGCAAATGCCTTCAATTTGGGCCAGTCTAAAATATGGTCATGCGGTACAGAGTTATGCCAGACATTCAAAATTTGTATCTTGCATTGAACTGCCTAAATTTAAAGGAAGTCTTGAACACTTAAAGATGCATCTTCACTCATTTTCATCCAGTTTTTTAACTGTTTTTTTTTTTAATTTTATGAAACTATGATGGTTGCAAGGTTGCACAGATTGCATCAGATAGAAAATGCATTTCATTCTATTGCAGCTAGCCATAGATGTAACAACCACAGTTTCCGGTTTAAATCAAAGACAGTTTCTTTACCCCATACACCTTATATTGATTTTTTATCTATGTTTACATAGCTGTCTAGATTATAACACCGTTAAGTTTTAACAGCGTTTGTTTACTCTCTTGCTGTAATGATGTCTCTTTAAGGCCAGCCTTCAAAATTGTGTCTTACACTGAAATGCTTGAGTCTTTCACACTAAAAGTCTGATATTCAAAACTTGTATCTTGCACTGAAATTTCTTAGTCTTGAACACTTAAAGCAAGACATTCAAAACTTATCTTGCACTTATAAATCTAATTTCAAGGGAGGTAACTCTTAATCACTGACAGCTAGACATTAAAAATTTGTGTATTGTACATCCACAATTTATAGCTAAACATTTTGCAAACTTTAAAATAAAGATTGCAGTAAAATAAAGATTGCAAAACTGTTGAGGAGTTTGCATCACAAATATATCTATGAGCAGGCAGGCCTGGTCGGTGGGGATGGGCAGAGCACGGTTGTGCTAGGTGGGGCAGTGCAGGCAGGAAGATTGTTTCTGTAAAACATTTTTTGTGGCTTATTTGTATCATCAGTACTATCACTAATTACCTTCCAAACACTTTCCCTTGAAGAGAACTTTCTGTTCTAATCGAAATTTGTCCATAGATTCTTTCGATGAAAAATTGATTTCCCTGGACACTGCTCTACTTTTCAATATCTTCTTTGGAACACGAGCTGTAGAACAGAAGAATATAAGTTTGTTTCAAAAGTGTTTGGCAACAAGGAAAGACACAAGTCTTTAAGACTTTAGCTCCAATTTCAAAAAGTTGCCTCTTACACATCTGCAGTTTATGGGTTATAGCTGTGCAAAATTTCAATACAGTGACAGGAAAACTGAGGGATGGTGGAGTTCTTGACAAGCTGAGTCCAGAATAAATCCATAGACATTCCTCTTTGCATGGGTGCAATAACTTAATATTCATAAAATCACTGTATCAATGCAACAACAATGTCTCTATTAGCGCCTAAAGCCATTGAACCAACTAAGTTGTTTTTGTAGACAGTGTAGATAGAGATTAGACTGCACAGAAAGTGCAGTCTGATCTTAAATCTTCTCTGTCTACCACTATGTTACATATTCTAACAGAAATGACCTTGAAATAGCAATAACTGGGCTATTTTTTCTAATTAAGTTTGTTTATCTTGGAGTTTAATGCCATTTTAACAGCTTAGGTCATATCACAGCAGTCAATGAACCTACTCATGTGTTTCCTGGCTTTCTCACACCAGTACTAACATAACTTTCTTTCCAGGCCACTGACCACTGTGACAGTAACTTTCACACATACATCAGAGGTGAGAGGCAAGAAACTGCTGGAAAGGAATTTGCCTCAACTGGAAATCGAACCCACAACCACTATATCGCAAGTCAGACACACTAACCACTGAGCTACCAAGCCAGGTCTATTAATTAAGAAGCTCCGTATAATTAATACAATACTGGGTTAAAGGTTGTCAACAGTTAGATAGACTGATAATGTACTCATATAGAAATCAATAGGTTCTAGTCTTATCTATTTCTGTACAAACCAATCTCTTGGGATTATTTCTAACCCTGACGATGAAGACTTGAAACTATTGCTGATTACCAGCAGTTCCTTCTTTTCAGGTTAAGTTTTCCACCATGGCAAAAACAAACCATACCATTTGAGCCACATCCTAATTTGTCATCAGAGAATGATTTCAGTTCTTAATTCTTTAATTAAAGTCTTAAATTTCATTTTCCATTAAATCATTACCAAACGACAACATTTTAGACTAGTCCAAACTGAAAGCATTTGCAGACAACAAAATAAATATGACTGAAAACTTGGAATTTGTTTTGGGAAGGGTAGAAAACATTGAGGGAAAAGGAGAAAAATACTGGTTACTAGCACTTTTTCCTTTTTCTGCAATGCTTTCAAAAGCTTTCTCTCTCAGGGTCATAAAAAGTCAGGGCTGTGTGGTAAAGGGATAACCTGTGTCATACTAGATAAGTAAAGGAGATTTTCCTAAGCAGTACAAAACATCCAGATTTTGCCAGTACATGGCTGTTTTTGTCAGAACTTTCTGGCGAAAATAGTACAGTGTAGATCCAAGATCAGACAGCGCAGTCTGTTATTTGATCTACACTGTCCACATATATGGGACTAAATCCAGGTCTAGTGCTTTTTGGGGTTTAAATCTTTACGACAAAATTTCAGAGTAGTCTAAATTGAGAGCATTTGCAGATGAAAAAATAAATGTTGCACGTATTAGGAAATTTTTCTTTGAAAGGGCATAAAACATTGTGGGAAATGGAGAAAATGCTGGTTACCAGCACTTTCTTCTTTTCCTGCAATTTTTTCAAAAGTGCTTTTCCTTCAGATCGTTAAAACTTGGGATTGTGCGGTAAAGGGTTAAGTACATATATTTCATACCTTCATGTTCTGCCTCTGGAATTGACCTGAAAAATAAATTAGATTAACATCTTACCTGATGTGGACAATAAATCTATCATGCTGCGGATCACTGAAAAAAACATTGTAGCAAAAGGAGAAATTGCCTGTTGGAAGCAGGCTTCTACCTTTGCTAACTGCTTTTACATATGTATTACATGTAGCCTTAACTCTTTACAACAAAATCCCGACTATAAACAACCCTCAGGAAAAATCCTTTTGAAAACATTGTAGAAAAAGGAGAAAATGCTGGTAACCAACATTTTCTCCTTTTCCCCCAGTGTTTTCTACCCTCCCAAAAATAAATTTCAATTTTTGAGTGCTGTTTATACTGTTGTCTGCAAGTGCTTTGAATATGGACTTTTTTAAAATTTTGTCATTTGGTAAAGAGTTAATCATAATAATACAATCATGCTGATTATCCAATCATTATCCCATATTTTAAAAGGCTGATGTCAAAGTTACCTGTTGCAAACTTGTTTCAGGGGAATATGAGTTCTTACAGTTTATAGCCTTACAGTTTAGACATTTAGATCAGTAAGGGCTCTCTCATGCTTAGACATTCATCATTTCATCAAAACCTGTTGTGAGTACTCATAATTACTCAATGATTACACAATGCAAGGGTGTAACCATGGGTTCAGTCATTACGCACTCCAAATCAAGAGTGCTGTTTCACTGTTAGGCCACTAAGAGAGGCACATTTTGCAATTGCAGACTGTCTAAATCAATACCAGACTGCACATACATCTAATACTGGGAGATTTTCCATCGAAAAGAAATGGGATGAAATAGCAGTACTTGGCTTTTTGCTATTGGTTGAAAATGTCCTTTTTTTTTTTTTCAGTTTTAGGCTTACTTACGAAGAATGATATTTAAAGAATGTTTCACCAATTCCTGTTTTTTCTACACCATGAACTTACGTATTGTGTGTTATGGATGTTATGCCCTTGCATTGTTTTTGATTACCCATAAGAGATGTTCAGTTACAAACTGATTTTGAATATTGATCATTGACGAGACCTGAACAATTACATGAGTGTAACTCACCCTCAAAAAACCTCTCATAATAACTATAGCTTGTTTCCAGTTGATTTTTATATCAAGATCAGACTGCACTTATTTTGGATGCTGATTATAAATCTACTCCATCTCCTGTCTTGTGGTACATTTTGATGAAATTAGAAAATCTGGCAAGCCATTGCAATACAGCAATACAGTATTTAGTTCTGCTTCACTCACTGAATATAACCCTTCATTTATTATTTGGTGTCTTAAAGGTCAACCATGGTTCCATCATATGAGTTTTATCAATACTTTATTCTTTTCTAGAAGTTAATTAACACTTTACTACACAATGCCAAGTTTCAACGACTCTGAGGGAGAAGCCTTTAGAAAACATTGTGGGAAAAGGAAAAAATGCTGGTAACCACCATTTTCTCCTCTTTCCACAATGTTTTCCATCCTTTTAGAGATAAATTCCATTTATTAAGCCATATTTATATTGTCATCTGCATATGCTTTCAATACTTTATTCTTCTCTAGAAAGTTAATTAACCCTTTAACACACAATCCTAAATTTTAATGACTCTGAGGGAGAAGCCCTAAGAAAACATTTCAGAAAAAGGAGAAAATGCTGGTAACCAGCATTTTCTCCTTTTTCTCACAATGTTCTATACCCTTCTAAAGATAAATTCCATTCATTTTAAGCCATATCTATATAGCCATATCTATATAGTCATCTGCATATGCTCTCAATTTGGAAGAGTCTAAATTTTTCTCGTGTGGTGTAGAGTCAATTTAGCTACATGTAGATTAACATACAGCTTGCTTTCTCACATGTTATTATTTATGATTTTAACCAATTTTAGTGTAAAGAGTCTTCTTTCTGCAACTGTCTCAATGTTTTTCATACACCCAACCAATATTTTTCATACATCCAACCAATTCCAAGGGTGTCAATAACTAATGAAGGTTTTAGCCTTACCTTCATGAAAATTCAATTTCTCAAACAGGGTATCATGTAAACATATTAAGAGGCTTTTCAAGGGTTCATTTCAGACTGTGTTTTTGCGCAATAAACACGGTTTAATTTTTTTTGGTGCGGGAAGAAATACAAGGCAGCCTTGTTAAACATAGAAAAATGCAATCTGGCGCATTTGGAATTACTTGCCATGTCAATTTCAGCTTGGAATACAGGCTACAGATGCAGATTAAGACTGATCATGAATAAGTATAAATGTGTAATTTGCATGCAAATATTTTAAAAAGATTTTAAATGGTAGACAAAAATTCTTTATCCTTTTACACTTTATCATTTGTCCAAGAATATCTTCAAATGACTTCTTCCTCAGGTTGTTAAAACACAGGACTGTTTGCTAAAGGGTTTCAGGAAAAAAGTAATAAAAGTAAGATCACAGACTGAAAGAAAACAAACATCCCATGATTTCATGGTGGCATAAGGGGACAATTGCTCAAAGTGTGTACATATTCCTATAGTCACTGTGATCTCCAGCATGTAAAGAGAACCTGATGAGAAATGTGCATGTGCTTGCAAAGTCAAAATCTCAAAGTTAACTTTTGTAACCACACTATGAAAATATTCTAGATTTTTTCCAAACTGAAAAATTTTTCAGACAACGAATTCCCTGTGATTAAATTAATCAAATTTGTTATTGAAAGGGTAGAAAACAATCACTCAGTGGAAAATTTCATTAGTTTAAGATAAAACTATAGTAGATTGGCTGGTTATATCATTATTAGTGTACATACAGACATAAAATAAACCTACAAAAATATTAATCCTAATTGCAAAAATGTAAGTTCTGATGCACCTGAGGTATATAGCATTTAAAACCATTATCTGAGAAGGAGTATTGGCAGCTGCTTGTTACAAGCACCTGCTCCTTTTCCAAGAAAGATTTCCCTACCAGTACATAAAAAAGCCTATTTCATAATTTCAACTTTACTCTTTTATGCCAGGGCTTTTTTTCCAAAAGTTGGGAAGGGGCCTTAGCCTTTCATTTTTGGAAATTCAAGCGCGATTTTGGCAAAATTAGGAAAAAGCAGACAGACTTTCAAGGTACATCAATAAAAAAATTAATGGTAGTGTACATACATACAGTAAATAGAAAGGTGCAACAATTTAATAATTGAAACAAATTTAACAGTTACATTGTAACTGCTTAAACCATGGCCAAATACCTCAGTATTTGCACATACCTACTTAGTAGGCTTATAGTCCTTTTTAACACTACTGTGGTAAACCCATGGGTGCTGGAGTTAATACTTTGAACAGCAGAACTGTTTTTTGGCCATCATATGATACAAGGGAGTCATTATCTGTGGAAGTTACAGGGCTAGGATTGGATATTATGTCTAGAGATGTAGAGTTTGCATCATGTGCAGTGATAATAATTGTCTAGTCTTCAGACAACGGGAGATCGGCGATGTCCAACAGAACCAGCACTTCAGATTGAAACTCAGTATGCGGAGATTTGATTACCTGTAGATCGATCGGCAAAGAATTTGAACACTTCATGCCAAAAGTAAAAAGGCTGCACTGGCCTTTATCTTCTGCAGCCCTTTTAACAAACTTTTTGTAATGTTTCCCAGTTCTTGACACGCTTTACTTGGATACAGCGTGTTTGTTTTATTTTTCAAAAACGTTTACTGCAACCAAGTAAAAGTATGTTCCACTGTGTTAAATGAAGAAAACTTCTTTTGTCAACTGTAAGTTCTTCCAAAGACAAACAATCATATGACATGTCAAAGGATTTAATATTGAATGATAGGGAAATGACAACCGTGTAAAATCTATGTGTGGTGTTATAATGCGCAAAAAATAACTTGGTTCGGTTAAGGTTGCCTCCATTAAACAAACCAAATGGCGCCAAGACATCCCAACATTTTGGCCGTACTGCAGCGCAGTCAGCTGAGTCATTTGGGTATGAATCAACAAAAAGCCTGCTTTTGATTTCAACTGCTGCTAAATAACAAAAGTTTTATGTCTGATCATGTGAAATAGATTTCTAGATATTGGTATTTTAACTTAATGGGGATTTCAGCATAGTATTACAGGAAATTCTTTCTGCAAAATTGGGAAATTCTTCCACCAAAATTGGGAAAAAAAGATGCCTTTTTCAATTGGGAAGTCACTAAATATCGGCCTCTATTGCCTCTATTACAGAAGGAAAAAAAGCCCTGTATGCACTTGTACATTGGCAAGTCTATAAAAAGCATGTATAGTATTGAATTATAAGAAATGATAAAACTACTTACAAGTCATCACTTGATTGCCACAGTATTTTTCCTGAATCTGCATCTCTTAGATTCATCCAATTTCTAGTGGCAAAGTCAAGGAAAATTTCAAGAAAAACAACTTTAAGATGAG
Organism: Hippopus hippopus; assembly: GCA_946811185.2. Taxonomy (NCBI): domain Eukaryota; kingdom Metazoa; phylum Mollusca; class Bivalvia; order Cardiida; family Cardiidae; genus Hippopus; species Hippopus hippopus. Next base: position 31,528,608 of record OX328111.1, read on the forward strand.
AAGACAAAACATAAACAAGAGGGCCATGATGGCCCTGAAGTCACTCACCTGAGCCTTTTGATCAAACATGACCCATTTCCAATCTCTTCAGAGATATTAAGACAAACACTCTGACAAACACTCATTAGTATTGGGCTTACAAATATGGTCTCTAGAGTGCACACAAGCTTTTTCTAGAATTTGTCTCAGCGGCCTACTTGACATGTAGAAATTATCAAGACATACATTCCGACAAACTTTCATGAGTATTTGAGAGAAAATGTGGCCTGTAGGGTGTACAAAAATTTTTTTCGTGGTTTGACCTAGTGACCTAGTTTTTCATCAAACATGACCCATATTCATACTAGTCTAAGATATTGTCAAGACAATAATTCAAAGCAAATTTCAAGATTATTGGACTGAAAATGTGGCCTCTAGAGCGTACACAAGGTTTTTCTAAGATTTGACCTAGTGACCTAGTTTTTGACCCGACATGGCCCATTTTCAAACTCGTCCAAGATATCATTAAGACAAACATTCTGACCAACTTCCAGGAGTATTGGACAGAAAATGTGGCCTCTAGAGCGTACACAAGGTTTTTCTAAGATTTGACCTAGTGACCTAGTTTTTGACCCAACATTACCCATTTTCAAACTCATCCTAGATATCAACAAAGGCAAACATTCTGACCAAGTTTCATGAGTATTGGACTGAAAATGTGGCCTCTAGAGCGTACACAAGGTTTTTCTAAGATTTGACCTAGTGACCTAGTTTTTGACCCAACATGACCCATTTTCGAACTCGTCCGAGATATCATCAAGGCAAACATTCTGACCAAGTTTCATGAGTATCGGACTGAAAATGTGGCCTCTAGAGCGTACACAAGGTAAAAAGTTGATGATGGACAACGAACGACGGACGCCGGACACAGCACGATCACAATAGCTCACCATGAGCACTTCGTGCTCAGGTGAGCTAAAAAATATGCAGTTGCACACACATGCACACACAAACACACACATACATTGTTATTTCAAAAGTTGCACCAATCCTTAACTCTTTACCAAACGACAAAATTTTGAACCAAACCAAATTGAAAGCATCAGATGAAGACAAATTTATTGTTGCTAAAATGATGATTTCTGTCTTTGGTAGGGTAAGAAAACATCGTAGCAAAAGGAGAAAGTGCTGGTTACCACCATTTTCTGGTTTGCCTACAATGTTTTAAAATGCCTTCCTCTCTAGGGTCGTTAAAATTCAGGATTGTGTGGTAAAAGGTTAAGCACACTTATTACAGTTACTTAAACGTGCCATGAAAGGAAAACTTAATTACTTTTCATTCTGCTACCTTTAGTAATGTCTGGTATAACCACATTAATATCTAGAATTACGTGTATCCAGCCAAAAAGACAAACAACTCTCACTTTTTACTGGATGAACCTCATACTACTGCTTATTTACTTGATTACCGTACCAGGAACCATTCATCATAGAGTTGTCTTTGGATGCAGCATTGTATCCCTAGCCTTACAGTCTGTAGATAAGGTACTGTACCCTGAGACTCTAAGGCTAGGGTACCTTCAAGCTGACAGTGACCTCTAGTGTTATTTTTGTTATTGTTTCTCCGCTCACAATCGTGTCAGCCTTTGTTTTAATGCTTCTAGAAATTGCAAAATTTCACCTGTCATCTTTCAGCCAGTTGCTCTCTACAATATTGAAAATCTGGGGGTTTCTTGAAGAAATCGGGGGTACATTTACTTCAGTATACAAAAAGCATTCCACTAGAGATATGTCACAGACATAGATACCCCCACACTGTGACCTTGGCTTTTCAGCTGGTGACACAATTGTCGCATGTGACACATCTATCCATTGTGCCAAAAGATTTTAGAATCGGACTGTGGACCTGGTCGTTATTGGCCAGACAAGAACAGTTCTGTTTACCGTACACAAATACATACATATATAATATATAACATACATACATACATACATACACAAACACACTGACAGGTGTAACACTATTACATGTACTATGATTGGATTTCTTCCTGAAACATAAAATGGAAGGGTTGCTTCTGGATGGATGAGGATCAAAACGCCCAACTCCAAAACGGCCTGGTGCCGCAGAACTGAAACGACCCAGCGCCAAATATGCCCATTTTTTTGTGATTCATTACACACCATTTATGTTCTTTACCATTATTTGGATCAAACAATTAGTTTTATAAAAAATACTAACAAAATGAACTTTGATCACGTGAATGTAGTGAGATGGACTCCTTCTACGAATCCATAGAGACATGTGCAGTGATGTATCCTTTCTAGAATGTCTATTGCTGTTATTTTCCACTTAAGTAACTTGTGCACAACAGAACGTTAACAGATAACAAACCCAAACATATATATATATATTTTTAAGAATGAATATTGATCATGAGAAAAAAGGGGGAATGGAAGACGAATGGGCTCACATAATAAGATAACATCGGATAGGAATGCAGAGTACAAACTACACAAGTGTGGAGAACTAAATTCATAATTGGAAAATAGATAAGAGTATAGACAATTATAAAATTCATTCTGTCAAAATTAACTGAAATTTAACAGTAAGTCATAATTCAAAAGTGGGCCTTTTTAGTACCCATAAAAATAGTCCAATTTTGTAAATTGGGCTGTTTTGACTGGGACTATTTTGCAATTTGGTCGTTTCAACCATCTCCCCTTTGGAATGGGGGTTAGCAGATACACAATAAAAAATAACATTGGAGCAAGGCCTAGCCTTTGACACCATAACCGGAGACACTGTCAATTGCAGGGGTGCAGAAATCCTACGTCCGACCTGTCGGACTCAGGAAAATTTAGCGTCGGACAAGTGACTTTTTTCAATCTAGTTGTCAGCGGACAAATTGAAAATAGGAGAAAAATTTGAAACATACAGTGAAATACAAATGTTCACCCTTTGTACAAAATGGCATTTCAAATGATAAACAGGGGCTTGAGATGATCCCTGAATTCTGGAAACACATTTGGTGTACTTCCGCATACCACAGGGTTGGTAGAATATGCAGCCGTTTTTGCTTGTTGATTTTTTGCTTCAGAAAATGTCTGAATACTTTCAAGATCATAATTGTGGATTAAAATATTTTCATTTTTATCATTTTAGCAACGATTCAAAGATCTTTTACGGCAATGTTGCATATGCAAATATTTCAGCCTTTAATCTGATGGTACAGCTTTGGTGTGAATGGGCCATGGTTAAGGCATTATCTCCTCTGCCCGAAACTGTCTCAAACTGAAACAATTTGCGATTCAGCAATCAGTTGATGCGTAAAATAAATAAAAAAATGGATTGTTTTGTTAATTAAATTTTTGAAGCAAACGCAATATGAGAAGTCTGAGACCAAGGAAGCATCTCCAGACATAATTATATAATGTACCGTGACAAGTAATATGACAAACAAGTCAGCGTCTTTTTAACGAGGAGTGGTTGATGCAATTTAAAACTCTTTTGTTTTGGACAAGTAAACCGCAGTGGCGGACAAGTGGTCATTTTTAATTTACTTGTCCATGGACAAGTACAAATTTCTAAGATTTCCACACCCCTGAATTGAAAAAACAAAAAAAAAAAAAAAACGTCATGTATTGGTGTGTATGCCCATTTAACTTCCTTTTCCTAAAATAAGACCATTTTGAGGAATCCGCTTCAATCTTCGTTCCTGGAATTCATAATTAAAAAAAAAAATGTTTATTATTTGCATACTGTTATCAAATAGTAAACTCTCTATATATCAGAATGTGTTCGTAAAAGCCAACAAGGATACAATTTAAATCCTTTCATTATGTCCTCGGCTCGTGATGGCATGGCTGTTTTTCTTAATGCAGAGAGTAAAAGTACCAAAATTCTCAATTGAACTGCTCGTATCCAACAGGTTCCCTATGTCAACAATCCAATATGGCCGACTTCCGCTTTTGCACTACTTTCCTACGCATTAAGTAAAAGTAAACAACACAATTTCTCTGAAAGACAGGGAACCTAAACGAATGAATTCAATTAATTATCATAAAAAAAATTCTAAAGATGTGATAAAAAATTTTACTGAACGAAAATTACAGTTATTCATTATAGCAAATACAAGATCTTTCCTTATGCGTACGAACTTCCTTTGAGATGTCCTTAGGCTCCTAGAAAGCTCCAAAATTGAGGACGAAATGCCGATAAAGTGACAAGTTCAAGTTCATACCGTTATATTTAAGGTATATCGAATCTTATCTTGCACAATGTTTATCATAAGATAAAAAATTAACAAATGAAATATAAGCAAACTTTTAAAGGGGCACAAGTCCATGCTGTGGAAGGCAACGTTTTTCTTAACTCGACGTTCTCACTACTCGACTCGGGTTTGTGTAAATAGCCTAGGTTTACGTAAACCTACATCACAGTCTCATATCCTGTCGTGATTACATAGCTCATATATTCATGCGCAAAGTAGCTAAAGGGGTGCGTAAAATATCTTTGGCGACCAAAACTTCCATTCTTTTTTTTTTGTGGATCTCATTGCCTTTATTGTTCCCAGCACTTGTGTACTTTGACCTTTGATTAGATACAGACTTCAAACTTACTGTCGCATTAAATCTTTTGAAACTACTGCTTAGAGCCCAGTAGAAGGGATGAGTGACACACTGTATATTAGATCATATATTTGGTAGCAGATATCCTTGAGGTCTTTAACAGACTCATGGGGTAATTTAGATTACAGGTTACAATATTGCAGAATGTGAAAGGGCACTCCATTACACTACACTTAATAGCTGGTCATCCAGAAAAAGGTCAAGGTGTCCAGTAGAAGGGGCAGGACCATGCGCCGTTCCCAGCTAGTTGGAGCTCTATATCTAATTTGGTTTTACTTTGTTGGAAGTCATTGAATATATATATCTTTCATTATTTTAATTCTTTACCAAACAACAAAATTTTAGAATAGTTCAAATTGAAAGCATTTACAGACAACATTAAATGTGGTTCAAAAACTGAAAATTTTCTATGAAAGGGTAGAAAACACTTGGAAAAGGAGAAAAGTTTCTCCTTTTCCCACAAAGTTTTCAGTAAGTTTCTTCATCAAGGTCATTAAGAAATATGTGATAAAGGGTTAGCTGAGATCAACCATGTAGGTTTTAGAAACACAGCAATTGTTCACTTCTTTCATGAGATAGATTACACCTGTACAATGCATACTTTTATTTGAGTATATTTCAGTATCTTTTTAGAAGTAATTCTAATTACTATTCATAGCATAAAAAGTGGAGTGCAATGATTCTGATATTGTAGACTTCTTGATCTCTTAATTTCTTCATTTTCTTTCCATGTTTCATGTTAGTAATTTATTCCATGGGGATAAATAAGTTAGCCGCTTATGAATTTTGTCTTTTGTCTTTCCTTCTGCTAGTATACATTTAAAAAAAAAATAATGATGGCACTTTTCGGAGACATAAGTGGAAGTGTAGCTAGAGTTGTATTTCTGCATTGCTGTGTACTTTAGCATAACCTTGCTGGGCTCTAACTCAGATCCAGATAAACATAGAATCCAAGGGGGGGGATGTACAGAGATGGTAAAGGAACTGATCATGAGACCCCTTCCTTACAAAGCAAGTGCCATAAACCACCAGGTGGACTGCTCAATGCAAATAATTCTATCTCCTACCTGTACTGTAGGTAATAAAGAGGTCTATATTCATTATTTTGTAAACCCTTTCAGAAACACCAAATTTTTGTCTCTTTAAGATTCAAACATCTGAAGAAGATAAATTCAAAATCGGTACAAATGAGCTTAAACTCTCTTATAGGTTAGAAAGCATCGTGGAAAAAGAAAATGCTGGTTACCAGCATTTTCTCCTTTTCCTACAATGTTTTCAAAAGCCTTCTTTCCCAGGGTCGTGAAAACCTAGGATTGTTTGGTAAAAGGGTTAAACATGCTGTTATTTTACAGCTGAATAGAGACAGATATATCAGGTATGCAGTCAATAGCTTGGTTATTTACTGGTGAACAAAGATAGATATCAGATATGCAGTTAATTCTTTGGTTATATTACAGGTGAACAAAGGCAGATATGTAGTCACTTTCTCTGTTATTTTCCAGGTGAACAGAGACAGATATCAAATATGGCCATGAGAAACCTTGTGGATGGTGAGTGTGGAGGAACCAACTCTCTGATCAAATTGACATCTCATATGACGAGAGACAGGGCTATGAGACAGGTAACATTGCTGTAATAGTGAAATATCCATTATTTGGATCAAAATGTAAACAGGACATTTTCTTAGATATGGTTTGCATTGATTTGTAGAAGTTTCCCACTGAATCTTAATTAACTCTCTACCAGACGACAAAGTTTTAGCCATGTCCTAATTGAAAGCATTTGCAGACGACAATTTAAATACTACTTTAAACATAAAATTTGTCATTTGTAGGAAACATTTTGTTAAAAGGAGGAAATGCTGTTTACCAGCATTTTGTCCTTTTTCCACAATGTTTTTCAAAAGGCTTTTTCTACAGGGTTGTTAAAACTGGAGATTGTGTGGCAAAGTGTTAATGATTTCATGGCAAAACTTATATTGTCACAGTAAAATAAAAGATAATGAAATAAATTCTCTCCTCATGCCATTTTGCATCTTTGTTTGTATTGGAGTTTAGAGCCACTTTAACAGTTTAGGTCATATCATGGCGGTCAGTGCACCTAGCCACTTTCATATGTGTTTCCTGGCTTTCTTACACCAGTGCTGACACAACTTTTTTTTCAAGCCACTGACAACTTTTCTCATATGCATCAGAGGTGAGAAGCGAAAAATTGCTGGAAAGAAAGTTTACCTCAACTGGGCAACCACCAGGTCATGCTAACCTCTGAGCTACTCTGCTGGGCCCATTTTGCATCTGATTTTGATGTAAAGGTCTATTTTCTTTTTTCTCATTTTTAACTGGTAGTTCCCAGAGTTAGTTATTTCATAGCATGCAAGACATGATATTGCCTGGCAGGGTAGCTCAGTTGATTCTATGCATTTAACAACAGTTAACCCTTTGCCACACAATCCAGACTTTTAAGGACCCTAAAGAGGAAGACTTTTGAAAATATTGTGGGAATAGGAGAAAATGCTGGTAACCAGCATTTTCTCCTTTTCCCACAATCTTTTCTAATCTACTAAAGACAAATTTCATCATTTCAGCCATATTTAAATTGTCTTCTGCAAGTTCTTTCAATTTGGACAAGTCTACATTTTTGTCTTGTGGTAAAGAGTTAACAGTGCATGTTTTTTATGTTATACAGGAAGGTCTGATGATGGGAAGACCAGGATCCAGTCTGCAACAACCAGTAAGTTGTTAGCTCGGCCGTTTACAAAGAATGTGTAGAAGCATTGTCATAGCCCAATTGTCTACACCATTGTCTTTGTGTGAAAACTGCAGGGTTTTGTGGGACATAGATTTCTGCATCCATATACGCATAAATATAAGACTGTCCATATGTTTTTCAGCAGTATGTGTCCCATGGATGCATAAAAATTAATTCCAATTTATCTGAAAAGAAAGTCTTGAATAAAACAAAAGATCTCCTACTGGTCGCTGTTTCTTTAAACAGTTTTCTCTACTGCACTGCAGTCAGAACAATGCAATTGTAGTTTTCGAACCTTACCACAAGACAAAATTTTAGACTGGTCCAAATTAAAAGTTTGCAGACAGAATTTAATGTGGCTCAAATGGTGAAATTTGTGACTGAAAGAGTAGAAAACATTCTGGGAAAAGGAGAAAATGCTGGTAACCAGAATTTTCTCCTTTTCCCAAAATGTTTTCAAAAGGTTTCTTCCCCAGGGTTGTCAAAACTTGGGATTGTGTAGTAAAGGCTTAACACTTTACCAATAACAAAAATGAAGGCCTGTCTGAATTGAAAGCATTTGCAGAAGACAAAACAACTGTGGCCCAAATTACGGAATTTGTCATTAAAAAGCAAGAAAATATTGTGGAAAAGGGACAAAATGCTAGTCACCATGTTTTCAAAAGCCTTTTTCTTCAGGGTCATCAAAATGCTGGGTTGTTTTGGTAAAGGCTTAACCAGTTTCAGTTTAAATTTTATTTTTTGTGCCTCTTCAGTAGATGGCCTTTGAAAATACATGTATTACACTTGATGAACCATTTTCTCTATATGTTGTGTATGTATATCTTTTAGAAACATGTTCTAAAAGTAGTTTCCAATAAATGTTGTGCTTGTACTTGCACTCCGGGAAAGCATGGATAGGCATGTTAGCTCTTATGATATAACCACAGGCCTTTGAAGCTCCAATGGTTCATAACAGAACACTAAAATTTTCGTTGGTCGATCATTGATCACATAAAACACATTGGTGCATCACCTGTATGTCACGGAATATACTCAAATTTTCATTAACACCATTACTAAAAATAGCATATCGGGGACTCCCTCTGTACTGCATAATTATAATAACACAAGGTGTGCAACGAAATCGAAGAAAATTTGACCCAGTCCCCTTACAGAAATAATATTTGACCAAAAATGGGAAAAATAAACCTAATTTCGCATGCAGATGGGTTCACAAATGATTTTTCTTCTGTACCCTGACCTTCGAAAGTTCCAAACAGCACTTTACGGTGTATTTCTCCTTTTTTGGCTAAATATTAACTCTGAAAGGGGACAGGGGTCAAATTTTCTTTGATTTCGTTGCACACCTTGTCTTACTATATACGATATAGAGGGAGTCGCCGATGTGCTATTTATAGTAACAGTGTCCGAAAATGAAAATTTTCTTATCCCATGATAGACCAATGGAATTTCAGAGGCCTATGATATAACTGAAATACTGTTAAAAACATCCATAAGCACCTAACAATCAAATTGTCTACCAATTCTTTCAAACAAGCCAACAAATATACTTCAGTTTACTGTAAGATTTATTATCATTGTATTATTTTTTCCACAAGGTTAACTTTTTACCATACAACAACATTCTAGACTTGTCCAAATTGAAAACATTTGCAGACTCCAAATTTGATGTTGCTCAAGTGTTGAACTTTGTCGTTGAAAGGGTAGAAAATATTTTGGGAAAAGGAGAAAATGCTTGATACCACAGGGTAGTTAAAACTCCAGATTGTGTAGTAAAAGGTTAAAATATGTTTATTTTCATTGTAACTCTGCAGGTTTCCAGGCCAATTGTTGAAGCAACCCAGAATGAGGTTAGTTTGACATTTTATTTGCTAAGCTGTTTTCTTACAAAACACAAGGTATTGTCATAGCCCTGGCATTGTCGTCTGTGTCATCATCGACTAGTCTGCATCGTCATGCAAAAACTTTGACATTTTGTAATATCTTTGCTATTAATGAAAATATTTACTTCAACTTTGGACTAGTTGTTACAGGTCTCATTCCTTTCTCATACTCTATTTATTGCTATCATCCTGTTCAAACCCCTTTTAGCTCATAAATCTGCTTTTATCATCATTTAATACAGACGTGTGCACTGAACAAAAGCTTTTGATGTGCCATAAAACAACATTCATTCATTCATTCATTCATTCATTCATTGAAAAAGAGCCAGTGTCTGGGAAAGATATGTGCACGTTGTATAGTACACATTAATGACCTAGCTTACTTGTAGATGAACTGAGGACACACAGGAATAACTGAATTGTCACCATGATTACCGAAATAATATTGAAAACAGCATTAACCCTTTGCCACAAAAACCTGACTTTTAAGGACTCTGAGGAAAAAAGGTTTTGAAAACATTGCTGCTGGTTACCAGCATTTTCTCCTTTTTCCACAATGTTTTATACCTATTAAGGATGAATACTATCATTTGAAAAACATTTGAATTGTCTTCTGTAAATTCTTTGAATATGGATGAGTTCAAAATACTGCCACATGGTAAAGGGTTAAATATTTTCCAACTTAAACTCTACAGATAAATTACTACAAAGGGTTTTTGTATCTTACAGCTTGTTGAAGAGTTTCTGGGCAGTCAGAGAGTGGCTATGGCACCTCAAACTTTCCACATGGGTAGTTTGTTACAAGAAATGAGAGAGATAGAGGAGGCAGAGCAAAAATTTATACCACAAAGAGGTACAGTACAACACACTGGATATAGTGGCCACCTCTAGTTACACTTTATCAGAATAAAAAAAGTTAGACTTGTCAGAATTGAAAGCATTTGTGGAATACAAAAAGAACATGGAGCATATGATGGGATTTGTCTTTGAACAGGTAGAAAACATAATTTTGGGAAAAAGAAAAAAAATGTTGGTTAGTGGCAATTTTCTCTTTTCTCACAATGTTTTCAAAGGGTTTTTCCTTTTCACTGTGAAAAGAAGGGATTGGTTTTGAAAGGGTTAAGTCTTTAACAAACTCCAAAACTTCGGACACCACCTAAATGAGAGTATTTGCAGACAACAAAATGGATGTAGTTCAAATTATGATTTTTCTCTTTGATAGGAGAGAAAAAATTATGGGTAAAGGAGAAAATGCTGATTACCAGCATTTTCTCCTTTTCCTGTAGTATTTTCTAAAACCTCCTCTCTAAGGGTCATTAAAACCCCGGATTGTTGTAGTAAAGGGATGAGCAAGCAATCTTTATAATGCATATACTGTGATCCCAGATGAGGCTGAGATAGTAAAATGTTCCTGCACCCATTATGTACATGTATGTGTCTTAGCCTTTACTAAACAGCCCTGAGTTTTTAAATCCCTGAAGAAGAAGGCTGCAGAAAACATTGTTGGAAAAGTTATTTTTTTCCCCCACAATTTTTTCAGAAGCCCTCTTCCTCAGGGAAGGGAAGCTCAATTGTTTAGTTAGGCTGTTGATGCAATATGTCTGAAATATTGTTGAAAGTCAAATATAACACCATTCAAACTCATCCTCTTGATTTACAGCTCCAGCCATTTCAGAACTGGCTCTCTCAGATCCTGGGGGATGGGCCGATGAATATCTGTCATCAGATCACATGAAACCAGGAGATGACTGGTCACATGACTTTCTTACTGATGTGCCTAGTAACCAGTTGACTAGAGCACCACCTATGAATATGAAATGGGCAGAAGAATACTTGGATCAGCCAGAACATAAACATGGGTAAAGTTTTTACAGCTTTCTTAAAT